>CM046874.1:353753056-354353056 GCA_025667525.1 Glebionis coronaria
TGTAAAGGTAAGTTGAAGTGGTGGTTTGCTTTTGTTAAGGGTTAGATCAAAGCTAGTGTGTTTAAAATTGGGTAAAAATAGCAAAATTATATTCAGTAGGCTGCTAAGGCTTGGGTTTTGAGTTATAAAGTCTGAAAACTTGTCACCAGTTAGAGTTTAGGTTAAACTAGGGTTGTATGCAGTTGGTTTTGGTGTTGGTATGCTAGGTTGCTGGTTTGGGTAGCTAGAAAGTCACCAAATTGTCAACTAGTTCAGCAAAAGTGCCCAGACCACTTCCCCGACATCAGTAACTTGAATCTGTTGATTTGTGTGTTTTTTTGCATTAAACTTGTTTTTTATTGTTTATCTTGACTCCCTACACTCCACTGAGTGTAGGGGTGCCCTTGGTTCCGAAGAACTCCAACAAACAAGCAAGATACAAAGCAACATCGTTTTTTTGCTTGAGAGCAGTGGGAAGAATTTCCCACTGATAGGCTAAGTGTTGCCACTACTGCACTAAAAACAAAAGACCCCAGACCTGTCACTTTCAATTTATAAGTTTTTTGTCTGTAGTGGTTGATTTTCAACATTTTTTAGTAATTTTAATTTTCCTGAGTTATTTTATCTATTTTGATATTTTTAGAAAAGTTTAATTTTATTTTACTGTTCATTTACTTATTTTTAGCATTATTTAAGAATTTAATTAGTTTTTAATTAACTGTTTTTTTGTCTTTTAGTGTAAAAAAATTATTTTCAGTTTTAAAATTTTTCTTAGTTTAAGTAATATATTTTAATATTTTTAGAAAAGAAATTTCACTGTTCACATTATTTAATTTTTTTTAGAATTATTTTAAAGTTAAATTAGATTTTTAATTAAACTATTTTGTCTTTTAGTGTTAAAAATTACTTTTTTTCAAACTTTTTCATTTTTCTACTGTTTAGTATTATAAAATAGGATTTTTAGAAAATTAAAATTAATTTTAGCGTTATTTTATTATTTTTAATCATTATTTTAGTTTAAAAAGTGTTTTAGCTTTTAAAAAATAGAAAAATAGTTTCTAAAATTTAGGAAAAATACTTTTTAGTTTGTATATAATATATGTAAGATTCTCATTTGATAAAATCATATTTTGATTTATTTTTAATTTTATTGAACTTTAAGGCTTTAAATAGCATTTAAAATTGAATATTAAATTGGAAATAAGTTTTAAAATAATTTTTGTCAAATTTTTTTTCTTATTTATATTATTTTAGATTTGTTTTTTTATTTTTAATAAATTTTTAGATTAAAATTTTAATTTCGTCACGTTTGTACGTTTTACGTTTTAGCATTCGTCGTATTTTAATTGTAATCGTAATCGTCGCCATTTTCCTTTCCTCTTTTCTTTCTTAATATTAATCTCAAATACCATCAAGTTTAACACACACATTAAGTCTCCTCGAGATCGAACTCACTTTGGGTCATTAGCACTTGGTTTTCCTAAATCATTTGCTTAATACTTACCACATTTACGCTCTTTTTCCTAAAAGACGTAGTTTGCTCAATATCAATATACCTTGAGTCTGTCGTGTTTCATAGATAGATATAAGTTGAGTCTGTCATCTTTGACGAATTGATATACTTCGACTCTGTTGTGGTTATAATTATTATTATTATTATAAACCATCACTTTATTAGAAACAAAAAGGGATTTACAACAAATTAGATGGGAGTCGAGATACTATCTGCGCTCCCACCCCTTTAGCAATGATAAAACCTATTCTATGGAAAATGTGTACAGCAGCGCGCGCTCCAATGTCTTGAGCCTTAGAAAGTATGTTGTAGTATAGTGGTAAGTATTCCCGCCTGTTACGCGGGTGACCCGGGTTCGTTCCCCGGCAGCGGCGCCATTTTTTATAGTCGTAGAAATACGTCTTTTAGGAAAAAGAGCGTATAATGGGCAAGTATTAAGTTGCACGCTTTAGGAAAAACGTAAAACCGAATAAATACGGGTTCGTTCTCGAAGGAGGTGTGTGTATTAGATGCCAATTATATAAAATCAAGAGTTTGAATTAGTGACGTTTTTGGTTTTAGAAAGAAGAATTAAAGACGAGCTACAACTACAATTAAACTACGACGAGTGACGTAAAACGCGAACGTAAATACGTAAAACGTGAAAAATTAAAATTTTTAAGCTAAAAACAAATTAAAAATGAAAACTAAGTCTAAAATAATATAAATAAGGATAAAAATCCAATAAATAAATTTTAAAACCTTTTATTAATTAAATATTCAATTTTTAATGCTAATTAAAGCCCAAAAATTAAATATAATTAAGAAAAAGCCTAAAATATTATTTACTTAACAAATAACTCACTTATATTATTTAAAAACTAAAAATTATTTTTCCTAAATTTTAAATACTATTTTTCTATTTTTAAAACAATAAAAACTATTTTTAAACTAAAATAATGATTAAAAATAATAAAATAATGCTAAAAATAATTTGACTATTTTAAAAATCCTAAATTATACTAATGAATAGTAGAAAAATGGAAAAGTTTGAAAAATGTAAAAATTTTCACTAAGATACAAAACAGATTTTAATTAAGCCTATTTAAACTTAAATTAAATCTAAAAATTGATTTAAAAAATGAACAGTAAAATACTTTTTAACTAAAAATCTTAAAATCTTTTTCTTAATCTAAGAAAATTTTCAAAACTGAAAAATATACATTTTTGGCACTAAAAGACAAAAACAGTAATTAAAGAACTAATTTAAAATGCAATTAAACCTAAAAATAGCAAATGAACAGTATCTAAAAATTGAATTAAACAGAAAAATCAAAAATAAAATAAGAAAAATAACAAAATTAAAATCAAGTTCTAATTCCTAAAAAAGTTCACAAAAGACAAAAAACCTAGAAACTGAAAGTGACATGTGGGCACTTTTTGTCTTTATGCTTAGCAGGGGTAACTTTTACCCTAGCAGTGGGAAGTTTGTTCCCACTGCTTTCAATAAAATTCAGGTCTGGCACTTTTGTGCTTGTATCTTGCTGGTTACTTGGTTTTGTGGGCAAACAAAGGCACCCCCACAACCAGTTGGGTTGTGGGGAGTCAACAAAAATATAAAAACACAATGACACTTCACAAAATCAAGCTCAAAAGACCCAATCTCAGTATGGTTGGTGTGGGTCTGAGGAAAGATTGCTGATGCAATTGGTCTTTTGATCAATTTCAATAGGTCACAATTCACACAACCACACACCACTAAAACCTAGACTAGCTAAAAACCTAAGAGAACACCTAGACCTAGCAGATGACACAAAATCATGGTCAATTATAGCTAAAACAAGGCAGAATGGACCCCTACTGGTTTTTAGGCAGTTTCAAGCAATAATCATGCAATTTACTTCACTCTTCTACCAAAATTAAACCAACTTACTGATAACAACTAACATCAACAAACAAAGTGTGTTTAGACTGTTTTTAGGTCAAAAGCTAATCAAATTTTTCCCTTAAAACCCCAATCCAAACACCCCTTTAAAAACTGAAAACTGATTTTTAACAAAGAGATACACTATAACTTGCACCAAATCAACTCAAATCTGTCCTAACATGTTCAAGATCAAGAAATAAACAGTATTATGCATTTGTCTAACATCCTATAGCTTTAATCACAAATCATCAAAACTCAAAATAGAAACTTCCAAAACAAGTATAGAGAGAGTTTAAGTCTTTCTTACCTAGTGAGCTTACATCCAAGCTTCACCAAGGCTAGCTTAAGCCTTCTCCATCAAGCTTGGGCTTGAGCTGAATGACTCTTGAAAATAAGCTGAGGGAATGGGAAGAAAATGATGATGATGCACTTATCACAGCTCAACCACCATCCAATATGCTTAATCTGATTTCCTGCTAATATCAAACAAAGAAAAGAGAGAGAGTGACCTAGAAAATCAGCCAACAAGAGAATAAGCCTAGCTTATTGATTAAGCTAGCTTATCTCTTTTGGCTTATAAAAAAAACTTTAAAACTGACTTTTTCAAACCAATGAAAAATAAACTGAAACTTGAAGTTTCTTGACATAAACTTGTCAAAATCAGTAGCCCAATACTGAGATTCCACTTTCACTTCAAATCAGTATTGGGTTCATGATTTTTCAAATGTTTGCCAAAAAAAAAAACTTCAAAAACGGATTTTCTTGAAAACTTGTTGATAAAATTGAAAACTTGTAACTCTAAACTATTTCTCAATCAAGAAATATGACGAAACTTAAAACATTAACTTGGAACTCAGATTATGCAATTTAATAAATTTTTCATTTTCATTAATAAAATTAAGAAAATACAAAATCTGGAACAACTAAATGAGGCACAAGTCGCCTCATTATATACAAGTGATAGAAGGTCCTAGAATGTCTAAAACCCTAATGAAGGAAAACCCTAAAAAGCCCTTGAGTTGAAACTTTTGAATTTCAGTCAAAGTTCTTCCCATGTGATTTTGTTGGAGTTTTGTGAATGCCAGTTGTTTGGGATGATCTGAACTGTATGTAGAAGCCCTTGGGAACAAGTTTGAGGTCTAAGTCGTTGATTTCCTGTATAGATGCCTTCTTTGCCTAAAATGGTGAAGCAGGGTTGTCCCGTGTGGGGTCCAGGGGTCACGGGTTGGTTGATTTGGGATGTGGGTTTTGTTTAATGGGTGATCAATCAAAGATCTGGAGGTTTATGGGGAAAACCCCCTTGGTTTGGGGTTAATTCGGTCTAGGTTTAATTAGGGTTGATAGGGGATTAAGGGAAGGGTTTAATCTGTTTTGGGGAGGGTTATATTTTAAAATCGTGTTTATGGGAAGTTTATTATAACTGAATAATATTATTATTATTATTATTATTATTATCTATTTAACCATCACTTTATTAGAAACAAAAAGGGATTTACAACAAATTGGATGGGAGTCGAGATACTATCTGCGCTCCCACCCCTTTTGCAATAGCAAAACCTATTCTATGGAAAATATGTACAGCAGCGCGCGCTCCAATGTCTTGAGCCTTAGAAAATCTCTGGATCCGCTTCAGCAACGCAACTGCATCTTCTTGTAACTCACCTAGAGAAGAAAATGAGAAAGGAAGAAACCCATATCCGAGAGCTGCACACTTAGCCAAATACTTGCATCGTTTACGTTGTGCAGCATCAATCACAGCTCGGCCAGGTACAAAGTCATTCATCCCCGTACGAGTCAAAGGAGAAGAACCAGTCAGATCAACACACACATCTTTACCTCCATCCCAAGAATAAAACAAAATATTTGTCGGACGTAAGGCATTATCAAGTCCTCCATCTAATCCGATATTAACTTCCTTTCCGACAGATATCCCTGAACGATAGCATATATCAGCAAGAGTATCACGTACCAAATTATGACGATGCTTAATCCCAACGATACCAGCACACGATACCGCATGATCCCCAAATATATCCCCATCAAATACTCTGGAACAAGCTGAACAGGGCTTCGAAACAGAGAACAAGGGAATCCCTAAGCGATAACACAAAACATATCGATAAGTCCTCCCATTCATAGTCTGACCCAACCCCGAGATAGGAACCGTCCTAAGCCAATTAGAAGTATGATCCTCCCTCTGAGATGCCCATAAAGCTATATGTCGAGCAAATAAAGCGAAAGTGGATTCTTCATTCATAATAACCCGAGCAAAATATATATCTGCCATTTTCTTCATGAGTTTGGGGGCAGCGACTTCACTCGGATTACTTAGAAAATCAATCTCCGTAACCGAGTTAAATACACATAAGGCATCATCAAATTGGAGTCCATAAGATCTAATATCAGTGTGTTGAATGAGCTTAGACTGCAAATCAGCTGACTGTAACCGAGAAGCAAGAAAAGCATAATGCAATACATCACCCGCAGAATAAACACCCAACCCCCCAAAGGAAAAAGGGCAACGTAGCAAGTCTCCACTGCCAATCACCAAATCCCGGTCCAGAAGCAATAACGATACGTTCCAAAGAAGAACGGAGAGCCATATCAAAAGAACTTTGGGAAGACTTAAAAGTACAAGGTGAACATGTACGCATAGAAAAATATAACTTGGAAATACCGGCACAAGAACGAAGAAGCAGCAACTCACATTGAGGGTCATTACTTTTGGCCACGGCATCCATAAGCTCAATAGTCTTAGATACACGCTTCGACACAAGCTGACTACAAAAATCAAGGTCTACACTCGTAGGCCTCCCGAACAACTTAACACCGCGCGTAGGTCGAGCAATATTATCTAGGAACACACCAACAAACTTACTGCGACGATCCTCGGTCCGCCAAAAAACTTCAGTCTTATCAATATTCAGATACAAGCCATACACGGGGCCATCCTTCATGATATACTCCAAAACTTTCCCCACAACCAAAGTATCCTCAATAATAGTACCATCGTCCAAATACCAGGCCTGTAAAGAAAGAGAGAAGGAGTCCCGAATCTTACATATCAATGGTTGAAGTACAAGAGCAAAGAGTAACGGACCAAGAGGGTCACCCTGCTGTACCCCCTGACATGACCTTATTATTATTATTATTATTATTATTATTATTATTATTATTATTATTATTATTATTATTATTATTATTATTATTTTATGTTTACATTTTTAATTTGTTTTATACTTTTTTTTGGGTAAAGGGGAATCCAATTTGTTTTATACTTCATTCTGAACTTTCATGATTTCGCCGCTCGGACTGCGGGGAGTACCCAAACCCGACTTGTGGGCTTGTGTTCATTAGGGTTTGCAGAATGTTCCATGTTCAAGTATAAATATAAATTAATAAGATAATATCTCTCATAAAATTTTAATCATTCTAACATGGTACCCCGATCCAATAACCCTAAAAACCACGTCTTTCCATAAACCCCTAATCTATCTTTTTCTTTTTTCCGCTGCATCACCACCACTCGTCTTATATTTTTTTTTTATCTCTTTTGATGTTATCCATACTCTTGTAATCATCGATGGTTTTGCTTGATACAGTTGTGTTTAAGGATAATATTGACTTGTTTGTTGGGAGGTATTTTCTTTGTTTTTGTTAATATTCTTTTCAGTGAGAAACCAAACACATTTCTTGGATATGTAAGAGAAGTATATAAAAAAGAACGTGGTTTAATTAGCACCCATAAATAAAAGATCGACTGAGTTATTTTTTTTCAATTATTTGTACTGCTTTTTCGATTCAACAACCTTATAATTTTCAATCTTCCGCTCAATTCTACAAAAATAACTGGATTCATTTGTTTCATCTTCGTGTGTTGGTGATTTGTGCCAAGGTCACAAATCCACATAATTGTCTATTTGGTTGAATGTTTGTGCAGGTGACAATCCACAATTGGTGTTTGTGAAGAGGAATAAGAGGTTGTGTAAGGCTTTGTGGATTTGTGTTGATATGGTTGGAGTTTTGGAAGATAATCGGAGGTGCATGGCCTTATTAATGTTTTATTTTGTTTCTTTTCTAGTTTACTACTCTAGTCCGAGCTTACGCGATTTTGCCGTTCAAACTGCGAGGGAGTCTTAGTGGATAAGTATGGCTTAACCAGGTTTGTGGGTTTAAGGTTTCATATAATTACCATTATAAATAGTGAATCAATAAAATATAATATTCATGAGGTTTTAATCATTTTAACAAACACATTATATTTTACAATGTATTAATAATAACTAGTTCAACAACAGCTGTATATTTTTTTACAAAAAGCTATACCATGTTAACTATATACATTATTCATTTAACAATTTAAAAAATTTATGTTCGTGTCATAAAAAAATACATAAAAGTTAACTACATAACTTTACCTAATAAGCTTTTTAGGAGACAACTTTATTACTCGTAATTATAAAAAAATAATTATGCACAACACTCTCAAAAATCTTAAGTCCGCCTTTATATTGAATTTTTTTAAATGGCTGTTTTTTTATGAGCAACACGTTAGCATGTAACATTTAGAGATTAAATGTCATTCTATGCGAACAATGTGTGTACAAAAATGCAAAAACATACCGTGCAATTTACTAACTATTTATTTTCCTCACTTTGACCTGCATTTTAATGTTGGAAAAAACATGCAAAACGTATGAGGTGTCGTTTGATTCATTAATTGTCATTTCGAAATATAATATTTTTAAAAAATTATTAAGAATTTAAAATTTTGAAATTTAAACCTTTGATTAGGAGAAATTCAAAAATTTTGAAATTTGTCAATATGTTATTATTGCAAATTTGTCGGAGTAACGTATATGGGTGTAAAAAAACCACCCGACCCCTCGATTAACCTTATTTGAGTCGAGTTATATGGGTAAAAAAATATGTCCGGGTCAACCCAATAATTTGAATACTCATATTTTTATTTTTTATTTTTTTTTTTTTTTAGCTCTCCGTGAAAAGGAGGTGACCCGAATTTAAACGGGCCCGACCTGAGTTGACGTAAACCCATTAACCCAAAATCAAATAAAATCAAGTTGGGAAATGAAAATTTTAACATTGATGTCACCTAGACTCGACTCAGATTGACTCAAATTCGACTAACCCGACGGACTGACATCCTAAATGACAGATTTCTTTTAACTTTAAAAAACAAAAAGAGAAAAAAAAAGAAAAAAAAATAACTAAAACAAAAGTTTATAGAAATGTTTTTTAATGAAATAATTTTTTTTTGTTTTTTTAAGTCATTTCAAATTCCTTCATTGTAGGAGGAATTCATGAAATCTTTAAATTCTCTAATTTGGTCCCCAAACACAACATTTAGAGATAATTAAAATGACAATAACATAAAATTCCTTCCATACACCCAACCGAACACACCTTAAGGAGTTAAGGTCATTGTTTTACTTTGATGGAATGATTTTACCACGTGACATTTTGACTTAGTGACATCTTTGCCATGTCACAAGATACATTCTTTTTCATGAGATGCAAACAAACATGTTAAACAAAGTTATATATACCTAAACACATCATAATTGCACCTGACATAAATTAAAAATAAGGTTTTCATTTAATAACATAGAAAAAAATATCATCAAAACGTCTTAAAAATCTCAAATAAGTATTTTGGAGCCTGTTTTTAGTTCAACTGGTTAGGTCAACTTGGGTTATAAAACATCGATAATAAGTTCTCTCGTAAGTTTTACTTTTTATCTTCTGAACATAAATAATCGTAATTAGAGTTAGGGTCGCCATAGTCTTGTATATGCATGAACAGTCAATAAGTGTGAGCCTACATTTTAACCTTCTCGGTTACATGAATTGTCAATACAGTTAATGACATGTTAATATTTGCGGTAGGTGTCATGAAAATTTTGAATATTTGATTCAATCGTATATTGTTGGTCCCTTGTAATTAGTAATCTATTTAAGAATATTAAGTATAGACCTAATTTATGATAAAGTAATGTAACAAACACAAGACAATGTAAAGTAAATAACACAAAAGGTTTTTAATGTTTAACTCTTAATTTATTAAAAAATTATACCCTATTATATGCGAAACGACAATAGGGATTGAATAGACAATGTGTGTTTTGTGATCTCCTCACTAACAAGCTAAACCGATCCTAACGACTGCTAAGCTTGACGATTCTATCAACAAGAGTTTAGAACTCAAGTGCGTTTGATCGTATTTGGAAGAGAGAACTGTGTTTGTGAATGTCCAAAGCATTTAGTGCACAAACTTAATTCTCTCATTTTACAACCATCTTATTTATAGAAGCAAAGGGTAGAGACGAGACAAAGAATGACCCATGTGCAATTCTTGTCTTATTGGTACAGTGTATAATCTTGTCTTAGACTATTCTAAGTAATAAGACGTAACTCTTTTTACAAGGTTAGTACCATATCTATCCCATAAGGGTAAGTCATGCTAATTGTGTGATGTACAACATCTTATCACAATTCAACTTATCCTGCCTTACTTCAGTCTTTGAGGGTGCTTGTTTCTTCAGGGAGATCGTATGGGGTTCAGTGAGTCTATTGCCACAACTCACTGAACCCATCACCTTCTTCTTTGTCTTAGATACATCATTCATTGAAATTCGCCTCTCTGAATGCTCGAGTCTTTCTTTTAAACTCAGTCTAGGAACTCGAAGGTAACTCACTGAGTGACTGTTCACTCAGTGACTTCATTACGTTAAAGGGTAATATTTTACTTAGGCTAATTGTTATTCAAATCCATCAGTGAGATTATTAGGCACTGAATTGACCTAACAATGTAACACCCCTTAACAGTGGCAAACCGGCTTGGCCGGTTGCCACTGCCTTTGTTAAGGCTGCCACCGGCTTAAGCCGGTGGTTCCCTTGTCTCTCGTCTAGCTGCTGCCAACAACGGTGTGCCCATCGGCTGTGTGCCGGTGATTACCCCTACTGCCTACTGCGTTCCCCCTGCTTGACCCAGTCTGCCACCGGCTGTGTGCCTGTGGTGGGGCTGTTTGCTGCCGAGACCCAACCAACCACAAGGACACCCCGACGCATGTCGGGGTTCCTTGTTCCTGCTGTCTACCAAACCAAACACCACCGAGATCATAGATCTCGGTTGATGGCGTGATCAAAAACACGCCGAGAGCCTTGGGGCCCTCGGTTTGTTTGTCGGTCGAACGACCAAACCCGAAACAAACCCTTAATTTACCCCTTGATCACGTGACATGTTTTTAATGCTTGTTTTTATTTAATTCATGTTCATGTGCTAACTAATTAAATAAAAGAATAAAAACAAAAGGGTTTACGGATTACTGAATGCGTGAAAAGATTGAAGAATAATACCACGAAGCCGATCTTGAATTTGATTAACGAAAATCAAACAAACACCTCTTGGTGTTGTGGTTGCCGCCGGCCAAAGAGAGGAAAAGAAAAGAGTAGGATTTTTAATTTCTTAAAAATTCTCTGTGAATGAAAAGGTTTATCCTTTTTTATTACTAAAATCAAAGTGGGCTTGGCCCGTTTCCTCTCTTGGTGCCGCGGCTACTATGGCCCACAAGGGAAAACCCGAAGTTTTCCCGTGTTTTAAATTACGTGATCGTATTCTCGTGTTTTCGTGTTATAATTAAATGTTCGTGTTATATTTAAATACTTGTATATAACGATATTAATTGTATAATATTAATTAAGTACGTAGTTACGTGTTCGTTATTTTTACGTTCATGATTTCATGTTCGTGATTATAATTATTATTGTTAATAATTATCGTGTACTAACACGTACTTAATACTTGTCGTAATAATAATACGTACATAACTTCTGTAATCACTAATCGTGACACGTGTTCATGCTATAAAAGGAAAGTTTTAATATGTACGTACGTTTACTAAGTGTACTGTTCATGGTAAAAGCATGCGGGTTTTACAACTCTTCCCCCTAAAAAGAATAATTCGTCCCCGAATTATAGACAAAATAAACTGAAAGAGGAACATACCCGAATTCAAAATATGAAATAAGGGTAAGAAGCCTAGATAAACTCCTCTGTTTCCCAAGTGGCTTCCCGCTCGGTATGGTCCCTCCAAAGGATTTTGACGAATGGAATCGTCTTCTTCCTCACGACTTGTTCTTGTCTGTCAATAACTCGTTCGGGTTCCTCTATGAAGGTAAGATCTTCACGAATATGTTCCAGTGGATACTGAACCATGTGAAGGGGATGATAATTGTACCCTCTGAGTAAAGACACATGGAAAACGTCATGAACGTGAGAAAGCTGCGGAGGTAACGCTAAGCGATAAGATACTTCACCGACTCGCTTGATGACATCAAACGGTCCGTTGAATCAAGGACTGAGCTTCCCTTTGATTCCGAAACGTCTAACACCACGTGCCGACGATACCTTAAGAAAGGCGTGATCTCCTACGTTGAAATGTAAGTCCCTACGATGCTTGTCGGCATAACTCTTCTGGCGTGTACGAGATTCCTGCAATTTCTTCTTAGCTACAGCGACCTTCTCGTTGGTCAACTCTATCATCTCTGGTCCTTCAAGTGTTCGCTCACCAACCTGATCCCAGCAGATTGGGGCGCGACACTTTATGCCATACAACATCTCGAATGGAGCACACTTAATGCTGGCGTGCCAACTGTTGTTGTATGCAAACTCTACCAAACAGATATAATCGTCCCAATCTCCTGTCCACTCCAATGCACATGACCTCAGCATGTCTTCTAATGTCTGAATCGTTCGCTCCGATTGCCCGTCTGTTTGAGGATGAAAAGTCGTGCTAAGCTTAAGTTTTGTACCCCAGGCTTTTTGCAGACTCTTCCAAAATCGCGAAGTGAACCGAGGATCTCTGTCCGAGACGATACTGGATGGAGCACCATGAAGTCTCATGATCTCCTTCTTGTAAGTATCGGCGAGTTTGCTGACCGGATCATCCTTGCGGATCGGTAAGAAATGAGCTTGTTGGAAATACGTTTTACGTATTAAGAAGGATCGGTCACTCCAACGATAGTCTATGTTAAAGCTCGTAGTTTAGTTATTTACATTTATTAAACAAAGCCCAAAACCGAGCCCATGGATTGTATGAGCCGGCGGCCTAATGTAAACCCAAACCCATCTCATGGGCTTGGGTATATAAACCCTCTCCTTTGATGGAGAGGGTGTGTGGTCATTCACTTTTCACATAGTTACTTTTGTTTCTCTCTCTAGAATTGTGTTTAATCCACCATCTATCTATCTCTTTCTCTCTCTAAAAACATAAGCAAGATTTACACTTCTTCAAATGGTATCAAGAGCATGGGATGAGATATAGGTTTGTTTTTGTGTTGCGTATTGTGTTCTAAACATTTCGTAGATTGTTGGTTTGTTTTTAGCCGAATCTTCAAATTTTTTGGTGTTTGATCGAAGTTTAAAGTAGTGTAACATAGGGATTCATGTTAAACTGTTCTTGGTATCTTGGTTTTCATTAAAACATCATCTTTCTTGGATCAAAAGTGCAAAAAAGTCGTGTGTTCTTCATTCCGAAATTTAAGTAGAATCTCCATCGGAAAGTACAAGCGAAACGTGGGCTTCCATCGCAATAACCGTCACCATCGGAAAGGGTTTTGGTTCTACATTGCGATATGTGGGTTTTATTACTTATTCCGATCTGGACATTCCGATCGTACTTTGCGATCTGGGATTCCGACGGGTATAAGGAAGTATTTTAAGTCGTTACTCTGCTTGAATTTTGTCAGCTACTTTGCGATCTAAGCATTGCGATCTGAGTATTCCTATAGATTTTGTGATCTGAGTATTCCGACAGGCTTTGTGATCTGAACATTTCGACAGCATTGCATTTCGATCTAGGCATTCCGATACCACCATCATTCCGACCAAGTTACATTACGATCTGGACTTTGCGATCTAAACATTTCGACAGCCTTTCTTTGCGATCTGGACTTTCCGATCTGACATTCCGATCTGGCATTCCGATCTAGACATTCCGACAATCCAAAAATTATTCCATAAAAAATTTCGAAATCATGTGTAATTTTGACTTGGAATTTTTGGTTTATCGAGAACATATTTTAGGGGATTTTAACATTGTTTCACGATTTTAACTCACAACAACACAAAAATACTTAACCTTATTTCATTGTTCGATCAACTTTGTAAATCTTAACTTATTGAAATGGAGTACACATCTCTTACGGATAAGTCCATCCTCTCGGGTACGGATAATCGTCCACCAATGTTGGTGAAGACTATGTATGAGGAATGGGCTTCCCGAATGGAACTTTATATGTTGAACAAGGAGAATGGACATCTAATTTGGGCATCGGTGCTCAATGGACCATTAGATTATGGTACAGTGACGGAAGGTACGACTACTCGTCCTCGCACAACGGGTGAGTTGACTGGAGATATGAAGATTCAAGATAAATGTGATAAGTATGCTACAAACATCATTCTCCAAGCCCTTCCTCCAGATGTCTACAAACTCGTCAGCAAACATAAAGTTGCCAAAGAGTTATGGGATAGACTTCGTGTTCTAATGCAAGGCACCTCGTTAACTAAACAAGAACGAGAGTGTAAGCTTTATGATACTTTTGATAAGTTTGCCTATGTGCCAGAGGAGACTCTCAATGATTACTATCTGAGATTTACCCTATTGTTGAATGAGCTTAATATCTATGGCATGGCAATTCCTACCTTTCAATTGAACACCAAGTATTTGAACACTCTTCCTCTAGAATGGAAAAAATACGTGACGAATGTTAAATTGGCTAAGGACTTGCATAACACCAATGTGGATCAACTTCAAGCTTTTCTTCAACAACACGAATGCCATGTGATCGAGGCTCGGTTGTCTACACCTCAAGTTCATGATCCACTTGCAATGTATGCTTCTCAACAAAACATGGCTTATACTTATCAACAACCATCATACTTGCAGCAGCCACCACCACACGTCTATCAGCAACCACAGCAACCATCTTATCAACCACCAATGATGCCACAGCAAGAATATCAACAAAGTGTTCATCAACAATCTTTTCAACAGCAACCACCATATCAAACATCACCATCACAAGCCAACACTTCTCCATTGGGCTATACTCCTCAGCAAGGATATTTTCCAATAGAAGCACAACCAGCACAAGCTTTCTACTCTAATGAACTTCCACCAATCCAAGCACCGGTCTTTACTCCAAATGATACGCCAGCTGATGTTCTAAACCATCTCACCGCCTACTTGTCAAAACTTGTTGCAACTAGAGGATTTCCACCAACAAACAATCAGCTCCGCACCTCATCAAATCCTCGACAACAAGCCACTGTTCAAGATGGTCAAGTGACGGTGCAACCAATTCAGGGAAGGCAAAATTCATATGGACCTCCTACAAGGACTGGGAACAATCAAGCTGTGAATTCTCAAGCTAGTGGAAATGGGAGTCCTATTGGTCCTAAGAAGGTTGTGACTTGCTACAATTGCCGAGGACAAGGTCATATGGCTAGGGAATGCACTCAGCCGAAAAGGAGAAGGGATGATGCATGGTTCCGTGAGAAGATGTATTTGGTTGATGCTCAGTCTAAGGGGAAGATTTTGGATTCAGAGGAGTTAGCATTTCTTGCAGACCCAGGGGCAGCAGATACTGAAGGCATTGCAGTCGTTTCTACTTCTAATGCAGCTTATCAAGCGGACGATCTTGATGCATACGATTCGGATTGTGATGACATTCACTCTGCCCAAGCTGCTCTCGTTGCTAATCTCTCTCACTACGGTTCCGATGTCATCAGTGAGGTACCGACCACATCTAATAATATTGATGATAACCAACATCAAGTTGGGCATGAAAATGACAACCTCGAACAACATTCGGGAACTAGTAACTCAAATGATGTGGTACCCAATTATACACATTTGAGTGAACCTCAACCAAATGCTACGACGGGTATGGAATCTTATGCTCAACATGATTTGGTAATGGTGCCTAAACATATTATTGATCAAATGCACATGGCACTCCGACAATCCGTAGATACGAATTCCACCCTAACTGCTGAGCTTGGGTTGCATAAAGAAAAGATCAAAACTTTTGAAATGGTCCCTCAAGAAGAGAAAATAACATGTTCTGAATTTGACCAATTTCGTTTTGAAAAGATTGAACACTTGAAAGAAATAGAATTATTAAAAGCTAATCTTTCCAATGAATTAAAAGAAAAAGAGTCGGTTGTCAATGATTTTCAGAAACTTAAAATGGATTTCGAAACTCTCGAGTCTAAAAAGGTTGAATCGGAAATTAATGCTACCAAACTTCTTAAATTCAAAGAACAACAACTTTTAAAACAATACGCTTCCACAGAAAAGGTTCATCTTTTAACTAAATCATTTAAAGAATTCGAACTTAAGCGTCTTCAAGATTTACCACCTAATCCCGGTTATGCAAAACAAGCTCAGGAATATATTCCTGGTCTTTATGATATGACCATAATTGGCAAATCGAAAGAAGCTCTTTTTGTTCTTAGTTCTGACGCGACACAGTCACTTGTGGATGAAACTCATTCTAAAATGCTTTCAAAATTCAATACAATTGATTATGATCAACATAACAAAGATCAACTTTTTAAAAAGACCCGCATTCGCTTACAAAAGGAATTAGCTGAACTGACAGTTCTTGTGCCCCAAAGTTTGTCAAATGAAAACCCTCCTAGTACGTCTCCTACACTTGTCAAAAAGGATTTAACGAAGTTAATTCCACCGGTAAGTAAGCCGTCCGTTAACTTAAATGCGGTACACCAACACTTAGCCGATTTTGACAAGGTCATTTTGGAACGTACGACGGCTTCGGCCATAACGGAAGGTGAATGGAACTTTGAGCACACTAGAGCTCCGTTCCGAGACGAAATTATTCCGTTTGTAAAGAATGTTAAAGCTTGTCTTAATAATCTTGATCAAGATTTGTATTTGGAAATAAAGAAGTTAAACGTGTTTTCAATGAAATGGATGATGCTTATGAAAACAGTTTACTTGAAATAGAACGAGTTTCACGCTAAAATGATCAGCTTCTGAAGCAAGTGATGTCTCATGATATTGTTTCCGTCTGTGTGAATAAATGTGTTGATAATGATTCTATTGTGCATAATGTTGAATCTGTGGATAATGTGGTAGATAGTACTTGTCACGAATCTGACGCTGAATTTTTAAAGCTTCAAGATTCATATTCTTTGCTTTCAAAACGTTTTGACGAGATTCAAACACATTGTATTTCGCTTGAATGCAAGCAACAATTTATTCGAGAAATCTTTGAAACGTCATTCGAAGGTGTTAATATCGATGATGCAAATTTTGAAAAGAATTTTCGATTGAATTTACAATCAAAACAGCGTCAGCCAAGTGACAAAGTTGCTAAATCTTTGCCGATAGACGTAGAGAAATCTAAGGAGCTTAACTGTGTGAACGTACTTGAGGCCGCTGAGAATTTTAAACTTGATCTAGATAATTGAGTTTCCAAGATTTTGTCCAAACTTGATAACTTAAAACAGAAAAATACACGACTCTTCGATTCAGTAAAGCCCGCATGTGTTGATACCACTGCACAGAATCAATCATTGATTGAACAATTGAATCGAAAGTCAGTGGAAATATCTGATTTGAGGGAACAAATTTGTGATAAGAATCTGGTCTTGGCTGAGTTAAAGGAAACACTTCGTACTCTAAAAGGTAAGAATGTTGTGGATAACACAGCCACTGTCTCAGCATCGTCCTCTAGTGCAATCAAAAGAACCCTTATAGCCGTCACACCACTTAACAAGGGCCCTAGGACTAAACCATCTCAAACTTTGGTCACTAAAGATAAGGCGGAATCAAAACCAGCTTCTAATATTCCCGTGTTGCCTTCTACAGGAGTAAGCACCACTACTAAGGCTCAAAGATCTAAGCTTAAGAGAAACAAGAAGAATGATAGGATCTTTCCCCCATCTAGTAGTCAAGTGAAGAAGAAAGTAGAAGCCCATCCTAGGAATGTTATTTCTGTTTTGAATAAAAAGAATCATGTAGCTAAACCTAAAGGCTTTGCGGTTGTGCAGCGTTCTAAGCCTACTGTGAATTCTAATTTAAAATGTTGGAATTGCAATGAATGTATGTTTTCTAGTCGTCATGATTCTTGCCTTATTGACCATGTGAATGAGATGCATGCCCGGAAAAATGGATTAGAATGGAAACCGACTAGGAAAGTGTTAACCCAAGTTGGTTGGATGTGGCGCCCCACTGGTAGAACTTTCACTATAGTAGGAAATATGTGCCCTTTGACTAGGATCACTCCCACTAAAGCGAAGAAAGCGTGCCCTTTAACTAGGAGTACCAAGGCTACCAAAACACAAGCGTGTCCTTTAACTAGGAACACTGACACTACTGTAGGAACCAAGTGCCCTTTAAATAGGTCTACTCCCACTGTAGTGCCCGCGAATAATCCAAAACCTAAGAAAGTTGGAACAATAAAACCTGTTAGTGCTAAAACTCACATTAGAAAACGTAGGAAATCTAAGGGTCACACAAATGTTAGCAATTCTGATAATCTTATATCTGTATCTGCTAACACTCCGGAACCAATAGTTTCCAATGCATTGTCTACTGTTGTTGTTGAAAACAGGTGGTCCAAATTGTTCTCTGGTATTTGGACTCTGGTTGCTCCAAGCATATGACCGGAGATCGCTCTCAGCTCGGAAATTTCGTCAGCAAGTTTCTTGGTACGGTTTGATTTGGAAATGATCATATTGCAAAGATAATGGGTTATGGTGAATATCATATTGGGAATGTTATAATTTCAAGAGTGTATTACGTGGAAGGTCTCGGTCACAACTTATTTTCTGTGGGACAATTTTGTGATGCAAACCTAGAAGTTGCTTTTCGAGAGCATACCTGCTTCATTCGTAATTTGGAAGGGGTTGATTTATTGAAAGGTACTCGAGGGAATAATTTGTACACTTTGTCTCTACAAGATATGATGGCCGCTTCTCCCGTATGTCTTCTCTCCAAAGCTTCGAAGACTAAGTCATGGTTATGGCATCGACGGTTATCTCATCTTAACTTTGACGCTATTAATCACTTGGCGAAAAACGAACTTGTTCGTGGTCTTCCTAAACTATCATTTCACAAGGATCATTTGTGTTTCGCGTGTACAATAGGGAAAAGCACTAAGAAGTCTTACAAACCCAAGACTGAAGAGACCAACCAAGAGAAACTTTATCTGTTGCATATGGATCTTTGTGGGCCAATGCGTGTTGAAAGTCTTAGTGGCAAAAAGTACATCCTCGTCATTGTCGATGATTACTCTCGGTTTACATGGGTGAAATTTCTTAAAGCAAAAAATGAGGCACCTAAATTCATCATCGGTTTTCTCAAGATGATTCAAGTGCGTCTCAACACTACTGTCCGACGCATTCGTACAGATAATGGAACCGAATTTGTGAATCAAATTTTGCGTGATTATTATGAAGAAGTTGGCATATCTCATGAAACATCCGTTGCACGCACTCCACAACAAAAAGGTGTCGTTGAAAGGCGAAATCGCACACTTATGGAAGTTGCTCGAACGATGTTAATTTACGCAAAGGCTCCATTGTTTTTATGGGCAGAAGCAGTATCTACAGCAGTGTACACCCAAAACCGGTCACTAATTCGTAAACGCCATGGTAAAACACCTTATGAGCTTCTCCATGGAAAAGTACCAGATTTATCATATCTTCATGTATTTGGTTCTCTTTGCTATCCAAATAATGATGGTGACAATTTGGGAAAACTTCAACCAAAGGCTGATATTGGTATTTTCATTGGTTACGCCCCCGCAAAGAAGGCATACCGAATCTACAACCGTAACTCTCGCAAGATCCTCGAAACTATGAATGTTGATTTTGATGAGCTGACAGCGATGGCTTCTGAGCAAAGCAGCTCTGAACCCGCACTTCATGAAATGGGACCTAGTAACATTAGTTCTGGTCTTGTCCCAAATAACCCTACTTCATCATCATTTACACCACCTACTAGGAATGAATGGGATATGTTGTTTCAACCGTTCTTTGATGAATTCTTTACTCCTCCAACCATTGTTGCTCCAGAACCTGAGGTAATAGCTCCGGTAACCGAAGTTGTCGCTCCAGCAACTATTGCACAATCAGATACATCTGCACCTAATGGTCAAGATATACCTTCAACAAGTAATTCTCAACCAACACATGTTTCAACTACCCATGTCATGCCTATTGATGATGAAGAGGATGATGATGATCACGATTTGGAATTCGCTCAAATGCGTGAACTTCCATTCTTTGGTGTACCAATTCCCGACCCAAATCAATCCGGGTCGTCCACCACAGAGGAAGCTCCTTCTACAGTTTACTCCAATCCACGGATTCGTGAACATGACAGCAAGTGGACAAAGGATCATCCTATAGATTCTATTATTGGTGACCCTAATCGTCCGGTATCTACACGAAGTCAGCTACAAGAAAATGCAATGTTTTGTCATTTTGATGCGTTTCTCACTGAAGTTGAACCTAAGACATGGCAACAAGCTTTTACTCAATCCTGTTGGATAGAAGCTATGCAAGAAGAACTTAACGAATTCATATGTCTTGAAGTTTGGGAACTTGTCCCATGCCCGGATCAAGTGCAGTTACTCACTTTGAAATGGGTTTACAAGGTGAAACTCGATGAGTTGGGCGGAATATTGAAGAATAAAGCTCGACTTGTAGCTCGTGGATACAAGCAATTATTGGGCATCGACTTTATGGAATCCTTTACACCTGTTGCCCGTTTGGAAGCAATTCGCCTATTCCTCGCTTATGCAGCCCATATGAATATGATCGTCTATCAGACGGATGTGAAGACGACATTTCTTAATGGTGAACTCAAGGAAGAGGTCTATGTTCAACAGCCGGATGGTTTTGTGAATCCTAATTATCCTAATCATGTGTATAAGCTTAAGAAGGCTCTCTATGGGTTGAAGCAAGCTCCACGCGCATGGTATGATCTATTATCACAATTTCTCATCACGCAAGGCTTCGCTAAAGGCAAGGTGGATCCAACGTTGTTCATTCAGAAACGAGGTAAAGATATGATTATGGTACAAATATATGTTGATGATATTATATTTGCAGCCTCGACCCAAACTTTATCGGATGAGTTTGGGACACTCATGTCTTCCAAGTTTAAGATGTCAATGATGGGCAAGGTATCATTCTTCTTAGGTCTTCAGATATCTCAGAGTCCCAGAGGCATCTTTATCAATCAATCCAAGTATGCCCTTGAATCGCTTAAGAAATACAAGATGGAATCTTGCGACCCCGTGGATACTCCAATGGTGGAACGAACTAAGCTTGATGCAGATCCACATGGAGTTGCCGTTGATCCGACACTTTATCGTGGAATGATCGGTACTCTTCTGTATATCACAGCCAGTCGACCTGATCTTCAGTTTGCTATATGTATGTGTGCCAGGTATCAAACTAGGCCTACTGAGTTACACTTAGCTACTGTTAAAAGGATCTTTCGATATCTTAAAGGAACCATTAATCGGGGACTTTGGTATTCGAAGGACTCTTCTATTGCACTAATGGCATATGCAGATGCGGATCACGCGGGTTGTCAAGATACAAGGCGTAGCACGAGTGGAACTTTGCAACTACTAGGACATCGGGGAACCACTTGCCCAGGTAACACGTGATTTGCATGCAAAAAGAAAAAACCCTAAATAACATCTATGGCGGCAGAGCTTTCTTTCTTGTCGGCAAGATTGTTTTCGTTCTTTGTTTAAATTGGTCTACCTGTTTTTCTTAGGGTTTTTAGGGGTTTGTTTTACTTTAATTAGTTTTGTCTTCTATCGTCGGTTGTTTTTAATTATTGCTACATCATTCGTCGGCTGACATTAATTCGTGGGTAATTTATTGAGTCACAATCTGTGCAATTAATTGTTTTGGTGTCGGCTGACCTTGGGTGTCGGCTGACTTTTGAGTTGCTATTAATTGAGTCATTAATTGAGTCATTATTTTACCCTCGTTTAATTCTGTCGTTT
Source organism: Glebionis coronaria (assembly GCA_025667525.1). Taxonomy (NCBI): domain Eukaryota; kingdom Viridiplantae; phylum Streptophyta; class Magnoliopsida; order Asterales; family Asteraceae; genus Glebionis; species Glebionis coronaria. The sequence goes on from CM046874.1 coordinate 353,774,542, forward strand.
TGTTTCATTCAGTTCTGGCGGCTGTCCTCGTACCTAATATTCATCAATTTCATTTACTTGGTGATTATTATACTTTTTGGCGGCTGACCCTTAGTCCTTGATCATTAATTGTTCTTGGAGGCTTTGTCATTTTGTTTAATTTGGTTTACGATCATTATAAACAAAAAAAAAAAAAAAAAAAGTTACTGTTTGTTTAGGGGTTCTTTTTCGTGGTTAGGGTTGTGTTTGATTGAACATGGATTCGAGCAAAGAAAGTGATAAGCCATTGTTTACAGGTTGGATGGATGTGGTTAAGGTGTCTACTCTTGAGGTTTTAGTAACGCTAGAGGAGATATCTAATTTGTTTTCTATTCCGTTGAATACTGTGCGTGACATTGAAGTGTTTGCAAATGGTGTGAAGGCAAACAAATTTCCTAAATGGTCTACTTTACCAAAGGAGACCACTATGCTTTATTATAAAGCTTTGTGTGAACGCCATAAGAATTTAACTAGCAGCACTTCTTCACTCAGTTCAGGTGGTTCGAGTGTGCACTCTGCACAAATGGCTAAGGAAACAGACCTTGAAGCTAAGGCTGCTACCATTAATGGTATGCAATTGTGTAATCTACAGGCGGTTTTGAAATTATTTGGTGTAACGATTCGCACGTTTGCTGAAGCGAGTGAATTTATGCATGAATTAAGTATGAAGAAGCATCCGTTGTGGGAATTGATCTCACCTGATCGTGCTAAAGAAATTCTGATGTTACTTTGCAGATTTGAAGGTGATATGGTTACGTCTACTAATGGAGGTATTAATGCAGTCTCTTCTTCGTTTAATTCTGAAAATATCTATGAAGGTGTTAATATCTCTATTCCTAGGAAGGTTGTTGAAACGGTAAATGCTCGCTACCATAACACTTTATATGGTTACTTTCTTGGTAAAAGGATTGCATTCCCTGTGGTTGAGTATTTTGCCAAGAATAACTGGGCAAAACATGGTCTTAAGCGTATCATGATGAATGAGAAAGGTTTTTTCTTTTTTCAATTTGGTTCTAGTGAGGGTCTTAATGCGGTTCTGGAAGGTGGTCCGTGGATGGTTCGTAATTCACCAATCTTTCTTAAGAAATGGACTATGAAAACGAATCTTCTAAAGGAGGAACTAACTCGTATTCCGGTATGGGTTAAGTTTCATGATGTCCCGCTTCAGGTATTTGAAGAGGAAGGTATTAGTTTAATTGCTTCCTTTCTTGGTAAGCTTATTATGATGGATAATTATACTGATAATATGTGCAAAGAGTCTTGGGGTCGTTGTAGTTTTGCTCGTTGTCTTATTGAGATGAATGCTGATTCGGAGTTTATAGATAACGTTACTATTGGTGTCCCTGATCTTGAAGGCTCTGGTTGTACTAAGGAGTTAATTCGAGTTGAATACGAATGGAAACCGCCTAGATGTCATATTTGTAATATTTTTGGTCATTCCGGTGATTCTTGTCCGAAAAATGTTAAACCTATAACGGTTGAAAAAGTGACAACTCATGTTGATAAAGATGGGTTCCAACAAGTGCAAAGCAAGAGGAAGAAGTACAAAGGTAATTTAGGGGATCAAGTTCCGAGAGGTGTTCCATTGAGCAAGGGTTTCCAAGCAGGTAAGACGGTTGTTTTTCGGCCAAAAACTCACTTGGATACTACAAGTACGAGTGCTGATAATAGTAGTAAGTTGCATACTAAATCTGGTCAGTTGAAGCAGTCCAGCAATCTTAATGATCCGAACAAGGCTAAAGCTCAAATGAGCAGTGTTTCTACATCAAATAAATTTTCATCTTTGTCCATACCTGGTATTGATGAAGGGGCTCAAGTAAGCGAGGAAGATAATGAGGAGGAGGAGGGAGTCGAGGTCGTCTTTGATGAATCGGTGAATCTTCTCAATACTCATATTGGGGCAAGCACTCCTACTGGATGATCCCATGTTGATATTTTATTATTTTCCTTGTAACTTTATGTTATCGTCTTGGTTTTTGTCTAGTTTATATATTTCCAGCACTCTAGACTAGTTAATGTTTATGGCCTGTCGTAAACATTTTGTTTAACAAGCTGCCTGTAGCTTGCGGTTAATGTGGTATTTCAGCCACATTCCTTGTACTTCAACGCTTTTTTTGGTTCTATTTACCGGGGTCATTGCTACCCTTTTACCAAAAAAAAACTACTAGGACATCGACTAATCAGTTGGGCATCGAAAAGGCAGAAAAGCGCTGCAATTTCAAGTACGGAAGCAGAATACATAGCTATGTCTGGTTGCTGTGCTCAAATTCCTTGGATGAGATCGCAATTAACCGACTATGGTCTAGGTTTCAATAAAATTCCAATGTACTGTGACAACAAGAGTGCAATTGCCTTATGCTGCAACAACGTTCAATTCTCCCGGTCGAAGCATATTGACATTCGCTACCACTTCATCAAGGAGCAAGTGGAAAATGGAGTAATCGAGCTTTACTTTGTCCGATATGAGTATCAATTGGCGGATAATTTCACGAAGGCTTTAGATCGTGCTCGAATTGAATTTTTGGCCGACAAGCTAGGAATGAGAACCTTCTCGCCTGAGACTCTAAAGGAACTAGCAGATGAAGCGAAAGAATAGTCTTGGTAAAACTATTCTCCGTATCCTTGGTGATCATCTGTATAATTGTTTATATTTTTATCCACAAAAGCAAAATACAAAAATATAAAACCATATAAAAACCATAAAAATTGAAAAATTCATAAAAATCCAAAAATATTTTTACTTTATTTTTCAAAGGCATGTCTTTTGGTACGATAATATTTACGACCTTAGAAATATTGATTAATATTGACACGGCGCCATAAATAGAGTTCGTACAAAAGTTGTAAATATTTCATAAAACATGCCTAAATGGCTTGTAATTATTTCTGACTGCAACCCGGTTTTCATATTAAAGTCAAGTATTTCTCATGAAAGCTTTGGCTCACAACGGGAATTAATTTTCTCGGGCAAGGTTTACTTTAAAACCTTGTAAGGGATCAAGTTTACTTTATAACTTGGTCTAACACAAATCTATGTACGCCTCAGTGCATTTATTTGTTAAAACAAGAGAAGTCTTGTTTTTATGAAGCTATCATCTTTACAACCATGCTATCTACAATTGGTATCTACATACTCGATGATGCGACTACTCAACCGACGACTACAGCTCTTTCAATAGAACACGGGTCAACAATTAAGGGGGAGCAACTGTCAAGCATTCAGAATCTTCGATGCCGAACGTGCCAAGTTCACAAGTTGGTGTCAAGACTTCAATACCAATCGTACCTGTGGTGTCAAGAGATGACTTCAGACGTGACGAGGCGACCAACATATGCTGACAAGAACCATTTGATCTTATCATATGATGTTCTCATCTATCAGGTCCAACCTTGTCAATTCTTTTTTAATATGGTGAATATGTGATCATGCTACAAATCGATATCATATCTCATACATTTGGTATCATGAAGATAAAACGGACTTGCATTTTTCTTCCCAAAACCTTTGTTAAAACTTCATTAAATCAATTGATATTAAAAACATCGATTGGGTTAATATTTTTAATATGGGGGAGAAAATGTGATTTAATATGGGATATTATCACAAATGGTTTGACTTAAAGTGTCGGCTCATCCCGACATGTGCGAAATGTTTTCGAATATCGTGGCATATGTTAAGGGGGAGCAAAATGGATTTGCTATATCAAAATGGATTTTCATGGTGACATATACTTACCCAAAACCCATTTACTTCACGATGATGAAGATTGTGGTGACATAAGGATGGTAGGATAGGTTAAGTCCAATGATTCTTCTAGAACCGGAGGAATCTTCCCAAGGACATTCCATAGCTAGAAATAGTAGTCCTTAGGAAAGATGGAGAAAGATTGTGAACGTAGCTGAATGCCGACCAAGTACTTAAGTTAGCACTGGAACAATCACAACAAGGTGCTAGTTATGACGTATTGGTAAGCATTGAAGGGGTTGAAGAATGAAAAAGAATTGTAAAGATAAAGGGTGTAAAGAAAGAAGCCCTCCTTACAACTTTAGGCAGAAACCGGGTCAATACATATGCTATTGAGATCATTGTTAATGATTCTTGATATTGAAGACAGACATCATGGACCCAGTGATGCAATGCACAACCCATCCCAGCTAACTCAGATATCTCTCAAAAGGTATTTGTTTTAATCACACGGAGACAACACGTTATCTATTGATTTATTCACTCCGAATAAATTGGTATTGAAAAGGTGGCACTCCTCTCCAGCCTCCGATCACTAAAATCCAAAATGCACGATCGAGTCTAGAGCCATTTGATATCATCAAATATCTCATTAGGACACACTTTCATAAATCCTTGCTTCTTCACACACTGTGAAAAGTAAGATCTTAAGAGTCCTACGCAAAATCTTCATGATCTTGCCTGAACATCCGAGTAATACAAAAGTATTTACAGTGAAGATGGAAATCCTTCTTGAGCGAACATCAAAAAGCTCATGGTAGGTGACTTGTGCGATTCTTTATGAATCAAACTTGTGATAACTGGAGAGCAACAGCTATTTAATTCTTAACTGAATTTAAACACGTTCCAGGCCTCTACGCAATATCTTAGTGATCTTGCCAGAACACTCAGAGTGATACCTTAGTGTTCACAGTGATGAGTGGAAATCCTTCTAGTGTTAACCTCAAACAGCACTTGGTAGGTAACTTGCAAGATTCTATACGAATCAAGCTCGTGACAACTGGAAAGCAACGATGGTGCGGTTCTTAATTGAATTTCACTTGTTCCAGGAACATGAATTGACGGCTTCAAATCATGCGGATATTATTATCCAAATGATTCACTCTTTATGTTCGCAGTCAGCTTTGGACGGTCGAATAAAGAGAACGGGTTTACCCGCGAAATCCTATCAGGAAGTTACTTAATTGAAACTATCCGTCACGGGTACGATATCTAATATCGTCCAACGGTCTTCACCGACCGGAGGTAAAATGCTACCGATTTAGAATGAAATGTTCAAAGCCATTTCGTTCGTGTCTACTTATGTTGCGGCATTTGAAGACGGTGGCGTTGCGGAATCCAAGAAGAAGTCGTCCCCGCATGCTTATACTTTATGCACTTAATATCTCATTTAATTCAAGAAAGCCTAAAAGTTAAGTCTTCCGTTGTATCAAACTCTGAAGCTTTCAAGAATTACAAAGGTATAAGTATGTGGGGCATGAGGTCACGAAGAGGCAAAGATCACAAGTGATGGATGCACGAGATCAAGGCAAGAGATTAATGTTCAAAGATTGATATCAAAGATCACATCAACATGTTCACCAGAAAAGAAAAAGAAAAAGAAAGACGAAGACTACGAGCTCAAGACAAGCATAGTATGCTAGGTTTATTTCATTATTGTAACTCGGGTAACGCCCTTGTTTGGAGTGACCTCCCTTAGGGGGAGATTGTTGGAAATACGTTTTACGTATTAAGAAGGATCGGTCACTCCAACGATAGTCTATGTTAAAGCTCGTAGTTTAGTTATTTACATTTATTAAACAAAGCCCAAAACCGAGCCCATGGATTGTATTGGTCGGCGGCCTAATGTAAACCCAAGCCCATCTCATGGGCTTGGGTATATAAACCCTCTCCTTTGATGGAGAGGGTGTGTGGTCATTCACTTTTCACATAGTTACTTTTGTTTCTCTCTCTGGAATTGTGTTTAATCCACCATCTATCTATCTCTTTCTCTCTCTAAAAACATAAGCAAGATTTACACTTCTTCAGAGCTGACTTAGTAAGTCGATCAACGATAACCCAAATCGCATCATGCCTCCTCTTTGTCTACGGAAGACCGGTAACAAAATCCTTGGTGATCTTTTCCCACTTCCACTATGGAATATCTAAGGGTTGTAGTAGACCACTAGACCGTTGATGCTCAATCTTAACCTGCTGGCATGCAAGACATTTGGAGACGTAAGTAGCAACATCCTGTTTCATACCACTCCACCAAAAGTACTGTTTGATGTCGTGGTACATCTTGGTTGAACCAGGATGAATGGAGAATGGGGAGCTATGAGCTTCAGCTAATAACGCTTCCCTGAGTGTAAGATCATCAGGACACACAAAGTCTAGTGCCCTGCCATAAGATACCATCGTCATCTAACCGAAACTCCGTCTGTTGTTCTAAGTTCTGAATGATCGCCCAAATTTCACCATCATCCTTATGAGCTTCCTTGATCCTAGAGAGTAACTCAGGTTCCACTCTAAGATTAGCCCAGTAACCGTGTTGTCCACGTACCATGATCTCAATATCTAGTCTCTCTAAGTCTCTTATAATCTCTTCCTCAATTTTAATGCCGTTTATCATACCGGACTTTCTACTAAGTGCATTTGCCACTACATTCGCCTTGCCGGGATGATACTGCATATTAATGTCATAATCCTTCAACAGCTCTAACCATCTTCTCTGTCTCATGTTCAGCTCATGTTGAGTAAAGATATACTTTAGGCTCTTGTAATCTGTGAAGATATCACATGATTCTCCATACAAGTAGTGCCTCCATATCTTCAATGCAAACACGATTTCTGCAAGTTCCAAGTCATGTGTAGGGTAATTTTCCTCATAAGGCTTAAGCTGCCGTGAAGCATACGCAATCACTTTCCCATGTTGCATGTGAACACAACCAAGTCCCTTCCCTGAAGCATCACTGTAGATTTGAAATCCACCTGTACCAGATGGGAGAGTAAGAATCGGTGCAGATACTAACTTCTGCTTTAGGTCTTCAAAGCTCTTCTCTCTTTCTTCAGTCTAGACGAATTTTTCCCCTTTCCGCATCAGTTTGGTCAATGGCAGTGCTAAACGGGAAAAGTTCTCTACGAACCTATGGTAGTAACCAGCTAAGCCTAGGAAACTGCGAGCTTCGATCGCTGATGTCGGTCTTGGCCACTTGGTAATAGTCTCAACCTTGGCTGGATCCATGGTGATTCCTTCAGCTGATATAATGTGGCCTAGGAATGCCACCTTGTCTAACCAGAACTCACACTTGGAGAATTTAGCATACACCTGCTTCTGGCGAAGTATCTGTAGTACAGTACAAAGATGGTCTTCGTGTTCCTCCTTTGACTTAGAGAAAATAAGAATGTCGTCAATGAAGACAAAGACAAACTTGTCCAGGAACTCATGGAAGATACGCTTCATCGGATCCATGAAGACAGCTGGAGCATTGGTAAGGCCAAATGGCATGACTACGAATTTGTAGTGCCCATAACGTGTACGAAAAGCAGTCTTGGCGATGTCCTGCTCTTTAACCCGTAACTGATGATAGCCCGACCTCTGATCAATCTTGGAGAAATGTTTGGCCCCTTGGAGTTGGTCAAACAAGTTGTCAATACGTGGCAGCGGATATCTATTCCTGATGGTGATCTTGTTGAGCTCATGATAATGTATGCACAGACGCATGCTGTTGTCCTTCTTCTTTACGAACAGAACATGTGCGCCCCATGGAGAAGCACTAGGTCGAATGAAGCCGCGTTCCAATAATTCCTGCAGTTGTTCCTTTAACTCATTCAGCTCTATGGGAGCCATGCGATAAGGAGCCTTAGATATTGGCTCAGCTCCTGGGACGAGCTCAATATTAAACTCCACTTCACGAGCAGGTGCTATGCCCGGAAGTTCTTCTGGGAACACGTCTGGGAATTCTGACATGATCGGCTGATTCTGGATAGATGGAGATTCAGCCTCCAAATCATGAACAGTAGCAAGATAGCCCTCACAACCATGTGACATTAGTGCACGCGCTTGTAAGGTCGAAAATATTTGTACAGACCTTTCGGGTAAGACCCGTTGTGAATGTACTCTGGTGCATTTACATCACCGAAGATGACCCGATATGTATGGCAGTCTATAGTGGCGTGATGTTTGGATAGCCAATCCATGCCTAATATTATGTCAAAATCGCACATATCTAATGGAAGTGCGTCGACAGGACGAATCTTGTCGTCAAACTCTAGGGGAAGGCTCTTGTACCCATGTGTTATGCGTACAGAGTCTCTCAAAGGCGTGGAAATGCTTAATACATTCTCTAAAGGCATAGGGGATATCCTAACATTCTTGGTATAAGCAGTAGAAATGACCGAGTGAGTAGCACCCGTGTCAAATAAAACACATGCAGCTTGACCATACATATACAAGATTCCAGTGATGGTACTTGTAGACTTGTTTGCCTGATCGCGAGAAGTCGTGTACACCCGTCCACTAGTAGGAGGTGGCTTGGAATCAGCATGTCCAGATGTGCCCTCCATCTCGCCCTTGCGGCAGTCCTTCATGCGATGGCCAGTAAGGCCACACTTGAAGCAAGCGTCGCTGTCGCGGCGACATGGCCTTGGGTGCCTACGGTTTCAGGTAGTGCAGAGAGGTGAGTATACCCTCCAGCAGGTGCCCTTGCTGGCTGGGAGCCTGTTGGAAAAGTTCACATGAGACATGGTTTATAGGTACAAAAGGACAATGCAGAAAATCGTAAGATGTAATACCAGTGATAGTTGGGCGGTTAGGCTGTGAGCCTCTTCGGTCCTGCTCCCTCCTGTTACCATGATTCCTGGTAGAAGATTGCTAATGTGTCAGAATTAAGTCATAAACGTATATCATAAGAAATGAGTTAAATGTAGGGACCTGCTTCTGTTAGAGTTTCCAACGTTGTTACGGTAATTATCATTACTGCCACGCCTATCCGTAGCAAAACGGTCGTGAGTCTGACCGTTACCCTTGGGTTGAGTAGGCTGTTGCTAAGTAGCCGGTTGAGACCGGTCCCCAGTCTTCTGCCTGAAAGATGCAGTTTAAAGAGAAAGATAAATATTGGATAATACTGAATGAATTTGAAATGGTCACCGCTGAATGACGAACAAATACCTATTCTTGGGTCTCTCTGCTTCCCCGAATTCCTCTCTCTCCTTCAGCATCTCCAGCTTACGTGCTGCATCGGCTACTTGTGCCACCGTGTTGAAGGTAGCACACACCAAGTTGTTGGCGACCGATGTACGAACAGCCCACCGGAAGTGGTATGCTTGCTCTTCGGTAGTACCTGCTGCTGCGCCAAGAAAACCAGCCAAACGAAGAAAGCGTTGCATGAACTAGTTGATGTTCTCCCCAGCTCTCTGCCTGATTCCGTGGTACTCCCTCTTCAACTTTTCTTGCTCAGCCTTGGGAAAGAACTATCCCATCACTAACTCCCGGAACTAAGCCCAAGTCAAACCAGCCACCCAATTGTCACTACCCTCAGACTGCTTCACTGCCTTCCACCATCCCAGTACGTCGCCTTCGAACTTGTAACAGGCCAACCTCGACTTGAAGATGGGGTCACAGCCCATTGCATCGAATATCTTGTCGATATGAGCCAACCAGCTTTCAGCCTCACTGGCGCCGTCAGTTCTCTCGAAGGATCGAGGACGTTGCTTGTTGAATCTCTCCAGCCATGTGATCAATGTTGCTGGAGGAGGAAGAGGAGGAACTGGGTGCTGTTGCTGATTGTTGGCAGCTTGCACCTCAGCCCGGATGTCGTTCCTCGGCTGAGGAAGTAAAGCTTGCATCGCAGCTTGGGCCGCTACATTGAGTTGTTCCTGCTCGCGTGTGAGAACCATCTAACAGTATAAAACAAAATACATGATTGAATTGATCAAATATAAAATATATACATGAAAAAAAATTATGTCAATAAATCATGAGAAAAAATTTATGCAGGAAAAACAGTGCATGAATGCACGATGCAGATTATGAAAACTTTTATATGCGCGAGGATAAACGCCTAAGGTCAGTTCACCCAAAACAAAAGACAGGGCGAGGGGACGCCAATGACTCGGTCCCAAAGTTAAAAGTTTCGATAAAAGAACATGCGACTAAATAGGGCCAGTCATGTACCAACCATTACTTAGTCATAAACCTGCGACAATGACATATAACATGAATGCATGAAACAATGAATGCATGAAAGCCGACTGTCAGTTCTAGGAAGACCATAGTGACTACCCACTAATCACAGGTCGTGTTTTGAGAGCCTACAAGTCGAAGCCTTGGCTCTGATACCATAAATCTAACACCCCTTAACAGTGGCAAACCGGCTTGGCCGGTTGCCACTGCCTTTGTTAAGGCTGCCACCGGCTTAAGCCGGTGGTTCCCTTGTCTCTCGGCTACCCGCTGCCAACAGCGGTGTTCCCACCGGCTGTGTGCCGGTGGTTACCCCTGCTGCCTACAGTGTTCCCCCTGCTTGACCCAGTCTGTCACCGGATGTGTGCCGGTGGTGGGGCTGTTTGTTGCCGAGACCCAACCAACCACAATGACACCCCGACGCATGTCGGGGTTCCTTTTTCCTGCTGTCGGCCGAATCAAACACCACCGAGATCATAGATCTCGGTTGATGGCGTGATCAAAAACAAGCCGAGAGCCTTGGGGCCCTCGGGTTGTGTGTCGGCCGAACAACCAAACCCGAAACAAAACCTTAATTTACCCACTTGATCACGTGACATGTTTTTAATGCTTGTTTTTATTTAATTCATGTTCATGTGCTAATTAATTAAATAAAAGAATAAAAACAAAAGGGTTTACGGATTTCCCAATGCGTGAAAAGATTGAATAACAAGAACACGAACACGATCTTGAATTTGATTAACAAAAATCAAACAAACACCTCTTGGTGTTGTGGTTGCCGCCGGCCAAATAGAGGAAAAGAAAAGAGTAGGGTTTTTAATTTCTTGAAAATTCTCTGTGAATGAAAAGGTTTATTCCTTTGTGTTTATTACTAAAATCATAGTGGGCTTGGCCCGTTTCCTCTCTTGGTGCCGCGGCTACTATGGCCCACAAGGTAAAACCCGGAGTTTCCCGTGTTTTAAATTACGTGATCGTATTCTCGTGTTTTCGTGTTATAATTAAATGTTCGTTTTATATTTAAATACTTGTACATAACGATATTAATCGTATAATATTAATTAAGTACGTAGTTACGTGTTCGTGATTTTACGTTCATGATTTCATGTTCGTGATTATAATTATTATTGTTAATAATTATCGTGTACTAACACGTACTTAATACTTGTCGTAATAATAATACGTACATAACTTTTGTAATCACTAATCGTGACACGTGTTCATGCTATAAAAGGAAAGTTTTAATATGTACGTACGTTTACTAAGTGTACTGTTCATGGTAAAATCATGCGGGTTTTACAAACAATCTCCCCCTATTTGGATATAAAATATGCCTAAGTGAAATTGTTATAAGTGAGCAAAGAGGCTTCTTCTTACACATACTATTCTACTGATGAAAAGACTTTTTTTTTTTTTTTTTTTTTTTTTTTTTTTGGGTAAAAGGGACTATCCCCGGTAAAATATATTACACAAAAAAACGCTGAAGTACAATCGGATGTAGGTAAAGACTTGTTTTAGCAAAGTACTTCCTTTGTACTCATCATTACAAAGACTGAATAGTCTGATACAAGAAAAACATAAAAAAACTAAAGATTACAACCCTTCAGGCATCCATTGCTTCCTCTTTACTCTTGAGGACTTCAACACCTTTTCTTTATTAGGACTCCTTGCAATTATCTCCCTGAGCTTCTCAGTAAATCTCTTATTCTCATCAGTCTGGACTTGTCTAGCCATCACAAGGAAGATTAGGAGGCTTTCAATGCGACATCTTTCAATGTCACTCATCCTTTGAAAAGCTTGGTCCCCAAATACATCATTGAAGAAGACACCCCACTCAGGTTCTTCAATGACCATGTTGTTTACAAAGGGAACATTTTCAGGGAGAGTTCTATTGCATTCTAACCAAGGGATCTTAGTATCAGCTTCAAGCTCCACTCTTTTCCTTTTTCATCCCTAAGTCTTGATAGGATCCTGTTCAGCTAAGGGAAGTTCCTCAGTGATCCCTAACTGTTCCTTTATTTGATTCAACCTCTCATATCTCTTACTGAGAGAGTTGAGAATCCCAGGGACATATTTGTTTGTTTTGGTCCTGAAGATTTTGCCCATCTCATCCCACTCACTGAGACTGAAATCACCAAATGAAAATTTCTTCATCACTTCAAAATTCCTTTCATCATTGTTTCTATAAACAGCTATTGAGACTGGTGTGGTGTGAGGAATGATCTGAAGGTTTGTGTTTGGTTCAGGCTTTCGTCTTTGAGTGGTGACCTAAGTGTATTGATCAAATAGCTTTTTCAGTTGGGAGCTTCTTTGTTGTTGTTTCTTGACCATTTCATCCTGAATAGCCTTGAGCTCATCTTCTTGCTTCTGAATGAACTCTTGTCCACCCTTTGCACTTAACAACTCATCAGGGTTACCACCCACTTCCTTAACGAACTCACTGGATACTTTGAGGATCTCAGCTCTTGTTGCCTCACTGGTCTTGGCCCTTTCCATCCTGTCTAAGTATTCTTGGATTTGATCAGGAGTCATCTTGTACATCTTTCCATTGATCTCATATGGTACCAAGAAAACAGCATCAGGGTCAGGCCTTCTTTCCCTTGAAGCTTTTACAAGCTTCTTGGGTGGTGGTGTTAGGGTCTCATCAGCAATTCCTTTGCCCCTATCTAACTTAGATACTGAGGGCTCAGGGATAGGTGAAATAGAGTTCAAGGGAGTTGTTATAGGGATCACAAGCACCTGAGGTTGTGGATATACCATTTCTTCCTACTCCCCCTCAGTTTGAGAGGGAGGTTCACTCCATGTAAGCATCATTGGTGGCACATTCTCCCCCTCAAAAGTTGAAGGGTCAGCCTGACTGATCCCAACTTTTGGTCTTTGTGATGGTCCTGGAGAGGTGATGGATGACCCCTTAGAAGCCTGAAACATCTCAGTCACCATCGCCTTCATAGACTGAGTGTCAGTCTTGATAGTCTGAACATCTAATTGTATGAGCGACTGAGTGTTTTGCATTGTGGTGATTCTGGTCTTGAGGCGGGGAATATCAGCATCTTTCAGTGCCTCGGAGATCTCAGAAAGGTTAGAAGCATTAGCCATATATCCTTGTGCAGCTTTGCTTAATCTGAATTCAGCCTCAGAGTCCATATAACATCTTAATAGATGGAATCACACTTACCTTTTACCACATCCAAATCAGACTTGAGAGAGTCTAACCTAGTGAAGACCTCGGAGAGCCTATCCTCTTTAAGCAATTCCAGAAGTTGACCATCCTTGGAAGTGGACTCAGTAGTACTAGTGATCAGTCCATCCAAGGTTGTTTTTAAGGACACATTTGCTTCAACTGTTGGAAGTGCATGATTTAGGAAATTGATGAGCTTCTTCTCCAGATTCTCATGACTACAGTTGACAGAGCTGATGAACTCCATTTGGTTATCAACCTGAACTCTCATCTTCCCATCAGCAATATCAAAATGATCACCATACGTCCTGAAATCATCAAGGAGTTCATCCGCCTTGGAAGATAGTTCTTCATGGTTCTGAGTAACATCGGCTTTCAGGGTGTTGGAAACATGGTTTAAGACACCGTTAAGATTTTCATAAAGAACCTTCTTAGTGACAGGCTTGGTGTCATCAAAAGTAGAATCTAGAACCACAGTCTGAGTCCCCATGATGAGGTGTCAAGTTGTGCCTCATGGGAGGGATTTTTAGTTGCCTCAGGGGAGGGCTCCTTTTGTTCGGTTGCCTCAGGGTAGGGCTTTGGTTGAGCCTCAGGGGAGGACGGTACGTCCTCGAACAAAGGTGAGGAGTGTGGCTTCTGGTCTGATTGAGGAGGGTCCTGAGTGTCAGGTTCATCCCCAGCCTCAATCATATCATCGTCGTCACTGAAACCATGGAGTAGCTCCTCATGCTCTTCCAGTAGATTAACAAAATCTCCATAGTTCAGTGATCCCTTCGGTTTATCCAGCTCCCCTCCAAAAGAAGGTTTGCCTTGGTTGTGGTCACTCCCTGCCTCAAATCCTGAGGCTTAAGTTTTGGCCAGCTGATTCTCAGGGGCAGTTTGTGATTGATCAGGGGTGGAAGCGAGATCCCTATCAGTGAGGTGTGTTAGGAGAAGGCGTCTCCCTGAGTCTTTGGGATTGATAATGGTTCCCTCAGGCAAAGACTTTTGTTTTAGTGTGCCTTCATCGGGAGTTGTGGAGGTGAGATTCTTATCAGCGGGGTGTTTTACCCGTGGGCGTCCCTCTGAGTCTAAGGAATCAAGGTTTGGGTCCTCAGGCAAAGACTTGTGAGATAGTGTGCCTTCATTGTATTTGGTGGAGGTGATAGGCCTATCAACGAGGTGTGTTACCCGCGGGCGTTTCCCTGAGTCTTTGGCCTTGGTTTTGTCCTCAGGCAAAGGTTGTGATTTACGAGTTCCCTCATCAAACTGAGTGGAAGGTAGTCCCGTAGGAGAGGGTTGTGTATTTCCCTCCCCATTAAGAGGACCAATAGGTTGGCCCGTCGACCCTGACTGTAATGTATCAGGGCCTCCCATAAGCTCTTTCCCTTGGGGTATTTGAAGCTTGGTCTGAACAAGGGTGGCCTTTTTAGCCTTGGCCTGTTTTGGACGTGCCTCGGAAGCCTTAGGGCCCTGTGCCGTTGGGTTGGCCTTTGGCACAGTCTGATACTTCTTGTTCCCTTTCTTTGGTAAGAAAGGAATGGGAGACACGGATGATTCACAACTGATCACCTCAGTCATGTGAGCCGTCAATTCAATAGGGTTGACTTCAGATGGGTTCTTTGAAAAGTTTATGGAACTCAGGATTGGTGTAGAAAAAACATTGAATTTCTCCTGAGTGTAAAGAGAACCTAGTAAACCTTTCTAAGGCGCAAGATATGAACCTTGGGTAAGATACATACTTTTGCCTGGACTCCTTCAGGATCCTGGTTACGAGATCATTATAAATGATCTCTCCTATGTCAATCTTCAGTCCATTAACAAGACTATAGATTAGCGTCTGCTGAGTAGAATTAACTTGCTCAGTAGATGAGTATTTCCCACCGATCACCTGAATCACAAAAGTGACCAGGATCCTCCAAGCCATAGGGAAAGCAGTTTTGATTAATGGGGTTTTAGTCACAAGTAACGCAGGGACCCTGATTTCTTTTAAGCCTTTTTTAACTGTCTCTGTGTCAGGATGTGCAACATAATTTCCTTTGTTATAATCCAGTCCACTGGCTTGACAAAAAGTTTTGAAGTCCAAAATCAATGGTGTCTTTCCATTGTTCACAGTGAACTGAATGACACAACCCTTATGTGACTTGGTCTCAGACCCCTAAGAACCTTCAGGCCCTTAGGTACTTGGGGTTATAACCACAGTCGTATACCAGAATTCCCTAAGATATTTATGGTAGAAGACTGAGGGGGTGTTGGTAAAAGCATCAGCCGAATCACAGTTTTTAAGAAATTTTCAAATTGGTTTGTAGGCTGATACACTACGAGGGTAACTGGAATTTCTCTCATAGTTGTTTCTTACAAAACGGACACCCTCATTGATGAGATGCTCAGCCTGATGGGCATATGTGATAGCCTTGGATAGTGCCATTTTAAATTATGAATTTTAAAACGTTGTAGAAAGGACTATGGCACCTTGTGGGAATCAAACCAAGACTTGTTTCTTGTTATAATGCAACAATAGTTCACCAAGTAACTTAATGCAATCTTTTGCCTCGTGATAGAAGATCAAAAGATAGAAACACCAAGTAACTTTGATCACTTGTGCTATATAACAAAGAAACGAGTGATCGATGTGATTACCTTTTAATGAAAACTCTTTTCTGGAAACAATGTTTGATCACACACACTTTTGAGAGATGATTTGGCAGAGTAAGTTTGCTAGAATCTTTATGTGTGTGATTGTTTTGGTGTTTGGGTATCTATAGGCTCGGATGTGAAAATTATTTTATTTGATATAATTTCTTTTCACATCCGCATTAAATGAAATGTACAAGTGCCCCCCCCCCTTTTTTTTTTCTTGGCAACTGTTCCGGTGTGCAATGATAACGCTTTTTGCAGAGATGACGCGGGGTCATGTGCAGTTGAAAGGACGTTTTTTGCAACGGATTTTGCTTAAAAGGACAAGCATTTAATGCTTAGTGGGGTACTTGACATTTGGTGACCCCTTGACTGGTTTATGACAATTATTGAAGGAATATATGTTCTTTATTTAATATTGTGACTCACCAACCTAGGACATTAAGTAACTAAATCCTTAGAGCATTTAGTTACATCATTTAATGTACCTCACTGTCAAGGGAAAGACAATAAGATATTTACTCAGGGAGAAGATTAGGGATATACATTATACTGAATACTTTGTCGTCAGGGAACCTGATTAATCAATATTCAGCATACCAAGTTCAGCTTTCAGTCTAGTGAATGTTGGTTCATCCAAAGGTTTAGTGAAAATATCAGCTAGTTGATACTCAGTGGGGATGAAGTGTAATTCAATATCTCCTTTTAGGATGTGGTCCCTGAGAAAGTGATATCTTATGTCTATGTGTTTAGTCCTTGAGTGTAGGACTGGATTGTTGGAAATGGAAATTGCACTGGTGTTGTCACAAAAGATGGGGACTACTTTGTATTCCACATTGTAGTCCATGAGTTGACTTTTTATCCAAAGGATGTTTGCACAACAACCAGCAGCTGTCACATATTCAGCCTCAGCAGAGGACATAACTACTGACTGCTGTTTCTTTGCACTCCAACATACTAGCTTGCCACCTAGGAATTGACATGCACCTGAGGTACTTTTTCTATCCATATTACAGCCAGCATAGTCCGAGTCTGAATATCCTTTAAGATCGAAGGCTGAGCAACGAGAATATCATAGACCTAGTGATGGAGTACCCTTCAGGTACCTGACGATTCATTTAATAGCAGTAAGATGTGATTCTTTGGGGTCGGCCTGATATCTTGCACATAGAATTGTTGAGAACCGAATATCAGGCCTGGTAGCTGTTAGGTACATTAATGATCCAATCATTCCCCTGAATAGGGTTTGATTGACTGGTTTACCAGTGAGATCAGGACCTAAGTTGTTAGGGGGAACCATGAGAGTCTTCACTGAAGCACACTCAGAGATGTCATATTTTTTAAATATTTCTCTGGTGTATTTTTCTTGACAGACTGAGATCCCTTTGTCCCCCTGTTTGATTTGTAGTCCAATAAAATATGTTAATTCACCCAGCATACTTATTTGAATTTCTTTGTCATAATTTTTTCAAACTTTCTACAAAGATCATACTTAGTGGATTCAAATATGATGGCATCAACATATATTTGAACTAGCAACACATCCTCCTTGGTTTTGAAGATAAACAAGGTATTCTCTATCTCCCCCCTGACAAATTTATTCATTATCATCAAGGTAGAGAGAATTTCATACCATGCTCTTGGTGCTTGTTTAAGTCCATATAGGGCTTTATCAAGTTTAAAGACATGGTTAGGAAACTCGGAACTTTCAAAACCAGGAGGCTGAGCTACATAAACTTCCTTAGTGATCTTGCTATTCAGGAAGGCACTTTTCACATCCATTTGACACTTTGATGTTCATGTATGTAGCATAGGCAAGGAAGATCCTGATGGTTTCCATTCTTGCAACAGGGTCAAAGGTCTCTTCATAGTCAATGCCTTCAAGCTGACTACACCCCTGAACAGCAAGCCTAGCTTTGTTTTTTATAACAATTATGTCTTCATCAGTCTTGTTTTTGAACACCCATTTTGTGCCAAGAGCTGATTTCCCTTCAGGGAGAGGAACAAGTTTCCAAACCTATCCTGAGGAATTAATTGAGTTCTTCTTGCATAGCCTCAACCCACCTGGATGTGTCAGGACCTCTGAAACCTTTTTGGGTTCAATTTTAGAGAGAAAGTCTACAAATAGACATTCATGGGCTGAGGCAACAGAGAGTTTAGCAGCCTGACTTTGTGTGAGCATCCCCTCAGATACATCACCAGTTATATTTACAAGCTCTATGTGTTTTTGTCTAGACCATCTGTCCTGAGGACTTGGATTAGAGCTTGTGGATAATTTATGATCATCAGGGACTGGTGGTTCAGTATATAGTACTGGATCATCACTTCTTACTGAAGGATTTTCAGTGACTGGTAGGTCATCATTCTCATCCATTGTCCCCTCAGGTTCAGCATGGATGAGAGAATCAGTTGATCCTTCAGCCTGAGTAGATATAACTTCAGGGACATGTTGACTTGTGATCAAGTTATTGTTTAACCTATTGTGAGGTGATATATGGAAAGATATATCAACATTAGTTTGATACTGTTTTGAGGGACTATGTTCATACTCATCAGTAGAATATCTTGATGAGTCATTAATCTCAATCTATTCCATTGATTGATTTATGAAGTTAATGGCATCCATACTTTCATCAAATGTGATATGAAATGATTCCTCAACTTGTTGTCTCCTTGTGTTAAAGACCCTAAGGGGGTGTTTGGTACGACTGAATCACGAAGAATGGAATTGAAGTAGAAAATGGAATCGCATAAAAGGGAATTAACCGATGGAATGTAGTTGAATTCCTATGTTTGGTCTAAACAAAGAATCAAGTAGAGATATTTGTTTTTTTGTTGATTCTATGGTACAATAACATAATGGACTTGTATAATCAATACGTGAATGGTAACATTATTTATGAATAACAAACATTAGAAATTTCAAAATCACATTTTGTTCTAGACTTTTATCCAACATAAGTTGTTGTAATAGACGTAGCAACACCTAAACGATAACAAATGATACTCGAAACAAGAGCGGTCAAAAGAGACATGAACACTAAACTCCAGCATTAGAAAACTGCAGCAAATGAAACATGAAACTAAAGTAGCAGATTCATATTCGACAAAACCACCCAAAGCAGCAGCATCAAATTCAGATTGAATAAAACCTCCAAAGTAGCAACAACAGATTCATAATCAAACAAAACCTCCCAAAGAAGCATCAGCAGATTCATAATCGAACAAAAACATTTACAAACCTGAACTTGGAGCAAATGACAGATGAAAATCAGAATAGAAACACCCAAATGATGCTCGAAATCTTAACAAAATGAAACCTCAACAACCATCAGCAACTAAAATTTAAAAAATCAGCAAATTAACATTCGAAGAGCATGGAATGACACTCGAATCCGCAGATCGACGTGTGAATATCAGCAAACGATGAGGTGTAACAATGAAAATGTCATCGCCTGGATTAGTTCAAATTATTAATTCATGGTTGACCAGCCGAAGAAGAAGACATCCTACTTTTATCATGGATTAACTATTTTGATTTTAAGCTGATATTTAGAATGAATATTTTTGATATACCAATTTATATTAGAAGGCTTGATTCATGGTTCAACAGTTTGTTTAATTAATAGTGGCAACAACAGTTTAGTGAAGAAAATTAGTCGGAGAAGAAGAAGTCGTCGTTCTAGGGTTTTGTGCATCTATAAAAAATACTAATACTCCATGTGACACGCACATGGTTTTTTAGTTTTGGACCCTTATTTTTTCTAATGGTTTTCTGATTCTTGCTTGCAAACATTGGTGGAATGCGTTGTCTTTAAACCCTTCATTCTCACCATTCTTCTCTTTTTTTAAAGAATCAATACAGTGGAAAAGGAATGCTATTTTTTTCTCCAATTCACTTCTCAATGTCAAACAAACAAAAGAAAGAGGCTCATTCCCTTTCTAACCTTTCCATTTCATCGTACCAAACGTCCCCTAAAGTCTTTGGAGACAAAAGATTATCCAAGAAAGTATCCATCATCATCTTTTGCATCAAATTTACCAAGATGGTCCTTTTGATTGTGAATGAACACAGGACATCTAAACACATGAAAGTAGCAGATATCTGGAATCCTTTCCCTGAATATTTCATAAGGAGTCTTATCATGTCTTTTGACAATGATACTTCTGTTTTGAGTATAGCAAGCTATTTTTACAGCCTCAGTCCAGAAGTGTTCTGAAAGATTGGATCCATTGAGCATAGTTCTTGGAGCTTCAATGAGAGTTCTATTCTTCCTTTCAGCCACACCATTTTGTTCAAGTGTGTAGGGAGAAGAGAAGTTATGTGAAATTCCTTTATCATCATAAAAACTCTCAAGCTCTTGGTTCCTGAATTTTGTCCTATTATCAGTTCTTATTTGTTTGAATTTGGTGTCATTTTGATTTTCTACTTGCCTGATAAAAGACATAATGAATTCAGGAGCCTGGCTTTTCTTTTTAAGGAAGTATACCCATGTGTATCTAGAGTATTCATCAACAATCACAAGGGTATATTTCTCATGATTTACAGACATGGGACTGACAAGCCAAAATAAGTCCATATGAAGAAGATGGAGACACTTCCTGATAGAAAAGTTTTGTTTTGGCTTAAATGAAGCTCTCTTGTGTTTACCTTTTTCACAAACTGAATAAGGTTTGTCTTTCGAGTACACAAGAGATGGTAACCCAAGAACTTTGTTTTGTTTTGCAAGTTTATTTATGTCTTTAAAATTGAGATGTGACAGTCTCTTGTGCCAAAGCCAATTGACAGAGTCTGAGGCTTTAGCAAAGAAACATGCTCCTGAGTGAGTTAGAGATGACATGTCTAAGACATATACATCATTTCTTCTTGGAGCAGTCAGTACAATTTCTTTGTTAGCATTAAAAATTCTTCCTTGCTTATCATCAAACTGAACGATGTACTTAGCATCACACAGTTGGCCGATACTTATGAGGTTATACTTTAGACCATTTACAAATGCCATTTTTGTGAAAACTATTCCACCACATTTTATTGAACCATATCCCTCAGTAACACAAGATGAGTTATCACCAAATACTACCTTAGGACCTGGTTGCTCCACGTATTTGTGAAGATAATTTTTTACCCTTATCATACTTCTTGAACACCCATAGTCTAAGTACCAGACAGGCTCCTTGAAGTGTTTCTACACAAATAACGAGGTGGATTAGTTTCTCTTGTGAGCCCACTTTCTAGTAGGCTCTTTGGCTCTAGGAGCCTGCCGACTTTCACCTCGTTTGAAGTATTCAAACTTAACATGGTCTGAGGTAGAATGAACATTGCTTCCACATGTGTTGTCGCTTAGTCCTACTGGGGATTCAATATTTTGAGATGACTCAGCTAGCATTCATCTTCTGACCATAATTATCCTATTGTGTCCTGAGGTAGTATGATCATTGCTTCCACAAATATCACATTCAGGGTAGTATACACAATCATCAGGCCTATGATCAGAGATGCCACAATGTGTACATGGTGGAAAAGGCATAGTCTTGGATGTCTTGATTTGTTTAGAGGCGGGCCTATAGTTTTAAAGCTGAGCATTATATCTATTAGCATTTCTAATAGAATCCATGTATACCTCATGATCTGCTGTCCTGTGATCTTCACTTTTACACTTCATGCAATAGAGAACTCTAAATCAGTTATCAGTGGTATGATTTGTGTAGTGACATAATTCATAGGAAGGTTTCTTTGTTTTAACTTTCTTGGAAGACTCAGGTTCATTTTTGTTACTTGTTGATGATTCATGCTGTGAGGACACAGATGTTTCACCCTGAGCTTTAGAGGCTGAGTTCAGCTTCTCTTCCATGAATAATTGGAACAATCTACTTAACTCCTCTTGATTCAGAACAAGATTGGAGTTGGTTGAGTTTGTAGGAGTCCTTGAGGGAGAGATGGGTTTGGTTGTTTTCTCATTGACAGTTCCTGACTTAGTGTGACTTGATGTCTCTTTTGAGTCAAGCTTTGTTTGTTCAGGACAACCTAATCCAGCTCTTCCTCTAGGTGAGTGTTCTTGATAAGATAATGGAATTAGTTCATAACATAGACTTGACCCTTGAAGATTTTTCAAAAGAGGCAGAGGAGTCTGAATGTCCTCAGCAACACTGAGTGGTTCAGTGTTACTGGATTTATTAGGGACATCAGGCTCCTCATTAAGACCAAGTTTTTCACTAACAGCCTGAGATTCAGGTATTAATATCTTTCTAGTATCAAAATTAGGCAACACACTCTCAGGATTTGATCTTTCAACCCAGTCTTTTGACTTTGGAATCATTTCATGATCAAACCCTACTAAGGCTGGGAGAAATGCTTTTTCACTCATTTCCTTAGTAAGTGGTTTCTCAGTGAGTTGGCGTGCCACAAGAATTTTCTTCTTTTTGGCAGGAATTTGACTGTTTATACACTGAGAAGCTAAGGTAGAGTTGTTAGTCCATTTCTCATTGATTCACTTTTCTTCCTTAAGTTGTTCTTGAAGATCATGATTAATTTTAGTAAGTTCAGTGTTCTGAAGTTGACAACTTACTGCTTCAAGTTTGGCTTGTTTCAAAATTAATAAATCTTCTCTACATTTTTTTAATTCAAAAACAAGTTTATTATATTTTGAAAGAAGGCTTAATCTATGCTCTTCAACAAACGATAAATCAACATTTATGTACTTAAGGAACCTTTACCAATCAGACTCTTCATCTATTGAAAGAAGCATATTTACCTTTCTCATGGTGATGTCAACCCATTCTCCATTTATAGCATAACTTTTCTGACAGATAATTCATCATCAGCTAGAGCCATCAACACTTGATATCTGACTTCTTCATCTTCTGAGGATAGATCTTCATCATCCCAATCAAAGGTTTCAGCTACCAACCCTTTGGCTTTGTTTTGAGGATTTGAGGGTTCAGCTTCTAAAAGTGCAAGCTTTGCTTTGACCTTCTTGTATTCGGACCTATAATCCTTCTCAATTTTCTTATTATTCTGCAAACTTTGGTTAGTTGGAGAAGCCTGAATTAGTTTGGGTGTAAACTTAGGCTGAAAATTGTCATTCGCTGATGATGAATTTTGACTTTTATATGAGGCCAATGGAGTTTTCGAAAGACAATATTTTTGCAAAATGCCCAATTTTACAACATCTGTAACAATCCACTCCCTCAGTGGATTGATTTCCAGCAAATCTAGTTCTTTTGATATAGCGTTTGGTATTTGCCAACATGGCTCTTTCATGAAATTCCCTATTTAGATCCCTTATGTATTCAGTATTAGATCTTTCATCAACCTCATCGTCTAAGGTCTCCTGAAAATCTTGAACAATTGCATTTGAGTAAAAAGCAGTTGTTATGGGTCCATGATCAACAGGGGTTGGTTTGGCTGAGGTGTCTGTTATTAAGGCCTTCTTAGACTCAGGATATTTTCTATTTATTAGATTATCTTCATAGATAAATCTTCCATAAATGTCTACAAGATCCCGAGTCTGAATGTGATTAGTATTTCTCAGTCCTTGAGAAAAACCAAGCCATTTTTTAGGGAGACTGTTCACAAAACCAACATTGATTTCATGCTTAGACAGTTTCACCCTGTCATTTGATAGCTCATTGAGCAAGGTCTTATATCTGGTATAAGTCTGAGGAAGTGTTTCAGATGGTTTGGCCCTGAAAGTGTTATATTCTAACTTCAGGTCCATAATCCGATTTTCCTTAGTGTCGGATGGTCCTTCGAAACTATGAACACGATCTGTCCAATTCTCTTTGGTCGTCTCACACTCGATGACAGCTCCATAATATCGTTAGGAAGACAAGATATTATGATGCTTTTGAGACGTTGGTCTTGATTGACCACTCTCCTTTCATCGTCAGACCATTGGTTCTCAGGTTTGTCATCACCTGCTGCTGTTTTTGGTTTGAATGGACCATTCTTAATATAAGTAATGTAATAAGGTTCCATTCCCATCAAATAACATATCATTCTTTTCTTCCATTTGTTAAATCTTTCAACTTCCAACTTAGGAGCGTTCACAGAGTAACTTGCTCCCTTTTTGATTACAAGTTGAGGTACATTACTTTCAGCCATAATGGATCAAGGTTTTAAAAACTTTGAGACGGTAGTTAAAAAGTTTTATAAACCTACCGCTCTGATACCACTTGTTGGTCCCTTGTAATTATACTATACTTAAGAATACTATGTATAGACGTAACTCATGGTAAAGTAATGTAACAAAACAAGACAATGTAAAGTAAATAACACAAAAGGTTTTCAACGTTTAACTCTTAATTTATTAAAGAATTATACCCTATTGTATGTGAAGCTACAATAAGGATTGAATAGACAATGTGTGTTTTGTGATCTCCTCACTAACAAGCTAAACCAATCCTAATGATTGCTAAGCTTGACGATTCTATCAACAAGAGTTTAGAACTTAAGTGCGTTTGATCGTATTTGGAAGAGAGAACTTTGTTTGTGAATGTCTAAAGCATTTAGTGCACAAACTTAATTCTCTCCTTTTACAACCATCCTATTTATAGAAGCAACGGGTAGATACGAGACAAAGAATTGACCATGTGCAATTCTTGTCTTATTGGTACAGTGTACAATCTTGTCTTGGACTATTCTAAGTAATAAGACGTAACTCCTTTTACAAGGTCAGTATCATATCTATCCCACAAGGGTAAGTCACGCTAAATGTGTGATGTACAACATCTTATCACAATTCAACTTATCCCGCCTTTATTCGTATGTGATAACAAAAATCAGTGGGCTCGTTATCTTTATTTAGCTGAAATATGGTACAATACAAGTCATCATTCATCCATCCAAATGACACCATTTGAAGCTGTATATGGCCGTACAGTTAAAGCAATTCACGATTACAACCCTGGCACTTCAACGACCGCTTCTATTGATGCAACACTCGCAGAACATAATCGTATAACTTCACGACTTAAGCACTCGCTCGAACTGGCTCGGAAGAAAATGGCGACAAAAGCTAACAAACATCGTATCGATAAGCATTTCGAGGTTGGCGAATATGTTTTCGTACGATTACGTGATTACCGACAAATTTCATTAGCACGGAGGGAGGGTCAAAAACTCACGAAACGCTACTATGGGCCATACAAAATCATCACAAAAATTGGTGAAGTAGCCTACCGTTTACAGCTTCCTGACACAACTCGTATCCATCCAGTTTTTCATGTTTCTTTGTTACGGGACTGCATTGGGGATCATCAACCATCGGTAGAAGTTCCGATATCACCGACTGATGTACCTATCTCACAACCAGAAGTCGTTTTGGATCGTACAACCACTCGCATGAGCAAAGTTAAAGTGCTTATCAAATGGGTAGGTCGCGATATTTCAGAAGCTACTTGGGAGGACGAGGAGCAGATCCGTTTTCAATTCCTAGAATTTCCTCTCAACCTCGAGGACGAGGTTATTTCTCATAAGGGGGGGGGGGGGGGGAATGATAGAAACAGTACTCAAGACATAAGTCCAGCTACATACGAGTCCGACCCATCTGCAGTGCAACGGCCCAAACGCCAGTCCAAGAAGCCTGCCCGATATTTGGATTAATCCCAAGTTGATTGACAGGTTGTTTAGTGAAGATTAAGCAGACTAGCTGGCCATGACTCACCATATCTCCATCAATCACGCCAGTGATGTTCTCCATAAATATGGAATGATTATCTCCAGTATCTTGTTTATTTCCAGTATTGCATCTAGGTTCATTTGTTAGTTACTTTTACAATTCCTAAGTTCTAGCATTCCTTGCTATTTATTCTCTATATTGCATCACTTAGAAAGGCAGAAAAGAAAATTGTTCCAAAACCCTCTCTTACACTCTGTTCCAGAGTTTAGCGAGGAAAGAAGACAGAGTATTTGGGAGGATGGAAAGTGGAGTGAAGAGGAAAGGATTGAAATTTTTGTGTTCCCGAGTTAAGGATGAAGATGAAGAGTATATAAAGTTTTTGTGTTCCTGAGTTGGAAAGAAAAGTGAAAAAAATAAAGAATTTCATATAAATTATAGAAGTCAACCACACTCTTCCTTGCTTTCCTTCCAAATCATCCCAAATTGGGAAGAAGATTAGGAATGAAATTCTGGGTTAATTTACTCTCATTTACTTCCCTCTACTCTCTTAAAAAAATCTCAGGAACACAACTTATTTTTATTATCATCCTAAAACTTTTTCTTTCACTCCAAAATTAAACTCGGGAACAGAGTGTTAATCTTACATTTCTTTGGGAGATTTGCCATCTCTAATTGGCACATATCAGAAGACCTCTAATTTTATCACTCATTATTTTAGGTTTTTCTAATTAAGTTTATAACAAAAAAAAAAATAATTTTTTTGTCGTTAAGTTAATTAAGTTATTTTCATGTTAGAAAAATAAAATAAGTTGTTTTCAAACATCACGTAAGAAACATATAAAGCATACACTTCTTA
This sequence comes from Glebionis coronaria, assembly GCA_025667525.1. Taxonomy (NCBI): domain Eukaryota; kingdom Viridiplantae; phylum Streptophyta; class Magnoliopsida; order Asterales; family Asteraceae; genus Glebionis; species Glebionis coronaria. The sequence goes on from CM046874.1 coordinate 353,800,732, forward strand.
CTTTCTTAGGTTGTTAGCATATATAGTCACATGACATAATATAGCACTGAACATAACGAAATTATTTGATTTCAAATAGAATATTTATGATGCTCCATATAAAGGGCGGAGAGAAGAGGGGGTCACAAAGGTCATGTGACTTTTAGCAAAAATATTGTAATGTAAATTTTTGAATTTTTTTTAAATTTGACCTATGTAAAACCTATTTTTTAATATAATTTGTAAAAATATCAAACTTTGACATACCAAACCAAACTTTCACTCCGTCCTTGCTCTATATATAATTCATATTCTTGTTAGGTGAAAGTGAGCCCTAGAGATGTATGAAAAGCAAAGCGTATATTTGATGGGTGAGAAGTGAGAGACACCAGCCAAGATCGCACCACCAACCAGGACAATCAGCGGTGCAACCATCATACCTCGTATATATTATAAAAGTCACAACAAAGTGGAATTGTCATTGTAAATGTCAGAAATAAATATGTACGACGTAAATAAAATGAGCATTTAGAATATCACTCACGACTCGTGACATACTAATCACTTGGGTGTCATTTTCACTATTCCAACCAAAATGAGTGATATAACTACAATGACTTTATATAAATTGAATATAAACATGCAGTTCCATCTATAAACATGACAAAAAAAAAGCTATAAAACCAACATTATATTGCAACTTAGGCCTCTTGATCGACCTCATTTTGTTTTCTATTAGTAGTTCATTCGGAATCAGATGTAATTTTAAAAGTCGAGTCAAAAAAAATATATGTACCAACTTTTCATGTAAATAAGACCAAAGAGGATATGTAGGACCTATTTAATAATTTTATTTAGTTTTAAGTTATGAAATTTGTAGTTATTACTCTCATCGTCGTCTTATAATAAGTGTTTAATTTAACATTCTTTGTTTTTCTAAGTAAACTTTGACAAAAAATAATTTTAATTGTGTTATACAATATTTAATAAAAATTATATTAATGAAAAATATATTTAAGTTTTAATTCTCATATAAAATTTATCAAATATTATATAACACAAATAAAAAATATTTATAATTAAATTTGAATAAAAAAGATTTAAAAAGTCTAAGTGAACGTTGTAAGACAGAGATAGTATTGAATTTATAGAAGATGAATACTGATATAAAGCCAAAACTGATTTTGGAAGGTTACGATATGTGAGGGTCCATATTGAAACCCATGGTATGAGCAAGACTAATATTGTCACGGATACCAACATGGTAACAAATAATGAGCATGGCTCTTCCTCGATCGCTCTTTTTAATATTGTTTCATGTTCGATATCTGCTAACTGAATCCGTGTGGGTAAAATCAACACAATATCCATCCATATTCATTCGACGAATGGGAATGGAGGTGTAACTTAAGTAAGCCGTGAGTTGTTTATGAGCTGTTCGAGCTCAACTTGAATCTCGCTTATTAAATGAGGATGATATTGTGCTCGATTAATCTAACAAGCCTAATCGAGCTCTTACGTATGTACTAACTGATTCAGATACATAGGACAACGTAAAGGTTTTTTTTTTTGTTTTTTTACGATAAATTTTAATAACTAGCAAGACGCTAAAAGAAATATTAAAAAAAATCAAATGAGAGTTTTTTAACTAAGTCTCCCAAAACAAAACCATATTACATCTACTAGAAAAACTCCTTTCAACATAGACTTAACTTTGATCGGCAAACAAAATACTCCTTCTAACATAGACTTAACTTTGATCGGGAGGCGTATAGAAGAAAACCAAGAGCTCCAATTCGAAAAAGACGACACATCTTGCCAATCTAACTCCCACCATCGGTAAATCTGACGCAAGGGGATCTTGGCAAAATCACAACGAAACAAAATGTGTTGAATGTCCTTCTCGGAATTTTGGCACAAAGAACAAGTAGCATAATTCAAATGAACACCCTGACGAATAAGATTAGATCTACCCGGCAAACAATCACGCCAAGCTCGCCAAGTAAAGACATTAATTTTAATAGGAATATACTTCACCCATCCTGTAGAATCAAGCTGATAAGGAAGAAACAAATCATCAAGATAAATACGAACCTCTATAACCCGAAACTCACCATCTCCAGACAAGTCGCAAATCCATCTATCATGAGCCGACGAAAAAGAAACCGACTCGAGCATAACATTTAGCTCCAACAATTGTTGGCATTCAGCTCCATCCCGCACGCACCTACGAAAAGACTCAACCACCGAACCTCCCATCTTAACAACGATCTTTTCCCTCTCCAACGCAAACAAACGAGGGAATCTTGTTTGAATTCATAAAAACCCTTAACCGTATTAACACATTAATAACATTAGTACGCAGAGGAATAATAAGATCACGTATAGACAAGTAATTAACATAAACGATAAAGAATTGCGTACCTTTTAGCAATGGATTAAATCACCTTTAACGAACAATTAAATAACCGAAAACCCAATAAAGATCAAACAATGATCTCTCTAAAAATACGCATACAATACGTTACTTGGCAAACAATTAAGTATGCTAGTACTAGTAGTGATAAAGCTAACAACCACTTGGTTTCTTAAACCAAGCAAAACAAACTCCTTGGAGGGGTGGTTAGCCGGGATACGGGGTTTATAAGTAGTATGGCTGCGAAAAGGGCATCCCGGGCGGTGGAACTAATGGGTCTTCTCCCCAATCTACGGGATCCTCAATCCGAGCTCCTTTTGCTCCGTTCATGCATGAGTGTCGCCAAGTTGCTATTTGGTCTCAGAACGTGCCAACCTATGTATATAAGGGAAGCTGTTTCTATTTTTGACAATGGCCTTAGAAAGGCGATAGAGGCTATTGTTGTTTGCGGGGGGGCTTTTTTTGGGGATTTTCAAAGGAGACTAGCATCACTTCCCATCCGGTTTGGTGGGTTGGGTTTATGTTCGACTAAGGATATATCTACCTATGCTTTCGTAGCCTCGAGAGCGCAATCTTGGAGTTTACAAGACCACATTCTTCAGGGATGTGATATTGATGGGGCTGATTCTGACTATGGATATGCGTTGGATTAGGTGCGCATTTCCCTCCCTAATTTCGATCTTAGCGGTTTCTCTAACAAGGACACCGCTCCCCCAAAAGCCCAAAATGTTTTGGCGTGTGCCCTATTTAGTGAAATTGTTGAAAGTTTGGGAGTGAGCTTTGATTTATCCCCTCGCCAAAAAGCTGTTGTTGAATGTCTTCGAGCTTCCCGTGCTCAGAATTTCTTGTCCGTTGTCCCCATCGAGGGATGATGTAGAAAATGATATACGTGTTTAGGAAAACAACGTATAAAAGCGGCAAGTATTAAACTCGACGATTTAGGAAAATCGAAGAATCGAATAAATGCGGGTTCGTTCTCGAAGGAGGTGTGTGTATTAATGTGCCAAAATATATAAAATCAAGTTTGGATTAGTGACGTTTTTTGGTTGAGAAGAGAAAAATTAAAGACGAGCTACGACTACGATTTAAACTACGACGTTGACGTAAAACGCGAACGTAAATACGTAAAACGTGACGAAATTAAATATTAAACCTAAAAATTAATTAAAAAATTAAACTAAGTCTTAAATAATATAAATAAGAATAAAAATCCAACAAATATATTTTAAAACCTTTTATTAATTAAATATTCAATTTTTAATGCTAATTAAAGCCCAAAAATTAAATATAATTAACAAAATGTCCAAAATATTAATTTATTGAACTAATAACTAACTTATATTATTTAAAGACTAAAAAGTATTTTTCCTAAATTTTCAAAACTATTTTTCTATTTTTTAATCACTAAAAACTATTTTTTAATTAAAATAATCATAAAAAAATAATAAAATAATGACAAAATTAATTTAACAATTTTAAAAATCCTAAATTATCCTATTGAACAGTAGAAAATTGAAAAAGTTTGAAAAATGTAAAATTTTACACTAAAAGACAAAACAGTTTATTAATTAAACCCTAATTAACTTAAATTAATTATAAAAAATAATTAAAAAGGTGAACAGTAACTAATTTTTAAACTAAAAATCTTAAACTAATTTTCTAAATATAAGTAAAATTTTAAATCTGAAAAATAATATTTTTTACACTAAATGACAAAATCAGAATAATTAAAAGTAATTAAATTAGCTATTTAATGTGAAAAATAGTAAATGAACAGTAACACAAAAATAAATTAAACTGAAAAATCAAAATTTAAATAAGAAAAATAATGACACTAGTTTGAAACCCTAATTCCTAAAATTGACCACTAAAGACAAAAAAGATCAAAGCTGATAGTGACACTTTTGTGCTTCTGTCTTTTAGCTAAGCAGGGGTAACTAAACAACTAGCAGGGGGAACTTTTTCCCACTGCTTATGCATAAAAAACGTGTCTGGTGCTATAGGAGCTTAGGAAAGCTCTTGTTTCTTGGTTTCTCTTGGATACAAGGGCACCCCCACAACCAGTTGGGTTGCGGGGAGTCAGATAAACAGTAAAAACACAAGGTTCAATACCAATAAACCACAAAAATCCCCAAATTACAGTTACTGTATCACTAAGGAGTGCAATAGGCAATTTTGCTGATCTATTTGGTAACAAGATGACTTTTTTTTTTGGGTAAAAGGGACTATCCCCGGTAAAATATATTACACCAAAAAACATTGAAGTACAGATGGAATGTGGCTGAAATACCACATTAACCTCAAGCTAAACGCTTGATAAACGCCTACAACGATGTATATGACATGCCATATACATTTACACACCTAAAAAATAGAACAAAATAAAATCAAATATTTATTCTTGTCTTCATTTAGCTTTATCCCTCTTGTCATGATATAAGTATGCAGCTTCATCATAGACATTCTCAACCTCTTCTACCTCCGAATCAGATTGATTTAGAATCTCAAAGCTATTTGATGTACCAACACCACCCTCATTCCGACTAATATTATTCATGAAACCTGCCTTAAACGTTGCTGGAAATTCAGAATTAGAATCTGGATTATTCGTCCGTTTAGTAGGATTAATTGGAGTCACCGCAACAAGGGCCGGTCCACTCTTAGTAGAAGACGCACTCGTACCGGCCTTTGGTATCGATGGAGCATTCTTATTATACTTGGAGGTTGAACTAGCTGGTAAATTGACTTTAGGAACAAGATGACTTTTAAAGCTTGCAAACTTGCACACAAGTTTTCCAAATAGCATTCAATCAATCCTAATCCGTAGATGGACCTATAATCTAACATATCATGCAAAATAGTGGGCAGATTAAGCTAAATCCAGCAGATTAGAGCACTTTCTGATTTTTGAGCTATGAAAACCAATTTTTAACATGCAAACTTTTGTTTCTATCATACCATTCTGAAATCAAGTAATAACAAACCTATTACTACCCTAAATGAGCCTATCCAAGCTAAAATTAACATGGTTTTTAGTCACTATAATCAGCAAACTAACTAAAGCCAAACACCCCCTTAATTTCTGATTAAGAAAGTTAACAAAGATACTTGCACAAAATTTTACTGAATACTGAATCTAACTGATTAAACATGCATACTATGACCAATTAACATTCTGAACACTCTAAGTTTTCAACAAACAACAAGCATGAACTAATCATTCACCATCATTCATAAGCAATTGATCCAAGGGAGTTCAACAAATTACCTTTACTCAGTCTTGCTTAGGCTGAGTTCCAGCTTTGGATACCACCAGCTAGGATGCTGCTTAAGGGAAGAAGGAGGGAAGCTTATGGCTTGGGTTGCTAAAATGTAGAGATGCTGGTGTGACTATCAAGGTCACACCCAATATATCTTGATGATGCTTCCTTGATACCCTGCTAAGAAAAAGAGAAAAACACAGAAAAATGGTGACTGATGAACCACTATAAGCTATAAGCTAGGCTTATTTATCAAGTCAGCTTATGGCTTATAGCTTATATAACCAGAAAAGTTAAAGATAACTATTGGGGTGATCTAACTCTTCCAAATCCCTTACTTTAAACTGCTATAAAAAACTTGAGCTATATAAACTTGAAAATCTATCAACAAATATCCACTATCACTTCAATTTGTTGAGGGATTCAGGTTTATATAAGAACCCCTTCAAGAACTTTTTCAAAGAAAATAAAAAACGGATTTTTAGAAGACTTGAAAAACAAGAAATTTAAAACTTCCCAAACTATCTTGAATCAACAACTCTTAACTAAACAGAAGTAAAAGATGGAACTCAGATATGCAAAGTTTTTACAAAATACTCTAAATATTCATTAATATAATTTTTTTTTACAAAATCTGGAACAAAAAACCAGGTCACATGTCGACCTTGGTATTTACACTACTACTTGGATGAAAACCCTAGCTAAGTGAAGTTCCCATAACACCCTTGGATCTTTGAAGCATATTCCTTGAACTTTAAACCATTCTGGATGATTCTTGACTGGCATGTGAAGTGACAGGGGTGTAGAAGCAATCTTGGCCGTCTATTTGTTGTGGAGAACACGCATTTCATCTGGATCGTTGATGTGGTCTTATACTTTGAAGAAAAAGTGAAAACCCATGATATGTGATGGCTGTGGGGGGGACAAGAGTAGGGAGAGGTCATTTTCAGCATGTGGGAGTGTTCTTCATTGTCCATTAAACAAAACCCCCAAAGATAATTATCCTAATTTAGGATAATTAATTTCCTGGAAAACTAGGGTTCATCATAAGAACAGGGAGGGTTGAATCTGATTTGGGATTAGAAACGTGTTTAGCGCGACTTGATTAAACTAATATTATTTAAATAACAGTTTAATAAGTCTGCCCAACGTGGCAATGGATGTGGGCCGGGTTTATGGCGGGTTATGGGTTTTGTTTGGGCTTATGATGGGTGTTGACTGGGTTTTTTGGTGGGTTTGACCGGGTTTGGGTTTTGTTTTAACAGGTTTGGCCCCTCTATTCCTTTCACTTGATCACTTAGTATTAAACAGCCATAACACTTATTTCCTTGTAAATAACTTTCCCATTTTGTCAAATATGGCACCAAAGTATATCAAAACTTTTACCAAGGGTTTAAAATGCACAATTTGCATTCTTCAAGGGCATAAATGATATTTTCTTGAAACTTAAGGGACCCTATTGTAATATTTGAGATTTACAAGGGTATTAAGTGACAAGTCTTCCAAAGTTGAGGGACCATTCTTGCCAATCTTCAAAACTTCAAGGACTTGATAGGAAAATCATGATTCGGGTCCGGTTCTTTGTGCGGCTTCGTTTCCCGTGTTCGTTTTTGCTTGATTCCTTTGATCATTTGGTGAATTCACGATATCCATACCTAAAATACACAATGAACAAATACAAGCACATATATGGGTAATTTGATGATATTTTAAGCGTTTTAAGCCCGATTTGGACGATGAGACTATGTATAAATACAGTCTCATCACTCCCCCATACTAAACCATTGCCGTGTCCCCACGCAATGCTAGAATTAAGTATCATAGCACTTCCAAAATTCATTTTATGATGACATTTATTCAAGACATAAATTTAAATAAACTACTACACGTGTTTTAGACATAATGTATTGTTTTCATCACGAGAATGTGACTTTTGGGATCATAGAACAAGAACACGTGAATGCTTCGTTAGAAATAATTTCGTCGTCCTCGATTTTCACCCAATTCCATGCTAAGCGTGTAACGAGATCATTGTTATTATAAGTTAGCAACACGAGCACATCTCATGAGTGTTAATTACGAACCTAAACTCCCTTATTCCTACTTGGTATCTCTTATATTTTATTTTTGTCTTAATGATCACGAGGATACATCATTGACTTATGCGTGAATAGAGATTAAGTCTAAAAATAGAAACTTAACGGTGTAACCAAAATCATCAAATCAATAATTCATCCCAATAGACAACGATGTCAAAAAATTAAGTCAACAAGAAGGATCGATAAACACGGTTTTATAACGGTTTTGAACATGAGACTTATTACCAAGACTTTTATACGCCCCCTAACGGAAGGGCCTTATTATCTTTGGTTTACCTCCATCTTTTATTCAAGTTCGCCATGAAGCTTTTATTATGACTTCGGTCTTGCCTTGCCTTTTATTATCCGCCTCATCGGTGGTTTTATTAGCCAAAGACGTATATCCTCACGTTAAAGCGAATTTTGGATCTTTAAGCTTCGAAGATTAAGGCATGATTCACTTTCAATTTGGGCCTAGATTTTTCGGCCTTGTGAGCTTCAAATTTTTGCTTAATTTAGGTGAGCACTTGAAATCTTATTATTAGGTGAAGCTTTCGATTATTCGGGTGCCAATACTTCAAAACCGTGACGCTGGCGATACCTTAATGTTTTCCCAATTTAATTACATGGAAGCTACCAAAACAAATTAGAAACCCAACAATAGTGACTAAACCGCCAAATCAATATTTATTAACAATTTATTATGCAAAAGCGTTGGGAGAATAAGCTAATAATTACTACACATAAGATCGTGACGATTACGAGACTTATAAATAACTCTATCATTTCTCGTCCTCATTTAAGAGACTTAGCCTAAAAAAAGTTAAGGAATCGAAGCTAAGTGCTCAACACGCACGGTCGAGTCAAAAATTACTCTCGTTCTCACCATCGGAAAACCTACATTCGTGTCTTAAACACTTATGAAAAATAAGAAAAAATTTTAAAATTTGGCCATTTTTAGCCTTATTTTGCAACAAAACGATAACAAAAAGATGAATATTGGATTGCGTGTTGACGTAAGCAAGGTGAAGTATCTACTCACCCCCCCCCCCCCATACTAAAACTAAACATTGTCCTCAATGTTTCGAGTCTAGGGGTGTAAACACCCCCATACTAGAGACGAAGTCGAATGCTTAATCTCGAGCATGGAAAGGGTTAAACGAATAACCTAAAAGCCGTTTATGAATTATGCTAATAAGATAAACGTTAGAACATAAAAGGATATCATCGGATATCGGAATCTCCAAAGGCAATGATCGAAGCTCGAGTGCTACGTAAAACGAACACGAGAGGCTTCAATGATGACGATGAACCTAATGAATCACAATCACAAACAACCACGGAACAAAGGTAGGAAGAGCACAAGTCCCCTCGTTACATTAACTAAGAAAGCGATAATATGTACAAGGATAAGCATGAGAATCCCCCACGAGGCACCTTGTTTTTGATAACCGAGTCAAAAGCTCGACTCGAATCCCCATAAATGTGATCATTTAGGGATAATCTTGGTTTGGTCATTTTTGGTGGGACTTACATGATAAACAAGGCCCAAAAGTACATGGAGTACTTTAAAAACCCGATAAACGTATACCGGGGTCAAAGATAGCGTCCTCGTTTTCGGATGAAAGACGAAACAACGCCACTTCGATACGTGCCAAAACCTCAAAGAGGTAGAAGAAAAGAGATGAGAAGTAGAAAGGTGGGGCAATGGGTAAGTCAAACTTATGAGCTACTCGAGGTAGACTCACACCAAGCAAATAGATAAGTTTTCCATTTATTGCATCGGTGGAAGACCGAGATTTCCCTTTACAAGCAATTCCGGGATCGTAAATCTCGTCCTCGGTGGAGAAATGGGAGGGAACATTTGGGGCTTCCCCCACACTAGATCCACACCAACCGTCGTCAAAAGGAGTAGACGAGGTGGTAGCACTCATAAAACGATGTGATGACGGAGTTAAACATGTAGAAAAATCATTTAAAACATCTTTAAAATCTTTTCCTTTTTCATCGTTTTTAAACTCTTTATGAAAACCCGATTGAATAATGTCGAAAATATTTGGCGTGTCAAATTCAAAATTAGTCGCGCTAAAAATCCTCACATTTAAGTCGTGGTTAGGGGGTGGTGGATTATATAAGTTCTCAAAACGTCGATCAATAAAGAACACCGCCCCCTCGGGGTCTACATACTCGTCATCCTCATGAACGTCGATCTCATCGATTTCTTCGTCATAGATAGGCTTGTCAAACCATGGTTTGTCATTCCCCTCTTTGATGATTTTAGAAACTCTTTCGAAGAGATCACGATCAAGCACGAAACCATCATTCTTTTGTGGGGATCGTTGATAAGTTAGATCCTCACGAATGTGGTAAACGTCATTCTCAAATGAGGAGTGTTGATAAGGTAACTCCTCGAGAATGGGACTTGTGTCTATAGCAAGAAAATCATTGACCTCCTTAAAGAATTCTTCATCATCACAATTGTGAAACGAAGGAGGATCGATGATATGGTCATCAACGTTCTCGAATTCATCATCAAAAATGGGATTATGATGAAAAATAGGTTCGTATACGGAATTCGAGTACGTTGTGAAAGTGTCGTCATTCTCATCATCATAAGAAATTTCCGACATGAGATCGTCCTCTTCATTTGAAGATTTATCAAAGGGTAAATCCTCGAAGATGGATGGCGGATTAGCATGTATATGCTCGATCTCGGCAAAATCACCATCGTCATCAAAGAAAGTGTCGATGTGAGCAAGTTCTCGAGTGGATTTCTCAAGAGTCACAACCATGGACTTACAAGTCGAATGACTATGCTTAGGTGACATTTCTATGATGGGTGAGATTGCATTGGGTTGGGCCACTTCCTTAGCCTTAATGGATTTGGGGCTAGGAGTGGGAGGCACTTCAATGGGTTTAGAAGTATAGGCCTCAAAGTCATGGTCCTTCGAAGGTGGTGAAGATGAGCCCATATTGGTCTTTGTCGTGATGGCACTAACGTCGCCCTTCGAAATTGGTGGTTCACTTGTTTCGCTAAAAACATCCCAAAGTGAGTTTTCATCCATAAATTTACACATACCCTTTTGAATTAGGTACACATATTCTTTATCATTAAAATCATCATCTTTAAAACCGTTTTTCTTAATTCTCTCAAAACATGCATCAAGCTTCATTCTTTCCGCTAAAGTGAACATTTTGAAATCATTAGGATTTGAATCATTAGGTTTTGAAACCTCGGTTTTTTCATTCTCATAAAATCCTTGGGATTTTCTAGCGAAAAAGTCTATTTTCTCATCCCCATATCTCATAGTAAGTCTCCCCTCGTGAACGTCGATTACGGTTCGAGCCGTCGATAAGAATGGTCGGCCTAAAATAATAGGACACTTAGGGTCACACTCGTAATCGGATATAACGAAATCCGCGGGAAAAACAAACTTTCCAATCCTAACATAGACATCCTCGGCTATTCCAATTGGTATAAGTGGAGTACAATTTGCAAGCTCGATTGTCATGTTCGTGGGGGTAAGCGAAGGCAATCTCATCAATTTCCAAAGAGAATGAGGCATGAGATTAATGCTAGCACCTAAATCGGCAAGGGCTAAACATCCCTCAATCTCGGAAAAATCACAAGGTAATAGAAATTGGCCCGGTTCCTTTTCCTTTCTCGGCATACGCCTTTTGGGTTTTTTAAGAAGGATCGAAGCACAAGTTTCTTCAAGGGTTACTTTGGTAAGGTCGACAAAGCTCTCTTTTTGAACCGTGGATGGAATTTGAGGTACACGAGGGTGTGCACTCTTTTCCTTGGTCGCCACGTTCACCCCATCGACTTTAGAACAAGAAGACGTCTTAGAAGTCGAGGGTTGAGAGGGATAAACAACACGGAATCCTTCAAGGTTAGGGGTAATCACACGACCTTTCTCACGAGACGAGGCGGCTTTACATTGTTCTTTCGGATTAGCAACGGTGTCACTAGGTAACGAACTTGATGACGAACCCGAGGCTTTGTTCATTATGGCCGAAAACATCTTTTTAATATCAATTTGCCCTTGCTCAATCTTCGTGTTTTGCAATTTCAAAGTATTTGTAAAGTCGTTTTTCAAAGTACCAATTTCTCCCTCTAATCGTCTCATATTAGCCTCATTCGTTTTCATGTAATTTTGAAAATCGTTTGACGAACTATTTTGATTTGAATTAAAGTTCCCTTGGTTTTGATTGTTTCTTTGAAAATTGTTTTGATTCCCACTTGAAAAATTGTTTCCTTGATTGTTATCTCTATTTTGCCAAGTTATATTACGACCTTGATTATAACCTCCTTGATTTTGATTCGAAAAATTTCCTTGTTGATTGTTTCCTTGAAAATTGTTTCGATTTTGAAAATTGTTGCCATGGTTATAATTGCCTTGTTGTGATGGACCGGCGTTATTTTGATTTTGAAAATTGTTGTTTAACGTACTCACATTCGACGTTTGGCCATCCGTAGCCGCACACTCATAACAATTATGAGGTCCACCACAAAACGTACACGAAACCTCAACCGCTTTCACCGTAGCGGGAGCGTCTTTCTTTTGCATCTCAATGAGATAAGACGTGAACACATTCGTCAACTTATCGACTTTTGCATCAACTCTCTCAATGTCGCGATTAGAACTACTAACATTGGCGACATTGGCAACACTCGGTGCATTGCGGAGTTGGTAAACCTTGGATCGGTTCTCGATAATTATCAAAGCTTCTCTCGGAGTCTTACACAAAAAGTTGCCACCGGCGGCGGAATTCAACGAGTCTTGTTCGTGAAAATTAAGACCGTTGTAAAACGTATCGATTTGGTGCAACTCGGAAAAACCATGGTGAGGACATTGCCTAAGCAATTCCTTAAAACGATCCCACGCGTCTCTAAAAGATTCATTCGGTTTTTGCTTAAATTTCGTAATCTCGTTTTTGAAAAACGTTGTCTTAGACGGTGGGAAAAAATAATTAACGAACTTGGAAACGAGATCCTTCCACGTAGTTATCGAATTAGGTGGCTCTTTCTCGTACCAATCCTTGGCGGCACCATCGAGCGAGTAAGGAAAAAGCATAAGCTTGACGACATCGGTGTCGACATTCTTAAACTTGCTCGTGGCCAAAAGACGATCAAAATTCCGAATATGGTCGTGAGGATTATCGGCTTCACGACCTCGAAACTTCGTAGCTTGGATCAACGAAAGCATTCCGCTCTTGATCTCAAAATTCTCCGCCTCGATAGCGGGAATTACGATCGCGTCTCCATAACCCTCGGTGGGCGCTTGGAGCAATTCCATCATCGAACGATTATCGGCCATCTCCTCTACGGTTTCTTCAACAACGATATTAGGAACGTCGGTTTCTAATTCTCGTCTACGTCGTCGATTCCTTCGATTACGATTGCGTCGATTCGAAGCTTCACTAGAATTGGAATAGTCCTTCGATCGAGTGCGCATGCACTAAGCTTAGAATGGGTGGTAGCAAAGAAGATTCTTTTTGCGGTTTTTTTTATTTTTCAATTTTTTTGGTTTTTGATTGGTTTTTTAATTCTTTTGGATTTTTGAATGTATTACGTAGACACAAATCTACAAATCTCCCCTCGAATCGGTTTTCTCGATTAAAGGAGCCTCAAAGAATGAAAACGATCACGTGAAGTGAACGTTCTCGATGACTTTAGAACGTTGGTGGAACACCAAAACGTTCAAGAGGGTTTAATCTTGAAAACACAAGCAAATATAGTATACGTAGATAATACTTGGGCGGCAAACCCTCGATTAGCCTTCTTTATCAAAACACGCACAAGCAAGCGGAGGAAACGAGGCGGCGCGAAGCACTTAAGAGCCTTTTTCCTTTAGGTCGTGAAATACAACCGCCTTATACCCACCTTATAGTTTGTGTTAATTGAAATTAAGCCTCACGAAAGTATTTATCTATTTTGCCTTTAAACTTTTGCTTTGGATTCGAATACAATGATCGAGTGATGAAATCCCGAATCAAGGTTGTGATTTCTCACGTATTTGGAGTACTTGTATATTTATTGTTCTTACGTAGTACAATATAGTAATAATATATTCACAAGAAAAACGAAAACCAATATATCTACAATATATTAAAGATTGTTTTGTGTTTAACTTAGGAAAATTAAACACGATTTATTTGGATAATATCATATAGTAATGAAAAATAACAAAAATGAGTATGTACGATATTCACGCTTTCCAAAAATTGAAAAGCAAAAACGTACTACTCACACAAACACGATACTAATAATAATGGCACACTAAACACCTCCCCGGCAGCGGCGCCAAAAATTGATGTAGAAAATGATATACGTGTTTAGGAAAACAACGTATAAAAGCGGCAAGTATTAAACTCGACGATTTAGGAAAATCGAAGAATCGAATAAATGCGGGTTCGTTCTCGAAGGAGGTGTGTGTATTAATGTGCCAAAATATATAAAATCAAGTTTGGATTAGTGACGTTTTTTGGTTGAGAAGAGAAAAATTAAAGACGAGCTACGACTACGATTTAAACTACGACGTTGACGTAAAACGCGAACGTAAATACGTAAAACGTGACGAAATTAAATATTAAACCTAAAAATTAATTAAAAAATTAAACTAAGTCTTAAATAATATAAATAAGAATAAAAATCCAACAAATATATTTTAAAACCTTTTATTAATTAAATATTCAATTTTTAATGCTAATTAAAGCCCAAAAATTAAATATAATTAACAAAATGTCCAAAATATTAATTTATTGAACTAATAACTAACTTATATTATTTAAAGACTAAAAAGTATTTTTCCTAAATTTTCAAAACTAGTTTTCTATTTTTAATCACTAAAAACTATTTTTTAATTAAAATAATCATAAAAAAATAATAAAATAATGACAAAATTAATTTAACAATTTTAAAAATCCTAAATTATCCTATTGAACAGTAGAAAATTGAAAAAGTTTGAAAAATGTAAAATTTTACACTAAAAGACAAAACAGTTTATTAATTAAACCCTAATTAACTTAAATTAATTATAAAAAATAATTAAAAAGGTGAACAGTAACTAATTTTTAAACTAAAAATCTTAAACTAATTTTCTAAATATAAGAAAAATTTTAAATCTGAAAAATAATATTTTTTTACACTAAATGACAAAATCAGAATAATTAAAAGTAATTAAATTAGCTATTTAATGTGAAAAATAGTAAATGAACAGTAACACAAAAATAAATTAAACTGAAAAATCAAAATTTAAATAAGAAAAATAATGACACTAGTTTGAAACCCTAATTCCTAAAATTGACCACTAAAGACAAAAAAGATCAAAGCTGATAGTGACACTTTTGTGTTTCTGTCTTTTAGCTAAGCAGGGGTAACTAAACAACTAGCAGGGGGAACTTTTTCCCACAGCTTATGCAGAAAAAACGTGTCTGGTGCTATAGGAGCTTAGGAAAGCTCTTGTTTCTTGGTTTCTCTTGGATACAAGGGCACCCCCACAACCAGTTGGGTTGTGGGGAGTCAGATAAACAGTAAAAACACAAGGTTCAATACCAATAAACCACAAAAATCCCCAAATTACAGTTACTGTATCACTAAGGAGTGCAATAGGCAATTTTGCTGATCTATTTGGTAACAAGATGACTTTTAAAGCTTGCAAACTTGCACACAAGTTTTCCAAATAGCATTCAATCAATCCTAATCCCTAGATGGACCTATAATCTAACATATCATGCAAAATAGTGGGCAGATTAAGCTAAATCCAGCAGATTAGAGCACTTTCTGATTTTTGAGCTATGAAAACCAATTTTTAACATGCAAACTTTTGTTTCTATCATACCATTCTGAAATCAAGTAATAACAAACCTATTACTACCCTAAATGAGCCTATCCAAGCTAAAATTAACCTGGTTTTTAGTCACTATAATCAGCAAACTAACTAAAGCCAAACACCCCCTTAATTTCTGATTAAGAAAGTTAACAAAGATACTTGCACAAAATTTTACTGAATACTGAATCTAACTGATTAAACATGCATACTATGACCAATTAACATTCTGAACACTCTAAGTTTTCAACAAACAACAAGCATGAACTAATCATTCACCATCATTCATAAGCAATTGATCCAAGGGAGTTCAACAAATTACCTTTACTCAGTCTTGCTTAGGCTGAGTTCCAGCTTTGGATACCACCAGCTAGGATGCTGCTTAAGGGAAGAAGGAGGGAAGCTTATGGCTTGGGTTGCTAAAATGTAGAGATGCTGGTGTGACTGTCAAGGTCACACCCAATATATCTTGATGATGCTTCCTTGATACCCTGCTAAGAAAAAGAGAAAAACACAGAAAAATGGTGACTGATGAACCACTATAAGCTATAAGCTAGGCTTATTTATTAAGTCAGCTTATGGCTTATAGCTTATATAACAAGAAAAGTTAAAGATAACTTTTGGGGTGATCTAACTCTTCCAAATCCCTTACTTTAAACTGCTATAAAAAACTTGAGCTATATAAACTTGAAAATCTCTCAACAAATATCCACTATCACTTCAATTTGTTGAGGGATTCAGGTTTATATAAGAACCCCTTCAAGAACTTTTTCAAAGAAAATAAAAAACGGATTTTTATTTTTTTTTTTATTTTTTTTTTTTTTTTTGGTAAAGGGACTGTCCCCGGTAAAAGATATATAACCAAAAAAACATTGAAGTACAAAAGGATAAGGGTGAATCCCTTACCACAGCCCGTTACATGGGCAACAAACAAGCCATAAACTAGCTAAGAACCAATCACCTACATAAGATAGACATGCCTATCTTACGATCGACCAAAAAAGCTATTTTCTATTCTTATTAGTAAGACTAAAATCATATTTATCTGCGTAGCTATCATTTGGATCAAACATATCATCGTCATCAGATTCATTAATAACTAAACTTGAGCCAATTTTCTTCTTCTTTCCTTGTTCTGGATCCATCGAACCATCTTCCCCAATTGAGTTCAGAACCTCAAACAGATTGGATGTAGAAGTTGATGCAACATTAACCTCAGATTTTTTTCCTTGTTTCTTCTCCATACCTGTTTTAGTCGGCGGCCTATAATAAGAAACCTTTGGTTTAGTAAGTTTCAACCCAGCAACCGGTTTAGGTTTCCACTGTTGATCAACTTGTTTTCCTTTATTCTTCCTGTTTTTCACCTCAGTAAACTCATCTTTTTGACTATGGTAAGTAGCACGTGCTTCAGCTTCATGATCCATAGTAACGACACGTTTCGGACATTGAGCACATGAATGACCAAAAATTTTGCATTCCGAGCAATGTGGAGGCTGCCATTCATATTCTACCTCAACCCTCTCCATAGAATGCCCAGTACCATCCTCAAGAGGAATAGCAACAACTAACGAATCCACAAGACCACGATCTGACGAGACCTCAACAAGAGCACGTGCATATGTACATCGTCCCCAAGGATTAATGCACATGTCACATGTATAACTATCCAACATAATAGGTTTACCCAATTTAGAAGTGATGATACTAAGACCCACCTCTGAATATGCAGCAATAGGAATGTTATGGACTTTGATCCACACCGGAACAGAAGTAACCTCTTCCTTTACAAGCTTCGTATTAGGCTTCCAAATATTGAGAATAATAGGGACTAACCTGATCATCCAGGGACCACTTTCAATCACCTGCTCCATCCCCTCCTTATTCTTAAACTTAAACAAATAAAAACCATTTCGAACGATAACTCGCTCGATTCCATACTTTGCCCATGTATTCATCACATACCTCTCCACTAACAGAAAAGCAACTCTTTTACCAATGAAATAGCCATACAAAGTATTAGAAAAATGAGCCTTAACCTCGTCAACCGCCTTTAGAGGAATAGCCACATCCGCACCCGAGACGTTCTCGAAATCCGTAATATGGGCAACCTTAATGACTCGTTTAGGTCTTATATGTTCCTTGAGTAAATCAGCAAACCCTTGTTTGTTATGTGTCATACTAATATCAGCCTTTACTTGACTTGAAAGTAGACACGCATCGCCCGTAGCCGCCACATCAGGGCTGGTAGTATCACATGGCTGAACATCAGCAGCAAACCCCCTCGAGGTAGCAACAGGTTCCAAAACCTCATTACCAGCCGCCGTAGGTGTTAAAGGAGCCCTAACTCCCATGTTATCATGAGCAGAATTATCACGCTGCGAATCAGACCCTACTCCAGCAAAATCCGTCGTCCCAACACCAGCCTCCATTGTATTAAAGCTGCTGAGTTTCGTAGGAGCCCTAACTCCATACGTTTCTGGATTGGCCTCCCTCAATCGTTGCATACGCTCAGCAAGAGCACCTAAATCTACCCTATTCAGACCCTCCATTATTCACACCAACACACACCACCCAATAGCGACACAGATTAGATCACGAGCAAACACCCTAACAAATACCCCTTAAACAACTCCCATTAACTGAGCAGGCACAAATACCACCGTTCAGATCCAAGAAAGAAACCCTAATTTTAAAAAAGAAACAAAACCGTAAGCAGCCCTTAAAAAACGTGAATAACACTAAGAATCTCCTACAACTCAGAATAAAAACGTTTAAACAACACAATCTAAGATTCTGTTGACAAAAACGAATCTAATAATGATTAGGTAGATGAAACTAAGATTAAAAAACGAATAAGAAAGGATGGTTAGAAGTTTTGGCGGCTAGAATAAAAAATTAGGGTTTCTGCCATTGTTGGTGGTGTAGAATTTTGCTAGGAGATCTTCCTGAACTATAAAAAAACGGATTTTTAGAAGACTTGAAAAACAAGAAATTTAAAACTTCCCAAACTATCTTGAATCAACAACTCTTAACTAAACAGAAGTAAAAGATGGAACTCAGATATGCAAAGTTTTTACAAAATACTCTAAATATTCATTAATATAAAATTTTTTTACAAAATCTGGAACAAAAAACCAGGTCACATGTCGACCTTGGTATTTATACTACTACTTGGATGAAAACCCTAGCTAAGTGAAGTTCCCATAACACCCTTGGATCTTTGAAGCATATTCCTTGAACTTTAAACCATTCTGGATGATTCTTGACTGGCATGTGAAGTGACAGGGGTGTAGAAGCAATCTTGGCCGTCTATTTGTTGTGGAGAACACGCATTTCATCTGGATCGTTGATGTGGTCTTATACTTTGAAGAAAAAGTGAAAACCCGTGATATGTGATGGCTGTGGGGGGGACAAGAGTAGGGAGAGGTCATTTTCAGCATGTGGGAGTGTTCTTCATTGTCCATTAAACAAAACCCCCAAAGATAATTATCCTAATTTAGGATAATTAATTTCCTGGAAAACTAGGGTTCATCATAAGAACAGGGAGGGTTGAATCTGATTTGGGATTAGAAACGTGTTTAGCGCGACTTGATTAAACTAATATTGTTTAAATAACAGTTTAATAAGTCTGCCCAACGTGGCAATGGATGTGGGCCGGGTTTATGGCGGGTTATGGGTTTTGTTTGGGCTTATGATGGGTGTTGACTGGGTTTTTTGGTGGGTTTGACCGGGTTTGGGTTTTGTTTTAACAGGTTTGGCCCCTCTATTCCTTTCACTTGATCACTTAGTATTAAACAGCCATAACACTTATTTCCTTGTAAATAACTTTCCCATTTTGTCAAATATGGCACCAAAGTATATCAAAACTTTTACCAAGGGTTTAAAATGCACAATTTGCATTCTTCAAGGGCATAAATGATATTTTCTTGAAACTTAAGGGACCCTATTGTAATATTTGAGATTTACAAGGGTATTAAGTGACAAGTCTTCCAAAGTTGAGGGACCATTCTTGCCAATCTTCAAAACTTCAAGGACTTGATAGGAAAATCATGATTCGGGTCCAGTTCTTTGTGCGGCTTCGTTTCCCGTGTTCGTTTTTGCTTGATTCCTTTGATCATTTGGTGAATTCACGATATCCATACCTAAAATACACAATGAACAAATACAAGCACATATATGGGTAATTTGATGATATTTTAAGCGTTTTAAGCCTGATTTGGACGATGAGACTATGTATAAATACAGTCTCATCAAGGGACTAGGCCAACATATGTCGGCTCTGGAGTACCGGACTATCCATAAGTACCGGCTAATGATCCCTTTGTTCTCGGTTGATGAGCCGTGCCCAGTCTGCCGTAAGGTTTGTTTAGATTCTTTTGGTGAGCATGCAGTCCATTTTAAGGAGTTATCGGGTTTCAAATATAGGCATGATTTGGTGAGGGATGTTTTGTATGGTATCCTTAAACGAGCCGGAATTTCTTCTAGGAAGGAGGCCCCTGTGAACTTTCTGACAGACCCACTTGAAGGAAGGTCTACCTTACGGCCAGCTGATATACTGGTGTTTGGGTGGGCCAGGGGGAAACATGCTTGTGTGGATCTTACTAGAGTGTCCCCTCTTGTTGGGCTTAGGGACAATGGGTTTGTTGCAGGACAAGCTGCATTGAAAGCGGAATCGAGTAAAGTTGCCAAACGTGAGAAAGCTTGTTTAGAGAATCAACACGTCTTTATCCCTTTTGCTTTAGATACATTTGGTTTCCTAGCGCCGGGAGCAGTGGAGTTTTTGATAAGGGTTCAACGGGTTGTGCAAAGTAATTTTTCGACCCCTAAGACACATAACTTTATTTTTAGTAGGATTGGTTTCGCTATTCAGAAAGGGGTTACGGCGCAGCTTGTTGCCCGTTTACCCGCCATCTTATTGTAAAACTTTGTTTTATGTTCAATCTTATTCTAAAACAAACGGACATCCATACTGTGTTGCATTTGATCGGCAATTACAACCAAACAAAAGAAAACAAAACCGACGCTTTTAGCTTTCTTAGGATAATAATATATTGAATAAAAGCTCATTATATAGTATTGGAAAACTCAGCATGCAAGTTGTTCAATCCTAAATATAGTAGGAAATTAGGACGGTTGTCCAAAGTAAAGAAAAGAATTCCAAACTTGTCTTTTACTTTTTTACATACAAGTCCTTATAGTTAACATTTAACTATCGTTTGTAACATCCCGTTAAGTAACTAATTAATTGATGTTCGTAGTATCTTTTTTTTTGGTAAAGGGTTACCCCGATAAAGATATATTAATCACAGAAAAATGAAATACAATGAAATGTGGTTGATTACCACATTAACCTCAAGCATAGCTTGACACAACCAAACTTTGTGACATGCCACAAAGCTTAACAAAAAGAAATAAAAACCCTAATCTTTACCATAGACCCGAAAAGATTTAGGCATCTTCCACTTGAGGAGTAACCGTTGCACGGACTCTCGATTCTTGAATCTAAATGTCACCAGTTTCAATCTAACCGTGACAATAATAGCATCCCTTACCTCCTCGGGAGTTCGACTTGTTTTCTTGAACAAACGATCATTTCTTTCCCGCCAGATAAAATAAGCTGCTGCTGCCACCACCAATCTACCAATAATACTCTTAGCAGATCGAGCATTAGCCAACGATTGTAGATAGTTCACAATGTCCTGAAGTCTAGGACGAATATGTTCCATCTCAGCCAATTCACGAACATAATACCAAACTTTGGAAGCAAACGAGCATTCAAAAAATAAATGCGAATGAGAATCAGGTTGTTGCTTACATAAGAAGCACGTGAGAGAATTAATATCAACAGCATCACCAACATCCCACTGCTTAAGACGATCTTGAGTTTTTAACGCGGATCGAAGAACTAACCACATATGGAATCCGTGTCTAGGAATAGCATGTGTGAACCACACCACCCGCTGCCATTCCACAGGAAGCTCTCTTGGACAAAAAACTTCCCAAGCCCTGCTGACACTAAACTCAGATAGAACACCCCTGTCATCACGCCAACGAACCACATCGTTAATATGCGGAGTAAGAGCAGGAACTAACACATTATGGAGATTGGGTGCTTTTGATAGCCACGACTATGGCTACTGCCACGACCCATGCGTCATAATATCAGCCACGGAAGATTTAATAGTAAAACCCTCCCTTGCAATATCCCTCGGCGTCACATAATTTATAATAGGGCATTGGACGTCCGACTTATCAAACCGAGCCGATGTATTCACACCATTACCTACGAAAAGTATGGTCTCACGACATGCCTGAGATGAAGAAGTTTGCGCCAACTCCAACTCATATCCGTCCTAGCTGGAATGTCCCACAACGATCGACCTTGGAGTTTGTACGTATGAACCCATTTTACCCTCATCGATTCTTTGTTAGAAAGGATGTTCCAAATATGAGTGGTCATTAACGACATATTAAACAAACCAAGACTTCGCATACCTAATCCACCTTCACTCTTGGGAAGCACTATATCTTTCCATGCAACCTTTGCTCTAACCCTTTTAAGATCACCATTATACCAAAGGAAACCACGCACAAGTTGATGAATATCATTGATAATACCTTGAGGAATGGATAGAACCGAAGCCCAATACACTTGCATGGATAGAAGCATCGATTTACATAATTGGAGACGACCCGCAAAAGATAACGATTTATTCTTCCAGTTTCCAATCATGTTCCTCACATTCTCCACAAGGACTTTACAATCCTTGTTTAAGAGACGAGAAGAAAGCCAAGATATTTAACTGGAAGAGTACCTTCAGCAAATGGCATCATATTTAGGATACTATTCTTAACCCCTTCCCGATCATTGTAGAAAAACGCCGTACTCTTGGGAATGCTTGGCACAAGACCCGACACTTCTTTGAACTCATCGAGAGACTTCATCACAATCTGAGACGATGCCACATCACCATAAGTAAAAAAGGAAAAGATCATCTGCAAAACATACATTAATAATTTGTAACTTGTCACACTTGTGATGGAATCAAAAACCATCAGCATTCTGAATATTGCGTTTAAGCATGAGCGTGAGCACCTCCATGACCAAAGTGAACAAATAAGGCGATAACGGGTCCCCTTGTCGTAAACCTCGTTTTCCCTTAAAATAACCATGATTCATACCATTGATACATATGGAGAACGACGCGGTCGTAACACAAGTCATAATCCATTTAACCATACGAGGGTTAAAACCAAACATCCCAAGATCTTTCTCCAAAAACCGCCAATCAACCGTATCATAGGCTTTTTGAATGTCCACTTTAAACGCACACCTAGGAGGGCCTCGATTCCTATGATAATTATGCATGAGATCTTGAGTAATTAGGATATTATCCGAAATACAACGTCCCGGAACAAACGTGGACTGATTTTCACTAACCACCTCCCTGATACCCTCAATAATATGATTAGTAAGGATTTTACTAATGCATTTGTATATAACATTGCAGCAGGATATGGGTCGGTAATCATTCACTTTGGCAGGCGTCGCCACCTTAGGAATAAGAGTAATAAAAGTGTGATTGATTTCCTTCAGAATTTGGCCATTAGAGAAGAAGTCTTGAACCGCATTACAAACATCGTTGCCAACGATATCCCAACTCTTTTTAAAGAAAGCAGAAGTATATCCATCCGGACCCGGGGCTCGAACATCACCAATGTCAAACATGGCAGCTTTAATTTCCTGATTCGTGACCTCTCTAACCATGTCCAACGAGACCAAATCAGAAACCCTCTTCTCAATTAACCCTACTGTGTCCAAATCAGTACACTCCATAAAGAAATTTGCATAATGATTAACAAAAATAGTAGGAACATCATTACCCATTACTTCTACATTCGTTGCGTCACGAATAGTATCAATTCTGCTACGATGGTTGCGACCTTTAACAACTTTGTGGAAATAAGCAGAGTTGGTATCCCCCGCATCTAACCACTCAACCTTGGCTTTTTGCTTCAAAAATTTCTCCTCATCAATAACAGCCGCATTAAACGCTTGAACATAAAGGACCACTTCCTCACGTAGAGTGGGATCATCAGGCTTCAAATCAAGGGCTTTTTGAGCTGCATCAACTTCAACACGTAATCTCACAACACGATCATGGACGTTCCCCTGCTTATACAACAATTTCCGAAGAGGCTTCTTCAATGCTTTCAATTTAGTCACCACTTGGAACATATTATGACCTTGAATCGTATTACCCCACTGATCCGCAACCAACTGATTAAAATTACTGTTCGAAGTCAGCAAGTTAAAGAATTTAAACGGACGGCTTCTCGGATGCACATCAACTGGAATACAGAGAACAATAGGTGCATGGTCTGATATTCGATACGGCTGGAAAATTGCATGGGCACTAGGGTATGCATCTATAAATTCAATATTACCCATACATCTATCAAGCTTTTTCAAGATACCCAAACCACCTTGTGCGTCTCGGGCACTAGGGTATGTGCGTAGTAGCTTATCACTAATTAATATATTACAAGATTTTACTACTTTGGCGGGCCGTTCAAACTGTGATATTCAAGGCCGGGTATCCGTTTTCGATCATAACCTTTCTTCACGAACATCAAACACAACAAATACGATACATTACACTAAAACGATCCTTATCAAAAATTCACCTAAATTTCTAACGGCTATTACGGTTTATGTGATTACGAAGATGATTCGATGCTACTTATTTGAGGTTGAAGTGAGATTTCTCGAAGGCGTTCTTATTTTATCTTTAAGGAAGTAATTACGATTTTATAAGATAACTTGTTCAAGCATATACGGTTATGAATAAGACTTGAAGTATCTAGTTTCCTGTGTCAAGGGGAGGATGGACGACGACATGGATAACTATCATTTTTTGGGAGCTCCGTTGCGGTTCTCAGTGTCACACGCACTTGCTGTTGTGGATATCTTCAAGAGGTGTAGTACCTTTTCATATACCGCCTGTTTTGGTATAGGGTACTTTCGAGAAGTTGTACCTTTTTTATACCGCCTTTTGGTATAGGGTACGTTTAAGACTTCTCTACATCGCTCTTCATTCTACAATAGTGCAAGCTTAAGTTCAAGTTTGGGGAATTCTACTTCAGTTTCAAGTTTGGATTATCGGGTTATCTTCATCAGTGGTCACTATCAATAGCCAACAAAATTGATAAGGGGATTCAGTTCGGGGTGATCAAGAGAGATTTTTGTTTAGAGAGATATTGGTGACATCTTCTCACATTATAGTGGTTACTAAGTAAGCGGTTCGAGTTGGCATACCACGTACATACATGAAGGATGATTCCCTTAATAGGTATCATCCTGGAGGGAGAAATGTGTACATGCGGGGTCACTTGACTTTGGTGTTACCATTTCTACATAAAAGGATAAGTGGTCTACATTCGGGACTTAAATGACTTTGATGTGGCGACTTTATATCATCACCGTCCTGTCAGGATAAATGTGCATTTCCGAGACTTAATTGACTCTGGTGCTACGGTTTTACTTCATGTTCGGGATAGAGTGTGTACTTCTGGTAATCTATCATAGAATCAAGACTGGGATTGCTTCAAATTGTGAGAAAATGTTGATGACGTTATCACCTCCCACTGATTTCCTCTGTAGGATCAGTTTGGGAGGGAGCAGTATTTACTGCTTGTTTAATGAAAGGCCTTCTAGTTGGGAGGGAGTAAAACTCAACTAGATTCTACAAGCTGGAGAAACAGAGCTGGAGGTCACTAGGTAACGAACTCGATGACGCACCCGAGGCCTTGTTCATAATGGCCGAAAACATCTTTTTAATGTCGATTTATCCTTGCTCGATCTTTGTATTTTGATTTTTCAAAGTATTGGAAAAGTCGTTTTTCAAAGTATCAATTTGTCCCTTTAATCGTCTCATATTAGCTTCATTCGTTTTCATTTATTCTTGAAAATCGTTTGACGAATTCTTTTGATTAGAATTAAAGTTCCCTTGGTTTTGATTGTTTCTTTGAAAATTCCCTTGATTACCACTTGAAAAATTGTTTCCTTGATTGTTGTTTTGAAAACTCGAGTTTTGATTGTTATCTCGATTTTGCCAACTCAAATTACGACCTTGATTATAACCTTGATTTGAAAAATTTCCTTGTTGATTATTTTCTTGAAAAGTGTTTCGGTTTTGATTCGAAAAATTGTTGCCTTGGTTATAATTGCCTTTTGTGATGGACCCGCGTTATTTTGATTTTGAAAATTGTTGTTTAACGCGTTAACACTCGACGTTTGGCCATCCGTAGCCGCACACTCATAATAATTCTGAGGTCCACCACACAACGTACACGATGCCTCAACCGCTTTCACCGTAGCGAGAGCGTCTTTCTTTTGCATTTCGATGAGAAAAGGCGTAAACACATTCGTCAACTTGTCGACATTCGCATCAACCCTCTCAATGTCGAAATTAGAATTACTAACATTGCTGACATGGCAACACTCGGTGTGTTGCGGAGTTGGTATAACTTGGATCTATTCTCGATAATTATTAATGCGTCTTTCGGAGTTTTAAACAAAAAATTGTCACCGACGGCGGAATTCAACGAATCTTGTTCTTGAAAACTAAGACCGTTATAAAACGTGTCGATTTGGTGCAACTCGGAAAATGCATGGTGAGAACATTGCCTAAGCAATTCCTTAAAACGATCCCACACGTCCCTAAATGATTCGTTCGGTTTTTTCTCAAATCTCGTAATCTCGCTTTTGAAAATCGTCGTCTTAGACGGTGGGAAAAAATGATTAACGAATTTAGAAACGAGATCCTTCCACGTAATTATGGAATTAGGTATCTCTTTCTTGTACCAATCCTTGGCGGCACCATCGAGCGAGTACAGAAAAAGCATAACCTTGACGACATCGGTGTCGACGTTCTAAACTTGCTTGTGGCCAAAAGACGATCAAAATTCCAAATGTGATCGTGAGGATTATCCGCCTCACGACCTCGAAACTTCGTTGCTTGAATTAACGAAAGCATTCCGCTCTTAATCTCAAAATTCTCCGCTTCGATAGCGGGAATTACGATCGCGTCTCCATAACCCTCGGTGGGCGCTTGGAGCAATTCCATCATCGAACGATTGTCGGTCATCTCGTCTTCGGTTTCGACAACGATATTAGGAACGTCGGTTTCTAATTCTCGTCTACGTCGTCGATTCCTTCGATTTCAATTGCGTCGATTCGAAGCGTCGCTAGAATTAGAATAATCCTTCGATCTAGTGCGCATGCACTAACATAGAGAATGGGGGTAGCAAAGAAGATTCTTTGTGGGGTTTTTCGTTTTTTCACTTTATTTGGTTTTTGATTATTTTTTATTTTTTTTAAATTTTTTTTTGATTTTGGTGTATTACGTAGACTCAAATCTACAAATCTCTCCTCGAACCAATTTCCCGATTAAAGGAGCCTCAAGGAATGAATATTATCACGTTGAGTGAACGTCTTCGATGACTTTAGAACGTTGGTGGAACACCAAAACGTTCAAGAGGGTTTAATCTTGAAAACAAGCAAATATAATATACGTAGATAATACTTCGGTGGAAAACCCTCGATTAGCCCTCTTTATCAAAACACGCACAAGCAAGCGGGGGAAACGAGGCGGCGCTAAGCACTTAAGATCCTTTTTCCCTTAGGTCATGAAATACAACCGCCTTATACCCACCTTATAGTTTGTGTTAATCAAAATTAAGCCTCACGAAAGTATTTATTTATTTTGCCTTTTGATTTTTGCTTTGGATTCGAATACAATAATTTAGTGATGAAATCCCAATTAAGGTTGCGTTTTCACACTTTTGGAGATATTGTAAATTTATTGTGATACGTATACAATATATTAATAATATTCACAAGAAAAACGAAAATGAATATATCTACAATATAGTAAAAAGATTGTTTTGTGTTTAGTTTAGGAAAACTAAACACGATTTATTTGGATATTATAATATAGTAAGAAAAAATAACAAAAATGAGTATGTACGTTATATACGCTTTCCAAAAATTGAAAAGCAAAAACGCACTACTCACACAAACACGATATGTTAAGGCACTAAAAACACCTCCCCGGCAGCGGCGCCAAACTTGATGTAGGTTTTTTTTGTATATTTACTTTTAGGAAAAAGCAAATAACAAGCGGGAAAGTAATAATCGATACGGTTCAGGTAAACCGTAAAGATGACAAGTTCAAGTTCGTTCTCGGCGGAGGTGTGTGTGTATTAGCCCAATAATATAAAATCAAGTTTGGATTAGTGACGTTTTTGGTTGAGAAAGATTAGAATTTAAAGATGAAATACGCTAAAAACTATGCTACGACGATAAAAACGCGAAATCGTAAAATTCGACGAAATATTAAACCAATTAAAAATTACCAAAATTAAAAACTAAGTTAAGAAAAATGTAATTAAAACAAAAATGAAAACCAAAATTTCCAAAACTTTTTAAATTGTTTTATATTAATTTTTAAAGTTTAATAAAAAAACTCAAAAATAAATAAACTTTATAAAAAGTGAAAATGAAAATTTAAAGTTTTGTAAACCTAAATCATACAAATAAAATCTAAAAAGTATTTTTCTAAAATTTTTAAAACTATTTTTCTATTTTTAATTAGCTAAAAACTATTTTTGTATTAAAATAATGCTAAAAATTAATAAAATAATGGAAAATATAATTTCTTTTCTAAAAATTCTATTTTAACTAAATTAACAAGGTAAAATTGAAAAATTTTGGAAAAACTAAAAAAAATTGCTAAAAACAAAAGTACCCCCAAAGTACTCTAATTTGGAGTACTTCTGTGTTGTCCAAGATCCCACCAGAGAAGGGTCTTGTCCAAGATCAGTGTTGTCCCATATCAGACAACACTAAGAAACAAAAAATGATCGTTCTCGGACAACAAAGGAAAAGTTGATGTATGGTTTTGGCTTGACTTGGAAGGTTGTTTTGAGCTCGTTCGTCGATGTTTTTAGGCACAAACGGCACCCCCACAACAATTGAGATGTGGGGAGTCAAACAAACACACAAAATTAACAAATGAACACAAATTCACACCAAATCAATGAAAAAAAATCAGCAAACTAACACAGAAAGGGGGTATGTTTCTTGTTTAGGGACAACAGTGGGTTCTTATAGCTAATTTGAACAACTACAAGCTACTCAACCCTAGAACCCAGATGTCCCAAACCTACCCTAACCTATAAGCTAACAAAATAACCAAATTCCAAACCAAAAATTCACAACCTACGTCCCTAAATACCTACTGTGTGCTTATGGTGCATACAACAACTAGAAAGTGGCTACTGCTGGTTGTCTTGGCTCAAAAAGTGGATTGTAACCTACAAATTCTTGTGGTTCAACTGACCAAAACACAAATAAAATGATACCAAACCTAGACTATCATTAGATCTAGTTAAGAACAAGTTTTCAAGTCACTAATCGTTCCAACCCAAACCTCACAGCCCTACTATATTTTTATAACAGCCTTTTTTATGAAAACATGTAACTTATGTTTTTTTATTCTATACTAACAAAGTCAAAGCTTGACATCAAATATTCTTCTCTAACTAAAAAGGCTACCCACCCTAAAGCAAGTAAGACACAAACATATACTAAAATGACAACCAAATGTGGTCAAGTTTCAACACACAAAACAACCTACTGTGGTATGTATGCAAACAGAAAATGAACACAACATGCAATCTATAATTTTTGCACTAAACTATATTAACCAAAACCTTGAATCACCTATCCTATGCTATTCAGGTATGATCAAGCTACTTATGGCCAACTAATGAGTCACCACAGTGTGTCAATAGTAGACCCAAACACCCCCTTAACTTATGAAAATCAAGATTAACAAAGCTACTTATGAAAAGTCAAAACCAAAACATTCGATACTACCAAGAATAATCATGTATCATCACGAGAACATGTTTCAAACATAAAACTATCACCTATGAGCATTAAAACTAAGAATCACACAAAACTCAATATAATCACAAGATTCCACAACAAGCAGGGTTCAAACCTTTGTACCTTGTGTGACTTACTTCCAAGCCACAATAAGGCGAGCTGATGCCTTCTCCGTATTAGCTTATCCTGTAGTTAAATGGCTTATGCAAAAGCTTGTTATATACAAGGAGAAAAGATGAACAACACCACCCTAGAATACAACAGTCAAACGGGTGGTGCCTTGTATACCTGCTGAAAACACGACACCACAAGAGAACAATTACAATGCTCGACAAAACCTAAAAGTTGAGGTGTCAACTCAACCTGTAGACTTCTGTTGAACAGTAAGCTATAAAAGAAACCTCAAAACAGATTTTTTTTTTTGAAATTTGATGTAACCAAGAACTTGTAAAGTATAAGTAACCAATCAAGGAAGTAACCTAAATGTATAGGCTCACAACAGCTTAAGTTTGTCAAACTTAGGCTGCTATAATCACTTATACACTTAAGGATCTCAAAATCTTTTTTCTTTACAAAAACTCTGAACAAAAAGTAAATTTTGATAAAACCTAAATTACATGCACAAAATATAAAGATTACACTACAAAGCATTAGAAGGAACTCAGCACTTTAGCAAGATTAACAAAATAAACTAACTTTCATTAAAATTTTAGAAAATTTACATAAAGGCTGGAACAAGAAAATATGGGTACATGACACCCATATTTATACTACTGGAAGAACAATCTAGAAAGCTTAGAAAAAAGAAAACCCTAACTAGTGAAAATCCCTAAATGCCCTTGTTGTTGATTCGAATTTTCAGTCATAGGATGGTTCCCATGTGATTTCCTTGTTGGCTTCTTGTGATGACAGCAAAGAAGAAGTGATCCAAGCCTTTGAATATTTCTTTTGAAGGAATAAAGCATTTGTGGCCATTCATTCCATGTTCATTTTTGTCTTTTGCAGCAGGGTAGCATGTGGGGGGGACCTTTGGTGAGCTGGAATTGAGTTTTGGGATAGGAGATGTGATGTTGATATGTTGAATCGTGAATCTGGACGCTTTGGGGTTCCAATTCGAAGCAATTAGCAAGAATGGCTAATTAGGGTTTATGGGATGGTTTGGGGAAAAATCTGGGTGAGGATTAATACAGTTTATGTTTCCCGGTTTATGTATAATATATATATTAATTTAAACTTAATATATAAATGTGGTAATGGGTTGTGTAGACATAAGTTGTTTGACCAAGGTTTGACTGGGTATTAAGGTTTGGGTAATATAAATGGGTAGGTTGAGGACATGGCAGCATGGTATTGGTGGGGAAGGTTTGGTTGTTTGGCAAATTATACCCCTGAACTTTGTAAATACCTCCATAAAAAGATTTAGCAGCTTTCATTCTCTTTTCCTTTCTTAACATCTTAGGGTAAATTACATAATAAGTCCCTCAATGTTGTAAGCTTATAAACAAGGACTTAATATGCAATAAATGCATTCCTCAAGGACTAAACATGTACAATCTTGAAACTTGAGGACCAAATAGTATTTTTTTTGAGATTTACAAGGGTCAAAAGTGACAAGTCTTTAATAGTTGAAGGACCAATCTTGACAAATCTTCAAACTTCAAGGACTTCTTTGGAAATTCATGATTCGGGTCCGGTTCTTTGTGCGGCTTCGTTTCCCGTGTTCGTTTTTGCTTGATTCTTGTAATCTTTCGGTGAATTCACGATATCCGTACCTAAAATACACAATGAACAAACACAATCATATTTTGGGGTATTTTATGACATTTTTAAGCGTTTTAAGCCTAATTTGGACGATGAGACTATGTATAATTGCAGTCTCATCATGTATGTAGTGTGGTTAATACTTAGTCCTTAGAGTATATTGGTGTAAATTGGTCCTAGCTAAGATTAGGGCTCGACTTTTAGCTTATAGTCGGAAATTGGTTAAGCAACGTGTACGGTTCCTCCACCTTAAGGAGCTTGTTGATTAGTGAACTCTCGAGTAAGGAGTACTCTAGGAGTGGAGTAGGAACGAGGAGTGAGCTTCTTTTCTGAACCACTATAAATCCTTGGTGTTTGGTTTGATTTTTCTTTTCCTTATCTCTTTACATTCATTATTATTTACTTGCATATACTTGTGATTATTAGTTTAGTTGCAATATCCCTTGTCCATATTATGTATAAGAAGATTTTACATATTTGCTCAAGTCTAAGTTTTTGAAAAATATTTTTGAAAACCTATATTTAATAAGTATTTAAGAAACTATTCAACCCCCCCCCTTCTAGTTTCTACAAAATGATTTATGCGAGTCTGTGTCCAAGATCAAGGATAGAGTGGCCTTGCTGGAGAAACAAAATTTGACAATATCTGAAGAAGTTCAACAAAAACTTAATGCTCTTGAACATGTTCAAGCAATGCTGGCCAAGGTAACTTCTTCTATAGATTCTATTGTTGCCTTCCTCCCTCATGGTGAATCTTTGTTTTTTTGTAAAGAGAGTTACCCCGATAAATATATTAACCAAAAAACCAAGTTAAGTACAAATGGAATACGGATGAAGTACCGTATTAACCTCAAGCCGAAAGCTTGATCAACAAGTGCTTATGACAGGCCATAAACACATCAACACTAAACTAGCAGTACAAATCGAAAACTAGTATATAAAACAGCATTAGCAAACTCCAATAAGAAGAACTCTTGAAACCAGGTGATCACCTCACAACACCAGCAGCAACATAATGGAAGTAAAGGATCCAGATAAGGCTGCCTCCTTAAAAAACCTTTTTGAGAAAAACCCAGTGGGAAAAACCCCAAAAAAGAAAAAAGAGTACAACCCTTACCCGGTACCCCCATCATGCGACAAACTTAAGGATGGAAGTCTCCACTGATCCAAAATAGCCAAGGACCGTGTAGACATCTTCTTGAATCTGAAAGTGATAAGCTTGAGCTGAATAGTTGAAGTAATGATACTAACAAGTTTATCCACATAAAGTTGTTTCCCTTTGAACAATCTTGTGTTCCGTTCCATCCAAATAAAGTATATAGTAGCCACAACAACCAGACGGGAAATAATACTAGATATTGGTACAAGAAATGCCAAAACATCATCCAAATGAGGAGGAATAGAATCCCTATCACAAAGCACCCTAACTTGCATCCAAACCTATGAAGAATAAGAGCACGCAAAAAACAAATGGGAATGCGAATCAGGAGTAACTTTACACAAAGGACACCGAAGTAGGCTTAAATCAACTGCAGGCCCAACATCCCATTGTCGCAACCGATCCTGGGTCTTTAGTTTCTGCTTAACAACAAGCAACATATGCAACGAATGTCAAGGAATACAGTGAGAGAACCAAACAACATGGTACCATACCATAGCCTGGCGCCTGGTTCGCAGAGTATCCCAAGCCAGAGCCACATAAAATGACTACAAAGAACCACCACCATCACGCCATACCAGAGAATCCGGACGCCCCTCATCCAGAACAGGGACCGGGATAGAGACAACAGCAGGAAATCGGTCCCCCCAACCAAGCGGCCATCTCCAAGTGTTGTTCTCAATCAAGTCATAAACAGTATCTTGAAGGGTAAAGCTAGACCTAACAATATTACGTACCGTAAGAGTATCCCTTAATGGACACTCAGCAGCCCACCTATCAAACCACATAGACGCAGATTTACCATCATGAAGCCTATACCAAATAAACGGCCGCACACATGTCCTAAGCTGAAGAAGCTTGCGCCATCCCCAACTTACATCACTAATACAAGGAACATCGCAAAAGCTCCTACCCCTTAACTTATACGAATGTATCCATTGAACCCATAGAGATTCCTTACGCGTGAGAAGACACCAAATATAAGAGGTAATAAGAGCAGCATTAAAATCATCAATCCTACGAATACCAAGATCGCCCTCACTTTGGGGAATACAAACATCATCCCACGCCACCTTTGCCTTCCCCTTTTTCAACTCACCTTGACACCATAGAAAGTTTTTCAAAAGCTGCTCAAGATCATGTATAATCCGAACAGACAGGATAAAAACTGAAGCACAGTACAGGTGTATAGATGATAGCACTGATTTAACAAGTTGAAGTCTCCCTTTAGTAGATAGAAATTTATTACACCAATCCTGGACCCGACTCTCCAATCTTTCAACAAGGACTTTGCAGTCCCTATAAAGCAGCCTAGACGAGATAAGAGGAACACCCAGATAACGCACTGGCAAGGTGCCTTCCGCAAATGGCATGAGATACATAATACCAGCTTTCACATCAGATGGAACATTACAAAAGAAAGCGCTACTCTTAGGAATACTCGGAACCAAACCTGACACATTCTTAAATTCCTCCATAGCATCCATAATGGTGCGAACCGAATCCAGATGCCCCCTAGTGAAAATAAATAGATCATTTTTTTTGTAAAGGACGGTCCCCGGTAAAAGATATATTACACCAAAAAAACGTTGAAGTACATAGGATGTAGGTGAAATCCTACATCAAAGCCCGTTACATAGGCAACAACCAAACACATATAGTGTTAACACCAAAACCCCTACATTTGAAGACATGCCCTCAAATGACAACTAGAATCAAAATCTACTTCCTACCACTATTAGAGAGTTAAAAGTCTCGAAATGCCTTAACCTGACCCGGCAAATCCCGAATCTGGTCAGCGTAATCATCATCATATATATCACTATTAGAGAATGAATTCCTGTTGATGACAAATACGCTTCATATTCTTCTTTAGATGCAAACACCTCATCATCATCATCATCATAATCACTAATATTTTCAAGATCTTTATAACCAAATGCTAATTTCGGTTTACTAGTAGACGGTTTAGCCTCCTTAGCAACCTCCTTACCATTTTTCGACTCTTGAGCAATTGGAGATATAGTACTTGCTTCCTTTGTTAGCCTCAAAATATTGAGTCAAACAAGAATGCTCGGTCATAGGTTATTATTGTAATATTAGTTAGAACGTTGTAATAGGTAGTTATTTAGTCGTGGTTTACGGGCTTGGATTTAAACTAATTAAAGTCCAAACAACAAGCCCGGCCCAATATATAGTCCATTAAAGCCCGCATGTGGGTGGACTATATATACTACCCTCCTAGCATGTTAGGAGGGTGGGTTGTTCATTTCATTCTCATTCCTTAATCTAATATTCTACAAGTTCCAACCATTTTTCTCTCTACTTTCTCTCACTACTTTCTCTCTCTAGAATTCTTCTCATTTCTTCCTTTCTTCCTTAATAATTCGTGTAGTATAACATCATTATATTAGGGACAACAATTGGTATCAATCGCCACGGGGTAGATTTGTTATTGGTTGTTCTTCTTATATTTGATTCGTGTGATTTCTTCCATAAATCAACTCGAATTCAAATTTTTTTGTGGTTTTCGTGTTCTTTATCTTGCTACAAATCATCTATATACTTGTTCTAGAGATTTGGTTGTTTTGGTTTGGTAAAAATCACGAATTTGTTGCCTAAAAGTTGCTAAAATGGTTGCCTAAAAAGTTGGAAAAAGTACTATCATTGCGACAGCTTGAATTTCGGAAAAGGAGAGCACGGTTTCGATCGCAATAACCCTAGGGTTTTACTTTGCGATCAGTATTGCGATAGCCCCTTATTCCGATCTGAACATTCCGATCGTTATTGCGATCTGGATTGCGACGGATTTAAGGCAATCTTGAAACGTTACTCTGCCCACATTGCGACAGCCACATTGCGATAGGTACACATTCCGATCTGGGATTTCGATAAGTACACATTGCGATCTGAAGATTCCGATCTGGGATTTCGATAGGTACACATTCCGATCTGGGATTTCGACAGGTGCACATTGCGATCTACAGGACATTCCGATCTAAACAACATTCCGATGGGCATTCCGATGACACATTCCGATGGACATTCCGATGACATGTTTAGCCAAATTTTTGTTTGAGTATTTTTTAGACTTAGCCACCATCTAGACTAGTTTCGGAACGTAGTTTACACGAAGATTAAAAAAAAAAAAAAAAAAAAAAAAAAAAAAAAAAAAAGAGTTAAAAAATTTAGGTCAAGTAAAATCAAATTTTTTCCATACTAGTTTTAGGACATTTCTAGCTCAATTTCAAAATTTGGTGATTACAAATTTTTTAGGTCTACCGTTTTGTCGGGCTGAGGAATTTATTGTCGGGCTGAGAAAAAAAATCGCAATTTTCGGAATTTAAACCTCAACAACAATCACAACAAATCTACTTAAGATCCATATTCACGTCATCATTTCAGAGAATATTGAGATGGATTCTACTGCCGAATATCGTGTGACGAACAACAACATAATGGTGGCCGGTAACAAAGAGAGACCACCAATGCTTGTATCTGGACGGTATGCTCAATGGCAATCACGTTTCATACGATATCTTGATACAAGACCTAATGGTGATGCCCTGAGGAAATGTATTACTCATGGACCATATATATTTAAGAAGATCTCAGTTCCTCCAAGAGCAGCCACAGATACTACTGATCCAATACCTGCAAGTGAACGTGATGAGACAAGAGCTGATCTCACACCTGAAAATTGTGCTTGGCATGATGCGGAGAAGGAAGCCATTTATATGGTTTTAAGTGGGATTGGAGATGATATTTACTCCACGGTTGATGCATGCCCGACAGCACATGAAATGTGGACTGCTATTGAACGCTTGCAACAAGGAGAATCACTCAACAAACAAGATGTCAAAACAAACTTGTTTTGGAATTTTGGCAAGTTTACTTCAAGGGATGGAGAATCAATTGATTCATACTACTCCAGGTTTTATAAAATGATGAATGACATGACAAGAAATAACCTGCAAGTATCCACCATGCAAGTCAATGTCCAATTTCTTCAACAACTTCAACCTGAGTGGACACGGTTTGTCACTTTGGTGAAACAACAAGAAAAGTTAGACGAGGTCTCATATCATCGACTCTTTGACATCTTGAAGCAATTTCAGAATGAAGCAAATGAAATTCGAGCTGAACGTGTTGCCAAGACGGCTAATCCACTTGCTTTAGTGACTACCACTCAACATGTTCAAGATCCTCACTCTCGTGCTCCTAAGCCATACTCCAATACATCATCTTCACCACGATATTCCACATCATCTAAGTCTTCATCTTCCACAAAATCTCGAGGTAAAGCGCCAAGAGCACCATCACCACCATCTGAGTCCTCATCTGAAGAAGATAGTGATGAAGACCAAGCTCAAAAGAACCGAGAGATGAAACAACAAATTGCTTACATAATGAAGACTTACAAGAAAATCTACAAACCCACCAACAACAATCTTCGCACATCATCTAACACAAAGAACCGATATGTTGAGAGTCCTCCAAGGTATGACACACGTCGACGTGGTGAAAGTCCTTCTAGGTATGATCGACATAATCCAACGCATGTTGAGGGTTCTGCAAGATATGATCGACAAACTGCCAAGTATGATGCTCAGAGGATTGCTGCTGCTACTGGGAATAGGGAAACGGTTGGAAGTCAAGTGGTTCAGCAGAGTGGGATTCAATGTTTTAATTGCCAAGGTTATGGGCATATGGCAAAGGAATGCAGGAAGCCGAAAAGGGTTAGAGACTCCAGCTATCACAAGGAAAAGATGCTGCTATGCAAGAAAATGGAAGCAGGGGTTAAATTGTCAGCTGAGGAAGGAGCCATGCTTGATGATACTGATGATGAAGATTCTGATCAAGAGCTTGATGCACATTACTCGTACATGGCAAAGGTTGAAGAAGTTCTCAAAGTCACTGAAGATGACAATGGTCCTATCTTTGACACTGAGCCAATCGATAAGGTACACACTACTGATGAATATAATGTGTTTGGTGATATTCCTGAGCATAGTGATCTACCCAATGCCACTAATGACACGTGTATGATGGAAACGGTTGATAGCAATACCACACCCGATTCATCACACATGTGCAATAATGAGTCTGAGGATGATCAACATGCAAATGAATATGATGACGAGGAACGTATTGCGCTTGCTAATTTAATTGCTACTTTACAAAAAGATGTCACTGAAAATAAAAAGAGTCAAAAGCAATTAAAGAAGGCAAACGCTACGCTCACTCAAAGCTTTGAAGAATGCAAAGCTGCTCTTATCAAATCTACTGAGATGACTGAAACCTATAGAGATGAGCTCCTTCAGAAAACCAAAGAGCTTGAGGGGTACAAGGGAAGTGCGTTAAAAAGTCAAAAGGACGATTTTGAAAACAAATATAATACAACTCTTGAGTTATTAGCTAAAGAGAAGCGTCAATATAATGTTTTCTTAATGGATGAACGTCAAAAAACGTACCTTGCCAATACCAAAGTTAATGAACTTGAACAAAAGCTCTCTATGACCACTACCGATTCTGCTAAAATTCTAGAGGATAAGAAACAAGAGGTAGATGCGTTAAAACAAGACTTCAAAAGTAGATATGATAAAGAAACCGAAAAAGCTACAAAACTAGAAGCACAAGTCGACTTTTTGAAGAACGTTGTTTATAAAACGCATGATTCTATTCAATCCGTAAGAATGCTAGCACCTCCATCGATGTTTAAGGGTCAAGCTAGCTTTGCAAGTCCTGAGTACCTTGCCAAAGCTCAAGCTGCGAACCCGCATCTTTATCTTGATGAGACTGAAAGGACAGATCTTGATTGCATGCCTGTTAGTGCCAATAGTGAAGAGACTGCCCTTTGGGATGCCGATAGTCAACCACTTGTTAATAAGGAGTTTGTGAAACCTTATAACTATGCTTATGAGAATAGTCTCTATGGCCTGTTCAACAAACAAACTCAGAAAACTCGTGAGGAAGTGTTCTTAGAATGCAAACAAAAAAGAATTCAATGGAAGAAAGCATTTGCCCCTAAGAAATCTAATGTTTACAAATACATCAACTACCTCCCACTAGATGAATCTAAAAGCAAGAGTAGGAAAACATTAGGTATTCTTAAACACCACATAGATAATGTTAAATCTATTGTTGAAAGAGACTGGGCCAAACGTGAAAATGCTGAGTGGACACGTCCGATTCCTCAAGATATTACCTTGCTTGTGAAAGAACTCTTAATTCCAAACACGGCTTTGATTAAAGACACTGTTCTTCAACTTGAGGAGTTCATTCGGACTGAAATGTTTGATGATTTAAAATATGTTGAATCTATTCAGAAACACATTGATGATCTTCAAATGGAAAAGTCTGATTTCTCAGATGAATATGATTTGCTCTTGCAAGAATGCGTTTCTAAAGATGTTATGTGTGCTTATTTTACATCTTGTGCTGATATTGATGAATATTCTGAAGTTGCATGCCAATATCTTGATAAGATCAAAGAATGTGAACATCTTGAAATTGAGCTTTCGAAACGAAAAGAAAATGTTGACAAAAAGGCTTTTGAGTTACTTCAACACAAAACTGATTTCCTTCAAAAACATTGTCATTCACTTGAACTTGCTTTGCAAAAAGATGTTGGTCGTTTTCCACATGATAATAAATTGCAAGAAAAACTTTCGCAAACATTTCGAGAAATGAATGAACAGAATTTGGAAATTAAAGGGTTGAAAGCTCAATTACAAGACAGGGACAGAGCGATAGCTGAGTTGCAGAAACTCATTGCTAAAATGGGTGGGAAAATTGTGGAACCTAGCATTAAGAAAAATGTTGTTAGACAACCCAATGCCTCTAAAGAGAATAGATCCTCTATCTTGGGAAAACCATCTGCTTTATCTAATTCCTCGTTTGCAAAACCTGTGTTTGCCCCCAAGATGGATGGAAAGGAAAGGTTACCACAAGCTCAAACCATAAGGAATCATGTAGCACCAAGCGTTAAGCACAATAATGTGATTAAACCAGGGATGTATAGAATGCCCACTAAGCCCACAAACAAAGAGACTCACTCGCCTCAGACTTCTAGAAACACTAATATTCGTGTGTCTTCTACTACAGGAATAGTCTCCACTACTAGTGTTAGCCGGCCTCAGCTTAAGAGCACTCAAGTGAATGATAAGGTCTGGAAACACAAGAATCAAGGGAAGATGAAGCAAGTAGAAGAACACCCTAGGATTTTCAATGTTTCTAAGAATAAAACGTCTGTAATCGCGTGTCATGACGATTTGAATGATTCGACTTTGAATGCTATGAATGTGAAATTTGTTTGTGTCAAATGTGGCAAATGTGCTAATGCTAATCATTCTATGTGTGCTATGAATAATGTCAAAGGCGTAGAAACTAGAACTAAGAAGCAAACTGTGATGCCTATTAGTGCTAGTAAACCCAAACGCAAAGTGAACCATTCTGGTGCTACCCCCACTAAGAATAGTAATGCATCAGACTCCACCACTAAGAATCCTAGAAGCAAAATTAAGGAATCATATGAGTCTGCTAGCAAGTCTTGGAAATGGTGGTTTGCTAATCAATGTCCTCCCGGATATAAATGGATGCCTAAAGTTAGGACAGAAAATGTGAAAACGAGTGTTAGTTTGCCTTTAAATGTTGATAAGGACACTAATGATTCTACTATCACAACTACTGTGGTATCCAATTTAGCAAATGCTCCATCGTGTTCTAACTCTTCTGCAGGTGATACAAATAATTCTCTTCATAATGGACTCCGGATGCACGAAGCACATGACGGGGAATCTCAAGCTTCTAATTAACTTCGTAGAGAAGTTCCTAGGTACGGTCCGATTCGGAAATGATCAATTTGCACCGATCCTAGGATATGGAGATTTGGTTCAGGGGAATATCACGATTAAAAGGGTATACTACGTCGAAGGGCTCAATCACAATCTTTTCTCGGTTGGTCAATTCTGTGATGCGGATTTGGAAGTTGCTTTCAGAAAGAAGACATGTTTTGTTCGTGATTATGATGGGAATGACTTACTTACCGGTACACGGGGTACTGATCTTTACACAATTTCACTTCAAGACACAACTTCATCAACTCCAATTTGCTTCATGGCTAAAGCTTCAACGACTCAGGCATGGTTATGGCATCAACGTCTTTCTCATCTCAACTTTGATACCATTAACTTGCTTTCCAAGAAAGATATTGTGAGAGGCCTTCCAAGCTTGAAATTCATCAAAGATCATCTTTGTTCTTCTTGTGAACTTTGTAAAGCTAAACGAAGTAGCTTCAAAACAAAGACCACACCAAGCTCTAAAGGACGGTTAGATCTTCTTCACATGGATCTGTGTGGTCCCATGCGTGTTCAGAGTATCAATGGAAAGAAATATATTCTGGTCATCGTTGATGATTACTCAAGGTACACATGGACTCACTTTTTGAGGTCCAAGGATGAAACACCCGATGTTCTCATTAGCTTCCTTAAATTGATACAACGTGGTCTTCAAGCTCAAGTTAAAGTGGTTCGTACTGACAGAGGTACAGAATTTTTGAATTCAAATCTGAGAAAGTATTTTGAAGCCGAAGGGATTGAACATGAAACATCTATTGCTCGAACACCCGAACAAAACGGCGTTGTTGAAAGACGAAACCGTACTTTGGTTGAAGCTGCTCGAACATTATTATCCGCTTCAAAACTTCCACTATACTTTTGGGCCGAAGCCGTGTCAACCGCATGCTACACACAAAACCGCTCCTTAATTATCCCAAGACACGAAAAGACACCATATCACATAATTCATGATCGTAAACCTTCACTCAAACACCTTCATGTTTTTGGATGTATTTGTTACATTATACGAGATGGTGAAAATTTGGATAAGATGAAAGAAAAAGGTGATGCATGTATTCTTGTGGGATATGCAACTCAGTCTAAGGGATATAGAGTGTTCAACAAAAGAACAAAATTGATTGTCGAGACAATTCACATCCGATTTGATGAATCTCAAGAAATGGCACTTGAACAAAACAGTTTAAGTCCCGATCCACAACGATCAACGACTTCCGTTCACAACCGCACGGAACTCGGAACTCAAGACCACAGCAATGAACCGTCAAGTTCAACGCTGGTTCCAGAAAATGTTCCTAGAGCTGATATGACAGTCGATACGACAATTGAAGAGTTGGAAATGTTATATGGACCAATGTATGATGAATATTTCACGGGGGAGAAACAAGTTGTATCGAAGTCTTCCGCTGTCACTCATGATATGAATGCTGATTCCGATCATCGTCAACAACCGGATACAACTTCATCTACTTCAACACGGGTTGCAGCAGATTTACCTCCTCAGAATATTACTTCAACAATCGATCCTACAACATCCACAACTACTGTCATTGCTCCAGAGAACATAAATCAAGCAGACGATGCATTATCTGACGAAGACGAATTTATCAACCCATTCGGTACACCGGTACACGAAACTGGAGAGTCTTCTACTCGCCATGTTGATCCGTCAAATATGCATACGTTCTATCAACGACATCCTTCAACACATCATTGGACCCGAGATCATCCTTTGGTTCATGTAATTGGAAACCCTTCACAGCCCGTTCGTACAAGACGACAGCTTCACACCGATGGCGATGTTTGTATGTTCGCACTCGCCGTGAGTTCAGCCGAACCGAAAAACATCAAAGAAGCCTTGGATGATCATGCTTGGATTGAATCGATGACGGATGAAATTCAACAATTTGAAAGACTTAAAGTCTGGGAACTTGTTGACAGACCATACGATGTAAAACCATTAAATCTTCGATGGATCTGGAAAAACAAGATGGATGAAGAGAACACGATCATCAAGAATAAATCTAGGCTAGTGGCTAAAGGGTATGGACAGAAAGAGGGTATTGATTTTGAAGAATCATTTGCACCAGTAGCTCGAATGGAAGCGGTCAGAATTTTCCTTGCTTATGCTGCACATAAGGGATTCATCGTTTATCAAATGGACGTAAAGACGGCGTTTCTTAACGGTCCTTTGAAGGAAGAAGTTTATGTCACGCAGCCGGAAGGATTCGTCAATCCTCATTATCCTGACAAGGTGTATCGTCTCCACAAAGCACTTTATGGACTCAAGCAAGCTCCAAGGGCGTGGTACGACGAACTCTCGAAATTTCTGGTCTCCAAAGGTTTCTCAAAAGGTTCCATTGATTTAACTTTGTTCACTTATAAATATGGGGATGACATTCTGCTTGTGCAAATTTATGTTGATGACATTATTTTCGGGTCTACAAACCAAAAACTTTCAAAATGGTTTGAAAAAGTAATGCACAGCAGATTTGAAATGTCTATGATGGGCGAACTAAAATTCTTTCTAGGAATTCAAGTTCACCAATCCCCAAGTGGTATCTTTATAAACCAAGCTAAGTATTGTCAAGAGATAATCAAAAAGCATGGTATGACCTCATGTGACCCCGTTGGGACGCCATTATCAACCACATCCCTAGATGCTGATTTGGAGGGATTACCCATAGATCAAACGAGATATCGTTCCATGATCGGGTCCCTCATGTACTTGACAGCGAGCAGACCTGATATACATCATGCTACATGCTATTGTGCACGATATCAAGCACGACCCACTGAAATGCACCTCAAGGAGGTTAAACGGATCTTTCGGTACCTTAAGAATACCATTCACATGGGACTCTGGTATCCGAGGGAAACCGGTTTCTTTCTAACGGCCTATTCAGATTCTGATCATGCAGGGTGTCTTGATACACGTAAAAGTACTTCTGGTGGTGCACAATTTCTAGGTCAAGACAAGCTTGTGGGATGGTCTTCCAAGAAGCAGGATTGCACGTCACTGTCATCAGCCGAAGCGGAGTATGTGTCTCTATCTGCG
Organism: Glebionis coronaria; assembly: GCA_025667525.1. Classification (NCBI taxonomy): domain Eukaryota; kingdom Viridiplantae; phylum Streptophyta; class Magnoliopsida; order Asterales; family Asteraceae; genus Glebionis; species Glebionis coronaria. The sequence continues at coordinate 353,844,088 of CM046874.1, forward strand.
TGTTGTGCTCAAGTTCTTTGGATGAGAACACAACTCACGGATTATGGCTTCCATTTTGATAAAGTACCTATGTACTGTGACTCAAAATCGGCCATAGCCATCTCCTGCAATCCGGTTCAGCATTCCCGCACGAAGCACATTGATGTCAGATATCACTTCATTAAGGAACAAGTTGAAAAGGGTATTGTTGAATTATACTTTGTTGGAACTGATTACCAATTAGCTGACTTGTTTACAAAAGCTCTTTCGAAAGAGAGGTTTGCGTATCTAGTTAGGCAAATTGGTATGAGATGTTTGAATCCAGCAGAACTGGAGGTTCTGGCAAAGGTGCCTGCTTGATTTATCTATCAAACATCAACTTGTATATATCTTTGAAAAAGCAAAATACAAAAATATAAAACACATAAAAGCAAAACACAAAATTAAAAATCTTTCAAAATCCAAAAATATTCTTCTCGACATGTCTTTCAGTATCGATAATATGGACGTACCTAGAAATGTCGCTCAATAACGACACGGGTGTGTACATAAAGCTCGAATGAAAGTTGTAAATATTTTTCAAAACATGTCATTTCTATTTTTTTTCAAAAGGAAATTGTCTATTTTGGACAATATTTCCAACAACGGGTAGAGCAATCTATCTTGGGTTGAGCTTGTCACAAAACATTCAACGTTTTGAGCTCAACACAATGGCTTGTAATCATTTTCAGATTGCAACCCGGATCTAAATTCACGGGGGAGTGTACGCTTTTGTACTCTTACCCTTAGCAAAAGAAGTTAAATCTTCTTACACTTGAGTGGATTCGTCAAGACATTCAAAGTCTATGAACTCAAGTTTATGCTTTAGAAAAACCTTTCCGTCAAAAAAGAATTGATTTTTCAAAAAGCGTTGAACACAATTTTTTCAAGAATTTCTCAATGATATTCAAAATCTTTCAAAAATTGTGTGTTCAACAACTCCTATCCTCAAAAGTTTAATGTGGATCACATCCTCGTAATGACAATTCCATTGGATCAATTTTTGAGGGGGAGCATTTCAACTTCATGCATAGATTGACACATCTTTCTCCCGAAGATTTTCAAGACTATTTTTCAAAATATATTTTAATCAAATTTGGTATCTCTAATATCAAAAGATTTTATATATTAGAGATAGGGGGAGAAAATGTGATTAAAATGTGATCTATAAGACTCAAGCACTTTAACTCTTACCCACATGTGCGAAACACTTTCGATTATCGATGCACATGTGAAGGGGGAGCATTTCTGAAACGACAAAACTAGCAAGGTGTTAAATGTTTTTCAAACACTTTGTTAGAATTTAAAGTGGTTTTCATGGTTACGATCAAATACCCACAACATCTTTAATTTCACGACGTTATTGGTGTCAAAAGGGTGGTTAGGTTTAAGTCCTATGATCCAACCAGAACCGGAGGGATCTTCCCAGGGACAATCCAATAGATTATTAGAAGTCCTTAGGAAAGATGGAGTAGAATGTGAACGTAGCTGAATGCCGACTAAGTACTGATGCTAGCACTGGAACAATCACAACAAGGTGTTAGTAATGATGTCTTGGTAAGCATTGAAGGGGTTGAAGAATGAAAAAGAAATGTAAGGATAAAGGGTGTAAAGAAAGAAGCCCTCCATACAACTTAGGCAGAAACCGGGTCAACCCATCATGAAGACAAACTCATCATGGACCCAGTGATGTGAAGCACAACCCTTTCCTAGCTACTCAGGCTTCTCTCAAAAGAAGTTTGTTTTATTGTCACGGAGATCAACACGACTTCTATTGACTTTCTCACTCCGAGATTGTTAATATTGAATAGGTGGCATCTGCTCCAGCCTCCGACCACTAAAAGTGCACAAATCGAGTCTAGAGCCAAGAGATCAATCAAATCTCGTTAGAACACACGAATGAAGATCAAGAGAGTCCTACGCTATATCCTTGTGATATTGCTAGAACACTCAGAGTGATACTACTTAGTATTCACAATGATGAGTGGAAATCCTTCTAGTGTTAACATCAAACAGCACTGCGGTAGGTCATATGCAAGATTCTTTATGAATTGAACATATGTAAAACTGAAAAGCAACAGTGGTTTGATTCTGAATTGATTCAAACTCGTTTCAGGTTTCTACGCAATATCTTTATGGTCTTGCCAGAACATTCAGAGTGATATTTATTAATATCCACAGTGACGAATGGAAATCCTTCTAGCGTCAACATCAAACAGCGCTACGGTAGGTAACTTGTGAGATTCTTATGAATCAAACTTGTGTCAACTGGAAAGCAACAATGGTAAGATTCTTTATGAATCAAACTTGTTCCAGGAACTTGAATTGACGACTTTAATCAAGCGGATATTTATCCAATTGATTTACTCTTTATGTTCGCAGTCTTGCTTTGAGACGGTCGAGTAAAGAGAACGGCTAGTACAGCCGCGAAACCCTGTCAAGGAGATTCTTAATTGAATCTACCTGATCACAGGTACGATATTTAATATCGTATAACGGTCTTCACCGACCGGAGGTAAAACGCTACCGAATTAGGACGAATGTCAAAGCCATTCAGTCCGTGTCTATGTTTTGTCTCGAGAAGGTGGCGTCACGGTGTACTCAGCAAAGTCAATGATTCAGAAACCACATACTCATGCCTAAAGACATATTCAACAATTAATAGTGTGAGCATGTGGATGAAGACACAAGATCGCAAGATGGCAAAGACAAGTCAAGGATGATTTGAAGATCTCAAGCTTAAAGACAAAGTCGAAAGACAACGACAAAGGCTCAAAGATCACAGCATGAAGGAACAAAACTACTGTTACACGTTCAAGATTCATTTATGACGAGATCCGTAATCTCCATTGATCTCCAAACATCAAAAGGGTATGACCTCACATTGGGGGAGATTGTTAGCCTCAAAATATTGAGTCAAACAAGAATGCTCGGTCATAGGTTATTATTGTAATATTAGTTAGAACGTTGTAATAGGTAGTTATTTAGTCGTGGTTTACGGGCTTGGATTTAAACTAATTAAAGTCCAAACAACAAGCCCGGCCCAATATATAGTCCATTAAAGCCCGCATGTGGGTGGACTATATATACTACCCTCCTAGCATGTTAGGAGGGTTGGTTGTTCATTTCATTCTCATTCCTTAATCTAATATTCTACAAGTTCCAACCATTTTTCTCTCTACTTTCTCTCACTACTTTCTCTCTCTAGAATTCTTCTCATTTCTTCCTTTCTTCCTTAATAATTCGTGTAGTATAACATCATTATATTAGGGACAACATCCTTCGTAGCAGCCTGCTCAACCACATCAAGTATTGTATCTTTTTCTCTAAGCTTGTCGAATGAATTCCTTAGTTCCACAAGATTAACCTTATCAATATGATTAGAGGAATTATTCACCTTTGTTTTCTTCGCCTTAGAAAGTGGTTTCATAACCTAAGTTGATTTAGGCTTTGAAAACTTTAACCCCTCGATTTGGCGTGATTTAGCTATAGTAGGTTGTTCCTTCCACTTAACCTGTACGAACCCGTCCTCTAGAACAGGAGCAACATGTTTAGGCTTCTTTAGACAATGCACATCTGTATGATCAAAAATTTTGCATGAATCACAACGCGGGGGCTGCCATTCGTATTCGACCCCAAGCGACTCCAAAGAATGTCCCAACCCGTCTTCAAGTGGAATAGCTACCACAAAAGACTTCACAAGAGGTCTTTCCGAAGACACTTCAATTAAAGCATGTGCATAAGTGCATTGTCCCCAGGGGTTGAGGCACAAGTCACTCGTATAACTATCAAGCATAATTGGTTTCCCCACTTTGGATATTATCAAACTCAGCCCCAATTCTGAGAAAGCAACAATAGGTACATTATGTATTTTAACCCATACCGGTACCGACTTAATTGTCTCCTTGACCAATCTAGTATTCGGCTTCCACATATTAAGGTAATTGGAGCTAAACGAATAAGCCATGGCCCCGATTCAAGCACACGCTCCATACCCTCTTTAGTAGCAAATTTAAATAAAAAGAAGCCATTGCGAAGAGATACCCGCTGAATACCAAATTTAGCCCACGTGTTCTTCACGTAATTTTCCACAATAGGGAACACAAGTTGTTTGCCTACAAAATAACCATACAAAGTATTGGCAAATTGTTCCCTCACATTATCTATTGTAGCCAATGGAAGAGCTACATCAGCTCCTGAAATGATCTCATCACTAGCAACAAACGAAATAGTAACCTTCTTCCTAGATGTTCCAGCTGGTTGTGCATCATTCTTCATCACAACAACCTCATCCGCTGCTTTCACATCATTCACTACAGCATCAACCTCCCTAGGTCGATACTTATGTTTATCATCAGCAAGTGACACACAATTATCAGCTCCACTAGTCGAAACCTTCACACAACCCTTTAAAATTGACTTAAGTGGCAAATTCATAGGATTATGAATAACCGACATCGCCTTGTCCTCAGTAGTCATAACACCCAAACCAGCCGGTTTAGGTTCACCTCGTTTCACCACAAGAGGACAGCCATCCTTGCCATTAAGCTTGCCATCAATGTTCTTAATCCTTTTAGCAATATCATTAATAGGAATATCAGAACCCCTGCTAAGATCAGTTTTATTGCTACGAGGACTGTTAAGAAATCCCTTTTTCATCTCCCAATCAACAACCAACAGCAGTGCACAACTAAGAGCTCATACTCAACCCGACACACAGTCGTTTCCAACACCACAACTCTTGGAATACCAACAGTCGCTGAACAGTAAACCCTAGATAATACACGCTCCTAATCACAAGATCAGAACTGAAAGAACAATACAGATCTAGGATTCACTACACCAAATCCAAGCGTACCCCAATCAGAGAATCAGTAATAAAACCCTAAATACTAGAACACGTCCAGTATAAAGGAACTAGGGCACACACACCACAATGGTCTTCGTATGAATAAACATGCAAACGACCCAAAAAACCAGACCAATCACAGAACCAAACTAAAGTCGATCTACCAGATGTATATGATGAAAACCCTAATTTTAAACAAACTAAAAAACAACAATTAAAAGAGATCCGTCTATATCCCAAAAAGAACAAAACGAAACTCTAAAATCAATGCTTATAATCGTTTATAAAAGGATAGAGATCAAAATACATATGGATAAATCAGAAAATAGGTAAGAATCGAAGAAGGTGATTGACAGGGTTAATGACGGCCGGAAGCCACCATGGCTGGAGAGAGGAAATTAGGGTTTTAAAAAAAAATAATAGATCATCTGTAAAACATAAGTTAACAATACGTTGGTGCTCACAATGATTATGAAACAGAAACTCCTCCGCCAAATGAACACGCCTCTGCATCAATAAAGTCAAAACTTCCATAACCAACGTAAATAAATAAGGTGACAGTGGATCACCCTGCCTTAATCCACGCCTACCCTTAAACCAGCCATGGAGATTCCCATTAATACAAATAGAATACGATGTCGTAGTCACGCACTCCATAATCCAATCAACCATCGTAGTGTGAAAGTCAAAACCAATCAAAATCACCTTAAGAAAAACCCAATCAACCGTATCATAGGCCTTTTGAATATCCACTTTAAAAGCACAACGAGGCGGTCCAATATTCCTATGATAACTTCGCATTAATTCTTGAGTAAGTAATATATTATCCGAAATCCTACGGCCCGGAACAAAAGCAGATTGATTAAATATTAACCAAGTCCCCCAACACCACTTTAATACGATTAGCAATAATCTTCGTATTGCATTTGAAAATCACACTACAGCAAGAAATAGGTCGATAATCCGTGATCTTATTAGGGACAGTCACCTTTGGAATAAGCGCAATAATGGTGTGATTTATTTCCTTAAGCAACTTACCATTAGTGAAGAAGTCCCGAATAGCACATGTAACGTCATTACGCACAATATCCCAAGCATTCTTAAAAAACGCAGCCGTAAATCCATCCGGACCAGGAGCTTTGTCATCACCCATCGAAAACAGAGCACTCTTAATCTCAGCATCTGACACCACCTGAACCATATCTAAAGCACGCTGCGCATCAAGAACATTAGAGAACAAATCCTATGATTCTAGAGGGATAGAAGTACCCTCCAAACCAAGAAATTGCTCATAATATGCCACAAACGCATTCACAACATCATTACCTTCACACAACACATTAGACATGTCTCGCACCATATCAATCCTGTTGCGGGCATTAGAACACTTAACAGTTTTATGAAAATAAGCCGTATTAGAATCACCTGCATCAAGCCACTCAATCTTAGCTTTCTGTTTTAAGAACCTTTCCTCATCAAGAGACGTTTCTTTAAACGCCAAAAGACACCGAGCATGAGCTTCACGGACATCAGTATTTGATGAATTTAAATCAAGTGCCCTTTGAGCCGCGTCAAGCTCATCCCTAGTCCGAATAAGACGCGCGTGAAGATTACCATTCTCACGGAGAATCTTTCGAAATGACGCTTTAAGATTACCATCCTCATGGTGAATAAGCAGAAGTTGTTAAGCAATCTTCTACTAAGGAGTAGAAAACTAGTACCATTCAGCATTTATTTCAAAGGCATGCACAGAAAAAGGCTCAGAAGCAACCAGAAATAGTCTATGAGTCACCTTTTGCTGATAAAAGCCCAGCTAAGACTAAGGGGAAGTCTTCAGCTAAAGATAGTCACATTGATGGTCTTGCCACCAGTGATGACATAAATGATGATGGTTCACCTCCCATCCAACCCAAAAACAAAGGTGATTTCACCATGAATGAAAGACTGATCAAGGCTGGGGTAGCCACTCAAGAAGAGATTGATAATATGTTTAGACTAAAGAAGTTGAGAAGATCAAAAATCTGAAGCTCAGTCTGTATGAATAAATTGGGAAGTCTGAGGTTGAAAACATCTTTAAAAGAAAAATGTTGTATGAAAAGTTTTGTATGACAAGGTTGAACAGAAGAAATCCCTCATAAATCACAAATATTGGCATGCTCATTACCAAAGGTGATATTCATCTTAAGTTCTACAGGGCTGATGGCAGTGATGAGATCCTAGAGGACTTACCTCCAAAATTAAAAAAGTACACAAGTATAAAGTTATTTTTGGTACTTTTTTAATTTTCGATGTAGGTTGATCATTTGTGGGTTGATCAGCCGCCGGTTGATAATTTGAAAAAGAGAAAAGACAAAATATGATAGGTCAAACTTGGGAAAAAGATATTAATTAAAAAGGTTGATCACTTGGACACGTGTAAAAAACGTAAGTGAGTTAATAAGTTGACAGAAAATACATTTCTTTTTTAAAGTGAAATTTTTTTTATTAGTTAGAGACCAAGGATTTAAATTTTGTCAATTTTTATATTTACTTCTATAAAAAATTATAAAGTAAAACTGAAGTTGATCAAAAAAATTTTATAGTAAGGATAGTAATAGTTTTTTATTTTGACAGTTTTTAATATGAAATTAAATAAGTGATGGTATGCATACCACACGACTCAACTTATAAGGTTATCGCGTAAAAGATAAGAACCATAATATGGAAATAGGTAATTGAACATGTTTCTTTGTAGTTGTATGTTTGTTATTTTAAGATAAGGTATACTTGTTCTATATGAGTAGATTAGAAAGTCAAAACGAGTATACCATTTTTTTTAAAAGTAGAATTGTTGAGTCACAAAACTGTAAATACAGTATGGGGTTGTTTGTTTCAAGCAATTTCACAGAATTTAAAGGGATTAGAAATGAAAATACCATAGAATGGCATGTTTGGTTAGAAAATAAGAAAAGTAAATTACAATTAGATTTCTAGATTCAAGACAATTTAATTATCACTAGCTGGAGAAGGATTATAATTCCCTCCAAATGGATAAGGTCTCATAACATAGTTTAGAAAAATATATCCTTCTTATATACAATCTCTGACCATATTTTCTTATTCATCTCTCATCCTTCTTTGTAGTTCTCGCCATCTCCTTTACTTCTACAACTTACTTTTTTCAGGTAACCAATTTTTGCTTCATTGATGTGAGATTGTCATCATCATTTTTTTAGAATAATTAATCAATTATCATAATAATATTGGGTTTATAGCTGTCATATTCAAAACTAAAATTGGTTTTCATGAAATTTTGATTGATTCTATTTCAAAAATAACTATAACAATCTATTTGAAGTCATATGAATTTTCTATCTGCTGTGTGAATATGTTTTTATGTATGACATTAATGTTATCTTAGTTACAATATTTTATTTACACATGTTCATATTGGTTTCATTATGTAACATTAGGTATGCCAACTCAGTGTAGAAGTTATAATGGATGGTCAAATGCGGAAGAAGCAAAGCTTGTAGAGGAATTAGTAACTATGGTTAATAGTGGGTTGTACAGAGCTGATAATGGCTTTAGAAGTGATTATGTACAACATCTAGAGAAACACTTTAAGAAAGCATCACCAGACTCGGATAAAACAGTTAAACACATTAAATCAAAAGTAAAAACCATGAAAAGGGATTGGCAAACTGTGTATGATATGGTTAATGGTTCAAGTACTAGTGTGTTTGGTTGGGATGAAAGTAACAAGCTATTGACCGCATCTAATGATGTTTGGAATGACTACCTCAGCATAAAGGTAAGTAGTACACTTTAATGTCGCTTTATAGTTAAACATGTGTGTTGAAAGTTTACTTATGTTTGATGATTTGATTCTTAAATAGGCTAACAAGGATAAGGGTAAATGGAGGAATAAATCATTCCCTCGCTATGATGATTTGTGTGTTGCTTTTGGAAAGAAAATTGCTCATGGAAATGGAGCTAAAGATGTTGCTGATTGTGGAAAAGAGGCAACTATAGAAGTGAAAGATACTGATGAGGAACCTGATATATTGATGGAAGGTAACCAAAATATACCTTGCACTACCACTGCCCAAGTAGACGAACCTACAATTATTGAAGTTGGCGAAGTTAAAAAAGTTCCTTGCAAGAAGAGAAAAAGACAAATGAATCCTCTGATTGATGGATTAAATAATGTTGCTATGCTTCTTAGTGACACTCGCAACAACGCAGCTATGACAATGAGTCGAGATATAGACTTTGAAGAGGATTTAAAAAAGAAAAGAGGTATGATCTTTTTCTTTGGTAAAGGGTTGTCCCGGTAAATATATTAACCAAAAAAGCATTGAAGATATAGACTTTAGAAAAGAGGTATGATCACTAATGAGATTTTCAAAATGACATCACTTAATCAACAAGAGAAATACGAGGTATTGGAAAGATACGAAGTGATGTTGGATATGTTGAGACTTATTGGGATATGGATGTCGCTAATCGAGATGGTTGGGTGAAGTATATTTTGTTAAAAAATTAGTTTAAGTTATTATCCGTTAAGGGTTTAAACCATGGTAAGAATTAGTAGGAGTTAATTACCTAATTAACTTCGTACTATTGTTTTGTATTTTGAAAACTCATCATTATTAGCTAGATGTATCGAATTGTGAAAAAAAGTAAGAAGCCCTAATCATTTTGTGGAAGCTTAAAGTATTTAGATGATGCAATTAGTTGGGTCCGGTTGTATTTTAGATTAAGAAAACACGGGCCAAAACAGTTACGTAACTATGTAATTTTCCGGTTATGAAATGTTTTGTAACTTTGTTGGTGTATGTTACAGGATCTGCATTTTCTAGTAATTTTAGAACTGAAGTTAGTTGCTTTTATGATGTATTTCGAAGTTGATCTTTTGTTGGTTTCTGCTGATTTTTAGGTCATTTTTAAAGCTATTTTTAGTCATTTTTTTTGCTGATTTATGCTGTTTTATAAGCTGTTTTTTGCGCTATTTTTAAGCTGTTTTCAGTGATGTTTTATAGTCATATTTTTTGCTAATTTGATGTTGTTTTTAAGTTGTTTTATTAGCTGCTTTTGTGCTGTTTTAAGTTGTTTTCAATGCTGTTTTATAAGCTGTTTTTTTTGTGCAGTTTACCAATTTTCTGAGTTGTTTTTTAGATGTTTCTTGAGTTGTTTTTTTCTGTTTGTTACAACTGTTTTTATGCAGATTTTTGGAACTGATTTATTGTACAGATTTGAAGTTGCTTATCGAAGTCTGCAGTTTTTGAGTTGTTTTTTAAGATGTAGTTTAATCTTTAGTTCTTGATGTTATTGCACATAAATAAGAAGTTTTCATTTCATGATCTTCATATTATTTGATTGTTAAAAGAATGGGTAATTTGCTAAAAAAAGAACGGGTAATTTTGTCATACAACACAAGTTTCAAGGCCCAATACTACAAATCTTAGATTCCCACAAAATGATGGCAACCAAACACGCAATGAGATTTTAATTTACAGATGTTGAATTCATTCAAAATTCAGAATTTTAAATTCTAGAATTTAGAATCCACGAACCAAACGCCACCTATAATGAAAGCATTCATCGATTTTATTTTTTATTTTAGTATATCCAACTGATTGAGCCTAACAAGTGAAATACAACAAAGATTTGTGAGGACAGAGACCATTTTGCCCTTTTCACCAACCCACCCCTCACCAACCATACAAAGTGTCACAAGTTATATTTTTAATGAATTTGGCGACTCAATAGCAACTAAAAAAGTAAAAAAAATGACAACATGATGTGTCCATTACAATACTTCATTACTAAACTCAGCTTATCATTGTGGCTAACTTTTGACCAATGTTTAAAAACCCGGGTCTCAGATCGACTCGGTCGAGTCATTGGGTCTGATCGACCCGGGTTAACCCGGTTTTATTAAAAAAATATATATTTTTTAAATAATTAACAAAAACTATATATACGAACTATAAAAATTCCCGTATATTAAAGATATATATTATTTACTAACCAATATAATATATAAAGATAAAATTACGTCGCAAATACGTAAAATTTACATTTTTTAAGCAAACTTGAAAAATTCGAAACCCGGCCGGGTCTCGAGAACCGGGTTGACCCGGGTCACCTCAAACCAGACGAGTCGAGCCGGGTTTTGAAAATATGAAATCCGGGTCAATATGACAAGTTTTTTCGATCGAAACCAGATCAACCGGTTGACACGACCGAGTTGACCCGGGTTTTAAAACATTGCTTTTGACCCACGAATTTTCATGAAAAGAAATTGAAAGGTGTATTTAATCGAGGTAATGTATTTTATTTTATTTTTTAATTTTTTAAATAAGGATAGAAAAATAGAAGACATTTTAATTGTATTTTTTTAATGATGTAAAAGAAAACAAATTTTTATTCTTCACTTATACATAAAAAAATAATCATTTTACTCTTTTTTTCCTCTTCCGTCGACATACTTTTTCATTTTTGAAAACAAAAAATATAATTTAAGCTTTTTTTTCAAAATATTCAACTCTTCTCTATAAGGCTAGACAGAATAAGAGCAAAACCCACCTAGATGAGTTCTAATTTACGCGTGAGTATTATGCCGCTCTTGAGTTAGTGAGTTCCAATATTGAGGTGAGTTTGGGTCTTATTTTTTGTGCTTAGGTGAGTAATATTTGTGTGGGCTCCATTCGGTTTTATACCATTATAAATAAAAAAAGCTTTTAAAAAAATTCCACTCTTTACCTATTAATACCCACTAATTTAGCTATTTTAATACGGAACTTTCTCATTTTATATACACTTTCGTAATGCTTAGTAGAAGTTTTGTTTTGTAATGTCTTTTTAATATTCGAAGTTTATGTAATGTTTTTAATTTATAAATAAAGCTTTTAATTTAGTTAACGTTTTTTCTTAAATTTCGTACGTTTATGTAAATATTTACTTTTCAGTTTATGAATAAAAGTACTTATATAAAAAATTGAGTAAATGTTAGTTTTAGCGGTAACATGAGTTCTTATTACGGTTAAAAGGTGACTTGTACGATGAGTTTTATTTGGAGATAGAGAGAAAGCTGGTGTGACGTTGACGTATTAGATGAGTTTTGACACCCTATTTCATGTAGCCTAAAGGAAAATTATTTTTTTTCTTTCGAGAATTTAGAAAATATATATAAAAACTTTTTTACAACCAAACAACCTTTAAGTTATTGTTAATGAAAAGTAATGCCTAAAAACGTTATTAGTGTTAACTAATCTTTCTTATTTTTGATCACGACATATTAAAAAGATATTTATCGTCAAATACAATCATAAGACGAATTATCTAACAAACACTATCATCAAAGTAATTGTAGAAACTAGAAGGGGGGGTTGAATAGTTTCTCTTCGATTGGTGACCAAATTAAAATTACTTTCAATTTGGTTTGTATCAAAACTATCTTTTACTTGAGGCTAAGTTGCATAATGATTAGGTTCAATTCAAATACACTAGCAAGGATAATAGGTAAGTATAATGATAATGAAATAAGTAAGGAGTAAGGAAGGAGACAACCTAGTGGGAAGACACCAAGATTTATTGTGGTTCGACAACGAGGCTCTATCCTCGTTTCTACTCCACTCCTCGAGTACACCTACTCGAGATTTCCACTATATCCACAAGCTCCCTTCTCGGCAGAGAAAACCTTACATCGTTGCTTACATTATTTTCCGACACTAAGCTAAATGTCGAGACCTAATCTTTAGCTAGGACCAATCTACACGACGTTGCCTACTTCACAATTTAACGACACAAGGCTAGATGTCGGGTTCTAATCTTAAGGTAGAACCAATCTTCACGACGTTGCCTACTTCACCATTTTACGACACAAGGCTAGATGTCGAGTTCTAATCGAAAGCTAGAACCAATCTTCACGACTCTTCACTTTGAAGCTAAGTGAGAACTTCACACAACACAACTACTAATCACTTTTAAGTTTAGTGAGAACTCACAAGACACAACCACATCACTTTATAGTTTAGTGAGAACTCCTAATCAAATCTATTACAACTCAACTAGACTTATCCAAGTACACACATGTAGCTTGAATTTACACAACACAAATCCAAGCAAACACATATGCAATGGATGTACACAACAAATCCAAGTATCCACAAATAACTTGGATGAACACAACTAGTCCAAGTATTCATAAATACATTGGATTGACCTAAAACAAAAAAGGGTATCATGATAAATATGACTAGCTCATAGATTCATCTTTATCACAACACTAGTGAGTGAGTGATCTTCTCATTGGACAAGGTAAAGGAGGGGATCAAGAGGATAATCATATGTAAACATCCTTAACAATTTAAGTGATCATTTACTAATGATTATGCTATAGAAAATAGAAAGAGGGCTGAGAAAAACATCCAAGAGGCTTGCTGGAAAATGAGATTTGACCCACTATTTAAAGGAGACAAAGTATAACGGATCTATAACGGCTAGCTGTGCGCGGTACCTTACCTCACCCCGCGGTACCTTATCGCTAAGGAACCGCGTAGGTACTTAAGGTACCGCCACTAGACTCCGCTCCGTTTTTAGTCTTTTAGTGGGGTGGGAATATCTGAGGTATTTGAAACCTTCAAAGGATATTCTAACAGCATTTGGAATATGCTATTTTTAAATTTTCATTGTCCATTTTAATAAAACATTTTCTAAAAAAGAAAGTTTATTAAAAAGTCTTTTGTCATATTAACAAAAGTGAGTTTTAAGGATAGTCATTTTGATGATCACTAAGCATGATTAAGAAAGATTAGTGATATGATTATTACCATCATGATAGTGTTAGTTAAATAATTCATTTTGTGTTTTACACTAAATGTGTTGTATGGTTTGTTGTGATCAAAACTAAGAAAGATTAGTTAACACTAATAATGTTTTTAGGCATCACTTGCATTAACAATCTCCCCCTTTTTGATTACGACAAACGATAAACTCATTTACGTAGAAACACAAAATATGGAATTATTAACTAGTTTATCACTATCATTTCTCCCCCTTTGTCGTAGCAAAAATGTTAGCACAAGTCTTTGAAGAAGATCGAACTTTGCTAGTAGCTCCCCCTTGGTGGTTGCTCCCCCTTGCTTGGGGCACCAAGTTTGTGAGCTAAGGTGACATGCTACACAAAGGTTAGTAGAAAGAAAATAAACACCAATGTATATATGATCACTACCTACTAAGTAAATTGAGAGGGAGAGAGAGAAGAAATCTCAAATTAGAAGTAAGTATTTTGCTAAGTATGTCAAAAGAGGTAATTGACAAAATCAAACTTCAATCCAATGAAGATGATAAGCTTGTCAATGGGTTAAAGCTTAGAATTGATGGAATCACCCATAAGCAATTGTAAAAATTAACCATGATCAACTCAAAATAGAACTAATGAAATAGCACACAAATAACACAAAGGTTACATAAAAAAAAGACACAACAAAGAAGATAGTCATACACACAACATGAGTATCTAAAAGCAATAAATATGGAAAATAAACCACTAAGCATAAGCTAGTCTAATAGTGATATTTTCCAAGATTGCAAAAAAAATAAAAGACTAAAAAGACGACGATGCATCATTCGAAGTTTTGTCCACCGGAACGAAAACTTGAATAGGAGGTCGAGTGAGGAGGAATTCAAGAAAATTTAACTTCTCATACACATGAGCAAGTTCAATTTGTTGAAATCGACAACAAGCACACGAGGATCCATGATGCAACACAAAATCGTTTGATGGGGGTATGGCATCAAACTTAGGGTTTGGTGGTGGTGGGGTAATGGGTTTGGGAATGTTTTCACAATGCCTTGTGAGGTTTGGGAAGGTTGAAAGGTCATTGAGTTGATGGGTATTGAAGGATTGTGGTGGTGGGGGAACATTTTCTTTTGCTCTGGTGATGGGTTTTATGGTATAAGTCTCATTCCAATACTTGATTGGAGAGAAGGTAGGGTTTTTGGGTGGTTTGGACGAAGATGGTTCATTCTTCTTAACCCAAATAGGTCGAACCGAGATTTTCGGTTTCTTTGAAAGCTTGGATGAGGAAGCTTTGGGTGAGTGGGGTTGTGACAAAGAAATGTCAAGGTTAGGAATGTAGGAGTTAGGCATTGTGAGGGTGTGAGAATGATATCTCAAGGTTATGTGAGAATAAATTCTCAAGGTTGGGAAGGTGTGAGAATGAAATCTCAAGGTTGTGTGAGAATGAATTCTCAAGGTTGGGAAGGTGTGAGAATGAAATCTCAAGGTTAGGGTATAAGTAAAATGTAAACAAGGTAAGAGTTTGAATACAAAATGTGTAGTGTCAAGGAATGTTTAGTCAGTTTGAGTAAACAAGGAATCTTGACAGGGTATAGGGTTTTAAAAGTTTTGACCAAAAATTTGTCAAAAGCCACTTACTATCCGCGGTACCTTATAGGGACCGGCGGTTCCATATCGCTAGGGAACCGCGGGACTTTAAGGAACCGCGTCCAGTGGACTTGAAACCATGTTTTTCCTGGGTTTTGGGAAAAACTAAGACTTTTTCAAAAAGTTGCAAATCTTGGAATTTTACCTCTATTAGCACCAAATTATGCTAGGGTTGCATAAAGCAACACATTCACAAAGAATGTCTTGACAAAGGGTGACAAAATAATTTAGATATCATTTTGAACCAATTTTAGTCAAGTTTAGAGGTTGTGATAGATTTAGGTTCAATTTTAATTTCAAATTAAAGTTGATTAGTGTACACAAAAGGATAGAAACACACAAAGCTAAATCCATAGATCAACAAAATGAAACATTCATTAAGGAGGAAAGTACAAAGACAAATAAAAACTAACTAATACATAGCTAGCTTAACATTAAATCTAGATAAGTAGTTTTCTTTGGCTTGGTTTTGTTGAAAACTCTTATTAAGAAAACTCCATCATTCATCTCCTAGGAGGAGGCATGGAGAACAAGGCAAGCAAGAACTCTTGCAACCTCCTATGTAGTCCATACATATCCATCCTAAGGTTATGTATGATGTAGTGGTTGTAAAGACAACATGGACAACTAGGACCATGAGTTTGTTAAAACCCATAGTATGGATAACCCAAAAGGAGGGAAAGTGGAACACCCAAAATTGGAATGTTTGAGTCGGGTGGAGGTGGAGGAGGCATGTTCTCCAAGGGTGACGTGGGTGAAAGTGGAGGCATGTTCCCTAAAGGGGAAATGGGTGAGTGTGGAGGTAAATTCTCCAAGGTTGGTGAAATGGGTGAGTTGTGAGGGGTAAATGGTGAAGTCACCAAAGTGTCATCAAAGTCATTCACAAAAGGAATGCTTTGGATTGGTTGGGGTTGTGTGGTCACTTCCAAGGGTGCACTTGGAGTGAAGGGTGAAGAGAGCTCATTCATTCTTGAGTTGAATGAAGAGGAGGTAGAACCAATGGAGTGGTTAGTACCATGGGTGGATGATGTCTTGCATGGTGCAAGAGGTGGGGAAGGTGATGAAGAAATGAGGATAGGAGCCATCTCATTCTTTGGTTTGTGGAAAGGTGAGGAGTTAGGCTTGGCTACCTTAATCCTTATTTTGAGTGTTTTCCTTGGGGTGGAGGTCTTGGAAGTGTTTGAGGTTTTGGTACATATCATGGTTGTTTAGGGTGGTTTAAGGTTTAGGGAAGTGTTTTTGATGTGTGAAGAACATGGCAAACAAGGTGGGTTTAAATGGGTGAGGGGATGATCCAAACTAGTAATGGGTTAAAATCATTTTAGGTGAATAATGAATTTAGGTAAGCTAGTTTAGGAAATGTGCAGTTTATTACTGAAAATCATGCAAGGTTTACACAGATTTAAGAAAACAGTGTAAAGCAAAGATGCTGTCGTGCACAGTGACCGGCGGTTCCTTATCGATAAGGAACCGCGGGTTGATATGGAACCGCGACCAGAGGGTTTTCAAAAATTTCCCATCCCAGTTTTTGATAAACCCAGATTTTTTCCCAAAAGATTCACAAGCCAAAGATAACTACAGATCATAATCTAATAAGCTAACTATCATAAGGCATGCACAAAGCTATGTAAATCACAAACATGATGGTATAAGCAACATTTAGGATCAAAATAGATAATAATTCAAGCATGCAACCAAAGTTAATAAACAACTAAACCAAAGTGTTAATAACCAAATGTTTAACCATCAAATCCAAAATTTGACACAACTTCAAAGTCTTCACCTCCTTTTCTTTCCTAAACCCTTGATCATCTTTCCCAAATACTTGAATCCTTTTCTTGACTCCACTCAGTGTTCATGTAATTCTCCCCGAGTTCTAAGATTCTCACGATAAAGATGCTCCATATTGAGATCTTCCAGAACATCACTAGAAGGGTGAGGATGAGGAGCTAAGTCTTCAAAATGATCCTCGAATTGATTTGAGGATGGATGGGAGTTACTCGAAGAGTCAAAATGAGAACTAGGACCGATGCCATCACCATCACTTGGTGGCATATCGGTGTCCTCCTCATCCGGCTCTTGATGGTCGGATTTTCTCGAACCACGGTCACTTCTTGGCTTTCGTTCATACGCCTCTTGAATAGGCATCATAACCTGTTGAACCGGGTGAAAGCGAGAAAGATCGAGTTGAGGAAAATCTTGACCAACCCTTCTAAAGAGGCGAGTAAGAAGCATAGCATAAGGGAGGTTTGTTTTGGGTTTGGAAAGAGCATAATTTTTACGTCGAGCGATGTAATATGCAAGATTGTACTTGGTGGAAGTAAACAGGCAAAACAACATATGCCCCATGCAAGTCGGGATATGATATCGGTTCCCACCAAGACAAAACACATTTTCCCTAAGGATGTTTGCCCATTCGAGCATGTAATCCTTAAGGTCGCTTGAGAGCACTTCATACCTATTCACATTTCGTACATTTGTATGAAGGCTTCTAACAACGTTTCCACTACGCTCTTTCGTGATGATTTCAAGGATGAAATTTAGATCAACTTCGGTGGTGTCATTTGGAGGTTTATCGTTAGACTCCAAGAGAGCATCTAGTCTCCACTTATCCGTAAAACGACAAGTGCCTTCAAATGGCACACCAAGAATATCACCAAAATCATCGAGGGAATATTGAATGATTTGACCATTCAACAAGAAACGAATAAAGATTTGGTCGTTGATTTCAAGCATGGAGTAAGTACTAAAGAACTCAAGAAGAAACAAGGGATAAATTACCTCGTCTATGTAGAGCAAACAATCAAACCCTAAAAGCTCGAACATAGAGTTGATATAATTATCTCCCGCTATTCTTGAATCTACAATCCTACCCTCATGGAAATTACGAATGGAAAGGGATGGGTAAGAGTTTTGGAGTTGAGGGGAAACAAAGGTTTGGGAAATGTCTGGCATATAGTTTCTAGTGAATTGATGATCTTTTTGATATTGAGAAGGCATGATTAGTACCTAAATAAACATAAGACAATATTTTTCCAATCACTCATATGAAAAATAAAATCTAAAATTGAAAATATGAAAATGTGTTATATCAATTTCTTGACAAACAAAGGATTGAATCCATAACATTCTCATGTTCACAATGCATCTATTCCATCATTAACCAAGAACACATGAACTATGTTGGATCAACAATGGATTAGAACATTGGTTTTTCAAAACAAGGTTTTTAGGTAAGCATTAACAATGTCATTACCTACTTGTTCATGGGTTCATCTCAAATCCATCATTCAACCAAAATCATTTAGCCTAAATTCAGATTTGTTCTACAAGTGGGTTTTAGTGAAATCTTAATGAATATGAACCCAAGGAATCATAGTAAAATAACCATGTCAACCCACATTCCTATTAAGGTTTTAATTCAATTTCAATTTTAAAAATCCCCAATTATGAAAGGATGAACCCTAGAACAAAATAGATGAAATTAAAAGAAAATACTTACAATTAATTGATGTTAGATGAAGGATGAGTGAAACCCACAACTTGGAATCAATTAATTTGAGTGATTGAAGGTTTTGGAAGCTTCAACAATGGTGGAAAAGGTAAAACCCGTCAGCTGTGTGTTTTTGGGAGAGAGAGAGAGTGGTTTGAAAATGAATAAAATATTCAAACTGGCGCTCTGACTCAACTTACTGCCCGCGGTACCTTATCGATAAGGTACCGCGCCTTTGAGCCGCCTAGATAAGGAACCGCCTATAGAGGCAGGTTTTTATCTATGAAAAACGGCAAATTTTGAAAATCAAGTTTTTCTAAAATACTTAAGATTAAATCATGAGCCTTTTAGAATATCATTGGATCATCATAACACTAAGCAATATGCCTTAACGAAGGATTACGAGTTAAATCAAGATCGAAAAGAACCGAAACGGACAAACGACTACTCGTAGCAAAACGACTAAGTGGAGAGAAGTCAAGGGAAGTGAATCAAGACTAGGACCAATGCTCAAGGGATTACTGACAATCTTCAAATAGTTGTAACGAAGAGCTTGTGTCATATATAGTGGTTTAAGACGTGCCTTTCTGGCGAAACGTTAAACGGCTTTGGTAATGAATAAGCACAAAGCAATTATTCAAGTATAGACTAAGATCACTTTCAATAATAGTCTTAGTCTAAACCAAAATATGAGCAAGGTATTAATTCACTTTCTCTCCCACAAAGGGCCTACTAACCGTATGGGTGCAAACCATGGAAATCATGCTTGATACTTTAAGCTTCTACTAACTCATTCTACATCACCATAGTGAGTCAAGTATCCAAGCAACGAAGGTTTGAGAGGATAAAGGAAAAGAAGCATAAACCATAAATAAATGTCAAGGCAAGGATGCCGAGAACAAGCACATAGTCAAGTAATGATCAAAAGAATGATCAAAGGGCATGTGGAAGAACGAAAGCATACCTTGGCCACAAAGAGCAATCCATGAAGGAATAAGTGCTATGCCCAATCAATGACTATGATGAGTACTAAGTCTTCAAGGACTAGTATCATTCCCAATCATATTGGTATCATCATTCAAAGATGTTAAAGATCAATGAAGATGAGTCTTCTACAAGTGCAAGTAACTCAATCCACAACCAATTAACTGATTGATCTTCATGAGTACCTACACAAAGCAAGATGCAAACTAGTAGATATATTTCAAGAGTATATCTAAAATGCATAAAGGCTACTAATCTTAAGTGGGATGCAATATTATCAATTAAAAGACCTATTTTCAAAGAAAACATAGTTTTGACCAAAGAGAAACTTTAGTACAACTAGACCTTCTAATTTGAGGAGACAATGGATCGATCCAAGTTTCAAAGTACAATATATTTCAAAGATCTTGAGTGACCATCGCTCTGATACCAATTGTAGAAACTAGAAGGGGGGGTTGAATAGTTTCTCTTCGATTGGTGACCAAATTAAAATTACTTTCAATTTGGTTTGTATCAAAACTATCTTTTACTTGAGGCTAAGTTGCATAATGATTAGGTTCAATTCAAATACACTAGCAAGGATAATAGGTAAGTATAATGATAATAAAATAAGTAAGGAGTAAGGAAGGAGACAACCTAGTGGGAAGACACCAAGATTTATAGTGGTTTGATAACGAGGCTCTATCCTCGTTTCTACTCCACTCCTCGAGTACACCTACTCGATATTTCCACTATATCCACAAGCTCCCTTCTCGGCGGAGAAAACCTTACATCGTTGCTTACATTATTTTCCGACACTAAGCTAAATGTCGAGACCTAATCTTTAGCTAGGACCAATCTACACGACGTTGCCTACTTTACAATTTAACGACACAAGGCTAGATGTCGGGTTCTAATCTTAAGGTAGAGCCAATCTTCACGACGTTGCCTACTTCACCATTTTACGACACAAGGCTAGATGTCGAGTTCTAATCGAAAGCTAGAACCAATCTTCACGACTCTTCACTTTGAAGCTAAGTGAGAACTTCACACAACACAACTACTAATCACTTTTAAGTTTAGTGAGAACTCACAAGACACAACCACATCACTTTATAGTTTAGTGAGAACTCCTAATCAAATCTATTACAACTCAACTAGACTTATCCAAGTACACACATGTAGCTTGAATTTACACAACACAAATCCAAGCAAACACATATGCAATGGATGTACACAACAAATCCAAGTATCCACAAATAACTTGGATGAACACAACTAGTCCAAGTATTCATAAATACATTGGATTGACCTAAAACAAAAAAGGGTATCATGATGAATATGACTAGCTCATAGATTCATCTTTATCACAACACTAGTGAGTGAGTGATCTTCTCATTGGACAAGGTAAAGGAGGGGATCAAGAGGATAATCATATGTAAACATCCTTAACAATTTAAGTGATCATTTACTGATGATTATGCTATAGAAAATAGAAAGAGGGCTGAGAAAAACGTCCAAGAGGCTTGCTGGAAAATGAGATTTGACCCACTATTTAAAGGAGACAAAGTATAACGGATCTATAACGGCTAGCTGTGCGCGGTACCTTACCTCACCCCGCGGTACCTTATCGCTAAGGAACCGCGTAGGTACTTAAGGTACCGCCACTAGACTCCGCTCCGTTTTTTGTCTTTTAGTGGGTTAGGAATATCTGAGGTATTTGAAACCTTCAAAGGATATTCTAATAGCATTTGGAATATGCTATTTTCAAATTTTCATTTTCCATTTTAATAAAACATTTTTTAAAAAAGAAAGTTTATTAAAAAGTCTTTTGTCATATTAACAAAAGTGAGTTTTAAGGATAATCATTTTGATGATCACTAAGCATGATTAAGAAAGATTAGTGATATGATTATTACCTTGATGATAGTGTTAGTTAAATAATTCATTTTGTGTTTTACACTAAAGGTGTTGTATGGTTTGTTGTGATCAAAACTAAGAAAGATTAGTTAACACTAATAATGTTTTTAGGCATCACTTGCATTAACAGTAATAATCATTTGAGTATTGTAATAACATATTTTAATCGTGATTAGTGATCATAAAAGTGATTAGTCCTAAACTTACATTTTGTCAAATGTGACAAAAGATTTTTCAATAAACTTTCTTTTTAAGAAAATGTTTTCTTAAAATGGAAAATGTAAATTTGAATATCGCATATTCCAAATGCCATAGGAATATCCTTTGAAGGTAAAAACTTACCTCAAATATTACTCCATCACTAAAAGACAAAATGGAGCGGAGTCTATGAACACGGATCCTTAAATGCATATGCGGTTCCTTAGTGATAAGGAACCGCATGACGATTAAGGAACTGCACTCAGAGAGCCGTTGGCTTTTGTCTCTTATAAATAGTGGATCAAATATGCATTTTCCACAACCCTTTTTGGACACTCTTTCTGTTATCCTTCTCCTTTCTAATTACTAATCATTTGTAAATGATCACTTAATGTGTTAAGTATATTTACTTATGATTATCCCCTTGATCTCCTTCTTTACCTTGTCCAAAGAGAAGATCACTCACACACTTGTGATGTGATTAAAGATGAAGCCTTGATGAAGATCATCCTCTCCTAAAGATCTAGTCATGTTCATCATTTGTTTTATTTGAGTCTTGTGTAGATCTAATGTATTTGTGAATACTTGGATCTAGTCTTGTGTAACTCCATTGTATATGTGTATACTTGGATTTGTGTTGTGTATATCCAAGTTACATGTGTATACTTGGATATGTGTTTTATTGAGTTGTAATAGTTGTGAGTTGTGAGTTCTCACTAAACTATAAAGTGATGTGGTTGTGTCTTGTGAGTTCTCACTAAACTATAAAATGATGTGTAGTTGTGTCTTGTGAAGTTCTCACTTAGCTTCAAAGTGAAGAGTCGTGAAGATTGGTTCTACCTTTCGATTAAAACTTGACATCTAGCCTTGTGTCGTAAAATGGTGAAGTAGGAAACGTTGTGAAGATTGGTTCTATCTTTCGATTAGAACTCGACATCTAGCCTTGTGTCGTAAAATGGTGAAGTATGCAACGTTGTAAAGATTGGTTCTATCTTTCGATTAGAACTCGACATTTAGGCTTGTGTCGTAAAATGGTGAAGTTGGCAACGTTGTGAAGATTGGTTCTATCTCTCGATTAGAACTCGACATCTAGCCTTGTATCGTAAAATGGTGAAGTGGGCGACGTTGTGTAGATTAGTCCTAGCTAAGATTAGGTCTCAACATTTAGCTTAGTGTCAGAAAATAATGTAAGCGATGTTGTAAGGTTTTCTCCGCTAAGAAGGGAGCTTGTGGATATAGTGGAAATCTCGAGTAAGGTGTACCCGAGGAGTGGAGTAGGAACGAAGATAGAGCTTCGTTGCCGAACCACTATAAATCTCGGTGTCTTCCTATTAGGTCGTTTCTTTCCTTACTCTTATTATCACATCATTCACATCTACTATTTGTCATTGTTAATGCATTAGAATTGAAACTCATCATTATGCAACTAGCTTTCAAGTAAAAGGTAGTTTTAAGACAAACCTAATTGAAAGGAATTTTAATTAGGACATAAACCGAAGAGAAACTATTCACCCCCCCCCCCCCCCCCCTTCTAGGTTCTACAATTGGTATTAGAGCGATGGTCACTCAAGGTATTTGAAGTATATTGTACTTTAAAACTTGGATCGATCCATTGTCTCTTCAAATTAAAAGGTTTCGTTGTACTAAAGTTTCTCTTTGGTCAAAACTATTTTTCTTCATTGAAAATAGGCCTTTTCATTGGTAATATTGCATCTCATCTAGATTAGTAATATTTATACATTTTAGATTTATCCTTGAAATGTATCTACTAGTTTGTATCTTGCTATGTGTAGGTACTCGTGAAGATTAATCACTTAAGTGATTGTGGATTGAGTTACTTACACTTGTAGAAGACTCATCTTCTTTGATTACCAACATCATTGAATGATGATACCAAGATGGATGAGAGTGATACTAGTCCTTGAAGACTTAGTAGTCACTTTAGTCATGTTTGGGCTTTGCATTATCTCCTTGAAGTCTTGGAATGCTCTTTGCGGCTAAGGTACATTTTCGTCCTTCCACATGTTGATACAAAAGTTGGATGGACCGAGTTTGACCCGAATTAGGCTTAATTCGGGGTCTTGTGGACTCCGGCTCTTGCACCAAGTGAAACTTGTTTAAGGACCCCGCGCACTAAAAACAGACACCGTTAGGCTTACCGCGGGTTTGTGACCCACGATTAGACTCCAGCGTGAGAGTAAGTAATCGATTTGAGTATGTTAGGGTTTAGGGTATTGTATGTATCGTACCTTTGTGGAACTTATTGGGTTCCTTTTATACCCGAGAGAGTTTTGGCTGGGCTCTCCTACTCTTGCGGCCAAAGGAAAGGATAATGACTCAAATTGATTGATCTTTATCGTATAACTGAGGTAAGTGTATATCCTCTTTCCTTAGGCGAATATAATCATAAGATAGATTATATCTTCGTCTGATCATCTGATCCTGTCGTAGTGCGACGAGGATACGGTTTAAGTAATAAACCGTATGTGCGACAGCGGCTTACTGGGCCTCCTGGGCTGTGCGCGCATTACATAAACATTAATCCACTCTGATGGATACGGGTAGTACCCGTGAGTCGGACTATCCAGCCCGACTAGGGACTATACGTCATCATGTCCCTCCCCCCCAGTCTAGTGGTCGTAGGTTCCAACCGCGGCTACTAGACTATTAATCTCTAAGGCCCCTTCGTAGACATTCCGTAAGCGTAAAAGAAATTCGTGCGCACCGTCAATGCGAATGAAATGATTTTGAATGTGCCCACGAACATGCATCCACGTCATACACCACTAGTACCAACCTTATTTGGGAATTGGGAAAGGCATCAACCACGTCAAAGGGACCAACTAACAAACACCGTAGGATGAACTAATCCCTCGGACACATGCCGCACGATCCCATGTCTTAAAAGTGGATATAAAGGCAGTTCCATTGACCTTCAATCTTCTTCATATCATTTCAAAAAACTTCCACCATTTGTTTGAAAACAGCGAGAAATAGTCACTCGAGCAGAAAACATCTTCAAATCAATACCCAACTGAATTACTTGGAGAAGGAAAAAATTGTGGCACAGCTATTTGATGTGAAGTCACGTATATCAAAGAACTTTCCATTTTTGCCACCAAATATCACATTTCTACAGACCTCCATCCGATTGTGCCAGATCCGCAAGCACACATAGGAAGCTATCTTGCTGGAAAATTTGGTGTATATACCAGGTTTTTTGAGTTTTCCAACAACCGCATACCACTAAGCTGTTTCTTGATCGACGTGCTAAGCTACTACATCATACCTCTATCACAGCTGCACTGCATCGGTGCAGCGAAGATCTCTAATTTTGAAATAAATTGCTTACTGAAGAACATTGATCCAACCATAAATTTGTTATGTGCCTTCTATCGTTCATCATGGATAAACGGATGGATATCCTTCGCTAAACGCCCCGACCAATTGCAATGTTATAAGGTGAAGATAAATTCTATGAAAAAATGGAATGACAAATTTTTCTGGGTAGACAAGGTTGTATTCCCGTTCTACTGTGATTTTATTACTCCCGAGACTATGATGAAAGATGACCGCCCAATCCCTCGCACTTATAACGAGGAAGACGTGTAGAGAATATATGTCGATCGTATACCAATGCAGGAATATCCAGAGGCGCTATTATACGCATTAGGGATGAGTCATCATTCTACTCTTCCTGTAAATTACCTTCCGCAGTACTTCGACAACATTGATCATGGTAAAAAATCCCTTTCCTTATTCGTTAAAGCTTTAAAATGCAAATGTTTTATGCATATGTTCTCATACTCCCTCTATATTCTGATAGAGCTAACTTATACGCAACTCGTGAAGCACGAGCACCGTGCGCTGTGACCATGCGTCCTCGACCTTTTACACCATTCGAGTTATCTAATGGATGGTGCGTTGGTCAACGTACCGTAGCACTTGAGTTTCCTTCTCCTACAACCAGCGGAGGTACAAAGAGGATGGTCGCACTAAATGCCACTCCCATTCGGAGCATGCCATGCATAATGGAGTCTTCGTCTGAAGAAGTGGGTCTGTTAAGTAAGAAAGACTATGGTCTTGAGGATAGCTTGCAACCTGGTCCCTCAGAAGATATCATCCCTGTCCCTGGCTACATAAGATTACCGTGCTCCCCAACAGATCAATTTCCTAAGAGGAGTAGGACACAGCTGACCAGACCGCGTGCCAATATTACTTCATGGGGCTTGCTTTCAAGGCCATGCGAACACACACTTGTGCCAAGGTATATTGTAATTCTGCTCCTAACTTTCCTGTAATGTTAATGAAAATCACCTTTCTAAAACTTCCATGATATCAAATGTGCAGCCCATGCATTAAAGTTACCAAAGCTGACGCTAGCACTTCAAATTCTGGGAAATTCCTTCCTCCCTGGAAGTGTGCACACTCATGCGCACTGGATAGTGCGACCGAATGTGAGGACTTCCACCAACATCTAACCCCTCAAGGACGTGCCCAACTTCCGAACAAACTGTCCGATGAAATGCTTATGAGATAGTTGGCCACAGGCGTGTCGTAGGAGGTAACGTTAGCCTCGCATTTGAAAAAGAAAATATCTTATCTCTCTCAGCGCCTGGCGCAAGTAAATTTGAAAATTACCCAAGTTACAGAACAAAAAGACAACGAACTTGTGTGCGCCAAAGTTAATTTCGCACGTCTGCGCGGTATTTCTACTTTAAATGCCATATCCATTCAGTATTTAGAAGGTGAGAAGGCATCTTTATCCGATTTCATAAGTCGAGAGAGCCGCCTTCGTGCGAGACAAGAGGAGGAAAATCGTTGGGCCATGTCTAAGCTTGAGGAGGGTATGAGAGCCCTTACTTCGAATTGTAATAACTTTGTTGCCAACTGTCAACAGGATATGGTTAACAAGGCAGAATTTCTGAAGTGTATAAGTGCCGACTTTGATGAGGAGCTATATCCGCACCTAACAGCGGTGGACACTGAGAAGCAATGGTTAATTAAGCACGGTCTTCCGCTGGCTGCCAAAGGTGTCGTGGAGCTACCGAACCTCAATTGAGCGATCAAGGAGATTTTCGCTTCTGCCCAACTACTAGGACAAAGCCTTGCCATGGAGCGCGCCTTCAAAGATGGTTTACTGACAGGACCTTTGGAGGGTAGTGAAATATACTATAGGTACGCACAAGAGATCTTTCACGCCGCGTTCCATAGATTAAAAAAATCTCCCGCTGCCCATCATAGATGTTATTGAAAAGGATCAAGATCAACCGATTAGCGTGATCATGGCAGGACTCACTCTGGCGAGTCATTATGAAGAAGATGCAGAAGAAGATCCCCATGGCCTGGCCGAGCCAGATATCTCCCAACTACAAGTTCTTGTCTATGTTGTTGGTGTACCAAAGATGGTTTCGCTTAAGGACAAGTTAAAGCATCATGCTAAACGCGTGGTGAAGAAGAATAAGTATTCTACTGCAAACGCTGTCATCGGCTTGGGTCTGGCGCACCCTAATCGATCTGATGGTGTACCGGTTAGTCTGCCTTCCATTGATGTATATCAAACACGCGTCTTGCAATATATGAAGGAGGCTTGGGCACAACGTCGTGCATCACTGAACCCATCGCATCGCAGATTAAAGAGATCGCTTTTAGCTGGCGATCTGTTATAGAGGGCAGTTGTCGCACTATGTGCTTAGTTGTAACCATGTACCTTTCCTAACATTTTTTGTTAAGTAAGAACTTTTTAATGTCTATAACGACATGCGCTGTTGTATGCACATAGCGTCCTACACCATGTTTATTTTTGTTTATATATATATATATATATATATATATATATATATATATATATATATATATATATATATATATATATATATATATATATATATATATATATATATATATATATATATATATATATATATATATATATATATATATATATATATATATATATATATATATATATATATATATATATATATATATATATATATATATATATATATATATATATATATATATATATATATATATATATATATATATATATATATATATATATATATATATATATATATATATATATATATATATATATATATATATATATATATATATATATATATATATATATATATATATATATATGTCCAGGTCTTTGCACCTACGCCTGAGATTGTGAGTGTAAGTGCCTGTTTATGAGTACATTCAGTGAAGTGTAACTCTAAGCTTATGGGTGAATTGAAAGTTCATTACGTGTGGCCTGTCACTACTACCTTAAGTGATGTCATAGATAATGACGTGTTTGTTAGGCGTGAACACAGTGTCTTGTGCATATCCATCATAGTGTATGGGGAATTCTATACTTACTACAACGTCTTATAGTAAGCCGCCTAACAAAGGATACTTGATCCGGCGCCACTGGGGGTGCATCCCTCTTACGTGAGAAGTTTAATTAGTAGGGTAAACTTACTCCTCTTATTTCGCCTGGAAACATTTTATTGTACATGTACACCGGAGGGCCAAATTTTATTTTCATAGAAGAAAATACTCTTATGCATAAAAGATAAAAAAAAGAATTAATTTGACTACGGAACTAGCTAGGAACCGCAATGTTTTATTCGTATTTTTTCAAATGTTAAAACAAAGAACATAAAAGGGGAAATCCTAAAGTGCTTGAAAAAAGAAAAAATACATGGATCTTTATTGGGTGGCTGTCCACGGCCAAGGAAATGATCCATGATGGTGTTGCGACATCTTAGGGAGAGTATCGTCTGAAATCCTGGTTATCTCCTGAGTCACTTCTCATGGGACTAGGTACCGACTGCGCATAACTATCTGTGTTCATCTTAGTCCACTGAAGCTCCTCACTTGCTAGTCTTCGCTGTTGCATGCTTTGTGCTTCCATTAGCCTGTTTGCTTGATCCCTTTCTCGCGCCGTGCAGGCGATCCTTCTAGCTGGAGGTGCGATTGCGCCTTTGCTTTTTTTGTTGACGATTACCTTGCGATGGGAGTATTGCTACTACCCTTCGCGCCATGTTGTTTATTGACGTGGTTAGAAAACCTACGGTATGCCCCAGCTTTGAGAGGATTCCATCTTCTTTTGTGCTTTTTATTAATGTCGCTCCCGTGATCATGTTAGGATTTTTCCTATTACCTATATTCGCCTAACATCGGAGACATCGCGCCACCCTTTTACGAACATCCTTATGCATAAATGGCCAAAAATAACCTGAGCGAGTAATCTCATCAACCACAGCAATCGGGCCACGTGTGCATGCTTTTTTGTACGCTGCTTCCACGAATACCCGTGCTCGCTACGATGCTAGACATTGCAGTGTTCGCCCATTACTTGATTGTCTGTACAATGTCCCATTAATGAGTTTAAAGTGTCTCGCTCTCATATGTACTTGTCTGGATTTCCTCCTATTTCTTGGCAGTGCATTGTGTGTCAGGAACTCCCTAATAAGTATCATCCATGTGGTTGGCTCAGGATTCACGCTTATATTTTTTGTGTAGGATGAAATCGACTAGTACGTGACTAGGAGGTTTATCCATGTCCACAATTGAGAGTTGATCCATGTCGGCTGATATTTCGCCATTTTCCTCGGGAATTTTCCATATAACAAACTCTTTGAACTGCCTGGTTATGGCCCTTATCTTTTGTGTGTACTAGATTAGCGTATGTCCTCGTGGCTCGCATGACCCTGCGACCCTATTCGTCAATAAGGGGTTGTACGCGTAGGCCACTAGTTTCTTTATGTCCATTCTGAGTGCTAATCTCATACATGCTATTAGGGCTTCATAGTCTACTTCTATGCCTGTGGTAGGAAAGTCAAACAACAGTGCATAGGTGATTTTTATGTCACCTTGGTCTGTGAGGATAAACCCTGCATCTCGCTCTCCTTTCCCTACGAAGCTTGTCAAGAATAGGGCACATGGGAGCCCCTCTGGTGAGCCTTTGCGCATGAACGTGCTTTTTGTTTGAGAATCTTCTAAGATACATCTTGATAGGTGTGTAAACACCCATCCTTTTTACCACTTAATTACAATAATAACCGAGCCAAAACGTGTATTTTATGTCATTTATGTCGGAATTATGCGTGGTTTGTGTTTTTGTTGTGATTTAGGACGAAAAGGTGAAAAGTGGAGAAAACACGGGCATTCACGAGCTTTTATCGAAGAAAAAGACGAAAGACGAAGTCAAGAAATCAAGAGTGAAAAAAGAACGGAAGTCCAAGACCAATTCTGAAGATTTATCGAAGAAAAAGTCAAAAGACGGAAGTTTACTTAAAGCCGAAGAACTCAAGTCTTATTTATTGAAGAATTAAAAGACAAGTTCAAAGAAATCCCGAGACAAAGTCATTAAAGTCCAAGATTTAAGAAGATTAAAAGGCTTAAGGACTTAAGTGTGCAATTAAGGAAAAAATAAAGAAGGGAGGAAGCTTCCTAAGCACTCCCTAATCCTCCCCTATATATAGATTAGACTAGATACATTTCATTCTTGTTGGCTAATAGTGACAATTAGTTCTTCCATTTTACTTTCCTTGTCATTTAATTACTTGCACATTTACCTTATTGCACTTTAATTACCAAGTAAGTTTACTTTTTTTGTGATTGAATCTTTACTTTTTATTGTTTATCTCTCATTCTACCTTTCTTTCTATGCTTTAATCTTATGATTTATATGCTATTTGTGTTGCTTATTTGATTAATGGTTATGTTTTTATGCTTTTGATTGTTTTGGATTATTGATTTTTATAGCTTATTTGTGTTTATCTTTAAGTTTCTTAAGTTTTTATAAAATTTATTTTTATTTAAAATTGTTTTTCATATATCTATTTTATGTTTAAGAGTTTTTCAAAAGTCTTTAAATTTTAGCTTACAAGCTTTTTCTTATACGTAATTGCTTAGGTTTTTAGTCTAGTGCTTATTTGATAAGTAGCTTATTAGTTTAGCTTACTTTCGTTTTCCCTACTGATATTCCGATCATCCCTGATCGGAATAGGGTTTTACTTTCCGACCAGCATCCCTATTGCTTGGTCGGAAAAGGGCTTTGATATTCCGATAGCATATAATTGCTTGTATTCCGATTAGTGTAATTTTAATATATTCCGATTAGCTCTCCTTTTACTTATTCCGATTATTCATTCCGATTTGGGGTTTTGTTTGGTTATTCCGATTTGGCTCTTGGTGACAGCATTCCGATTGGGAATTCCGACAACATTCCGATCAGAAAGGTAAGTGTATTCCGATCATCATTCCGATTGGAAGGTAGGTTTATTATTCCGATCATATTCCGATCGGAGTGTATTCCGATTAGGTTTGTTTTTCTATTTTGTCTTGTTTAATTTTTAAGTTTACATTTTAGTACTTTGTCAAATTTTAATTTTTGTCACGCTTTTAAATTCCCGTCATTTATTTTCTCGTTATTTACTTTTCAAAGTTTTAATATTGCACAATTTAAGTTTTAATTAGGTTTAGATTTAATTAGCCGTCATTTACTTTTAAGTTTTGCACTTTTAAATATACTACAACGACAAATCTTTGTTTTCCACCAAAAGACAGCTGAGTCGCATACTTAACCAGGTTCAATTCGATTCGACACACGACAAAGAACTTTAATTTTTATGCGGGCAAAAGCCTTGTATCAAATGGCGCCGCTGCCGGCTCTTTTCGTAAAGATTAACGGTTTTCTGTGAGAGACGCGTGTTTTTTTTTGGGATCCGTTCACTTGTGAGCGTTATTTTTCTTGCCTAAAAAATTCAAAAAACCATAAAAATTAAAAAAATTGTTAAAAATCCATAAAAATTAAAAATTTCAAAAATCCAAAAAGATTTTATTTTTATTGTGTATATATATTGTCTTTGTGTTTGGTTTTTTTTTCTTTTGCCTTTGTAGGTTTATGCGTACTAGATCTTCTAATTATCAAGAGCCCGAGACTCGAGAAGATTTAGTTATGGCAGGTGTTAACAACAACAATAATCCACCGCACCTCAACAATAACAACAATGTTCTTCCACAGCCCGATCTTCGGACAATGGAGGAGCTTTGTCAACCTACCATGTTTGGACGAGGAGGACCGATTGCGCCGATGCAAATCACGGCTCCGGAGTTTTCGTTGAAGCACCACATGATTCAGCAAGTGCAAACTAATCCATTCGCCGGAATGCCTGATGATGATGCCAACAAACACCTCGACAAATTCATTACACTCACCCAAAGCATGAAGTTGCCCGGTGCCACAATGGATGTTCTTCGCCTACAACTCTTTCCACATACTTTATCACACCACGCCGAGAAATGGTTTGATCGTCTTCCAAAGAATTCTATTCATACTTGGGATGACATGACTCAACGCTTTTTGTCGCGCTACTTTCCACCATCCATGGTCACGAGCCTTCGCAATCAAATCAGCGGTTTCATGCAAGAACCCGACGAATCTCTTTTTGATGCTTGGGAAAGATATAATGTCTTGATCGATAGATGTCCAAACCACAACATGCTCCCTGTGACCTTATGTGATACTTTCTACAACGGTTTGACTTTTCGTGATCATGATACGATTAATGCAGCCGCCGGTGGCACATTTATGAAAAGGAGACCCGAGGAGTGTAGAGAGCTTATTGAAAACATGACTACTCACCACAAAAATTGGGATTCCTCCGCTTCTTCAAGGAACAACCTGAGAGTCAATGTTTCTTCTACTTCAGCAAGCCCCGATATGACCGAATTCACCCGCATGATGACTGAAATGAACAAAAATATCTTGCTTCTCGCTACAAACCAACAACATCAAGTTAAAGTGGTTGCTAATCCTTGTGAAACATGCGGCGGTCCACACTCATACACTGATTGTCCTTCTACTCAAGGAAATCCGGAAAACGTGTATGCAGCTTATGGTAATTATTCACCGGAAAATTATCAAGCTCGACCTCAAGGGGATAGAAATTTGTTGAGTTACCGATTAAACAACTACCTTTCACCCGGTTTTTCTCCTCAAAACCAAAACCTCAACAACAACTACAATAGAAGCAACCAAATCCCACCTAGAGCTTCTAATCCCTATCACCCACCCGCTCAACAAGCCCCACCCATCAATCAAGATTTTGAAGCCTTAATGAGAACCCAAGGTGAGCAAATCAAGAATCTACAGAGCCAAATTATAAATTTGAAAGGGGATATCACCAAGAAAGGGAATGACATAAGATCCGAGCTTCGAGATAATATCCAATCCTCCTTCAGCAATCAAACGAATGATTTGAAGAATATGCTTGCTAGTTTCTTGCCCACAACTCAACCTTCTACTTCGAGTTCTCTACCTTCAAACACCGTCACCAATCCGTGAGCGAATGTGAGTGCTATTACTACCCGTAGTGGAGTTACCATCGTAGGACCACCTATCCCGCCCCCATCATCTACACCTCCTCCACCACCATATATCCCTACTCCTCCCACACCTAGTATTAGTGCACCATTACCGTCTCCGGCTCGTCATGACGATGTCCCCAAGAAGAACCCTTCAATATCTCAACCTTCACCAACCCCACCTTCCACCTATAAACCCAACATCCCATATCCTTCTCGCTTGGACAAGCCTAACTTGCTCACTAAGGATGACACTCAAGTGTAGAATTATTTGAAGATGATCTCTCACATGAATTTCAACATTAGCCTTGTTGAAGCACTTGTCCACATGCCGAAATTTTTCAAAGCATTCAAGGAATTGCTTAACAAGAAGGAGAAGCTGATTGAGCTCGCCAACACACGCTTAAATGAAAACTGTTCTGCAGTTATTCTTAAATAACTTCCGGAAAAACTTGGATATCCCGGTCGTTTCGTGTTGCCTTGCATTTTCAACAAAACTGAAGAATTTACTGCCCTAGCTGATCTCGGGGCCAGTATTAATCTGATGCCATTAAGTGTTTGGAAAACACTATCATTACCCGACCTTACTCCAACAAGGATGACTCTTGAACTTGCAAATCGCACTCTCGCTTACCCCGTTGGTATTGCCGAAGATGTGTTTATTAAAGTTGGCACCTTTACCTTCCCGGTCGACTTTGTGGTTGTTGATTATGAAATGGACCCTCGTATTCCTTTAATACTTGGTCGGCCATTCTTGAGAACCAAGAGCTCTAGTTGATGTTGCCGAAGGTGAGTTAATCTTAAGAGTCGGGGATGATGCACAAGTTTTCAAAATTGGGAAGCTTACAAGCAAATCCTATGGATGAGAATCTGCGAATATGATTAATGTGCTCGATGATTTTGTCATCTACAACAATCCTCTATTCGAGTCTTGCATTGATAATCCACTTTTTCAAGATGATGTGGATGATTCTCTATCCAATTTGGAACCTTCACCCATTTATGATTCTCCACCGATCTTTGATGCTTATGATGATGATTCTAGCTCAGAGTCGGATGATTATGATTTTACCTCCGAGTATCCCGACCTGCCCACTTATGATGATTTTGATGAGGCCGATACTCTTTCGAGTGATCCTTCACATGATGAAGATCCTCCGCCATCACTTGATCCTACTTTGGATGATTACTCATTTGAGGAAGATTTCTCTGCTTTTCTTAATACTTACTTCCCTCATGAGAGTGATGCTCCTCCTTTAGACTTTGAAGATTATCGTCTTGATCCTACTTTGGATTTGAAGAAAATTCTTTCAAAGGAGAAGCAACCGGTCGACACCAACATCCGCAGCACGTATGAGTTAACACCTCTTTGTCCACCTTCTGAGGACGAGGTTGTGCATCTTCTTCACGGATCTTCTTCAAATTCTGCTGAGCCTGAGTGCTATTTCCCCTAAAGGAAAAGGTGTTCGACCCCGGTATTGATATTCTGCAGCCATCTCAGTATCCACCTGATGAAATAAAAGGAAATATCTTTGGAACCTATGGAAATCTTCTTGCACCACTTCACCCTTGCTTCCACCGTGCTCCATCTTTGCTTAAGGGAACCTTGCCTATTCTTCTTTAGCTTGCCTTGTTCGCCTTAAGCTTGTGCTATTTGATGGACGAAAACTATGTCTTTGATCCCGGTGGATGTGTTTCATGCTTCTTCCCATGGTAATCAAGGTCGAGTCAGGCTCACGACTCGGTTAACAAAAATCAAGCGCTTCTTGGGAGGCAATCCATGTATCTATCTTTTAGCTTTCTTTATCCTAAGTGTAGGGGAGACCCGTTTGTGTTTGCTATTTCCTCTCTTCTTCTATTCAGGGATTCGAGCGCTCAATGATCCACTCTTGATGATTTTTGACGACCCGTGATTCTGTGTTCCCATTTTCCCGGTTCTATCCTAAACTCTTTTCGGTTCACTATTTTATATTTCCCAATATTAAAATAGGAATCTCTTTAGTTGTCTTTTCCTTAGCGAGATTTAAACAACGTGCACAATGTCCTAAGTGTAGGGGAGTTTACTCCCACATGCTTAAACATTGAGGACAATGTTTATCTTAAGTGTAGGGGGGACTTCTATCGAAGTTAAGTGGCCTTTTCCTTGTATTTGTCCTCATTTTAACCGGAAATTCATTTTTTCGACATTTTTCAAAATTTTTGATCTATTTTGGCCTATTAGTTTTCCCTTTATTTTCTCTCTTTGCTAGAATAAATCTTTAATAAAGTGGTTTTAATTTTCAAACGTTGTGAATCTTTTGACTCAACCCGAGTTTACTTATCTAAGTTTACTCTAGCTAGTATCCTTAACGTGTTTAAGTCAAGTTTTGCTAGGCTTTTATATAGGGAGCTATAAAACGCGAAAGTCTTAACTCTCACGGGTTAAGAACAAGAACTTTTCGCAAGTTCCTATAATTGATCCTAGAGAGTCGTTTATCAAGGGAACTTTAAAATGCGATTTCTAAACTTGAAAAAGTCTAAGATTTTGCAAGATCCTATAGACGACTCGAAAACCCAAAACTTTGATTTAATAGGCTAAGCATCCACGAGTCTCATTCCTTGAGATTTTAAACTATGGAGAACGAGAGATGATAGAGTCAATTATAAGTTTGGTATTCTTTCGTGAATTTATGTGAGTTAAATATAAGCCTATTCTCCCATCGCTTGCTAATAAATTTATCTACAATAAATAAGGTTGTACGATTTGAAAAGTTACTTAGCTTCTAGCCCAAGATCGTTTAAAAGTTGCTCGGTATGGATTAGAGTTCATAGCCAAGGCATAACTTATTGAAGCGGGATGCGAAGATTGGCGAGTCCGAAAAGGCCCTAACAAGGCATGAGGGCTACATTTTGTTGCTAAAGATCCCAAGTGATGTGAAGAATCATTTATCGAAAATCATTATGAAGGATCGAGACACACGACGAAAAGCAAAAACTCCCCAAAAGTCATGGAGAAGTCTATCCGAAAAGGCCCTAACAAGGTATGAGGATAAATAGATCCAAGTCCAAAAAGGAGGCGGATCGTTGTATATTGAAGTCCAAAATAATGATTGGAGAAAAATGAAGAAGTCGTGGTACAAATATGAAGAATCTCTCAAAACTTCAAGTGAGGAAATTCCTATTATGAAGAGAAGGCCATTATTTCATGAACGTCTCTCAAGGTTTGAAGTATGAAGTCGCTGCCAAATATCGGTCCGAGAAAGGTCTCAAATCGCGAAGCGAGTTATGCCAAGATATGAACTTTATGAGGTCCCGAGAAGCAGTTTTAAAAGATTTTGTCCTTTAGCTAACTATTGATTAAATCGTCCCACTTTATTTTCAGCCTAAATAACTATCGAAATAAGTCAACAATGTATCCTCGTGATCATTCAAGACAATAATAAAATATAAGAGATACACCTAGGAATAAGGGAGTCTAAGTGAATAATTAGCCCACATGAGTTCGTGTTAGTTTGCTAACTTATAATAACAATGATCTCGTTTTTAAGCTTGGTTTGGAGAAAGTGAAAACTTGAGAATGATGATCATTCATGACATTTCCAAAACCCGAAGGTATGTTTTTGATTTCTTTACTTTGAATGTTTATAATTTTCTATCTCTTTAATAAAGGCCAAGGTGGATTGATTATGATGAAAAGTGTAATCGTGCTTTGTAACTAATGCATTGCATGAGGACATTGCAATGGTCAAATGTAGGGGATTTGATAGGTGTGTAAACACCCATCCTTTTTACCACTTAATTACAATAATAACCGAGCCAAAACGTGTATTTTATGTCATTTATGTCGGAATTATGCGTGGTTTGTGTTTTTGTTGTGATTTAGGACGAAAAGGTGAAAAGTGGAGAAAACACGGGCATTCACGAGCTTTTATCGAAGAAAAAGACGAAAGACGAAGTCAAGAAATCAAGAGTGCAAAAAGAACGGAAGTCCAAGACTAATTCTGAAGATTTATCGAAGAAAAAGTCAAAAGATGGAAGTTTACTTAAAGCCAAAGAACTCAAGTCTTATTTATTGAAGAATTAAAAGACAAGTTCAAAGAAATCCTGAGACAAAGTCATTAAAGTCCAAGATTTAAGAAGCTTAAAAGGCTTAAGGACTTAAGTGTGCAATTAAGGAAAAATGAAAGAGGGGAGGAAGCTTCCTAAGCACTCCCTAATCCTCCCCTATATATAGATTAGACTAGATACATTTCATTCTTGTTGGCTAATAGTGACAATTAGTTCTTCCATTTTACTTTCCTTGTCATTTAATTACTTGCACATTTACCTTATTGCACTTTAATTACCAAGTAAGTTTACTTTTTTGTGATTGAATCTTTACTTTTTATTGTTTATCTCTCATTCTACCTTTCTTTCTATGCTTTAATCTTATGATTTATATGCTATTTGTGTTGCTTATTTGATTAAAGGTTATGTTTTTATGCTTTTGATTGTTTTGGATTATTGATTTTTATAGCTTATTTGTGTTTATCTTTAAGTTTCTTAAGTTTTTATAAAAGTTATTTTTATTTAAAATTGTTTTTCGTATATCTTTTTTATGTTTAAGAGTTTTTCAAAAGTCTTTAAATTTTAGCTTACTAGATTTTTCTTATACGTAATTGCTTAGGTTTTTAGTCTAGTGCTTATTTGAGTAGTAGCTTATTAGTGTAGCTTATTTTCGTTTTCCCTACTGATATTCCGATCATCCCTGATCGGAATAGCGTTTTACTTTCCGACCAGCATCCCTATTGCTTGGTCGGAAAAGGGCTTTGATATTCCGATAGCATAGAATTGCTTGTATTCCGATTAGTGTAATTTTAATATATTCCGATTAGCTCTCCTTTTACTTATTCTGATTATTCATTCCGATTTGGGGTTTTGTTTGGTTATTCCGGTTTGGCTCTTGGTGACAGCATTCCGATTGGGAATTCCGACAACATTCCGATCAGAAAGGTAAGTGTATTCCGATCATCATTCCGATTGGAAGGTAGGTTTATTATTCCGATCATATTCCGATCGGAATGTATTCCGATCGGAATGTATTCCGATTAGGTTTGTTTTTCTATTTTGTCTTGTTTAATTTTTAAGTTTAAATTTTAGTACTTTGTCAAATTTTAATTTTCGTCACGCTTTTAAATTCCCGTCATTTATTTTCTCGTTATTTACTTTTCAAAGTTTTAATATTGCACAATTTAAGTTTTAATTAGGTTTAGATTTAATTAACCGTCATTTACTTTTACGTTTTGCACTTTTAAATATACTACAACGACAAATCTTTGTTTTCCACCAAAAGACAGCTGAGTCGCATACTTAACCAGGTTCAATTCGATTAGACACACGATAAAGAACTTTAATTTTTATACGGGCAAAAGCCTTGTATCACATCTCCTCTTCATCATCCATGAGCTGGGTTCCATGGTGCGCTCACCCTGCTCTGTATCCTTCCTTTTCGCGTTGTGGCTGGAGGTGCTGCTACCCC
This sequence comes from Glebionis coronaria, assembly GCA_025667525.1. Classification (NCBI taxonomy): domain Eukaryota; kingdom Viridiplantae; phylum Streptophyta; class Magnoliopsida; order Asterales; family Asteraceae; genus Glebionis; species Glebionis coronaria. The sequence goes on from CM046874.1 coordinate 353,882,837, forward strand.
ATTCGAGTGTGTCTATGTTGCGGATGGTGACTACCCTGTTAGAAATACGTTTTTACGTATTTAGGAAGATTCGGTCACTCCGACAATATACTAAGTAAGTAGCTCGTAGTCTAGACATCTTTATTAATCAAACAAAGCCAAGCCTAGCCTACAACATGTGTAGGCCAGCCCAACAATGTAAGCCCAAGCCCATCACAAGGCTTGGGTATATAAACCCTCTCCTTAGATGGAGAGGGGTGTGGTTTTTCATAATTTACACATAGTTCTTTCTTAGTTTCTCTCTCTAAAGTGTGAAATCCACCATTTCTCTATCTCTTTCTCTCTCTAAAAACATAAGCATAGATTTACAAATCTATAAATGGTATCAAGAGCTTGGGATGAAATATAGGTTTGTTTTTGTGTTGCGTTTTGTTTTAAAAACAATTCGTGGAGTATAGGTTTGTTTTTGCCGAAATCTTCAAAAAATTTGGTGTTGGATCGAAGTTTCAAGTAGTGTAACGAAGGGATTCGTGTTAAACTGTTCTTGGTATCTTGGTTTTCGCTAAAACATCATCTTTCTTGGATCAAAAGTGCAAAAAAAGTTGTGTGTTCTTCATTCCGAAATTTAAGCAGAAACATCCATCGGAAAGTACAAATTGTACTTGAGCTTCCATCTCAATAACCTTACCATCGGAAAGGGTTTGGTTCTACTTTGCGATCGTGGGTTTTATTACTTATTCCGATCTGGACATTCCGATCGTGCTTTGCGATCTGGGATTCCGACGGGTATAAGGAAGTATTTTAAGTCGTTACTCTGCTTAAATTTTGTCAGCCACTTTGCGATCTGAACATTCCGATAGGCTTTGCGATCTGAACATTCCGATAGGGCTTTGCGATCTGAACATTCCGATAGGGCTTTGCGATCTGAACATTTCGACCGCTCTACATTGCGATCTAGGCATTCCGATACCATCATCATTCCGACAGTGTTACATTACGATCTGGTATTCCGATCTGGTATTACGATCCGACATTCCGATCTAGACATTCCGACAAACCAAAAATTATTCCATAAAAAATTTCGTGTGTAATTTTGTCTTGGAATTTTTGGTTTATCGAGAACATATTTTAAGGGATTTTAACATTGTTTCTCGACTTCAACACAAAAATACTTAAGCTTATTTCATTGTTCGATCAACTTTGTAAATCTTAACTTATTGAAATGGAGTATACATCTCTTACGGATAAGTCCATCCTCTCGGGTACGGATAATCGTCCACCAATGTTGGTGAAGACTATGTATGAGGAATGGGCTTCCCGAATGGAACTTTATATGTTGAACAAGGAGAATGGACATCTAATTTGGGCATCGGTGCTCAATGTACCATTAGATTATGGTACCGTGACGGAAGGTACGACCACTCGTCCTCGCACAACGGGTGAGTTGACTGGAGATATGAAGATTCAAGATAAATGTGATAAGTACGCTACAAACATCATTCTCCAAGCTCTTCCTCCAGATGTCTACAAACTCGTCAGCAAACATAAAGTTGCCAAAGAGTTATGGGATAGAATTTGTGTTCTAATGCAAGGCACCTCGTTAACTAAACAAGAACGAGAGTGTAAGCTTTATGATGTGTTTGATAAGTTTGCCTATGTGCCAGGGGAGACTCTCAATGACTACTATCTGAGATTTACCCTATTGTTGAATGAGCTAAATATTTATGGCATGGCAATCCCTACCTTTCAATTGAACACCAAGTATTTGAACACTCTTCCTCCAGAATGGAAAAAATACGTGACGGATGTTAAATTGGCTAAGGACTTGCATAACACCAATGTGGATCAACTTCAAGCTTTTCTTCAACAACATGAATGCCATGTGATCGAGGCTCGGTTGTCTACACCTCAAGTTCATGATCCACTTGCTATGTATGCTTCTCAACAAAACATGGCTTATACTTATCAACAACCATCATACTTGCAGCATACACCACCACACATCTATCAGCAACCACAGCAACCATCTTATCAACCACCAATGATGCCACAACAAGAATATCAACAAAGTGTTCATCAACAATCTTTTCAACAGCAACCACCATATCAAACATCACCATCACAAACCAACACTTCTCCATTGGGCTATACTCCTCAGCAAGGATATTTTCCAATTGAAGCACAACCAGCACAAGCTTTCTACTCTAATGAACTTCCACCAATCCAAGCACCGGTCTTTACTCCAAATGATACGCCAGCTGATGTTTTAAACCATCTCACCGCCTACTTGTCAAAACTTGTTGCAACTAGAGGATTTCCACCAACAAACAATCAGCTCCGCACCTCATCAAATCCTCGACAACAAGCCACTGTTCAAGATGGTCAAGTGACGGTGCAACCTATTCAGGGAAGGCAAAATTCATATGGACCTCCTACAAGGACTGGGAACAATCAAGCTGTGAATTCTCAAGCTAGTGGAAATGGGAGTCCTATTGGTCCTAAGAAGGTTGTGACTTGCTACAATTGCCGAGGACAAGGTCATATGGCTAGGGAATGCACTCAGCCGAAAAGGAGAAGGGATGATGCATGGTTTCGTGAGAAGATGTATTTGGTTGATGCTCAGTCTAAGGGAAAGATTTTGGATTCAGAGGAGTTGGCATTTCTTGCAGACCCAGGGGCAGCAGATACTGAAGGCATTACGGTCGTTTCTACTTCTAATGCAGCTTATCAAGCGGATGATCTTGATGCATACGATTCAGATTGTGATGACATTCACTCTGCCCAAGCTGCTCTCATTGCTAATCTCTCTCACTACGGTTCTGATGTCATCAGTGAGGTACCAACCACATCTAATAATATTGATGATAACCAACATCAAGTTGGGCATGAAAATGACAACCTCGAACAGCATTCGGGGACTAGTAACTCAAATGATGTGGTACCCAACCCAACACATTTGAGTGAACCTCAACCAAATGCTACGACGGGTATGGAATCTTATGCTCAACATGATTTGGTCATGGTGCCTAAACATATTATTGATCAAATGCATATGGCCCTCAGACAATCCGTAGATACGAATTCCACCCTAACTGCTGAGCTTGCGTTGCATAAAGAAAAGGTCAAAACTTTTGAAATGGTCCCTCAAGAAGAGAAAATAACATGTTCTGAATTTGACCAATTTCGTTTTGAAAAGATTGAACACTTGAAAGAAATAGAATCATTAAAAGCTAATCTTTCCAATGAATTAAAAGAAAAAGAGTCGGTTGTCAATGATTTTCAGAAACTTAAAATGGATTTCGAAACTCTCAAGTCTAAAAAGGTTGAATCGGAAATTAATGCTACCAAACTTCTTAAATTCAAAGAACAACAGCTTTTAAAACAATACGCTTCCACAGAAAAGGTTCATCTTTTAACTAAATCATTTAAAGAATTCGAACTTAAACGTCTTCAAGATTTACCACCTAATCCCGGTTATGCAAAACAAGCTCAGGAATATATTCCCGGTCTTTATGACATGACCATAATTGGAAAATCGAAAGAAGCACCTTTTGTTCGTAGTACTGAGGAGACACAATCACTTGGGGATGAAACTCATTCTAAAATGCTTTCAAAATTCCATACAATTGATTATGATCAACATAACAAAGATCAATTTTCGAAAAAGACACGCATTCGCTTACAAAAGGAATTAGCAGAATTAACAGTTCTTGTGCCCCAAAGTTTGTCAAGTGAAAACCTTCCTAGTACGTCTCCTACACTCGTCAAAAAGGATTTAACGAAGTTAATTCCACCGGTAAGTAAGGCGTCCGTTAACTTAAATACGGTTCACCAACACTTAGCCAATTTTGACAAGGTCATTTTGGAACGTACGACGGCCACGGCCATAACGGAAGGTGAATGGAACTTTGAGCACACTAGAGCTGCGTTTCGAGATGAAATTGTTCCGTTTGTAAACAATGTTAAAGCTTGTCTTCGTAATATTGATCAAGATTTGTTTTTGGAAATAGAAGAAGTTAGACGTGTTTTCAATGAAATGGAAGATGCTTATGAAAACAGTTTACTTGAAATAGAACGGGTTTCACGCCATAATGATCTGCTTCTGAATCAAGTGATGTCTCATGATATAGTTTCTGTCTGTGTGAATACAAGTGTTGATAATGATTCTATTGTGCATAATGTTGAATCTGTGGATACTGTGGTAGATAGTACTTGTCACGAATCTGACGCTGAATTTTTAAAGCTTCAAGATTCATATTCATCGCTTTCAAAACGTTTTGATGAGATTCAAACACATTGTATTTCGCTTGAGTGCAAGCAACAATTTATTCAAGAAATCTTTGAAACGTCATTCGAAGGTGTTAATATCTATGATGCAAATTTTGAAAAGAATTTTCGATTGAATTTACAATCAAAACAGCGTCAGCCAAGTGACAAAGTTGCTAACTCTTTGCCGATAGAAATAGAGAAATCTAAGGAGCTTAACTGTGTGAACGTACTTGAGGCCGCTGAGAATTTTAGACTTGATCTAGACAATCAAGTTTCCAAGATTTTGTCCAAAGTTGATAACTTAAAACAGAAAAATACACGACTCTTCGATTCAGTACAGCCCGCATGTGTTGATACCACTGCACAGAATCAATCGTTGATTGAACAATTGAATCGAAAGTCGGTGGAAATATCTGATTTGAGGGAACAAATTTGCGATAAAAATCTGGTCTTGGCTGAGTTAAAGGAAACACTTCGTACTCTAAAAGGTAAGAATGTTGTGGATAACGCAGCCACTATCTCAGCATTGTTCTCTAGTGCAATCAAAAGAACCCTTATTGCCGTCACACCACTTAACAAGGGCCCTAGGACTAAACCATCTCAAACTTTGGTCAATAAAGATAAGGCGGAATCAAAACCAGCTTCTAATATTCCCGTGTTGCCTTCTACAGGAGTAAGCACCACTACTAAGGCTCAAAGATCTAAGCTTAAGAGAAACAAGAAGAATGATAGGATCTTGCCCCCATCTAGTAGTCAAGTGAAGAAGAAAGTAGAAGCCCATCCTAGGAATGTTATTTCTGTTTTGAATAAAAAGAATCATGTAGCTAAACCTAAAGGCTCTGCGGTTGTGCAGCGTTCTAAGCCTACTGTGAATTCTAATTTAAAAATGTTGGAATTGCAATGAATGTATGTTTTCTAGTCATCATGATTCTTGCCTTATTGACCATGTGAATGAGATGCATGCCCGGAAAAATGGATTAGAATGGAAACCGACTGGGAAAGTGTTAACCCAAGTTGGCTGGATGTGGCGCCCCACTGGTAGAACTTTCACTATAGTAGGAAATATGTGCCCTTTGACTAGGATCACTCCCACTACAGCGAAGAAAGCGTGCCCTTTAACTAGGAGTACCAAGGCTACCAAGACACAAGCGTGTCCTTTAACTAGGAACACCGACACTACTGTAGGAACCAAGTACCCTTTAAATAGGTCTACTCCCACTGTAGTGCCCGCGAATAATCCAAAACCTAAGAAAGTTGGAACAGTAAAACCTGTTAGTGCTAAAACTCACATTAGAAAACGCAGGAAATCTAAGGATCTCAAAAATGTTAGCAATTCTGATAATTCTATATCTGTATCTGCTAACACTCCGGAACCAATAGTTTCCAATGCATTGTCTACTGTTGTTATTGAAACAGGTGGTCCAAATTGTTCTCTGGTATTTGGACTCTGGTTGCTCCAAGCATATGACCGGAGATCGCTCTCAGCTCAGAAATTTCGTCAGCAAGTTTCTTGGTACGGTTCGATTTGGAAATGATCATATTGCAAAGATAATGGGTTATGGTGAATATCATATAGGGAATGTTATAATTTCAAGAGTGTATTACGTGGAAGGTCTCGGTCACAACTTATTTTCTGTGGGACAATTTTGTGATGCAAACCTAGAAGTTGCTTTTCGAGAGCATACCTGCTTCATTCGTAATTTGGAAGGGGTTGATTTATTGAAAGGTACTCGAGGGAATAATTTGTATACTTTGTCTCTACAAGACATGATGGTCGCTTCTCCCGTATGTCTTCTCTCCAAAGCATCGAAGACTAAGTCATGGTTATGGCATCGACGGTTATCTCATCTTAACTTTGACGCTATTAATCACTTGGCGAAAAACGAACTTGTTCGTGGTCTTCCTAAACTATCATTTCACAAGGATCATTTGTGTTCCGCGTGTACAATGGGGAAAAGCACTAAGAAATCTTACAAACCCAAGACGGAAGACACAAACCAAGAGAAACTTTATCTGTTGCATATGGATCTTTGTGGGCCAATGCGTGTTGAAAGTCTTAGTGGCAAAAAGTACATCCTCGTTATTATGGATGATTACTCTCGGTTTACATGGGTGAAATTTCTTAAAGCAAAAAATGAGGCACCTAAATTCATCATCAGATTTCTCAAGATGATTCAAGTGCGTCTCAACACTACTGTCCGACGCATTCGTACAGATAATGGAACCGAATTTGTGAATCAAATCTTGCGTGATTATTATGAAGAAGTTGGCATCTCTCATGAAACATCCGTTGCACGCACTCCACAACAAAACGGTGTCGTTGAAAGGCGAAATCGCACACTTATGGAAGCTGCTCGAACGATGTTAATTTACGCAAAGGCTCCATTGTTTTTATGGGCAGAAGCAGTATCTACAGCAGTGTACACCCAAAACCGGTCACTAATTCGTAAACGCCATGGTAAAACACCTTATGAGCTTCTCCATGGAAAAGTACCAGATTTATCCTATTTTCATGTAAAACACCCGCAAAGAAGGCATTCCGAATCTACAACCGTAACTCTCGCAAAATCCTTGAAACTATGAATGTTGATTTTGATGAGCTGACAGCAATGGCTTCTGAGCAAAGCAGCTCTGAACCCGCACTTCATGAAATGGGACCCAGTAACATTAGTTCTGGTCTTGTCCCAAACAACCCTACTTCATCATCATTTATACCACCTACCAGGAATGAATGGGATAAGTTGTTTCAACCGTTCTTTGATGAATTCTTTACTCCTCCAAGTATTGTTGCTCCAGAACCTGAGGTAATAGCTCCGGTAACCGAAGTTGTCGCTCCAGCAACCGAAGCACAATCAGACACATCTTTTTTTTTTTTTTTTTGGGTAAAGGGGACTGTCCCCGGTAAAAGATATATTACACCAAAAAACGTTGAAGTACAAACGGATGTAGGTGAAGTCCTAACATCACGGCCCGTTACATGGGCTACAACCATGCACACAACACGTGCAACAACTCAAATCCTATCTAAGGGTGACAAACCACTCTTAGAACTACCAAATAAGTTGAGAAACAAGAATTGATAAACAAACCATAATGTGTTCCAAACTTATACAACCACGTAGTAGTATCCGGCACATCAGGCTAAACAAGAAATAGTGCACATGTTTCCAACTTATAAATCCGTGTAGCAATCTTTCCGACTTCAAGATTAGAGCGAGTCACGAGCGTACGAGAGAGCTACAAATCCTCTATGAAAACCGCACCACAGAGAATCCAAATCATGCAAATATAAGCACGATACTTCCAATCTTACACCAACCACTACTAATTGAGAATAAACTCTTAAACACTGAAGAGGCCCCATGTGATTGCTATAAGAATACCCAAAACATGCATATAACATGCACGTATGTAGGAGGAGCAAGTACAAACCTACTCACCCATGAAGCCAACAACCCATCGTCATATCCATGTAAAAATATAATCGGCACAAACGAGTACAAGTTATTAGCAAACATACGTAGTAATGTAAAAGCATCACCACGCATATATACAGCAACCAAGCTTAAATCGGCTGAAAAGATAATCACACCCCCATTCAATAAGGTGTCGCACAACCATCTCTCCCCAAACCCTATACATACGAACCATCACAACAAGCCCCAACAAGGCACCATCCATACGCGAACAGCAACGAACAAGCTGCGAGATCATAGGGACCTTAACAGATCCAAATTATCAAGAACGCAAACCCTAAAGGTTTACAAATGATCAAGAACAAGTATAAACTTGTATCCACCCTAAGCGTGTGGGATCATGATACCCTAATCATAGATCAGTCAACATAATGGTATTCTTGATAACCGAAAAAATATAATCTCCAGCCTTGACCAGTGAAACCAAAAAATTAAACACTACAAAAGAAACCCTAGCAATTAGGGTTTACCCGGCTCCCTGTCAAATGCGTGGATCCAAGAAAAATGACATCAAAGAACACCACGACCTAAAACCACCATCAATCTATATAACTAATAACCAGAAAGCACACCCCTGAATGATTCCATGTGTACCAGCCGTCAACCCACCAAAGCAGTCATACAGCCGAAACCCTAAAAAAGATCAATAGAAATCAACCTTCCAAACAAGAATGTGGTAACGGTTGCCAAAGAAAGATTTCCATAAGATGATAAACAACAAAACCAAGCACACCCCCTTATGTATAAGTACCACAACCCTAAACCGATTGCATACCCAAGATAATTCCAATTAGAAAAAGGAGAACATACGTTAATTATACCGTGGAAACCTGTGAAAAGGATCCAAAACCATAAGAAACTACGTTCCCTAACATCTAAAATCAAATATCAGAAGGTAGAGAGGCGATTAAGGATGTGATTTGGCAAATTTTACATAAGGGGGCGGCTGGAAATCTCCCATGGGAGAGAGAGAAACCCAAGGTAATCAGACACATCTTCACCAACAATTGGTCAAGATATACCAACAACGAGTAATTCTCAACCAACACAAGTAACAACTACCCATGTCATGCCTATTGATGATGAAGAGGATGACGATGATCACGATTTGGAATTCGCTCAAATGCGTGAACTTCCATTCTTTGGTGTATCTATTCCCGACCCTAATCAAGCCGGGTCGTCCACCTCAGAGGAAGCTCCTTCTACAGTTTACTCCAATCCACGGATTCGTGAACATGACAGCAAGTGGACAAAGGATCATCCTATAGATTCTATTATTGGTGACCCCAATCGTCCGGTATCCACACGAAGTCAGTTACAAGAAAGTGCAATGTTTTGTCACTTTGATGCTTTTCTCACTGAAGTTGAACCTAAGACATGGCAACAAGCTTTTACTCAATCATGTTGGATAGAAGCTATGCAAGAAGAACTTAATGAGTTTATACGTCTTGAAGTATGGGAACTTGTCCCATGCCCGGATCAAGTGCAGTTACTCACTTTGAAATGGGTTTACAAGGTGAAACTCGATGAGTTAGGCGGAATATTGAAAAACAAAGCTCGACTAGTAGCTCGTGGATACAAGCAATTATTGGGCGTCGACTTTATGGAATCCTTTGCACCTGTTGCCCGTTTGGAAGCTATTAGACTATTCCTCGCTTATGCAGCCCATATGAATATGATCGTCTATCAGATGGATGTGAAGACGGCATTTCTTAATGGTGAACTCCAGGAAGAGGTCTATGTTCAACAGCCGGATGGTTTTGTGAATCCTAATTATCCTAATCATGTGTACAAGCTTAAGAAGGATCTCTATGGGTTGAAGCAAGCTCCACGCGCATGGTATGATCTATTGTCACAATTCCTCATTACTCAAGGCTTCGCAAAAGGAAAGGTGGATCCCACGCTATTTATTCAGAAACGAGGTAAAGATATGATTATGGTACAAATATATGTTGATGATATTATATTTGCAGCCTCGACCCAAACCTTATCGGATGAGTTTGGGACACTCATGTCTTCCAAGTTTAAGATGTCAATGATGGGCAAGGTATCATTCTTCTTAGGTCTTCAGATATCTCAGAGTCCTAGAGGCATCTTTATCAATCAATCCAAGTATGCCCTTGAATCGCTTAAGAAATATAAGATGGAATCTTGCGACCCCGTGGACACTCCAATGGTGGAGAAATCTAAGCTTGATGCAGATCCACATGGAGTTGCCGTTGATCCGACACTTTATCGTGGAATGATCGGTACTCTTCTGTATATCACAGCCAGTCGACCTGATCTTCAGTTTGCTATATGTATGTGTGCCAGGTATCAAACTAGGCCTACTGAGTTACACTTAGCTACTGTTAAAAGGATCTTTCGATATCTTAAAGGAACCATTAATCGGGGACTTTGGTATTCGAAGGACTCTTCTATTGCACTAATGGCATATGCAGATGCGGATCACGCGGGTTGTCAAGATACAAGGCGTAGCACGAGTGGAACTTTGCAACTATTAGGAGATCGACTAATCAGTTGGGCATCGAAAAGGCAGAAAAGCGCTGCAATTTCAAGTACGGAAGCAGAATACATAGCTATGTCCGGTTGCTGTGCTCAAATTCTTTGGATGAGATCGCAATTAACCGACTATGGTCTAGGTTTCAACAAGATTCCGATGTACTGCGACAACAAAAGTGCAATTGCCTTATGCTGCAACAATGTTCAATTCTCCCGGTCGAAGCATATTGACATTCGCTACCATTTCATCAAGGAGCAAGTGGAAAATGGAGTAATCGAGCTTTACTTTGTCTGATCTGAGTATCAATTGGCGGATATTTTCACAAAGGCTTTAGATCGCGCTCGAATTGAGTTTTTGGCCGACAAGCTCGGAATGAGAACTTTCTCGCCTGAGACTCTAAAGGAACTGGCAGATGAAGCGAAAGAATAGTGGTGGTAAAACTATTCTCCGTATCCTTGGTGATCATCTGTATATATTGTTTATATTTTTATCCACAAAAGCAAAATACAAAAATATAAAACCATATAAAAACCATAAAAATTGAAAAATTCATAAAAATCCAAAAATATTTTTACTTTATTTTTCAAAGGCATGTCTTTTGGTACGATAATATTTACGGCCTTAGAAATGTTGATTAATATCGACACGGCGCCATAAATAGAGTTCGTACAAAAGTTGTAAATATTTCATAAAACATGCCCTTAAGGCTTGTAGTTATTTCAGACTGCAACCCGGTTTTCACATTAAAGTCAAGTATTTCTCATGAAAGCTTTGGCTCACAACGGGAATTAATTTTCTCGGGCAAGGTTTACTTTAAAACCTTGTAAGGGATCAAGTTTACCTTATAACTTGGTCTAACGCAAATCTATGTACGTTTCAGTGCATTTATTTGTTAAAACAAGAGAAGTCTTGTTTTTATGAAGCTATCATCTCTACAACCATGCTATCTACAATTGGTATCTACATACTCGACGATGCGACTACTCAACCGACGACTACAGCTCTTTCAATAGAACACGGGTCAACAATTGAGGGGGAGCAACTGTCAAGCATTCAGAATCTTCGATGCCGAACGTGCCAAGTTCACAAGTTGGTGTCAAGACAACAATACCAATCGTACACGTGGTGTCGAGAGATGACTTCAGACGTGACGAGGCGACCAACATATGCTGACAAGAACCATTTGATCTTATCATATGATGTTCTCATCTATCAGGTCCAACCTTGTCAATTCTTTTTAATATGGTGAATATGTGATCATGGTACAAATCGGTATCATATCTCATGCGTTTGATATCATGAAGGTAAAACGGACTTGCATTTTTCTTCCCAAAACCTTTGTTAAAACCTCATTAAATCAATTGATATTAAAAACATCGATTGGGTTAATATTTTTAATATGGGGGAGAAAATGTGATTTAATATGGGATATTATCACAAATGGTTTGACTTAAAGTGTTGGCTCATCCCGACATGTGCGAAATGTTTTCGAATATCGTGGCATATGTTAAGGGGGAGCAAAACGGATTTGCATAATCAAAAATAGATTTCATGGTGATTCATACTTACCCACAACCCATTTATTTCACGACGATGAAGATTGTGGTGACATAAGGATGGTAGGATAGGTTAAGTCCTATGATTCTTCCAGAACCGGAGGAATCTTCCCAAGGACATTCCATAGCTAGAAATAGTAGTCCTTAGGAAAGTTGGGGAAAGATTGTGAACGTAGCTGAATGCCGACCAAGTACTTAAGTTAGCACTGGAACAATCACACCAAGGTGCTAGTTATGACGTATTGGTAAGCATTGAAGGGGTTGAAGAATGAAAAAGAATTGTAAAGATAAAGGGTGTAAAGAAAGAAGCCCTCCTTACAACTTTAGGCAGAAACCGGGTCAATACATATGCTATTGAGATCATTTTAATGTATCTTGATATTGAAGATAGACATCATGGACCCAGTGATGCAATGCACAACCCATCCCAGCTAACTCAGATATCTCTCAAAAGGTATTTGTTTTAATCACACGGAGACAACACGTTATCTATCGATTTATTCACTCCGAATAAATTGGTATTGAAATGGTGGCACTCCTCTCCAGCCTCCGATCACTAAAATCCAAAGTGCATGATCGAGTCTAGAGCCATTTGAGATCATCAAATATCTCGTTAGGACACACTTTCATAATTCCTTGCTTCTTCACACACTGTGAAAAGTAAGAAAGATCTTAAGAGTCCTACGCAAAATCTTCATGATCTTGCCTGAACATCCGAGTAATACGAAAGTATTTACAATGAAGATGGAAATCCTTCTTGAGCGAATATCAAAAAGCTCATGGTAGGTGACTTGTGCGATTCTTTATGAATCAAACTTGTGATAACTGGAAAGCAACAGCTGTTTAATTCTTAACTGAATTTAAACACGTTCCAGGCCTCTACGCAATATCTTAGTGATCTTGCCAGAACACTCAGAGTGATACCTTAGTGTTCACAGTGATGAGTGGAAATCCTTCTAGTGTTAACCTCAAACAGCACTTGGTAGGTAACTTGCAAGATTCTATACGAATCAAGCTCGTGACAACTGGAAAGCAACGATGGTGCGGTTCTTAATTGAATTTCACTTGTTCCAGGAACATGAATTGACGGCTTCAAATCATGCGGATATTATTATCCAAATGATTCACTCTTTATGTTCGCAGTCAGCTTTGGACGGTCGAATAAAGAGAACGGGTTTACCCGCGAAATCCTGTCAGGAAGTTACTTAATTGAAACTATCCGTCACGGGTACGATATCTAATATCGTCCAACGGTCTTCACCGGCCGGAGGTAAAATGATACCGAATTAGAATGAAATGTTCAAAGCCATTTCGTTCGTGTCTACTTATGTTGCGGCATTTAAAGACGGTGGCGTTGCGGGATCCAAGAAGAAGTCGTCCCCGCATGCTTATACTTTATGCACTTAATATCTCATCTAATTCAAGAAAGCCTAAAAGTTAAGTCTTCCGCTGTTTCAAACTCTGAAGCTTTCAAGAATTACGAAGGTATAAGTATGTGGGACGTGAGGTCACGAAGAGGCGAAGATCACAAGTGATGGATGCACGAGATCAAGGCAAGAGATTGATGCACAAAGATTGATATCAAAGATCACATCAGCATGTTCACCAGAAAAGAAAAAGAAAAGAAAGACGAAGACTACGAGCTCAAGACAAGCATAGTATGCTAGGTTTATTTTATTATTGTAACTAGGGTAACACCCTTGTTTGGAGTGACCTCCCTTAGGGGGAGATTGTTAGAAATACGTTTTTACGTATTTAGGAAGATTCGGTCACTCCGGCAATATACTAAGTAAGTAGCTCGTAGTCTAGACATCTTTATTAATCAAACAAAGCCAAGCCTAGCCTACAACATATGTAGGCCGGCCCAACAATGTAAGCCCAAGCCCATCACAAGGCTTGGGTATATAAACCCTCTCCTTAGATGGAGAGGGGTGTGGTTTTTCATAATTTACACATAGTTCTTTCTTAGTTTCTCTCTCTAAAGTGTGAAATCCACCATTTCTGTATCTCTTTCTCTCTCTAAAAACATAAGCATAGATTTACAAATCTACATACCCCATCTTGCACTGGGAATTTGAACATACCGTGCACTGTAGAGGGTACCGCGCGCAGTGCCTTTAGTGCTGGCTGTCCAATAATACCGTTGTACGATGATCGTGATCGTACAATCATGAAATCCATCCACACAGTTGTCGAGTGATCTGCGCTTCTGATAGTTACTTGCGTGCAAGGTGTCCCAGCGGTCGGGTTTTATCACAATTAAAACCTGTAATGACTTGTGTAGTATCATTCAACTCTTTCTTTATTTCTTACGGTATTCGTGCGAAGCAATGCTCGTTCAGTATGCTTGCTGCTGATCCCCCATCAATACACATGCTTTCTATAACATGGTCCCCGAGGGTTATGTCGATAGTTAATGAGCCGACCCTATAGTCCATGTCTGAAAGAATAGGGAACGTTATCTCCTTGTCGCTCGAAAATTCCTTGGTTGTTCTCCTCTGCATGAAAGACTTATCCCTTTGTACCATGTAAATGGTTATGCGCTTATCTTTTTGCTTTTTTGCCTCACTTTTCTTCGTGTCCGTGCTCTTCCTCCAGTCTCTTATCAAGTGGTTCAGTTTCCCTGCTTTGACCAAGCTTTCAATGTGCCTTTTTAGTTGAATGCACTCATCAGTAGCGTGCCCTTTTTCGTCATGGTATTCACAATGCTTTGTATTGTCCCGTTTGTCTATCGGGCCCATCATCGGACTAGGTTTTGGAAAGCTTGCGCCCTCAGATAAGAATATCTCCCTGGAAGTCTTTTGTAGCGGGGTAAACTTACTGCTGTTATTATTGCGCCCTTGTTTCGTTGTGCCTTGGAAATCCAAGGTACGGATGATGTTTTGCCCATATGACTGCTTGTTGGGTCGGTCCTGGTATCTTTTAGATCCGGGTTGGTAATGCCAGCGAGAAATCCTGAAATCTTAAGGATTTCAGGGCAATCTTTGATCTGGTTGCATTCGGATTTGAAACGTTCCATGAAGTCTTTGAGACTTTCATTGTGCCTCTGCTTTACTCTCGCAAGTAAGACGGGGCTCTTGTCGTACTTCTTCTGTTCCATATAGTTTCTTCTGAACGACCTCCTTAGCTCTTTGAATCCATTGATGCTTCTTCGTGGGAGGCGGTCGAACCAAGTTCGGGCATTCCCAATGAGCGTTGAGTTGAACATGTGGCACCATACGGCTTCTGGCCATTGTTCTATTCCTGCTTGAGATTCGAACACCTTTAGGTGATCATCTGGGTCCGTCGTACCATCATAGATTTTGACATTGGACGGTATGCGTATCTTTTTATTATCTTTGAAAGTGGTTATGCATTTTGAAAACGCATTTCCTTTCTCGCGACGCCATGGGAGGGTCCACTCTTCTTCGCTACACATCCTTTGTTTCTTGAGCGCCCTGTGATGCTTTCTGCTGTAGTCGGAGGAATCGGAGTCCTCGGTGGATGAGAGGGTGACCCTTCTTCGTCGTGGATGGTGATCGCTGTAATTAGAGTCCGAGGAGTTTTCGCTTGAATAATCTCTTCGGCGCGCTTTTTTAGCACTCCTGTTTCGTTCTTGTCCTTGCGAATCTGGAGATGAATTCCTTCCCAAGGGACCCAGTCTATTAAGGGTACTTCATCGACCCGTAGGGTTGGACCCTAATCTGTCTTTCACGCTTGTGCGTCAATGGTTATTGACTGGTGTGATGAAGGTGTCCTCTTCCTTTGGGTCATCAGAATCATCTAAGGACGATGCGTCCTCAATAAGGGGCGCATCAAAAGGAGATGCTGAGATCTCAACTGTTTTCTCTTTTTTCTGTTTCCTTTTTTCCTTCATGGCTTCCCTGGTAGGTCTCCACCCTTTCATGGCCCTAAGTTTCATATCAAAGTCTAGGCTGGTCCGTAGATCTCTTGTCGGATTTGCTCTCATCTGCGCTCTCATGAGTGGAATTAGAGCTTCGTAGTTTTTTGCGACATAGTTGCTCATATCCTGCTTCGTTGCAGGAGGGGTTTCTGTTTCGGTTTGCGGGTCTACCACATCCCTTGCATTTAGTACGTCATTGTGGGTTGCATCAGGGATTTCCCGTGAGGACGATGCGTCCCCAGATGTCTGTGGGGTAGGGGTGACTAGTGGGGAAAAAGATACTTTCAATCCCTTCCCCTCACGACCTGGGTTATTAAGTGGTTCGAAAGTTGAGTATAGCCTCGTTGGCTTCTTAGATCCGCCCTTCGGTTGGGACGGGTTTGTGTCGTTTTTCATCATTACTTAGAGCTTAGTGTAGGGTCCCACGGATGGCGCTCCAACTTGTTGATACAAAAGTTGGATGGACCGAGCTTGACCCGAATTAGACTCAATTCGGGGTCTTGTGGACTCCGGCTCTTGCACCAAGTGAAACTTATTTAAGGACCATGCGCACTAAAAACAGACACCGTTAGGCTTACTGTGGGTTTGTAACCCACGATTAGACTCCAGCGTGAGAGTAAGTAACCGATTTGAGTATGTTAGGGTTTAGGGTATTGTGTGTATCGTACCTTTGTGGAACCTATAGGGTTTCTTTTATACCCGAGGGAGTCCTGGCTGGGCTCTCCTACTCTTGCGGCCAAAGGAAAGGATAATGACTCAAACTAGATTGATCTTTATCGCATAACTGAGGTAAGTGTATATCCTCTTTCCTTAGGCGAATATAATCATAAGATAGATTATATCCTCGTCTGATCCTGTCGTAGTACGACGAGGATACGGTTTAAGTAATAAACCGTATGTGCGACAGCGACTTACTGGGCTTCCTGGGCTGTGCACGCATCACATAAACATTAATCCACTCTGATTGATACGGGTAGTACAAGTGAGTCGAACTATTCAGTCCGACTAGGGACTATACGTCATCACCACACGCCCTATTGATCATTCTTTTGATCATTACTTGACTATATGATTGTTCTTGGCATCCTTGCCATGACTTTTGTTTGTGGTATGCGATTCTATTCTTATATCCTCTCAAACTTTCATTGCTTGGATACTTGACTCACTTCGGAGATGTAGAGTGAGTTAGTAGCAGCTTAAACTATCAAGCATGATTTTCATGGTTTGCACCCAAACGGTTAGTAGGCCCCATATCATGTGTAACATACGCAATTAAGCTCATCTCTAGGATGATTGATTAATCCCTTGAGATACCAAACTACTCCATAAGTTGTAGTTAGGATATTACACATTTGGTGCAAAGTTCGTGCTATGGCTGGAATGGAAACTCTTCCAACTTCGTTGGCTGATATCATTTCGATCCTTATTCCCATTTCTAAGGGCCGTAATGCTTTTAGTATTATTGCTCGGATTATAGTAGCGGCTAGTTCCTATTACATTTGGATGGAGCGGAATTCCAGATTGTTCAAGAAGACCTCTTTGACGGTTGATCAGCTTGCTCTAATTATTTGTGATACTGTTAGGCTTAAGCTCGTTACGTTCAAATTCAAGAAGATGTCGAATCGATCCTCTTCTCTTCTGGATCGATGGAAGCTTCCTCGTGTTTGTTTTAATCATCATGGTAATGCAACGTGAGGGTCGTACTCTTTTTTCCTTTTTGAGGTTTTTCCCGCAGGGTTTTTCTCGTAAAGGTTTTTTAAGGAGGCGACCTCATATGGATTCTTTGCTTCCTTTGTGTTGCTGGTGGAGTGGCGGGATGTTTGCCCTATTCCAAGACTTCCTCTTGCTGGTTATTCCTCATTGGTGGTTCAAGAAATATAGAGGCTCTTGTTTTTGTTTTGGTTGATAGGTGTTGTGTGGTTATGGCATGTCATACACACTAGTTTATCAAGTTTTTTGCTTGAGGTTAATGTGGTATCTCAGCCACATTCCATTTGTACTTAAATGTTTTTTTTGGTTAATATATTTACCGGGTTTAAACCCTTTACCAAAAAAAAAAAATATTCCAAGGATGTTGTTATTGTAATCCCTAGCAATAATAATTGTCCGATCATGTGGGAGAGAAAGTGAATCAATACTTTGCTCATTGTTTTAAATAGTATTAAGACTACTCTTGAAAATGATCTTAATCTATTTTGTACAAAATTGCTTGGTATGGTTCATTACCAAAGCCGTTTAGATTTTCGCCAGAAAGGCACGTCTTAAACCACTATAAATGACACAAGCTCTTCGTTTCTACTACTTGAAGATTGTCACTTGTTTCTAAAGCATTGATCTTGGTATTGATTCACTCCCTTGGGTCCTCTCTCTTTTGCTTCTTTGCTACGAGTTGTCGTTTCTTCGTTTCGATCTCTTTTAGTCTCGATTCAACTCGTAATCCTTCACTTAGGCATTATCACCTATTATTGAAGTGGTCTAATGATTTCCAAATGGCTTAAGATATATTTTAAGTATTTTAGAAAAACTTGGTTTTGAAAATTTCTTTGTTTTTCTTTGTAAAAAACCTGCCACTGTTGGCGGTTCTTTAATTGTCACAGTGCTAATCCACGGTTGCATATCGATAAGGAACCGCGGCCCCACTAGGTGACTAAATTAATCAGTTTTTAATAAATAACACCATTTCAAACAAACCCTCCTTTTCTTCTCCATAGAGGCGACGGGTTTCTTCATTCCACCATTGTTGAACCTTCAAAAATACCAAATCACTCAAGATTAATTGATTTCAAGTTGTGGGTTTCACTCATCCCTCTTTCAATATCAATTAATTGTAAGTACTTTCATTCAATTTCAATTAATTTGTTCTAGGGTTCTTATTTTCATAATTGGGGATTTTTTAAATTAATTTTGAATTAGAACCTTGTTAATAATGTGGGTTGACATAGTTATATTACTATGATTCCTTAGGTTCGAATTCATTGAGATTTCACTAAAACCCACTTGTAGAACAATCCGAATTTTGACTAAATATTTTTGGTTAAATGATGGAATTGATATGAACCCATGAACAAATTGATAATTGCATTGTTAATGCTTACCCAAAAATATTTTTGAAAAACCCTTGTTCAAAATTCATGGTTGATTTTACGTTGTTCGTATGTTATAGTCAATGATGAATTTGGTTCATTGTTTAATCCTTCGTGTAACACCCCATTTTTAAGATGGAATGCTACAGTAAATTATGGCGTGTCATCAAAGCTTGCAAGGTAAATGTCTAAACATTCATGACCATAAATAGAAATACCATAATCAAACATTGGTAGTCTAGTAACTCACACACAAGCAATATTAAGTACTGTAAATGAAAGGACTAAACAATGTCCAAATGAAATAACGTAAAAAAGTAGGATAAATGCATAAGGTAAAAGAGGCCGGAAAACTTCCAATCCGAATGCACATACTCTGGAGTTCCTACTTGCAACCTTGAGTACCTGCCGTTTGGGGATATGGAAATGGAAAACGGCTGAGCATAACGCTCAGTGCACAGATATACAACATAACGTAAAGACATAAAGGATGATAACATATAAAGCATATAAAGCATGAATTGCATCGGAAATGAATAAGTCCTTGGAAAACCTAGTTGTAAGTCATGTTTACTGGTTTTAGTTCTGAAAACATAGCTTATGTTACTTATGAAAATCTGTATTAGTTTAATATATCAAAAGCCAATATAGGTCATGAGGTCAACAACGTGCATGAATACTTGGAGGGTGACCTCGTCATGCAATTAGAGGGGATGCCTCTAATTAATTAGTAATGGGTAGGAGGAATCAGCTCCTTGTGAAGGATGCAAGGCACACACCACATTCACCATGAAATCCTAACTGAAACTGAACCTAGGATGCACCCATACGCCCCACATGATAATAACAATATAATAATGGCCAAATAACTGAAAGGGACGCCACGAGCTATCACTCCGCCGTGGTGAAGTCATAACACTAGTGCCTCTAGTGTTATGGTTATGGTACCTCCATAACTAGGTGAAACTGATCATGCATGTATATGGCTAAGGTAACTAATAAAACATAAGCATTTAATCTATAACTACTGGGGAAAACAGTTGGCTGCATATGGGAAATCCTAATAAAGGAAGAGGTTGTCCTTACTGAAGGACGGTAAATCCGTACCTTATGTCCAGTAGAAGCTAACAGAAACGCTAAAGAAACTACTCCGCCTTGACGGATAATACTACATAAGAATGGGAACGTGTATGAGTTGTCTGAATTACATGTGTTTTACTGGTTCTGTGTATTAGTAGCTTGTTATACGTATTCTGTCATGTTTTAGTGTTTTACTGTGTTATATGTAATTATACTGATGTTCTGTAGTGTATTATTCATGTATTAGTGTATTATAATACTTGTATTGTAATACTAAGTAACTTTCTAAAAATAGCAGGTTTCCTTAAATAGTAAGTTTCTAAACATAGAAAGTTTTCAAAAATAGTAAGTTTCCATAATTAGAAATAAGAAGGATTATTAATAATAAGTAAAGTTTAATTAGTACAATACAAGTCATGGTTATAGCTTATTAATTAAATAACTGGTTAATTAATTAAACTATACGTTATAAGAATTTAATTAAAAATACATATTTTAATTTAATTAAGCTAAGTAAATACCTTAGGGTATACATGAAATATTAATTTTAATATTTAACCTAAGTCAAGAATTTAATTAAATTAGAAAGTCTAGTAATTAATTTAACTAAACATATTTTTCTAATTTTAATAACTAACCCGAGACCCGAACCCGTGTTTTAAAAATTAACCCGAGCCCATAGCCCGGTTCACATATAAGCCGAAACATAACAACCCCACCAGTTGCTAGACCGGCTAGCCGGTTGCCACTGGTGGCTCACGGTGCCCACCGGTTGACCACCGGTTCACACCGGTTCAACCGGTTCCCCCTGCTAATGTTGTTCGGTTCCCACTGCTAGCCCAAGAAGCCCCACCGAGACCCTATAGGTCTCGGTTGGCACTCGGTCCAAACCAAACCCCACCCCCGACATGCGTTCGGGGTTTTCTTGTGTCGTCCGAGCCAAACCCAACCAAGCCAAGACCCCTTGTGGTCTCGGTGGTGGTGATGAAGACAAGCCGAGACCCCTAGTGTTCTCGGTTGTGTCTCGGCCGAACCAAAACCACACCAAACACCCCCTTTTACCATGATTTAATTAATCTACATGTTTTATTTACTTGTTTTTAAGATTAATTAAATAAAAACATGAATTCAATAAGAATTAAAAGAAAAGAAAAGGTGTTTGATTTACCGAACATGTGTAGGAAAAAGGTTATGAGATCACGATCACGTACACACAATAATTAAATAGCAAAATCGTACGGTTTGCTCCTTGTTCTTGATGTGGCCGGCTGCAAGAGCAAAAAGAAGGCAAGATGAGAACTTTTTTCTATAACCTAATTTTATGTTTAATGTTTCCTGTGTTTTCACTTATTACGTTTTTAAGTTGGGTCATGGGCCAAAGCTCATCCCTTCCTGTTCCTCTTGTCTAGCCACGGCCTAAAGGGAGTCCACGGGGAAACCCGTAGTTTTCCAGAGTTCATTTATTTACGTGTACATTCATGTTTAATTATCATGAATTTTATATGTCGTGCACTTAACACATTTATAATATATACGTAACTAAATGTTATTAGATACCGTGACACGTGGGATATATTATAAATGGAAAGTTTTAATTTTACCGTATTTTTGTATGTTCACTGTTCATGTGTACTGTTCATGGTATTTTATTGCTGGTTTTACAACTCTTCCCCTCTAAAAGAACAATTCGTCCTCGAATTGGAGAAAACATAACTGAAAGAAAACATACCCGAATCAAAACTGGAAATGAGGGTAAGAAGTCCATATAGACTCCTCCGTCTCCCAAGTGGCTTCCCGCTCAGGATGATCCCTCCAGAGGATTTTGACGAAAGGGATCGTCTTCCTCCGCATGACACAATCTTGTCGTTCAAAACATCTCTCGGGTTCTTCGACATATGAAAGATCCTCTCGAATCTGATCAAACGGATATTGGACAACATGAACTGGATGATAGTTGTATCCCCTGAGTAAGGACACATGGAACACGTTGTGAACGTGTGATAGCTGAGGCGGTAACGCTAAACGATATGACACTTCACCAACGCGTTCTATAATGTCTAACGGTCCGATGAAGCGAGGACTGAGCTTCCCTCTGATTCCAAAACGTTTTAACTCCCCGTGCAGGTGATACCTTGAGGAAAATGTGATCACCTATGTTGAAAGATAGGTCTCTACGATGTTTATCAGCATAGCTCTTCTGACGACCATGAGCTTCCTGAAGCTTCGCCTTGGCGACGACGACCTTCTCATTGGTCACCTCAATCATCTCTGGAACTTCAAGCAGTCGTTTGCCTACCTGATCCCAGTAGATTGGGGCGCGACACTTCCTTCCATACAACATCTCAAAAGGAGCACATTCGATGCTAGCGTGCCAGCTGTTGTTGTATGCAAACTCCACTAGAAAGATATAATCATCCCAGCTTCCTGACCACTCTAGAGCACATGCCCGCAACATGTCCTCCAATGTCTGAATGGTACGTTCCGACTGTCCGTCGGTCTGGGGACGAAAGGCAGTGCTGAGCTTAAGACTGGTGCCCCAAGCTTTCTACAGACTCTGCCAGAAATGCGATGTGAAACGGGGATCTCTGTCAGAGATGATTTCTGATGGAGTACCATGCAGTCTCATGATCTACTTCTAAGAAGTGTCTGCTAATTTGCTGATCGGATGCTCCTTGCGGATCGGCAGAAAATGAGCAGATTTAGTCAACCTATCAACAATAACCCAGATAGCGTTGTTCTTCTTCTGAGTCACAAGAAGACCAGTAACAAAATCCATGGTGATTTTGTCCAATTTCCATGCTGGAATATCTAGTGGTTGTAGTAACCCACTAGCTCTCTGGTGTTCGTTCTTAACTTGCTGGCAGATCATTGATGAGATGGCATTTATACATAATCTCATCGTTCTTTTCGGGCTTTAAATGCATAAAAATGTCATAAAATACCATATATATGCTTGTGTTTGTTTACTTGTGTATTTTAGGTATGGATATCGTGAAAAAGACAAAAGATCACAAGTTACAAGGAAAAACGGACACGAGAAACGAAGCCTTACAAAGAACCGGGCCCTAATCATGGAATTCTCAACAAAATACCTTGAAGACTTGAAGACAAACAAGATTGATCCTCAATTATTGAAGAAATGACACTTAAAACCCTTGTATATTCATCATTACAAGTTTGGTCCCTTAAGTTTGTCAAAATTTCACAAAAGGTCCCTCAACTTTGAAGAAATGGCAAGATTAGTCCCTCAACAAATCAAATTTGCCAATAATGGTCCCTCATGAAGTCAAAGAAACAATGAAGACCTTTGAAGATCAACAATGTCCAAGATCAGCCCTTGAAATATCCAAAAATGTCAAAAATAACCCTTGATAACCTTTTTCCAAAGTTTGGTGCCAAAAGTGACAAGTAGTGAAAGTATTTAACAAAGGGAAATACGTTTTTAGGCTGAAAGACTTTGTTTACCAAAAATACCAAAGAACAAGGACTTAAAGTGTGCATATGAAACATTTAAACACAAAAATGCGCCAAACACACAACTTTCCCCCAAAATCGGATCAAACACTTCACTGTTTACCATTCTTCACCCCCAGATTTTACTCCACTTAAACTTAGGGTAAAAATCAATTACCTTTGCACATGTGTGATTCACACATGCAGAAACCTATCCCAACCTTAAAACCCTTAATCCCACTCACTATGGACCCCACCCCCAATTCCCGTTTAACCAATCACATGACAACTTAGCCTCCAAGTTATCTGACATGGCAAAATCAACAGCTAAGAGTCCTTGCTTCATTCCAAAGCTAAAATGAACAGCCAAGATCACTTTGGACAACTCACACCAAGAATTCGTCTAGAAGACTCAAGGGCATAATAGGGAATTCAGTTCTAGGGTTTATGAATAGTGTTTAGCCAGGCATTTGCCTATAAAAGGAGACCTCAACATGTGAGAGTCCCTTTGTTCCAGTTTTAGGCTATCAATCTTTGTAATTCCTTTTTAAAGTAATAAAATTTGATTTTCTGAATTTTGAGAAATCTTGTTCTTGTTTATTAAAAGTTGGTGTTGGAATAGCCTAATTCTGAGTTCCATTTATATGTTTGAAGGTTTTTGAGGCAAGGTTTTAGTTGATAAAGCTTGGGTTTCAAAAATCAGAAAGTGCTTGTTTATTTGATCTCACCTTATTGTTTGTTCATCTTAGCAGCATTGGAAGCTGGTACTTGTTCTGCTAGTACCTCAGCTCAAACAATCCAGGGCCTGGATGTAGGTCTTGGAGGTTTTCATCCTTCTCCTTTTTCAATTTCTCTTTTATTTTCTGAATTTTTGGTGAATTTGCATGTTTATGGTTGAATCTGTGTTATTGTGGTTGATTATTGTTGATTTGGCTTGGTTTGATGTTATTGAGGTGTTATTGATCTGATTTGTGGGTTAAATCTTCATAAGCCTTTGAAAATTTGTGAAATCAAGTTTTAAAAGGGTGTTTGGGATTACTGCATAAGTTAGATTTGTGGCTTGTTAAGTGCTTGTGTGTTGTTTGCAAGTATTGGTATCTGTTTGTTGGGTGTTTTTGTTCATCTGTTTGCAGGTTTTGAGGCTTTGAACACATTGATTCGTAGATTGGCTATAAGATCTTAATAACTTGGTAAAATTGGCTAGGATTTTGAGGACACCTAGATCTAGGCTTAGGCTAGGGCTAACAAGTGCTAAATCATAGTTAATCACACCA
This sequence comes from Glebionis coronaria, assembly GCA_025667525.1. Classification (NCBI taxonomy): domain Eukaryota; kingdom Viridiplantae; phylum Streptophyta; class Magnoliopsida; order Asterales; family Asteraceae; genus Glebionis; species Glebionis coronaria. The sequence continues at coordinate 353,907,393 of CM046874.1, forward strand.
GGGTAGAAGGATTTGAGGCTTGAAATTGGATCAAGTGTCAAGTATATCAGTAAACTGTTTCTGCATATTGTTCATTGTTCATCAGTAACTTCTAGTGCTTTGATCTTGTTGATTTCTTTGATTCAGTGTTTGATTCTTGTTGCTTTGTGTTTATTGTTAGTTTATATAGCTTGTGTATGCATCTGGTTAAGTTTGGTTGGCTTATTTTGCTTAAATCTGCTTATTAAGTGCTTAACTGCTTATTTGCATATCTGGAGCATATCTGTGGACTGTTTGGCTTATTGTGGCTTATTGTGTGGATCATTTTGTGATTGTATTGTTGCTATTGACTCCTTGTGATTCACTGATCACAAGGGTGCCTTTGTTTCCAATTGAATCAAACCAGAACTCTCAAAAAAGCTTGGTCAATTAGTCAAAGAAGTGGGAACTCCTTTCCCCTGCTGGTTGCCACTGATAGTGCAATTTTGGTGTCAGCTTATCAATAAGATATAATAGCTTATTCCAACCAGCAACAACTTTGTTTTTGTAATAGGTGCTCATATTTTGACCCATTTGTTCATACTGGAGCATTTGGGTGGTTGACTTTTAGGTTTGACTAGAAAACCAGCTCCTTTGACTTTTACATAAGTTCATTTGTGCTTATTCTGGATTATTGGTTGTGCTTATTGGATTTTTGTTGATTGATTTTGCTTATTGAGTCCATTTGAAAGCTTTTGCAAGTTGAATTAGCTTCTGAGGTGCATTATTTCTCAAAAACGACTATTTTGTCGTTTTGTGGATTTTTGCTTTTCTATTTTCTGGCTTATTGAGTGTGATAATTGGAAATTTCTTTTGACAGATCTCTTAAGCATCCTAAAAGAGGGTTGTGTGTCAAATTAGAGCTTATGGCTTATGGCTTAATGGGCTGAAAAGCCCAATAAGAATAAGCTTTGTGTTCAATAAGCTGTGATAAGCACATTTTCAGCTTTTGGGCCTTTAGAGTTTTGTTCTTAGAATTAAATTTTAAGTCAGATAGGGCTTTTCCAAGTCAATTGGGCCAAGTTTGACTTTTTGGGCCCAAAAGCCCATTTAGGTTGACTGTTTTTGGATTTGGCCCATTTTGGGGCCCATTAGGGGTATTTTGGTAATTTCACTTTGATTTTCTGATTATTTAGGTTAAAATAAACTAGTTTGCAAGTTTTTAGAATTTTTTATAATTTTTGGATTTTTAATATTATTTTATTATTATTTTATTATTATTTTTAAAATTTCACATTTTCCAACTTTTTACATTTTTCTTAGGTTTAATACATTAAAATAGGAATTAAGCAACTTTTAGAATAATTTTATCACTTTTATATTAATTTTTATAATTATTTTAAGTTTTAATAGTTTTTAAATCATTTTAAATAGTTTTTATTAGTTTTAAAATTTCTAAAAATAGTTTTTAATCTTTTTAGGTCATTTTAGAGGTTTATCAATTGAAAAATCTTTATTTGGGCTTTTTGATAATTTATTTGATTTTTAGGGCTTTAATTAGCATTTAAAAGTTGAATATTTAATTATTTAAAAGGTTTGAAAAAGTTTTGATCATTGGTAAACTCTTAGTTTATTATTTTTTATTTTTGGTAATATTTAGAATTTATTTTTTATTTTTGTGATTTTTAAGGTTCTACGTTTTAACTTTCTAATAGTGATTTTTCTTGGTAGTTTTTATTTTTACATCTTCGTCATTTTCTCTTCTCATCCCCTTCTAAACCAATCATTAATCACAAACATTTAACAAATTTTTCACACACGTATACCTCCTTGGGAAACGAACTTTCACACCATTAAGGGTCATTAGTGTTGATTTTCCTAAATCATCACTCGATACTTACCACTTTTACCCTCCTTTTCCTAAAAGAGGTGTAATATACCACAATCACTTTGGCGCCGCTGCCGGGGAGGTGTGTCGTGATTAATTTGCATTGTTGTTTTTAATATTAACCAAATAGTATTTGTATTAGTAGAACTCTATTAATACGTATTATCGGTTTTCTTGGTTTTTCTTGTACAAATATTATTACTATATTGTATTAAGTATCACAATCAATTTACAATATCTCCAAAAGTGTGAAAACACAACCTTAATTGGGATTTCATCACTCAATTATTGTATTCGAATCTCAAACAAAAAAGAAAAAGGCAAAAATAGATAAATACTTTCGTGAAGCTCGATTTTGAAAGATACAAACTATAAGGTGGGTATAAGGCGGGTATTATAAAATATACCCTAAGGAAAAAGGCTCTTAAGTGCTTCGCGCCGCCTCGTTTCCCCGCTTGCTTGTGAGTATTTTGAGATTGAAGGCTAATCGAGGGTTTTGCCGCCCAAAGTATTATTACGTATAATATATTTGCTTGGTTTCTTTGTGATTAAACCCTCTTGAACAATTTGGTTTTCACCAAAGTTCTAAAGTCATTGGAAGGCGTTCACTCCACGTGATCGTTTTCATTCCTTTGAGGCTTCTTTAATCAAGAGTTTGATTCGAGGAGAGATTTTGTAGATTGTTGTCTACGAAGATACACCAAAATCCAAAAAAAATAAATATCATCAAAAACACAAAAAAATTGAAAATTCACAAAACACCCAAAAAGAATCTTCTTTGCTCACCTCCCATTCTTCGTGAAGTTTATGATCACTCGTAATCAAGCAAAACGAGCTCGTAAACGACTTCAAAAACAAGCCAATCAAGAGACGTTGATTGTTGAAGAACCTCCAATTGTTGAACCTATTGTAGAACAAGAAGTCGTCATGGCTAATCGTACTATGATGGAGTTGCTACAAGCACCCACCGAGGGTTTTGGAGAGGCTATTGTGATTCCCGCCATTCTTGCGGAGAATTTCGAAATTAAGACGGGTTTAATGTCGATGTTGCAAGCAAATAAGTTTAGAGGTCATGAGAAAGACAACCCGCATTACCATATTAGGAATTTTAACCGTCTCACCGCCACTAGCAAATTTAAGGATGTTCCACATGACGCCATTAAGATGATGTTGTTTCCATACTCGTTGGATAGACCCGCAAAAATTTGGCTCGAGAAAGAACCGCCAAATTCGATTTTGACATGGGCCGATCTCGTTTCTAAGTTTGTGAACAAGTTTTTTCCACCATCTAAAATAACACACTTGAAAAATGAGATTTCACGATTTGTGCAAAGAAATAATGAAAGTTTTTCAATGGCATGGGAACGATTTAAAGAGAGGTTACATGAATGTCCACACCATGATTTTACGGAATTGCATCAAGTGGATACTTTTTATAATGGGCTTAATGATCATGAACGAGATTATTTGAATGTCGCCGCGGGTGGTATATTTTTGTGCAAGACGACAAATGAGGCTTTACAAATCATTGAAAATAGATCTAAGGTTTATAACCCTCGTAACACACCGAGTGTTGCCAATATGGGTTCGTCATCTTCGTCACAATCGTCTCGTAGCATTAATGCCTTACATGATGAAGCTAATGAGAAAAATCGGTTTTTTGATAGATTTGCTAATCTTATGTCCCATTGGAAGGCTCAAGAAGCTTCCAATTCCGCTTCGGTTAAAGCGGTTGCTAAGAGTTGTTTATCTTGTGGGGGAGCTCATGATCTTTCCGAGTGCATTACCGCGGATGGTAACACTTCGAGTGCTTATGTAGCAACGGGAACTTACAACCAAAACGGTCAAGGTTCCCGCCAAAATCAAGCTCCACCAAACCAAAATGTTAACAATTATCGAAACAACAACCAAGGTAATTACCAAGGCAACACACGCAATTACAACAAAGGGAATTATCAAAGTGGGAATGGACAAATTTCTAATCAAAATCAAAACCGTGATTTTCAAAACACTACACAAGGTTTTCAAAATGCTCACACTAAAAATTTGCAAGGAGAATTTTTGGATTATGCAAAAGCAAATGATGCTAAATTTGATAATATGCAACGTGAGATGATTAGCTTAAGATCCGAGTTGAAAAACGAGCTTAAAAATGAACTTGCTAATGAACTTAAAACTCATGCAAACAAAATGGAAGGGAATGTCCAACGTCTTCAACAAAATCAACAAAAGATGGAATTAGGACAACATGAGATTAAGCAAGAATTATTAAAAGCGGATGCTAGGCAATCAAAATTTGAGGACCGAATGGCTAAGATGTTTGAAGCAATCATGTGTAAACCCTCTTCCTCGGGTGGTCTTCCTAGTGATACCATTGCAAACCCGAAAGGAGAAATGAAGGTTATTACTACACGAAGTGGTAAAACTTTCAAGGAACCAATCTCTCGTCCAAGTACTTCTATGGAGAAGGAAATCGAGAAAGAACCCGAGGTGATGGTCGAAAAGGAGCACATTACAATCCCACGAATTACCGCTCATACCACACCTACGGTTGAACCAATACCAATTATGGAACCCGAGTTTCCAAGGACGTTGCCTAATGACCAACCCACACCACCTTTACCCTACCCTTCGAGACGAAACAAAGAGAAAATGCAAGAACGTAACAAACAACAAATCGAGCTTTTTATAAAAATATTTCAACAAGTGCATTTTGATGTGAGTTTAGCCGACGCGTTGTTATATATGCCTCGTTTCGCTTCCACTTTTAAAAGTATGATGAGCGATAAGGAAAAGCTTTCAAAGCTTGCTAATTGTTCTTCGGTTTATCTTAACCGCATACCGGAAAAAGTTGGTGATCCCGGAAAGTTTCTCATTCCTTGTGACATACAAGATATGAAAGAATGCCTCGCCTTGGACGATCTTGGTGCGAGGATTAATTTGATGCCATTTTCCATTTGGAAATCGCTTTCGCTTCCGGCTCTCATTCCTTCGAACATGTCCATCGAGATGGCCGATCATTCTACGATTATGGCATGTGGAGTAGCCGAAGATGTTTTCGTGAAAGTGGGGAAGTTCTACTATCCCGTTGATTTTATAGTAGTTGAAATCCCCGCGGATCCTCAAGTTCCTCTAATTTTAGGTCGTTCATTTTTAGACACTTCGAGATCGCTTATCGATGTTCATGCGAGAACTATCACTTTGAGATTCAACGAAGAGGAACTTGTTATAAACGCTACTCAAAACTCGAAACCTTCTCATGTTTATGCAATCGCTACCATCAATCACATCGACATCGTTGATGTGGTTTGCGATGAGTTTTCACAAGAAGTGTTAGGTTTTTCCGATAGCTCGTCAAGTGGCAATCCCACTATTTTGGATCCGATTCTTGCTAATTCCACACCAAATCTCACTCCATTCCAAGGAGGCGATTTCACTTCAAATGAAATCGACAATGAAGATGAGGTGTTGATTAGTGATGATACTTTTATTCCACCATTTCTTTCGCCGATGGAAGTTATGAGTGTTGAACCAAAATCTTCAATCGAGGAACCACCTATCCTTGAATTGAAAGATCTTCCTTCTCACCTTGAATACGCATTCTTGGAAGGTGATGACAAGTTGCCGGTTATTATTGCAAAAGGTCTTGCTAATAATGAAAAAACCGAGCTCTTGAAAGTTCTTAAGGCTCATAAAGGGGCAATTGCGTGGAAAATATCCGACATTAAGGGTATTGACCCAAAATTTTGTACTCACAAGATTTTAATGGAGGAAGACTACAAACCCGCAATTCAAAGTCGAAGAAGGGTGAATCCCAAAATTCACGATGTCATTAAAAAGGAGGTCCTTAAACTCCTTGACGCGGGAATGATTTATCCTATATCCGATAGCCCATGGGTGAGCCCAATCCATTGTGTCCCTAAAAAGGGAGGAATGACCTTTGCGCCCAATGAAAACAACGAGTTAATTCCCACTCGAGTTGTGACCGGTTGGAGGGTGTGTATTGACTACCGAAAGTTAAATGACGCCACTCGAAAAGACCACTTTCCTTTGCCCTTCATGGATCAAATGTTGGAGCGACTTGCGGGAAATGAATTCTATTGCTTTTTAGATGGTTTTTCCAGTTACTTTCAAATCCCTATCGACCCTCGTGATCAAGAGAAGACTACGTTTATGTGTCCTTATGGAACGTTCGCTTATCGTAGGATGCCTTTCGGACTTTGTAATGCACCCGGTACGTTTCAACGGTGTATGATGGCGATTTTTCACGATATGATCGAGAATTCGATGGAAGTGTTTATGGATGACTTCTCGGTATTTGGTAATTCGTTCACGTCATGTTTATCTAATCTCGAACAAATGTTAAAACGTTGTGAAGAAACCAATCTTGTGCTTAATTGGGAAAAATGTCATTTCATGTGTAAACAAGGAATCTTCTTAGGACATAAGGTGTCGAAGGCGGGGATTGAGGTCGATAAAGCTAAGGTAGACGTCATCGCCAAGTTACCTCATCCCAAAACCGTTAAGGGAGTTAGGAGTTTCCTAGGCCACGCGGGCTTTTATCGTCGTTTCATCAAGGACTTTTCGAAAATTTCTCGTCCTATGACACACCTTCTCGAGAAGGATGCTCCTTTTAACTTCAATAAGGATTGTGTTAAGGCTTTCGAAACTCTCAAAAGGAAACTTACCGAAGCTCCCATTCTTGTTGCTCCTAATTGGGAATTACCCTTTGAAATCATGTGCGATGCAAGTGATTATGCTATAGGGGCCGTCTTAGGGCAACGTTATGACAAGCATTTCCGTCCTATCCATTATGCTAGTAAGACGATGACCGAGGCTCAATTAAAGTACACCACAACGGAAACGGAATTCCTTGCCGTGGTCTATGCTTTTGAGAAATTCCGACCTTATCTCGTCTTGACTAAAAGCATCGTGTATACCGACCATTCGGCTATCAAGTATCTCTTAGCTAAGCAAGATGCTAAGCCGAGATTGCTTCGTTGGATGCTCCTCCTCCAAGAATTTGATGTCACCGTGCTTGACAAAAAAGGAGCCGAGAATCTAGCGGCCGATCATCTCTCTCGTCTAGAAGATCCTCACAAAGATGTTTTCGAGAACAAGGAAATTACCGAAACATTTCCTCTTGAGACTCTCGGTGTAGTGAATTCTAAAGACACCACCCCATGGTTTGCCGACATTGCAAATTACCATGCGGGAAATTTCATAATCAAGGGTATGACGACACAACAAAAACGGAAATTCTTTCGTGACGTCATGTTCTATTTTTGGGACGACCCTTATCTCTTTCGGATTTGTGCGGATCAACTCGTTCGACGTTGTGTGTTTGGTGTCGAAGCTTCTAATATCCTTAGAGCTTGTCACGAGGGACCCACGGGAGGTCACCACGGTGCTAATCTCACGGCTAAGAAAGTGTTCGATGCCGGTTTCTTTTGGCCTTCTATCTATCGTGATGCACACGCACTTGTGAAGTCGTGTGATTCGTGCCAACGTCAAGGAAAATCGTCTCAACGTGATGAAATGCCGCAAAACATAATTCAAGTATGTGAGATTTTCGACATATGGGGAATAGACTTTATGGGGCCGTTCCCATCGTCTCATGGCAACAAATATATCCTCGTCGCGGTGGACTACCTTTCTAAGTGGGTGGAAGCTAAGGCTTTGCCTACTAATGATGCTCGTGTGGTAGTGAAGTTTTTGAAGCAACTATTCTCTCGGTTCGGAACCCCTCGTGCTATTATAAGCGATCGTGGAACCCATTTTTGTAATGACCAATTTGAAAAGGTTCTAAAGAAATATGGAGTTACTCATCGTCTTTCTACGGCTTATCACCCGCAAACGAGTGGGCAAGTCGAGGTTTCGAACCGAGCTTTGAAGAGGATTTTAGAGAGGTCAATTGGAGAAAACCGTGCTTCATGGTCCGACAAACTCGATGACGCTTTATGGGCCTTTAGGACCGCTTATAATACGCCTATCGGTTGCACTCCTTATAAGTTAGTCTATGGAAAGAATTGTCATTTGCCCATTGAGTTGGAGCATAAGGCATATTGGGCCCTTAAGCATGCAAATTTTGACTTGAAGACCGCGGGAGATCACCAGAAAATACAATTGAATGAATTGGATGAATTAATGGATAATGCTTATGAAAATTCATTAATTTTTAAAGAAAAGACTAAAAAGTTTCATGATTCAAAGATTAAAAACCGGGTTTTTAACGTTGGTGATCAAGTGTTACTTTTTAACTCTCGTCTTAAGATATTTTCCGGGAAATTGAAATCTCGTTGGTCGGGTCCGTTCACCATTACACAAGTATTTCCATATGGGACCATTGAGCTAGCTCAAGATGATGGTCCTAATTTCAAGGTGAATGGACATAGTCTTAAGCACTACTTTGGTGGGGAAATTCCTTTAATGGTTGCCCTCGACCAAGTCACCTTCCCCAATGATAATTAGCATTGAGGGGATCGAGTCGAGCTCATGACTCGGTAATCAAAAACGAGGTGCCTCGTGGGGGAGATCACATGCTTATCTTTTATGCTCACTATTCACTAATAAGGGGACTTGTACCCTTTCAACTCGTTGTCTCGTGGTTGTTTGTGATTGTGTTATCTAGATCATCATCATCATCTACGATTGAAGACTCTCGTGTTCGTTTACGTGAGCCTCCATCGTTCGTTTGAAGAAGTTTTTCACGAATCCATGACATATCCTTTATTGTTCTAACAATTATCTTTTAGCATACTTAATAAACGGCTTTAGATATATTGTTGATCACCCTTTCCATGCTAGATCCTAAGCATTCGACTCTTCGTCTCTAGTATGGGGGTGCTCCACCTTTAGACTTGAAACATTGAGGACAATGTTTACTTTTAGTATGGGGGGTGAATAGATACTTGCCTTTCTACGCCCTCACACTTTCCAATTTTCAATGTTTTGTTTTGCTAATAAGGCTAAAAATGGCCAAATTTTAAAATTTTTCTTAGTTTTCATAAGTGTTTTTAAGACACGAATGTATATTTTCCGATGGGTAGAATAAGAGTTAATTTTCGACTTGATGGGCATTTGGAGCCATCTACATTCCTTAACCCGCTCAATTCAAGTTTTGCTAGACTTTTATATAGGGAGCTTTAAAACGCGAAAGTCTTAATTCATACGGGTTAAGAACAAGAACTTTTCGCAAGTTCCTATAATTGATTCTAGAAAGTTACTTATCAAGGGAACTATAAAACGCATTCTCTAAACTTGAAAAAGTCCAAGAAAGTGCAAGATCCTATAGGTGGCTTGAAAACCCAAAACTTCGATTTGATATAGTCTTAATGAAAGCTAATCCAAATTTGGCTTAATTTTGACTTGCATGGCTAAGTATTCACGAGTCTCTTTAATTAGAGGTCTTTATATAGTGAAGAACGAGAAATGATAGAGTTAACAAGTGATCATGCTAAACGTAGAACATGAAAGTGTTCTTTCAAAAACTCATATGTTTTTAATTGTGGCTTTTTCTTCCCATAAGATCAATGCATTAGGAATAAATCATAATTGCAATAAGTAAGGTCGTACGATTTGAAAGGTTACTTAGCCTCTAGCGCAAGATCGTTTAAAAGTTGCTCGGGGTTGAATAGAGTTCATAGCCAAGGCATAACTTATTGAAGCGGGACGCGAAGATTGGCAATCATCCAAAAAGGCCCTAACAAGGCATGAGGAGCTCTATTTTTGCTAAAGATCCAAAGATGATGTGAAGTATCATTATTCCTAAATCAATATGAAGGATCGAGACACACGACGAGAAGCAATTACTCCCCTAAAGATCATGGAGAAAGTCTATCCAAAAAGACCCTAACAAGGTATGAGGATAAATATATCCAAGTCCGAAAAGGAGGCGGATCGTTGTATATCAAAATCCAAAGTAAAGATTGAAGAAAAATGATGAAGTCGTGGTCCAATATGAAGAATCTCTCAAAAACGTCAAGTGAAGAAACTCCAAATATATGAAGAGAAGACCATAATTTCAAGAACGTCTTCCCAAGATTTGAAGTATGAAGTACATGCCAAATATCGGTCCGAGAAAGGTCTCAAATCGTGAAACGAGTTATGCCAAGATATGAACTTAAGGAGATACACGAGAAGCCGTTTTAAAAGATTTTGTCCTTCGGCTAACTATTGATCAAATCGTGCTACTTTGCTTTCGGACTAATAACTACTCAAATAAGTCAATATGAATCACTTGTGATCCATGACAAATAGATAAAAAATGCTAGTAACCCATTTCTTTTTATAATAACTAGGATTGCGGGGAGAAAAAGTATTACACAATTTGGACGTATGAGTAGTGTTAGCATTGTGACTTGTACCAACAATGATCTTGTTTTTGCACTTAGCATGGAATGTATGACAATCAAGGATGACGAAGTTTACTCTAAGGGACATTTACTTGTTTCTATTCTTTGACCCTAAAAGTCACTTTTCGTGATGAAAATCATATATTATGTCTTTACACATCATCGTAGTATGTTGCAAGTCTTTTACTCTTCAATAAAGGTTAATAAAATTTGAACTTTGGTGATGCTTAGATACTTTATTCTAGCATTGCGTGAGGGCACGGCAATGGCTTAGTATGGGGGAGTGATGAGATGGCATTTATACATGATCTCATCGTTCTTTTCGGGCTTTAAATGCATAAAAATGTCATAAAATACAATATATATGCTTGTGTTTGTTTACTTGTGTATTTTAGGTATGGATATCATGAAAAAGACAAAAGATCACAAGTTACAAGGAAAAACGGACACGAGAAACGAAGCTGTACAAAGAACCGGGCCCTAATCATGGAATTCTCAACAAAATACCTTGAAGACTTGAAGACAAACAAGATTGATCCTCAATTATTGAAGAAATGACACTTAAAACCCTTGTATATTCATAATTACAAGTTTGGTCCCTTAAGTTTGTCAAAATTTCACAAAAGGTCCCTCAACTTTGAAGAAATGGCAAGATTAGTCCCTCAACAAATCAAAATTGCCAATAATGGTCCCTCATGAAGTCAAAGAAACAATGAAGACCTTTGAAGATCAACAATGTCCAAGATCAACCCTTGAAATATCCAAAAATGTCAAAAATAACCCTTGATAACCTTTTTCCAAAGTTTGGTGCCAAAAGTGACAAGTAGTGAAAGTATTTAACAAAGGGAAATACGTTTTTAGGCTGAAAGACTTTGTTTACCAAAAATACCAAAGAACAAGGACTGAAAGTGTGCATATGAAACATTTAAACACAAAAATGCGCCAAACACACAACTTTCCCCCAAAATCGGATCAAACACTTCACTGTTTACCATTCTTCACCCCCAGATTTTACTCCACTTAAACTTAGGGTAAAAATCAATTACCTTTGCACATGTGTGATTCACACATGCAGAAACCTATCCCAACCTTAAAACCCTTAATCCCACTCACTATGGACCCCACCCCCAATTCCCGTTTAACCAATCACATGACAACTTAGCCTCCAAGTTATTTGACATGGCAAAATCAACAGCTAAGAGTCCTTGCTTCATTCCAAAGCTAAAATGAACAGCCAAGATCACTTTGGACAGCCCACACCAAGAATTCGTCTAGAAGACTCAAGGGCATAATAGGGAATTCAGTTCTAGGGTTTGTGAATAGTGTTTAGCCAGGCATTTGCCTATAAAAGGAGACCTCAACATGTGAGAGTCTCTTTGTTCCAGTTTTAGGCTATCAATCTTTGTAATTCCTTTTTAAAGTAATAAAATTTGATTTTCTGAATTTTGAGAAATCTTGTTCTTGTTTATTAAAAGTTGGTGTTGGAATAGCCTAATTCTGAGTTCCATTTATATGTTTGAAGGTTTTTGAGGCAAGGTTTTAGTTGATAAAGCTTGGGTTTCAAAAATCAGAAAGTGCTTGTTTATTTGATCTCACCGTATTGTTTGTTCATCTTAGCAGCATTGGAAGCTGGTACTTGTTCTGCTAGTACCTCAGCTCAAACAATCCAGGGCCTGGATGTAGGTCTTGGAGGTTTGCATCCTTCTCCTTTTTCAATTTCTCTTTTATTTTCTGAATTTTTGGTGAATTTGCATGTTTATGGTTGAATATGTGTTATTGTGGTTGATTATTGTTGATTTGGCTTGGTTTGATGTTATTGAGGTGTTATTGATCTGATTTGTGGGTTGAATCTTCATAAGCCTTTGAAAATTTGTGAAATCAAGTTTTAAAAGGGTGTTTGGGATTACTGCATAAGTTAGATTTGTGGCTTGTTAAGTGCTTGTGTGTTGTTTGCAAGTATTGGTATCTGTTTGTTGGGTGTTTTTTTTCATCTGTTTGCAGGTTTTGAGGCTTTGAACACATTGATTCTTAGATTGGCTATAAGATCTTAATAACTTGGTAAAATTGGCTAGGATTTTGAGGACACCTAGATATAGGCTTAGGCTAGGGCTAACAAGTGCTAAATCATAGTTAATCACACCAAGGTAGAAGGATTTGAGGCTTGAAATTGGATCAAGTGTCAAGTATATCAGTAAACTGTTTCTGCATATTGTTCATTGTTCATCAGTAACTTCTAGTGCTTTGATCTTGTTGATTTCTTTGATTCAGTGTTTGATTCTTGTTGCTTTGTGTTTATTGTTAGTTTATATAGCTTGTGTATGCATCTGGTTAAGTTTGGTTGGCTTATTTTGCTTAAATCTGCTTATTAAGTGCTTAACTGCTTATTTGCATATCTGGAGCATATCTGTGGACTGTTTGGCTTATTGTGGCTTATTGTGTGGATCATTTTGTGATTGTATTGTTGCTATTGACTCCTTGTGATTCACTGATCACAAGGGTGCCTTTGTTTCCAATTGAATCAAACCAGAACTCTCAAAAAAGCTTGGTCAATTAGTCAAAGCGGTGGGAACTCCTTTCCCCTGCTGGTTGCCACTGATAGTGCAATTTTGGTGTCAGCTTATCAATAAGCTATAATAGCTTATTCCAACCAGCAACAACTTTGTTTTTGTAATAGGTGCTCATATTTTGACCCATTTGTTCATACTGGAGCATTTGGGTGGTTGACTTTTAGGTTTGACTAGAAAACCAACTCCTTTGACTTTTACATAAGTTCATTTGTGCTTATTCTGGCTTATTGGTTGTGCTTAATGGATTTTTGTTGATTGATTTTGCTTATTGAGTCCATTTGAAAGCTTTTGCAAGTTGAATCAGCTTCTGAGGTGCATTATTTCTCAAAAACGACTATTTTGTCGTTTTGTGGATTTTTGCTTTTCTATTTTCTGGCTTATTGAGTGTGCTTATTGGAAATTTCTTTTAACAGATCTCTTAAGCATCCTAAAAGAGGGTTGTGTGTCAAATTAGAGCTTATGGCATTAGCTTATGGCTTAATGGGCTGAAAAGCCCAATAAGAATAAGCTTTGTGTTCAATAAGCTGTGATAAGCACATTTTCAGCTTTTGGGCCTTTAGAGTTTTGTTCTTAGAATTAAATTTTAAGTCAGATAGGGCTTTTCCAAGTCAATTGGGCCAAGTTTGACTTTTTGGGCCCAAAAGCCCAATTAGGTTGACTGTTTTCGGATTTGGCCCATTTGGGGGCCCATTAGGGGTATTTTGGTAATTTCACTTTGATTTTCTGATTATTTAGGTTAAAATAAACTAGTTTGCAAGTTTTTCGATTTTTTTATAATTTTTGGATTTTTAATATTATTTTATTATTATTTTATTATTATTTTTAAATTTTCACATTTTCCAACTTTATACATTTTTCTTAGGTTTAATACATTAAAATAGGAATTAAGCAACTTTTAGAATAATTTTATCACTTTTATATTAATTTTTATAATTATTTTAAGTTTTAATAGTTTTTAAATCATTTTAAATAGTTTTTATTAGTTTTAAAATTTCTAAAAATAGTTTTTAATCTTTTTAGGTCATTTTAGAGGTTTATCAATTGAAAAATCTTTATTTGGGCTTTTTGATAATTTATTTGATTTTTAGGGCTTTAATTAACATTTAAAAGTTGAATATTTAATTATTTAAAAGGTTTGAAAAAGTTTTGATCATTGGTAAACTCTTAGTTTATTATTTTTTATTTTTGGTGAATTTTTGGTAATTTTTAGAATTTATTTTTTATTTTTGTGATTTTTAAGGTTATACGTTTTAACTTTCTAATAGTGATTTTTCTTGGTAGTTTTTATTTTTACGTCTGATACAAGGGTTTTGCTAGGTTCAGAATAAATCTCGGAATCCTCTCGAATTGATCTCAGTTAAAAGTGGAATGATTTGTTCTTGGTGACAAAAAGTGGATTTGGTTTTCTATTCTACTAAACGGGTAAGTGAATAAAATGGTAATGAAGTAAACTTAAAACAAGCACAAATAATAAGCTGAAGAATAACTCTTACTGAAAAATACCCTATGCGGAATGTAACACCATTCGGAATGTTGACATCTATGCGGAATAATTGTCTTATTCGGAAAACTTGCCTATGCGGAAAATGATCTCTATTCGGAAAAATGTATCTATGCGGAAAATATGCTTTATTCGGAAAGTAAGGACCATTCGGAAAATATTGCTCTATTCGGAAAATTAGGACTATGCGGAATATATGAAATATTCCGAGTAAAGGAAATAAAGACACAAGCAATTCGGAAAACTAAAATGTTCCGAATAAGGGAAACACAAAATGGCCTATTCGGAAAATTATTCCGAGTAAAAGAAATTGCAACACCCCTATTCGGAATATCAAAAATTCCGAATAAGGAAAAATCAAAATTGGCTATTCGGAAAATGAGGCCCTATTCGGAATATATGGAATATTCCGAATAAAGAAGAAATAAAACCTCCACTCGGAATAATTGAAATATTCCGAGTAAGGCAAACGTGAACTTGGCTATTCGGAAAATCTGTCTTGTTCGGAAGGTCTGGAACGAAGAACAGATACAGTACCAGCAAAAACAGGGGAACCAGATCTTGATCAAAATTAATCTAAATATGCAAAAAGGTTTTACCAAACTAACCAATAATCATTAACATACCATAAGAAATAAATCCCACCAACAAAAACACTAAATCAACAACTTTTTGAAATCAAACTTGAATCAAATAAGAAACTTAGAAACTTGCAATAAAAATGATGAAGAACAAGATGAATAGAAAGATGGAATGGATTGATTAAAGGAAAAGTAACAAGAGTATTGAATCAAACTTACAAGATGAAAAGAAAAAGATGAAAATCACCAAACTCCCTAATGGAGTTGGTGATGGAACGAACTACAAAGAAAACTGGGAAAGAAAAATGAAGCTAACTCCCTATTTGTGTGAAGGGAGTGTCTATTTATACTCCTAGTGGTTGGTTGGTGAGTGGGCTTTCTCCCTTTCTTCTTGTCTTCTTGTCTTTTCAGAAAAGTTGATGTTTTCGATTTTGATTCGGGATTTGTTGTCGATTAAATCCAACTCGTCTTTTAATTTCTTCGTTAAATAGACTTGAGTTTCTTCGACTTATGAAAATCTTCCGTCTTTAGTCCTTTTCTTCGATAAATCTTCGAATAGGCCCAGTGACTTCAAATCTTTTGCATCTCTTGGACAATAGACTTCGTCTTCAGTCTTTTTTCCTTGATAAAACCCGTGCAATCCCATGTTTTCTTTAATATTCATCCGGTTAGCTCTGAAATCACAATAAACACAAAAACCACGCATAATTCCAAACAAATGATATTAATTACGTGTTTTGGTCTTGTTTTAGCCAGAATTAAGTGGTAAAAGGATGGGTGTTTACACACCTATCAAATCCCCTACACTTAACCATTGCCATGCCCTCATGCAATGCTTAGTGATAAAGCAAATTTTACATTTTTCTCATAATTAATCAACCTTGGCCTTATTCAAATACTACTAAATAAGAATCAAATTACTAAGAGAGAAATAAAAACTTTAAAATAAACAAAAGGAAGGAAACAACTTGTAAAGAAATCAAGGACTTACATTAGGGCTTTGGTGTTGCGAAGATTTATCACCCTCAAGTTTCACGTTCCCCAAACTAAGCTTGAAAACGAGATCATTGTTATTATAAGTTAGTAAATCAAACACTTACACACATGGCTTAATTAAATGCTTAAACTCCCTTATTCCTAGGTGTATCTCTTATATTTTATTTTTGTCTTAGCATGATCATGAAGATGCATTTTTGGACTTATTTCGATAGTTTATTAGGGCTGAAAGCAAAGTAGGACGATTTGATCAATAGTTAGCTAAAGGACAAAATCTCTTAAAACTGCTTCTCGGGATATCAAAAAGTTCATATCTTGGCATAACTTGGTTCACGATTTGAGACCTTTCTCGGGCCGATATTTGGCATGTACTTCATACTTCATATCTTCGAGAGACGTTCTTGAGATAATGGTCTTCTCATCATAATAGAGTTTCTTCACTTGGAGACTTTTGAGGGGTACTCCAACTTTGTTGACCACGACTTCATGATTATTTCTTCAATCTCTAATTGGGATTTTGAGATACAACGATCCGCCTCCTTTTCGGACTTGGATCTATTTATCCTCATACCTTGTTAGGGTCTTTCCGGATAGACTTCTCCATGATCTTTATGGGAGTTGATTGCTTTTCGTCGTGAGTCTTGATCCTTCATATTGACTTTAGGAATAATGCTTTTCACATCACTTTGGATCTTCAGCAATAAAATTGAATCCTCATGCCTTGTTAGGGCCTTTTCGGACTCGCCAATCTTCGCGCCCCGCTTCATAAGTTATGCCTTGGCTATGAACTCTTATCATTACCGAGCAACTTTTAAACGATCTTGGGCTAGAAGCTAAGTAACTTTTCAAATCGTAAGACCTTACTTATTGCAGATAAATTATTAGCAAGTGATGGGAGAATAGGCAAATAATTACACCAAGTGAGCTTGCGCAAGAATACCAACTTATAATTGACTCTATCATTTCTCGTCCTCCACAATTTAAAATCTCAAGTAATGAGACTCGTGGACACTTAGCCTAATAAACCAATTAAGGTCTATATGGTTAAGGATACTAGCTAGAATAAACTTGGATAAGTCTATTCGGGTTGAGTCAAAATAAACGCAACGGGCCTAATATGTCAAAGACTTCTAAACTAGCTACACCACTTTATTAATATTTTTGACTTTATTGCGGGATATATACATATGAAAGCAACGATAAAAATTTAAAAATTACGACTAAATGGCCAAAGTTAATAAAAATTTTGAAAAATGTTGAAAAATAGGATTTTCCGGTTAATTGAAGGCATTTTCATGGAAAAGTCCACTTAAAACTTCGATAGAAGTCTCCCCTACACTTAAGATAAACATTGTCCTCAATGTTTAAGCATGTGGGAAAAGTCTCCCCTATACTTATGACATTGTGCACGTTGGTTAACTGGAGTTAAGGAAGAGACGACTAAAGTGAACAATTTCAAATGAGAGTATGAAGAAAATTGAATCACGATAGTTGAGAGATAGAACCGGATTTCGGATAACACGGGAGCACGGTTCTTTCAAAGATTTCCAAGATTGCAGTTATCCCTGTAATCACATCACCACACAAACACAAATGACCACAATAGGTCCTCCCCTACACTTAGGGGGTTAAAGGGATAGATACTCGGGCTGCCTCCCGAGGAGCGCTTGTTTTTGATAATCGAGTCACGAGCCTGACTCGACCCAAATTTAGTTCATGGGGAACGTGGTGAGGGATGGAATCACCTCCTGAGAGGTGTCCTCACCAAAGTACAACTTCACTCGTTGGCCATTCACCTTAAAATTTGGTCCATTAGGTTGAGCGAGCTCGAGAGTACCAAATGGAAAAATTTGGGCAATGGTGAATGGGCCGGACCAACGAGATTTGAGCTTGCCTGAAAAGATTTTCAACCGAGAGTTAAAAAGTAAGACTTTGTCTCCAACATGGAACTCTCGGTTTTTGATCTTGGAGTCGTGAATGAGCTTAGTTCGTTCCTTATAGATCAAAGAATTTTCATAAGCCTCATTCCGAAGTTCATTTAGCTTATTGAGTTGGATCTTGCGTAGGTCACCGGCTTTGTTTATATCAAAATTAGCCCACTTCAAGGCCCAATAAGCCTTGTGCTCCAACTCAATGGGGAGGTGGCACGCTTTCCCGTACACAAGACGATAAGGCGTACAGCCGATCGGGGTCTTGTAAGCAGTACGGAAAGCCCACAAAGCATCATCCAATTTATCAGCCCAAGAGGCACGATGCTCTCCCACGGTCCTTTCAAGAATTCGCTTCAGCCCTCGGTTGGATATTTCAGCCTGGCCATTAGTTTGTGGGTGGTAGGCTGTGGAAAGACGATGATTTACACCGTACTTAGCCATGACTCGAGCAAATTGGTCATTGCAGAAATGAGTCCCACGATCACTAATAATGGCGCGAGGCACACCGAATCTAGCGAAAAGAGCTTTCAAAAAGTTACAAACCACCCTTGCGTCATTAGTAGGCAAAGCTTTGGCTTCAACCCACTTAGAAACGTAGTAAACGGCTACAAGGATGTATTTGTTTCCTTTAGATGAAGGGAATGGCCCCATAAAGTCGATACCCCAAACATCAAAAATTTCACACTCTTGAATGAAATTCTGAGGCATCTCGTCTTTATGTGTGATTTTGCCTTGCTTTTGGCAAACATCACATCGTTTAACCATATTGTGAGCATCACGATATATGGAGGGCCAATAAAATCCCGAATCAAACACTTTCTTAGCGGTGTAGTTGGGACCAAAGTGACCACCGGTGGGTCCTTTGTGGCAAGCATCCAGGATGTCCGACGCTGCCGGTCCATCAACACATCGGCGGATAATCAAGTCGGCGCATTGTTTGAATAGGTAAGGGTCGTCCCAAAAGTAAGTCTTGATGTCGGTAAAGAACTTCTTCTTTTGCTGGGACGTCAACCCTTCCTTGAGAATTCCACCCGCCAAGTAGTTTGCAAAGTCTGCAAACCACGGGGTTTCATTTGGGTTCGAGTTTATAGACATTAAGGTCTCCAAGGGAAAAGAATCATTGATTTCTTTGGTCGGATGATCCCCTTGGTATGGATCCTCAAGTCTGCTGAGATGATCCGCGGCTAGGTTTTCTGCTCCTTTTCTATCGCGGATGTCGATTTTAAATTCCTGGAGCAGCAAAACCCAGCGAAGAAGTCTTGGTTTGGAATCTTGCTTTGTCAACAAGTACTTCAACGCGGAATGATCGGTGTACACAATGGTGGTAGAAAGGACAAGATAGGGGCGAAACTTTTCAAAAGCATAGACAACGGCTAAAAGCTCTTTCTCGGTTGTCGTATAATGCAATTGTGCCCCAGTCATTGTCTTGCTAGCGTAATGGATTGGTTGGAAGTGTTTGTTCACTCTTTGTCCAAGAACCGCTCCAATAGCAAAATCACTAGCATCGCACATCAACTCAAAGGGCAGCTCCCAATTAGGGGTAACCAAGACGGGTGCCTTAGTTAGCTTATCCTTAAGCGAGTTGAAGGCTTCAAGGCACTCTTTGGAAAAGATAAAAGGAGTATCTTTTTCCAAGAGGTGGGTCATCGGGCGAGCGATTTGAGAAAAATCTTTGATGAATCGACGATAGAAGCCCGCATGACCCAGGAAACTTCTCACACCCTTCATAGTTGAAGGTGGAGGCAACTTAGCGATTACATCGACTTTAGCACGGTCAACTTCAAGACCGGCTTTCGAGATCTTATGTCCAAGCACGACGCCTTCTTTTACCATGAAATGGCATTTTTCCCAATTTAGAACAAGGCGAGTGTCTTCGCACCGTTTTAGCATACGTTCTAAATTGGCAAGGCAAGAAGAGAATGAATCTCCGAAGACCGAGAAATCATCCATGAAGACTTCCATGGTTTGTTCAACCATGTCATGGAAGATAGCTAACATACATCTTTGGAAAGTCCCTGGCGCATTACATAAGCCGAAAGGCATTCTTTTGTAAGCAAAAGTGCCATAGGGACAAGTGAATGTAGTCTTCTCTTGATCTTGGGGATCGATGGGTATTTGAAAATAACCCGAGAAACCATCAAGAAAGCAGTAATATTCATTACCGGCTAATCGTTCAAGCATTTGGTCCATAAAAGGTAGAGGGAAATGATCCTTTCTCGTGGCATCATTGAGTTTGCGGTAGTCTATACAAACTCTCCACCCAGTAACGAGACGAGTGGGAATCAACTCGTTGTGTTCATTGGGAACAACGGTTATTCCGCCCTTCTTGGGCACACAATGGATTGGACTAACCCACGGGGAATCCGAAATAGGGTAAATCATACCCGCATCAAGAAGTTTGATAACCTCTGTTTTGATGACTTCATGAATTTTTAGATTCACCCTTCGTTGGCTTTGAATAGTGGGCTTGAAGTCGTCCTCCATGAGAATTTTGTGCGTGCAGAAGTGAGGATCAATTCCACGAATATCCGAGATTTTCCACGCAATAGCTTTTTTGTGAGCTTTCAACACAGCGACGAGGCGAGTCTTCTCTTCATCTTTCAAATCCTTCGCAATAATGACGGGCGACTTCTTGTTGTCGTCAAGGAACACATACTCGAGATGTGGCGGCAACTCCTTAAGTTCCAAATCCGGAGGATTTTCGACGGGAGGCGTTTTCAAAGTCGTGGCATCGATAGCAATGACCGTGGGAGATGGAGGCGAAGGATTGTCTTCGGTGAGAAGATTGTCAAAGAAACTCATGTCTTCATCCCCCTCGGTGGGAGAATCATTAGTAGCTAAATTCGCATCTCCCATGGTAGCTTCAAGATTGTTCCAGAATAAATCACTATCTCCAAATAGAGACAACGATGAATCAATAGAGGACACGGTCTCAACAGTGGGAAGAGAGGTAGGAATACTTTTGCAAGCATCATTAAAGTGTTCTTCACAAGCCTCATCGAGAACGTCAATACAATTAACACTCTCATATGAATAAGGTTGTTTGGACAACTTTCCCATGTTGAAGACTACTTTATCGTCACCCACTCTCATGATAAGCTCACCGGCTTCAACATCAATGAGAGTGCGACCGGTCCTTAAGAATGGACGACCAACAATAAGTGGCACACGGGGGTCCATCTCGTAGTCGACGACAACAAAATCAGCAGGAAAGGTGAATTTGTCGACTCCTACAATGACGTCTTCGGCTATCCCCACTGGATAAGCAACCGTACGGTTAGCCAATTCCAAAGTCATTTTAGTGGGGACTAGCTCTGGGAGAGATAATTGCTTCCAAACACTTAGAGGCATGAGATTAATACTGGCACCTAGATCGGCTAGGGCCATGCAATTCTCTACTCCCGGGAAATTGCAAGGGGTAAGAAAACGACCCGGATCACCAAGCTTGGTTGGCAATTTCCTTAAGAGCACTGCAGAGCAGTTCTCATTAAGTTGGGTGTTGGCAATGTCGAGGAGCTTTTCCTTGTCGCTCAAAAGATCTTTAAACATTTTCGCGTACTTGGGCATGTGAGCGAGAGCCTCAGCGAAGGAGATATTGAAATTCAGTTGTTTAAACATTTTAAGAAAGTTAGAAACCTGAATATCATCCTTGCTCTTTTGCTTCTCTTTCCTCAACCTAGAAGGATAAGGTATATTGGAAGAAGAGGAAGGCTTTGGGAGTATAGGATCACTCACAACCACGGGTGGAGGAGGGGTAGAAAGTAGAGGTGGAGAAATTGGGGAAGGAGAAGGATGAGGAATGGGAGCAGGCGACACGTTCTCCTTAGTCACAACCACCGGTGGAGGTATAGGAAGCTCGGGTTCCTTGGTACCTTTACCACTTCGAGTGGTGATTGCTTTCATCTCTCCTCTTGGGTTAGCAACGGTGTTACTCGGAAGAGTACCCGAAGAAGAGGGTTGACTACTTTGGAAGAAACTAGCCATCATGTTCCTCAGATCGTTCGTCTGACTATCCAACGTGTTTCTCATATCGGCTCTCAAATCATTTCCTTGCTTGACCAAATCTGCCTTCAGGTTGAGCACCTCTCTCTGTAGATTTCCCACTATAGCATCATTAGTCCTCATATAAGTTTCTACTTCTTGGTGAAGAGCGGTAGGTTGGTTGGGAGGAGCATTGTATGCAGGTGGTTGGTAAGCAGGTTGTTGGTAGACTTGATTGTTTCTTTGAGGTGGTTGTTGTTGCTTGTGAGGTGGGATGTATGGTTGTCGAGGCTGTTGTTGTTGTTGAGGAGGGCGGTTAAGGTTTTGTTGTTGGTTTGTGTTGGTAGGAGGAAAGCCAGGTGGTGAAAGATAGTTGTTGTTGCGGTAGCTAAGCAAGTTACGGTCACCTTGGGGTTTTGCTTGATAAGCAGGTTGTTGGTAGGTGCCATATGCCGCATTCACATTCTCAGCAGGGTAATCTTGGGTGGCGGTACAAGTTGTGTAAGAGTGGGGACCACCGCATATCTCACAAGGTTGACTGACAGCGTTCACTTGTGCGTTTTTGGCGTTGTTGCTGTTGTTGTTGCTGACGGTGTGGGTGACAAGCGATTCAAGAAGCGTGGTGATTTTGTCAAGTCGCTTGTCGCTGTCATTAGTGCTAGCACTAGCAACATTGGTCCTAACGCTCTTGGTTTGCACACGAGATTTGTTCTCAATGATATCCCAAGCAGCATTGGAAGTCTTAGCCAATAAATTACCCCCCGAGGCACTATTCAGTGAATCTTGGTCACTCATGCTTAAACCATTGTAAAAAGTATTGATTTGATGTACTTTGGTAAAACCATGTTGTGGGCATTTTCTTAAAAGATCTTTAAAACGATCCCAAGATTCACTGAATGACTCATCGTACTTTTGTTCAAAGTTTATAATCTCATTCCGCAAAGCGGTAGTACGAGAGGGTGGAAAAAAGTAATTGATGAACTTTGTTTCCAAATCCGTCCACGAGAGAATACTCTGTGGCGGTTCCTTAGCAAGCCAATGCCGGGCTTGTCCCTCTAAAGAAAAGGGAAAAAGTTGTAACCTTATAACCTCCTGTGGAACTCCATTGAACTTGACCGTGTTGGTGAGTTGTAGAAATCTCTTGATGTGGTCGTGTGGATCATCAATGGTGCGTCCCAAGAATGGTTGAGCTGAGACCATCTGGATAAAGCCTGACTTGAGCTCGAAATTGTTGGCGGCAATTGGTGGTATAACAATTGGATCCGTGTTGCCATCGACATGAGCTTGTAGCAATTCAATCATTGGGCGATTATCCGGAAGTGGCTCATTGTTGTTGTTATTCATGTTGTTGAAAGGTGGGTTGTTGTTGTTATTATTGTTGTTCGGAGGTGGTATGTTATTGTTGTTTTGGACACCAGCCATGTCTAAGTTATCGAGAGGCTCAGGCTCTTGATAAGACGTGGATCGAGTGCGCATACACCTGCAAAAGAACGAACAGAGAAAAACAAAGCAAAAATATTTTTGGTTTTTATTGTTTTTTACTTTTTAGGATTTTTGAAAATTTTTTATTATTTTTTTTTTTTAGTGTTTTTGAAAGTTTTCTTGAAAAAGTAACGTTCACGGGGAACGGATCCCAAAATCCAAATTCTCACAAAAAACTTTTGATCTTAACGAGAGGAGCCGGCAGCGGCGCCATTTGATACAAGGGTTTTGCTAGGTTCAGAATAAATCTCGGAATCCTCTCGAATTGATCTCAGTTAAAAGTGGAATGATTTGTTCTTGGTGACAAAAAGTGGATTTGGTTTTCTATTCTACTAAACGGGTAAGTGAATAAAATGGTAATGAAGTAAACTTAAAACAAGCACAAATAATAAGCTGAAGAATAACTCTTACTGAAAAATACCCTATGCGGAATGTAACACCATTCGGAATGTTGACATCTATGCGGAATAATTGTCTTATTCGGAAAACTTGCCTATGCGGAAAATGATCTCTATTCGGAAAAATGTATCTATGCGGAAAATATGCTTTATTCGGAAAGTAAGGACCATTCGGAAAATATTGCTCTATTCGGAAAATTAGGACTATGCGGAATATATGAAATATTCCGAGTAAAGGAAATAAAGACACAAGCAATTCGGAAAACTAAAATGTTCCGAATAAGGGAAACACAAAATGGCCTATTCGGAAAATTATTCCGAGTAAAAGAAATTGCAACACCCCTATTCGGAATATCAAAAATTCCGAATAAGGAAAAATCAAAATTGGCTATTCGGAAAATGAGGCCCTATTCGGAATATATGGAATATTCCGAATAAAGAAGAAATAAAACCTCCACTCGGAATAATTGAAATATTCCGAGTAAGGCAAACGTGAACTTGGCTATTCGGAAAATCTGTCTTGTTCGGAAGGTCTGGAACGAAGAACAGATACAGTACCAGCAAAAACAGGGGAACCGGATCTTGATCAAAATTAATCTAAATATGCAAAAAGGTTTTACCAAACTAACCAATAATCATTAACATACCATAAGAAATAAATCCCACCAACAAAAACACTAAATCAACAACTTTTTGAAATCAAACTTGAATCAAATAAGAAACTTAGAAACTTGCAATAAAAATGATGAAGAACAAGATGAATAGAAAGATGGAATGGATTGATTAAAGGAAAAGTAACAAGAGTATTGAATCAAACTTACAAGATGAAAAGAAAAAGATGAAAATCACCAAACTCCCTAATGGAGTTGGTGATGGAACGAACTACAAAGAAAACTGGGAAAGAAAAATGAAGCTAACTCCCTATTTGTGTGAAGGGAGTGTCTATTTATACTCCTAGTGGTTGGTTGGTGAGTGGGCTTTCTCCCTTTCTTCTTGTCTTCTCGTCTTTTCAGAAAAGTTGACGTTTTCGATTTTGATTCGGGATTTGTTGTCGATTAAATCCAACTCGTCTTTTAATTTCTTCGTTAAATAGACTTGAGTTTCTTCGACTTATGAAAATCTTCCGTCTTTAGTCCTTTTCTTCGATAAATCTTCGAATAGGCCCAGTGACTTTAAATCTTTTGCATCTCTTGGACAATAGACTTCGTCTTCAGTCTTTTTTCCTTGATAAAACCCGTGCAATCCCATGTTTTCTTTAATATTCATCCGGTTAGCTCTGAAATCACAATAAACACAAAAACCACGCATAATTCCAAACAAATGATATTAATTACGTGTTTTGGTCTTGTTTTAGCCAGAATTAAGTGGTAAAAGGATGGGTGTTTACACACCTATCAACGTCTTCGTCATTTTCTCTTCTCATCCCCTTCTAAACCAATCATTAATCACAAACATTTAACAAATTTTTCACACACGTATACCTCCTTGGGAAACGAACTTTCACACCATTAAGGGTCATTAGTGTTGATTTTCCTAAATCATCACTCGATACTTACCACTTTTACCCTCCTTTTCCTAAAAGTGGTGTAATATACCACAATCAATCATACATTTAGAAATGAAGGTGGCAACATCCTGCTTCATACCACTCCACCAAAAGTGTTGGTTGATGTCGTGGTACATCTTGGTAGAACCAGGATGTATGGTAAATGGAGAGCTGTGAGCTTCAGTCAGCACAGCTTCCTTGAGTGTAGAGTCATCAGGAACCACTAGTCTAGTGCCCTGCCATAAGATACCGTCGTTGTCAACACGAAACTCCGTCTGCTGATCAAGGTTCTGAATGATAGCCCAAATCTCACTATCGTCCTTCTGAGCTTCCTTGATCCTAGAATGTAAGTCTGGTTCTACTCTAAGATTAGCCCAGTAACCGTTCTGTCCTCGTACACAAAACTCAATATCAGTCATCTCTAGGTCACGGATGATCTCCTTTGCAATCCAGATGCCAGCAATCATACCCGACCTTCTGCTAGAGATGGCAACGGGGTCGGGTTTGCGGGGAATGGTTGCTACCATCCCCATCCCCAATGTTAAATATCTATCCCCATTTCCGTCCCCATCTCCATTGGGGATTACAAGCTACATACCATCCCCATCCCTAGCGGGGAACGGGGATCCCCAATGGGGAATCGGGGATTTTTTTCCCGTTACACAATTAACATTTAAACTATGTTTCAAATGACGCAACCATTACGAATAGGGATTAAGTCGTAGAATAGCAATGAACTTTTCAAAACGTATCGATTTGGTACGTGTACTTTTAAAAAGTTGTACAATAGCAACGAACTTTCATAAATGTTTCAGTCTGCACATTATGGTGACGTGTCACGCATAAATGGTGCCACGTGTCAGCCTTTCAGGGATGACACGTCATCGAAATGTGCATAATAGAACATTTATGAAAGTTCATTGCCATTGTATAACTTTTTAAAAGTACATGTATCAAATCGATACATTTTGAAAAGTTTATTGCTATTCTGCGACTTAATCCCTTACGAAGGGAATAACACAATACGGTGATATCAAACGAGATTAACATTTATGCGATGATGCTCAGTATTAAAAGTAAAAAAATTAACACAAGAGTTCATCCTAGAAGGTTAGTGTCAAAGGAGATATTAACTATCGATTGATAGTATTTCAAATATCTAATAATTATTTGAAACATACAAGATATATAAATGTATATGTAGAATATAGATATTCGGAGGCGGGTTCGGGGACTGGTTTGGGGAACAAGGGAATTATCATCCCCGCCTCCATACCCGCTTTTTATTATCGGGAAAATCCGCACCCCTATCTCCATACCCGGTCAACTCGAGGAATCCCTGATCAAATCGGATTCGAATATCGGGTACAAAGTTTTTTTTGCCATCTCTAGTTATGACTACATAACTATGTTACACGATCTTTTATCTAAACAAATAACTATCACTTTTGTTGCTATTGCTTTTGTTACTATAAAAAGGTGTGTTTGGTTAAACTAACCGTTAGCATTAGCACTAAGTAGTTAATAGTATCAGTTAAGAATAATAATTAATTTATAAAAATGTTTAATAAGTTAGCAATAGTTGTAATTTATAAGTGTGAAAAGATATAAAAACAAACATATATAAATAGAAATTTTTTTAAAACTTGAATTTAATGTGTTATATCAATGAGGGTATATAAGTAATTTATTAAGTCTAATGTTTTTTTATTTATAATTTTCATAAAAAAATGTTCATTGAAATAGCATATAAAAAAATAACATTTTTATAATAAATGCTAATGCTTATTGTTTTAACTAAACAAACTTTTTTTAATAATTATATTAAATATTAATGCTAATTTATGAAAATACTCTTGCAAAAGCTTTTACCAAACACACTTTTTAAAAGCATTGCTCTAACTAAACACATTTTCTTTCTCGTGAAAAATCCATTTAGAGCAACATGAAACTACCATGATGAACAATACTCCACCGTCTCAAAACTATTGTCCTCTATTCACTTTTTTAACATTGACTTTAAATTCTTTTACTTCTTTTCGATAATAGTTAACAAAAATTATATAAATAAAAATTCGTTTAAAAACAAACTAATTCATATTTTTTAATTAAATATTATATAATACAAACAAAAATATTTAAATTAAAAATTAATTTTTTTTGACTAAAATAATAAATAAAAAATTAAAAAATAATAATTTTTAAATGGTAATAAAATATGATGAAGTAGATTATGAAAAAAATAATAAAAGGTAAAAAATATTTTAATTTTAAAAATAAATTTAACTTTAAATAGGTTGTTGTAAAAAGAGATAGATCGTCAACTACAAAATAAATGTTATAAATAAGAATTTTAAATATCTTAATTTTAAATATTTTGAAAATTAAAATATTTTAAGTATTTTATAATATAGTAAGGAGTAAGATAAGATAAAATTATAAGATGAAGAATTAAATTTTAGTCATAATAAAAAATAAAAAATAAGAAAGAGTTGTGTGAGCTATTATAAACAAATGTCACAAGTTGAAGGAGTAGAAGAAGAAAATCCCACCTACCCAGTCGCCTATTAAAACCCCCACACCCATTTCCAAAAAACTCGAACCAAACCAACAAATCCCCTCTCTTTCTCTCTCTCTCTCTCTCTCTCTTAACCACTAGACTGCTGTCATGGACGCCGTAAACGAGTGGGGAAACACCTCCCTGGACAACCTCGACCCGGAGATCTTCGACCTCATCGAGAAAGAAAAGCGCCGCCAATGCCGAGGAATCGAGCTCATCGCTTCCGAGAATTTCACCTCATTCGCAGTGATCCAAGCCTTAGGCTCCCCTTTGACCAACAAATACTCCGAAGGCATGCCCGGTAACCGCTACTACGGAGGCAACGAGTACATCGACCAAATCGAAAACCTGTGCCGCTCACGTGCCCTCCAGACGTACCGCCTCGACCCCACCAAATGGGGCGTCAACGTCCAGCCGTACTCGGGCTCCCCAGCTAACTTCGCGGCGTACACCGCTCTGCTAAACCCGCATGACAGGATCATGGGGTTGGATTTGCCATCAGGTGGGCATTTGACGCATGGGTATTATACCTCTGGAGGGAAGAAGATAAGCGCGACTAGTATATACTTTGAGAGTTTGCCGTATAAGGTGAATTCGACGACAGGGTTTATTGATTATGAGAAAATGGAAGAGAAGGCTTTGGATTTCAGGCCTAAGTTGATTATTTGTGGTGGGAGTGCTTATCCTAGAGATTGGGATTATGCTAAGATTAGATCTATTGCTGATAAGTGTGGTGCTCTCATGCTTTGTGATATGGCTCATATTAGTGGTCTTGTTGCTGCTCAGGTATGTATACCTACTCTTTTCTTTTCAGATCTGCCCTTTCTTTCTAATATCTGCCTATACTTATTTTTTGCTTTGGATGTGTAGTATTTATGTTCTTGAATTTGGGGGTTTTGGATCTTGGATGTTTAGGTGTCTTGATTGCTGGTTTAATTTTGGGTTTCAATGTTTCATATCAGTCGATTTGAATTGGGGTTTTGAGGGTTTTAGATCTATGTATGTCTAAGGGTTTATCAGTTGATATCAACGTTTGCTCAAAATTCACATCTAAATTGCCATTTTTTCAACTTGGCAGCTTTAAGGATAACTAATCTTGTCTGCTGCTGTGTCAGTTGTTGCTTCTGCATCATAGATGAAACCGGCACATTTAAGATCTCACCTTTGGGTAGTGACTGTTTATATGCGTAATTATGTATAAAATCTTACCACCCATGTTCTTGTATATGGGGATTTTGAATTTAGATTTGTAGATCTGGATTTTAAGCTAATTAAATGCATGGCTATTTTCGGATATGCAATGTTGCTAATGATTTTGGAGTGTTTGATCTGAATGTGTGAATTAGGGATTTTGTAACTTGCTTTCTGCTATTCAAATTGTTTCATCTTTGGTTGATATGGGTTTAGTTTCTAGATCTACATTGAATATTATCTTGAGGTTTCATCCATGTTTTTAGAAATGAAATAGAATCAGGGTGCTGCATTTGAATAGAATATGGGTTATGCAGTTAAAAAGAACTTGATCAAACGAATACATATTGAAATTGATCCAGATCTTGCATTCATTTGTAGTAGAAAGCAATTGAGTTTATGTTTTATAATCAGCTGTGTTTTCAGATTTGAAAATGGTCTGCAATGCATTTGCTTGCTTTTGGACCTTTGGTTAAAATATTCTGTTGAAGCCTTATAGGCCACATGGCGGATTCGTACCCAGTCAACAAAGGGTTTAGCCCTTTAGGGTCTTGATGTTTTTTCCCTTTCTTGATTGGTTTATTATAACAAGATTTCTTTTGGCTTTTATAGGAAGCTAATGATCCTTTTGAGTTCTGTGATGTGGTCACTACAACCACCCACAAGAGTCTTAGGGGGCCAAGAGCCGGTATGATCTTCTACCGCAAGGGCCCCAAACCACCAAAGAAGGGTCAGCCAGAAGACGCAGTCTATGATTTTGAAGACAAGATCAACTTTGCTGTTTTCCCAGCTCTTCAGGGAGGTCCCCACAACCACCAGATTGGTGCTCTTGCTGTTGCCTTGAAACAAGCCATGTCTCCTGGCTTCAAGGCCTATGCTAAGCAAGTTAGAGCCAATGCTGTTGCACTCGGTAACTACTTGATGAGCAAGGACTACAAGCTCGTCACCGGTGGAACTGAGAACCATCTTGTTTTGTGGGATCTTCGCCCTCTTGGTTTGACCGGTAAGTGCTCATGGCTAATGATGGTTATATTGCTCATACCGCAACTGTTAAACATTGTTAATTGATTCATATGTTTGGTTCTGGTTTTACAGGCAACAAGGTTGAGAAGCTCTGTGATCTTGCAAACATCACTGTGAACAAGAATGCTGTGTTTGGTGACAGCAGTGCTTTGGCTCCAGGAGGTGTTCGTATTGGTATGTTTTTACAAATGACCCATTACTTAATTTGTCAGGTTTATTTAGAGTGTTTCTGATTCTGTGGTGTTTGTTTAGGTACACCTGCAATGACATCAAGGGGTCTAGTCGAGAAGGACTTTGAGCAAATTGGAGAGTTCCTTCACCGTGCCATTCAAATTACTTTGAACATCCAGAAGGAGTTCGGAAAATTGTTGAAGGATTTCAACAAGGGTTTGGTAAACAACAAGGAGATTGAACAACTCAAGGTTGATGTCGAGAAGTTTTCTGGATCTTTTGACATGCCCGGGTTCTCATTGGCTGACATGAAATACAAGGAATAAGTGGCTAAAGACTTGTCGAGTGTTTGTTTTGTGTTGTTATTAGTAACGTTTTCTGGGGTTTTTTTGGATAGTGTTTGTTTTGTGTTGTTATTAGTAACATTTTCTGGGGTTTTTTTGGATGTTTAAAAAAGCTATTTGATTAAAGATGTATGATTTCGTTGGAAGACAATAAGGTCTCACATATCATCCACTTCCGCTTTATATGTAGATTACTGCTTTTGCTTTCTTTTTGTTTACCAAAAGAATCCTCAATTGTTGTTTTACTGTTGCTGAGATATTTCATTGTAAAATATTGAAATCATTTTTATCCCTAGGTAATCTTTATATAAAGGTATGCGAGTTTAAACATGTGCAACTCTTACTTTTTTTAATCTCAAACTAAATGAGAAGAAAGTATTCTTATTACAATCTCCTATAACTTCCAAACGTTGATGTCGTATTCGAATTTTACCAAGATTCTTTGAGTAGTTATGAAGAAAAAAAAAATGCATCCCAATCTTGTTCCTCCATAATTTCCAGCTTATGGACTGTAAATCCTTAATCATGCTACATAATAACCGATATACGATGCAAATCAAATCTTACATTGTTCTGGAGATATGTTCCGATCTTCAAAGTTCAAGAACCTCCAAAAATCTTCATGTGTGCTAACCTGACCTACCGTTTTAACACAAAAGCTACTGTACATGTTTTCATCTATTTACACAAAAGCTACTATACATGCCCCTTTGTTCTCTAGGTCTGTGCTATTGTCTCCGTATGCTTGTTTTTTTTTTTTTGGGTGACACTTTCACTTGCCGGAGGTCTTTCTGGAAGAGTCCCCCTACTCTCGGGTAGGGGAGTGACTGTCTACATCCAACCTCCCCCATACCTCGCTCTTGCGGGATTGGGTTCGGTTGTTGTTGTTGTGATATTGGGAAAAACGGCTTGTTTTTTAGCAGCATTCCATACAGGATATGCAAGTATTGGAGTTTAATAAATGACGTGTTTTGCAACATGGCTAGTTGGTTCTGAGTAGCAAATTTGTTTCGTTATTTGGTTATACTACAGGTACAACAGGCCTAGTTTGTTGGGGACTATTGATTCTTTTCAACCTCCTGCTAGAGAATACTCCAAGCCTGTACTAATGCCAAATTGCCAATATGTGATGTCCTTAAACTGCCATCTCAAGGTCAGATATCTGTATGTGGGAAGTTAAATTCTGGAGCTCTTCGTAATGGAAGCAAGGTACAACCACTATATATTTAATGGCCTTTGACACGTTGGGATACAAAAAGAAGTTCATTGAACTTTTGCTGAAAAATGAGGAACAACTGATGGGCTATTTGCATAAAAAGTTGACCAACTTCTCTCAGGATAACCAAAATGGATTTTCCCTTATTAAGTTTGCTCATTATATAAAATCTTTGTCGAAGTTTCTCCCATATTAGGGGAAAAAGAACTACTCATATTACATGGAACAGAATTTGAATAAAGTTAAACACCTAATTATGCAACTGTCACAATGAGAACAAAGAAAAATGATCACATAATTGATTTTTACTTGCTGAAAGGTTTGCCATATTTTCTATTGCTATTTATCTATGGTTTTATTGTAGGTTCTCGTTCTGCCTTCAGGAAACAGTGCGATAGTGCGTCTACTAGAACGTGATTCTCAGCCATGTACCATTGCAGGAGCTGGTGACAATGTAGCTGTTAGTTTGCAGGGTATTGATGCAACCTCTGTCATTTCTGTTGGTGTGTTGTGTCACCCAGATTTTAAAGTGGCAGTTTCAAACCATGTGGAGTTGAAGATTCTTGTTTTGGATATCCAAACACCAATTTTGATTTTCTCTCAGGTAATGTACTGCAGTTTTAACTCGTTTTCACTTGTGAACTGATAGATTTAGGCTATGTTCAATCTTTTATAGGTGAAACCGTGAAATTGGTAAATAAAAAAAAAGTGCCTAAAACCTCCTGAACCACTTTTTTCAAGTAAATTTCTAAATATTTATTATATATTATACTTTATAGACATCGTAGCGAAGATATTAGCTTAGATGGCATGTGTATCTTTGATTTTGTGTTTTTATGACTGGGCTGTATGTGTTGATGATTTTTGCGTTGGGACTCTGAATGAGCAGTTGGAGTTTCATATACATCATGCTAGGGAAGCAGCAAGAGTTAAAAAGACTGTCTTTGCTTGATTCCGAGACAGGAAAAGTAACAAAGAAGTCTGTTTAAATCAAAGTGCCATAGTAGAGGTTTGTGTATCTTCTCCCTTCATTTTGATGTCTTGGGCTTATAGGAAAGTTAGGGATGTCGGTTTGCGCCGATAAAATATACGTATTATTTTGTTATGACTAGATGCACATATTAATCTATATAACTGTAATTTACAGATTCTTATAATCTAGTAATCAAATACTTCCTTTTTTACATATGTACATCGGTTTTCCTTGTATGCATTTTTAGTCTTTTTTTTCCGCAAAGTTCTAGACCAATCAAAATTTAAAATCGACTTGCCCATTTTTTATAAGATTTAAGTTAAACTAGGATACCCATACCATATACCCCTTAGAGCATCAGGTATCACGGCTAAGTATTTACCTCTTCACTGCGCCACATCAGCACCACGTCATACCAACTAATCTCTCTCCTCTTCTCCAAAAACACCCCCTTTATCACAACTAGTCTCTCTCCTCTTCACTTGGGTCCCACCACTCACCATTCCCACTCACAATAAAAATTTTGGGCCCCACTTTATTTACCAACGAGCAATGTCACTTTGTGACATTTGACATCCGGCGAGGGGAGGGGGCGGTGTAACGGCGAACGGCGGCGAGAGGCGGCGAGCGTGCCACCTAGGCACGGCGAACCAGCCTCTTTGCCACACCGTTCCCTCTTAGTTCATGAGCTTTTTATAAGGTTAGGGACAGTTTGAAAAGATGTCCCTCAGTTTTGTGGCTATAGTTTGAAAAGATGTGACGTGTATGAGCACACAAAAATTTGGACAGGAAAAACCAAATAAAACATGTGTAGCTGTATTGAATATTACTCACTGGTATGATTCAGGAGAGCTTAGCATATGAAACAGTTAATATTCAATCTGTATAACTGCTTAAATTAGCAGCAGTCTTGCGGCATTATTTATGCACTTGACTGACGTGTTCTGTTTAAGTAACACCTTGTGATATTATTTTATACTTTATCCTAATTGCTTATAAACTTTGGTTAGAGCTTGAGCTCTGGTGAGGTGTATGAGCACAAAATATGTCGTCAAGCAAAATAGAAAAAAACATGTACCATGCTGCCTTTGTGCTTATCAGCTAGTGGATGCTCTAACCAATATAATTAGTTGTTTTGTGAAGCCCATATTTTGTTAAAACTCTAGTAACGAAATTGAATACCATGGGATAGTTAGAATTACGCTTTAGAACTCGCTATAAAACACTAGATATATAAGTTCTTTTTAGATTTCAGTCATCAACTCCAGACCATCACTTTTCATATTTCTTGCATCTAATTGTTCCATAAGTCGTAACCATTCTCAAAGTTTTAAACTTGGTTCCCTTATTTGCTGTGACAATTCTCTTGCTATCTTGGGCTTCCCTCTACATAGATGCTAGAGAATTATGATAAACTTGTCTTGTGAAACATAATATGTAAAACCCGTGTGCTTTTACAATGAATAGTACCCTTATGATAGTACGTACATGATTATAACTTTCATTTTATAGCATGTTTACGTTTCACGAACAAGAATTACAAGTATTACGTACGTGTTATATCACGATAAGTATTTATTACGTATGAACACACGATAATTATTTCAATAATAATTATAATCACGAACATACGAACATGAAATCATGAACGTAAATTAATCACGAGCTTAATATTACGTATGTATGTATA
The DNA here is from genome assembly GCA_025667525.1 of Glebionis coronaria. Classification (NCBI taxonomy): domain Eukaryota; kingdom Viridiplantae; phylum Streptophyta; class Magnoliopsida; order Asterales; family Asteraceae; genus Glebionis; species Glebionis coronaria. The sequence continues at coordinate 353,941,744 of CM046874.1, forward strand.
TTTATTACGATCACGAATAAATATATTAAGTCACGATCGATAACTAATTAAATCACGTAAAAACACGAACACGAGAACACACTTATAATTTAGACACGGAAAATGTTCGGGTTACCCTTATGTGGGCCCCATACCCGTGGACACACAAGAAGAAAAGGGCCAAGCCCATTGTTTTTTTACTAAACAAAAAAAGGGAAAAGATTAGTTTCATATTAACCAAAATTTAGAAAAGCAAGAAACCCTAATCTCTTTTCTTCTCCTTCTTTTGGCCGTCGGGTTTAGCATCACCAAAGGGGTGTTTCGGTTTGATTTTAGTGTTTGATTTATTGCAAGGATCGTTAGTGTGTTCATCCTCTTGATTTCACGTGATCGGTATAAACCCTAACCTTTTTTCTTTTATGTTTTGATTTACTAATCACATAAAATCATGAATGTTTTTAATAATAAATTAAAAACAAGTTATTAATCATGTTATTAATCATGGGGTCAAATGATTAAGTGTTAAGGGGGTGTTTGTTTGTGGCCGACGCCTAACCGAGCCCAAGGGTGTGCGAAAAGCAGTCATGGAAATGTCCTGCTCTTTCACTCGCCACTGTTGTCAGTATGATGGTAATTTATTTTTGGAAAAGTGCTTAGTACTCTGTAGTCGATCGTATACGTCGTCAATACGTGGAGGGAGTTAACGGTTATGAATGGTGATTTGTTTACATCGAAAGTGGTCGACACGTAATCTCATGTTACCGTTCTTCTCCTCAATAAGCAGAACCGGTTCATAACATGGTGATGCACCTGATGAATGAACTTTGTTCAGATATCTCTGCGGCTGACCCTTCAACTCGTTTAGCTCAAGAAAGCCGTGCGATGAAGGGCCTTGGAGACTGGTGTCGTTCCATAACCTGCTTGATGTTATGATCCATCTTGCAGATGGGAAGTATATTTGGAGGTTCCTTTTGGAAATACATCTGGAAAATTTTAAGTAATCAGCTGACTCTGGATAAAGAAGTTCCAGGAGTCGTGTTATAGATGATAGCTAGAAAATCTTCACAGCCATGGAATGACGATCATATGTTTGTAAAACATAAATGACTTGTACATATTTTTTTTCTGATGGAAAAACCATGCTGAATGTATTCAGGAGCCTGAACATCGCTATACATAATCTGATATGAAGGACGGCTTATCGTAGCATGGGTTGCTGTTCATAGTCCATAGATGAAGTCAAATTTAACTCCCGTCTGTCGGAGGGAAGTACGTTAGCAGATTGGATTTCACCATCATACTGAATGAATGAGTTCGTACACATGGATGGTACGAATCGCGTCCTTATGGTCATGGATATATGGAATGTGAAATCAAGACATGAAAGTGCCATGCTACTACATGGAGTGAAACGTCGTAATAGTACAGAATGTGCTTCACCTGCCTCCCCAGAACGAACACTGCGTGTTCAAAGATGAAAAATACTCCGGTGATGATGTTGAAATTCTTATGGCCTGATTTATTCATGACACATCATAATGGTTATACCCCTTGAAGGCATTCTGAATTACTTAGGGAGGTTTCAGATGATAAACGTGAGTCATGTGTCCTGACTCGTGTCTTGAGAAAGTATGCGCATGATATGTGTCTTGACTGGTGTCTTGACATGTGTCTCGAGAAGTGGAACAATGAGATTTAAAATCTTAGGTCAAAGTAACCTTAAAACCCTAATTTTTTCATCAATAGCGGCAGAAAAAATTCCTTCCCTTGTGATTCGATTTTTTTGATCCTTTAATCTGAATACCTTATAACAATGCTGTTTTCTCGTTTAATCTTGAGTTAACATAGTTTTTATTTGGTTGAAAGTTTTTTTAGGGTTTCTTTAATCGGTCGTCCTTTTTATTTTTTTCCTGTGCGCGTTTTGTGAATGCGGTGGTTACGTTTTCTAGGTTGTTTCGTATGTCTCTGTTCATATTCATATACATTCATTGTGTGTGTCACGTGTTACCTGCACGATTAGCTCGTTCGTTTTCCATTGTAATCGCATATTAGGGTTTGGTTTTTCTTGTGTTTAGGGTTTCTTTTTCGTTACTGCTGATTAGGGTTTCGTTGTGCTTATAATGAAATCTAATGATTATCCTATGATGGATGTGGATGCAAAGGCTGCGTTACTTAATAAGATGCAGCCTTGTACGATTGATGTGATTGGTAAGGTCTTTGGGATACCACTGCACACGGTGGCTGAAGTTCGTGAGTTCATGCACAATTTAAAGTTGAAGAAATTTGCTATATGTTCGTTGGTATCCAGTGAACGATTGAAGGAGATCTTTAATTTGTTGTGTGCTTATGAAGCTAATTTGATGGTCAAGTTGGGTGGTTCGAACGTTGATCAGACTAAGGTTCATAGAAATCCTAATGGTGACCTATATAGCCGTGTTACTATGCGTCAACCAGTTAAGGATAGGCAGGATCCACTGGATGAGTTTGTTAGTGTATCCTCGCCTTTGGTGTCTAAATTCCTAAATGTGGAAACTAGTTTCTCGCTGGCTGATGGAAACCCTAATATGGGGCTGCATGTTAATGAAGGGGTATCGTCTGCTGGTGATGATTTTGCATCAAGGAAGGAACAAACAGGGATTGGTGGGCAGCATAAGTAGATGATTCTTTTTGGTCTACTGGTTCGACTATTTCAGTTCCGAGTTCAAATAATGTTTCTCCGCAAGCGAGTGGGTCAGCTGGGAATGGTTCTCAACATGCGGATATTGCTGGTGCTCAGTTTGTTCAGGTTGCTTCGGTGTCTTACGCTGGTATTGCTTCGCCTTCGAAAGGTAATACTAGCTTAATGTTTACACAAGTGGACAATGTATTTGAAGGGGTGGATATTTCTATTTCGCGTCGTGTTATTCAAAATGTGGGGAATCGGTTTGAAAATACTCTATATGGATACTTCATTGGTAAACGTGAAGCTTTTCCTGTGGTTGAATACTTTGTTAAGAACAATTGGGCGAAGTATGGGCTCAAGAGAATTATGCTTAATGCTAAAGGTTTTTTCTTTTTCAAATTTGATTCGAGCTCTAGTTTGGAAAGTGTTCTTGAAGGTGGACCTTGGATGATTAGGAATAATCCAATTATTCTTAGGAGATGGGCGATGAATACTAGTTTACTTAAGGAGGAGTTGAGCCGTGTTCCGGTTTAGATTAAATTGCATGATGTTCCTTTAGAAATGTTTGATGAGGAAGGTATTAGTATTCTTGTATCTTATTTGGGGAAGCCAATAATGCTGGATACTTATACTAGTGCTATGTGTAAGGAGTCATGGGGCCGGAGTAGTTTTGCAAGATGTCTTATTGAGGTTAGTTCTGAGGCTCCTTTACGTGAATCAATTAGTGTTGGTATTTCATTACTAGATGGTACGGGTTTCAACAAGGCTACTATTATGGTTGAGTATGAATGGCAACCTCCTAGGTGCGATAAGTGTAAGATTTTTGGGCATGCTATTGCGTCGTGTCCTGCTATGGTGGTGGCTCATAAGGAAGTTGCTAATGGTAATGATGGATTTTAGCAAGTGGCTAACAGAAAGAAGAAAACTAATAATGTTAGTAATAAAGTGGGCCTCCAACCTGGTAAGAAGTTTGTGTATGCTCCGAAGGCTGATGGTAATAATGTTAAGGGCAAATCTCAAGTGGAAAGGCCTACTACGTCAACTGGTGGTCCAGAGAGGAATAGTGAGTGTTTGCATGGGTCGACTTCTGATCTTAATAGGCCGTTAGTTAAGCCTAGTTCTAAGGCTGCTTCTTTCCTGCAGGCTGCTCCCATTGTGATTTCTAATCCCTATGATGCTTTATCTACTCTTAATAAGGAGGATAGTGGTAAATCTAAGATTACTGTTTCAAATGATGAGGAGGATGTGGAGAATACTTATGATGAGACGGCAAATCTTATGAATGTTTCTCAATCAGGGGCAAGCACTCCTGCTGGTAACATTTTTAATGTTTAGTATCGCTTCTTGGAATATACGGGGCTTGAACCAGTCCCCTAAGTAGAGAGAGGTTCGACAGGTGGTTACTGAGAATAATTTAAGCGTCTGTGCTATTTTGGAGTCTCATGTTGATGGTGTCTATGATACATCTCGTAAGGTGTGTAGGAGATGGAAGTGGACTTCTAATGGTAGCTTGTGTACTAAAGGTTCTCGTATTATTGTTGGTTGGAATGATGATATGGTTGATGTTGGTGTTATGGCTCAAACGGAACAGGTTATTCATTGCCAGATTAATACTCGGGCTGATCGGAAAACCATTTCCTGTTCTTTTGTGTATGCTGCTAATTACTATGTGGATCGTCGTGTGTTATGGAATAATCTTGCTGCTCATGCTTATCTTATGCGTGATAAGCCATGGGTTTTGATGGGTGATTTCAATGCTGCTCTTAATCTTGAGGACCACTGCTATGGTGGGTATGAGCCGAATATTGCTATCCGTGAAATCAAAGATTGTGTTCAACTCATGGAGGTTATGGATGTTAATGCAATTGGTCTTCATTTCACATGGAATCAAAAACCTCAGGGTGATTGTGGTTTTCTTAAGAATATTGACAGGATTATGTCTAACATAGTTTTTATTGATGAGTTTCCGGGTTCTCTTGCGGTGTTTCAACCTTATCGAATATCGGATCATTCTCCGTGTGTGCTTCGTATTCCTAAGGTTAGTAGATCGAAGCCAAAACCTTTCAAATTCTCTAATTTTCTTGTTCATAAGGAAGGGTTTCGTTCTGTGGTCTTGAATGGGTGGAATTTGAGTGTGTCGGGTTGTGCTATGTATCATGTGGTTAAACGTCTGAAACATCTTAAAGCGCCATTTCGCAAGCTGCTCCATGCGAATGGTAATCTTCATGCTCGTGTGATTCGGACTAGGGATGAGCTTGACGCGGCCCACATGACTCTTGATTTAGATTCATCAAATACTGATGTCCGTGAAGCTCATGCTCGGTGTCTTTTGGCGTTTAAAGAAGCGTCTCTTGATGAGGAAAGGTTAATAAAACAGAAAGCTAAGATTGAGTGGCTTGATGCGGGTGATTCTAATACAACTTACTTTCATAAAATTGTTAAGTGTTCTAATGCCCGTAACAGGATTGATATGGTGCGCGATATGTCTAATGTGTTGTGTGAAGGTAATGATGTTGTGAATGCGTTTCTTGCACATTATGAGCAGTTTCTTAGGTTGGAGGGTTCTTCTATCCCTTTGGAATCACATGATTTGTTCTCTAATGTTATCGATGTGCAGCGTGCTTTGGATATGGTTCAAGTGGTGTCGGATGCTGAGATTAAGATTGCTCTGTTCTCGATGGGTGATGCTAAAGCTCCTGGTCCGGATGGATTTACGGCTGCGTTTTTTAAGAATGCCTGGGATATTGTGGGTGGTGACGTTACATGTGCTATTCGGGACTTCTTTACCAATGGCAAGTTGCTTAAGGAAATAAATCATACCATTATTACGCTTATTCCAAAGGTGACTGTTCCTAATAAGATCACGGATTATAGACCTATTTCTTGTTGTAATGTGATTTTCAAATGCATTACGAAGATTATTGCTAACCACATTAAAGTGGTGTTAGGGGACTTGGTTAATATTAATCAATTTGTTTTTGTTCCGGGGCGTAGGATTTCGGATAATATATTACTTACTCAGGAATTAATGCGAAGTTATCATAGGAATATTGGACCTCCTCGTTGTTCTTTCAAAGTGGATATTCAAAAGGCCTATGATACTGTTGATTGGGGTTTTCTTAGGGTGATTCTGCTTGGGTTTGGCTTTCACACTACGATGGTTGAATGGATTATGGAGTGCGTGACTACGACCTCGTATTCTATTTGTATTAATGGGAATCTCCATGGCTGGTTTAAGGGTAAGCGTGGGCTAAGACAGGGTGATCCCTTGTCACCTTATTTATTTACCTTGGTTATGGAAGTTTTGACTCTCTTGATGCAGAGGCTTGTTCGTTTGGTGGAGGAGTTTCTGTATCATAATCACTGTGAGCACCAGCGTAGTGTTAATCTATGTTTTGCAGATGATTTATTTATTTTTGCTAGGGGGCATATGGATTCGGTTCACATCATTATGCATGCTATGGAGGAATTTAAAAATGTGTCAGGTTTGGTTCCAAGTATTCCTAAGAGTACCACTTTCTTTTGTAATGTTCCACCTAATGTGAAAGCTAGTATTCTGGATCTTATGCCGTTTGCGGAAGGCACATTGCCAATGCGTTATCTTGGGGTTCCTCTTATCTCGTCTAGGTTGCTTTATAGGGATTGCAAAGTCCTTGTTGAAAAATTGGAGAGTCGGGTCCAGGATTGACGTAACAAATTTCTATCTACTATAGGGAGACTTCAACTTGTTAAATCTGTGCTATCATCTATGCACCTGTACTGGGCTTCAGTTTTTATCCTGCCTGTTCGGATTGTTAATGCAAGTGATGCCTAATGTTAGAAATACGTTTTAACGTATATTAGAAGTATCGGTCACTCCACAATATTATTAATGTTGTAATAGCTCGTAGTTAATGTGTGCTTATTAAGTTAAGTAAGAAACCGACCCATGGGCTTGTCATGGGTCGGCCCAAGCCCAATAGTGGCTTGGATATAAATACCCCTTTCCACCATGGAAAGGGGTTGGTTGTTGATTTTCCATTTTATCATTTTAATGAAAAACACATAGTTCTCTCTCACTTTCTCTCACTGGTTTCTCTCTCTAGAAATCTTCAACCCACTTCATAGATTAACAAGATTATCAATATTCTACATTTGGTATCAGAGCTATGGGGTGATTTAAGGTAATGATTTGTGTTGTTATTTAGTTTTTGATTGTATTAGTGTTCTTTAAGAAGATTTATCTTGATTCTTGGAGTTTTTGGTGATTTTGTTGATTGGGATTAGTAGATAAGTATTGGGTTTTACTTATTTTAGTAGAAATCACAAAACTTTTTGGGTAATTTGGTAAAAATCTGGGTTTGTTTCTTCATTTATTTGATCGACTGTTACACGAACCAACTTCTGTTTCCCAGTAAAGTTCCGAACCAAAAGTTCCGGATCAAAAAGTTCCGGATCAAAAAGTTCCGGATCAAGGAAAGTTCCGGATCAAAAAGTTCCGAACCAAAAGTTCCGGATCAAAAAGTTCCGGATCAAGAAAAGTTCCGAATCAAATCTTCCGAACCAAAAGTTCCGGATCAAGGAAAGTTCCGAATCAGTACTTCCGAACCAAAAGTTCCGGATCAAGGAAAGTTCCGAATCAAATCTTCCGAACCAAAAGTTCCGGATCAAGGAAAGTTCCGGATCAGTTCTTCCGAATCAAAAGTTCCGGATCAAGGAAAGTTCCGGATCAAATCTTCCGAACCAAAAGTTCCGGATCAAAAGTTCCGGATCAAGGAGTTCCAAGCCAAAATCTTCCGAATCAACACTTCCGAATCAACAATTGTTCCGAACCAAGGGATATTTTACTTGTTTTTTCGACGATTTTTTTTAGAGGATTTAATCTTGGTTTCTTACAACAAAAACTCAACACAACTCACAAACTTTACTTCACTGCTCGATCAACCGATAATCTTTGTCTCTTTGAAGTGATCAAAATGAATTCGAATTCATTAATGCCTCAAATGACATCACTTACGGATATTTCCGTCATTACGGGAACGGATAATCGCCCTCCAATGCTCATTAAAGAAGTCTTTGAAGCATGGCAAGGCCGTATGATGTCATACATTAAGGGAAAACCGACATATGGGAGGCTTATGGTCAAGTCAATTCTAAATGGTCCACTTGATTATGGTACCATCGTGGTTAACAATGTGACTCGACCACGGGAGTTTGAAGAACTTACACCAGCTCAACAACTTGTTGCCGATGCAGACGAAAAGGCTCTTCAAACCATTCTCCAAGCTCTTCCACATGACATCTATCGAATGGTAAGTCAATATACGGTTGCAAGGGATTTATGGGAACGTCTAAAGGTGTTGCTACAAGGTACGTCTCTTACCAAACAGGAAAGGGAATGTCAGTTGTATGATCTGTTTGATAGATTCATGTACAGCCCAGGGGAAACGCTTCACGACTATTACTTCAGATTCATTACTCTCATGAATGATCTGAATGTATACAATCTCGTGATTGCTCCATTCCAGGTTAACACCAAGTTTTTGAATACTTTACCTCAAGCTGAATGGGGTGAGTATATTACCGATGTTAAGTTAACCAGGGATTTGCATAAGTGCAATTTGGATCAACTCTGTGCATTTCTTCAGCAGCATGAGAAACACGTGATCATGCACCGTTCGCCTCGAGGTATGTACCCTGATTCTTTAGCTTTGATGGCGAATTAACCAAGTTTGTCGTACAACAACACTCCTTATATCATGGGACACCAAGCCTATCATCCATCACCGTACCTGACTCCAAGCTTCCCCCAATATTCGATTCTACCGCAACCACCCACCCCACATCAGCAACAATATCGGTTTAATGCACCTTCATCTCAGAGAGAACCACAAGCATCACAATATGCTTCACAACCTCACCCATATTCACCAGCAAGTATTACACCTTATGCTCAGTCATCATATTCTTCTTATCAAGAAAATGCAGCATATCCATCAAGCTACTCTGACCACATGAGTATTCCTTCTAGTGCTTATGCAGCTCAACAAGACCAAGCACTATATTGTGATAATGATGAAGTCCCCATTCCTGAATTCAAACAAGGAACTGACCCAGTTGAAGTGTTAGCCACTATGTCTGCTTATCTCACAAGGACATTAAGCAAACGAGGATTTAGATGACCAGCTCCTACTAACAATCAGCTGAGGAATTCATCCAATTCTCGCCAACAAGCTACTATTGAGAATGGCAGGGTAATGGTTCAACCTATTCAACCTTATCAGGGGAGACCTACTACATCAACCACCAATGCACGCACGGTCAATCCTGCTCCAATGGTCAACACTCCTCCACGGGCTAATTCCACAGGCAAGTTGAGAATGATTACATGCTACAACTGTAAGGAAGAAGGTCACATGTCCAGGGATTGCAAAAAACCCAAGAGGAGAAGGGATGGTCAATGGTTTGCAGAGAAGATTTATCTGGTGAACGCTCAGGCACAAGGAAGGGAACTTGATGAAGAGGAGCTTGCATTTCTTGCTGATCCAGGGATTGCTGAACAAGACGTTGTCACCACACAGAATGCAGCATACCAAGCAGATGATCTTGATGCTTACGATTCAGACTGTGATGAACTTCAATCTGCACAGGCAGCTCTTATGGCAACTATCTCTAGCTTAGGGCCAGAAAAAATATCTGAGGTACTTACTAATACCACTGATAATACCACTGATACTAGTATTCAACCACATCAAGTTGGGCAAGAGGGTGTTGATCCGAATGAGTCTTCGGTGGTGAGTCTTTCAAATGAGGAGACAATCACTGATAGTAATATCAATGTGAGTCCCCAGACTTTGAGTGAATCACAACCGGGAGCCATTTCGCATACGCATATTCCTGCTCAACAAGATTTGGTCATGGTTCCTGCTACATTACTTAGCCAAATGAATACTGCACTCTTAGAAACCCTAGCTAAGAATAAGAATTTGTCTGCTGAGCTTGCTTTGTGCAACGAAAAGGTTCAAACTTTGGAATTAGTTCCTTCGTCCACTGTTCTAACAAATCCCGAATATGATCATTTTCGAAACAAACAAATGAGTCATTTGCAAGAAATTGAAATCTTAAGAGCAGATCTTTCTAACGAACTTAAAGAAAAAGAGTTAGTGGTCACTAATTTTTACAAACTTCAAACGGATTTTGAGTTACTCGAGTCTAAAAAGAATGAAATGGAAATTAATGCGGCTAATAAGATTCGAAGTTTAGATTATTTGCTTTTAAGACAATACGCTGCCTCTCAACTAGTGCACTTATTTGATGCTTCGTTTAGAGAATTTAACTTATCACGTCAAAAAGGCCTTCCCCCTAACCCACGGTATGCAAAACAAGCTTTTATCCATAGTCCAAGACTTTATAATGCAACCCAATTAGGATTGGTCTTAGACCCGATTGTTATTTTCGATGATCGCACAAATAAGGATCTAGTTGATGAGAATCGGTCATACAACTTTGTAAAATATCCCGAGTGTGATTATTTTAAAATGAATCAGGAGCTTGCAAAAACGGATTTTAGAATTCGCTTCCATATGGATAAAGATCTCATCACAGCACCAACCTACATGTTAAATGAAGAAAACCCTAGTACACTTCCTACACTTGTCAAAATGGAAGGACCTAAGGAAATTCCAAAGGATCTTCCACCTGTTAGCACTGTATGGTTAAACTTGCAAGAGATTAATCAATACTTTGCTAGTTTTGACAAGGTCATTTTGGGATGTACGACTTCTAATGGCCTAAACGCCGGAGAATGGGCTTTCGAACACATGAACGAGGTGTTTAAGAATGAGATCAATCCGTTTGTCGAAAGTCTAAAAGGAAGTTTTGCATCTCTTAAGGAAAATCTTGAGTTTGAAATTGCAGAAGTTCAAAAAGTGTTTTATGAAATGGACACCGCTTACGAACTACAATTAATTGAAAAGGAAAAGATTTTATCCGAATATGACCGATTCTTGTCCCAAGTAATTTCGTGTGATGTGCTTACTACTGTGAATGTTAATTATTCGAATGAGCTTACATCCGCTATGATTAAATGTGATGCTGTGAATATATGTGATGATGTGTGTGATCTCTCTGTAAATGTTGCTAATAATGTAAATGAGGTAGATAATCATTCTTGTCACGAATCTAACGCTGAATTTTTAAAGCTTCAAGATTCTTACAATTTACTTTCAAAACGCTTTAATCAACTTGAACAACATTGTATATCTTTAGAATTAAAACAACAAACTCAAAATGAGGATCTTTTGATAACAAATGGTTGTGAAAATAGTGTTGAGACGAGTGACAAGATGATTGCAATAGTTAAGGCATTAGAGGAAGAGATTATGAGATTAAAGAGAGATGTGTCATCAAATGAAACATTAAAATTGGAACTAGAGGCTGCAGAGTCTAAAAACCAGGACTTAGAAATTAGACTTTCGTCTATTCTAGGGGAGATGGATCGTGCAAGACAGGGAATGTCCAAACTTTATGGTTCACTAGAAGAACGCTTTGCTTTTAATGCGGCACATCAACAATCTTATGTTGAACAATTGAACCAAAAATGTGAGGAAATCTCTGACTTAAATATCCAGCTCATTGACAAAAACATGGTTTTGGCCGAGTTAAAGGAGACACTTCTTCTCACCCGACAAGAAGTTGTTAATAACTTAGCTACCAACTCTGCACCGTCCTCTAGTGCTCCAACAACCAAGTCAGTAGTGCTTTATAAGAACCCGCTCCATAAGAAAAACCTGGTTACCTACGATGATTATATGAGGAATGCAATTAAACATGTAGATCTTGTTAGGGATATTTTAGATGATTTATATGCGTTAGATCCCTCAAGCAGTTACTTTTATTCAGCTCATGAATATATTAAGCGAGTTCAATATTGCTTAGCATATTTGCAATACATAGGTAAACCAGGTTCTGCACTACTCACTAATCGACCCATTGCTGTAACTCCATTCAATAAGACCCCAGGAGCAAAACCGTTATTGGCACCATCAAGTAAGGCACCTTTAAAATCTGTTGCTAATGTTCCCACTTTGCCTTCTACAGGATTAAAAGAGTCTACTAAGGCTAAAGGATCGCCACTCAAGAAAGATAAGATCAAGCCCTCCACTAGTAGTACCAACAAGAATAAAGTAGAAGCTCACCATAGGAATGTTATGTCAGATTTAAATAAAAAGAATCATGTTGCTAAGACTAAAAGCTCTGCGCCTGTGCAGAAGCCTAAACCATTTGTGAATTCTAATTTGAATTGTTGGAATTGTAATGAGTGCATGTTTTCCCAACGTCATGATTTGTGTCTTATTGATCATGTGAATGAAATGAATGCCATTAGGAATAATCTTGAATGGAAGCCCACTGGGAGAACTCGTACCCAAGTTGGCTGGCAATGGTGTCCCACTGGTAGGACCTTTACATTAGATGGAAAATGTGCCCTTTAACTAGGAATGCATCCATTGAGGTTAGGTCTCAGCGTCCTTTAGTTAGGCACACTAGCACTGAAGTATGGAAACAGCGTCCTTTAATTAGGTCAGCCCCCACTATAGTGCCTATCAGTGACGAAATACCTCAGGATTTAAGCCAACTAGAATCTACACCACCAACTAGGAAGAAGGCTAGGAAATCTAAGAAACCTAAAGTTAGCAAATCTAAGATTATTAAATCTATACCTGCTAATAACAAGGAACATTCAGATTCCGAAACCTATACATTGTCCTCGTCTGGTGATATTTTCAGGTGGTCCAAATCATCCTCTGGTATTTGGACTCTGGTTGTTCAAAGCATATGACCGGAGATCGCTCGATGCTCCGAAATTTCGTCAGCAAGTTTATTGGAACGGTTAAATTCGGTAATGATCATATTGCAAAGATAATGGGGTATGGTGAATATCTGATTGGAAACGTTACGATTTCAAGGGTATACTATGTAGAAGGTCTTGGTCATAATTTATTTTCAGTCGGACAGTTTTGTGATTCCAACCTAGAGGTTGCTTTTCGACAACATACTTGTTTCATCCGCAACTTGGAAGGAAAAGACTTGTTGAAGGGATCTCGTGGTGCAAATCTTTATACGTTGTCCCTACAAGACATGATGGCCACCTCTCCAGTATGTCTTCTCTCTAAAGCATCTAAGACCAAGTCATGGTTATGGCATCGCAGATTATCTCATCTCAACTTTGATGCTATTAATCATCTGGCTAAAAACGAATTAGTTCGTGGTCTTCCAAAGCTCAAATTTCACAAGGACCATTTATGTTCCGCGTGTTCAAGGGGGAAAAGTACCAAGAAATCATACAAGCCCAAAGCTGAAGACACCAATCAAGAAAAACTTCATCTTTTGCATATGGATCTTTGTGGGCCAATGCGAACCGAAAGTGTGAGCGGTAAGAAATTCATCCTTGTTATTGTGGATGATTTCTCCAGGTTTACATGGGTTAGATTTCTACGTACAAAGGATGAAGCACCGAAGGCTATCATCACTTTTCTGAAATTCATTCAGGTACGTTTAAATACTACTGTCCGCCGTATTCGTACAGATAATGGAACAGAGTTCGTCAACCAGACTCTTCGTGATTACTATGAAGAAGTTGGTATCCCACATGAAACATCCTCTGCACGTACTCCATAACAAAACGGTGTCGTTGAAAGACGGAATCGTACGCTTATGGAAGCTGCTAGGACTATGCTGATTTATGCGAACGCTCCATTGTTCTTGTGGGCAGAAGCTGTATCTACTGCATGTTTCACCTAAAACCGCTCTATCATTCGGAAACGCCATGGAAAAACACCTTACGAGCTTCTACATGATCGTAAACCCGATGTTTCATTCTTTCATGTGTTTGGTGCTCTTTGTTATCCAAACATTAATAGTGAGAACTTGGGCAAACTTCAACCAAAAGCCGATATAGGTATTTTCATTGGTTACTCACCCTCCAAGAAAGCATAGCGAATTTACAACCGTCGTCTTGGTAAGATAGTAGAAACTATGGACGCAGATTTTGATGAGCTGACAGCGATGGCTTTTGAGCAACGCAGCTCTAAACCCGCGCTTCACGAGATGGGAACCGGTGCTATTAGTTCTGGATTAGTTCCCAATAATCCTACTTCTAAATCATTTTTACCACCTACAAGGCCCGAGTGGGATAAACTGTTTCAATCGTTGTTTGATGAATTCTTTGATCCCCCAAATGATGAAGTTCCAGCACCTGTAGTGATAGCTCCAATCCCTGAAGTTGTTGCTCAAGCTAATGAAGCTTTATCTAATGCATCTTCAATTAACATTGAACCGGATGCAACTCTACCAAGTGATTCTCAAACCACACCTGAATCGTCACCCTTACTTGTGCCTAATGATGTTGAAGAGGATTCTATTGATCACGATTTGGAATATGCTCACCTACAAGAGCTTCCTTTCTTTGGTGTACCGATACCTGAAAACCCTTCAGCCGTGTCTACCTCAGAAGAAGCTCCTTCAATTGTTCATTCCAGACCACCACGGATTGAAAAACATAGCACCAAATGGACAAAAGATCACCCAATTAGGAATGTCATTGGAAGTCTCGATCGACCAGTCTCTACACGCCATCAATTACAAGAGAGTGCACTCTATTGCTATTTTGATGCATTTCTCTCCGAAGTTGAACCTAAAAACTGGCAACAGGCTATGACTCAATCATCTTGGATTGAAGCCATGCAAGAGGAACTAAATGAATTCCAAAGACTTGAAGTATGGGAATTAGTTCCTCTCCCTGACAAGGTTAACATCCTTACTTTGTTGTGGGTTTATAAGGTTAAACTCGATGAGATGGGTGGAGTCTTGAAGAATAAGGCTAGATTGGTTGCTAGAGGATACAAACAAGCCTTGGGTATCGACTTTGAAGAATCTTTTGCTCCTGTTGCAAGATTGGAGGCTATTAGACTATTCCTTGCGTATGCTGCTCATATGAACATGATCGTCTATCAAATGGATGTGAAAACGGCATTTTTGAATGGTGAACTAAGGGAAGAAGTCTATGTTAGTCAGCCGGATGGGTTCGTTAGCACGGAGTTTCCTAATCATGTGTACAAGCTTAAGAAGGCTCTCTATGGGTTGAAACAAGCTCCACGCGCGTGGTATGATCTCCTTTCAACATATCTCATCTCGGAAGGCTTCTCCAAAGGCAAGGTGGACCCCACTCTATTCACTCTCAAGGAGGACAACGACATGATACTGGTACAAATTTATGTTGATGATATAATATTTGCTGCCTCTAACATAGAATTGTCAAAACGCTTTGAGAAGATAATGTCCACACGCTTTCAGATGTCAATGCTGGGAAAAATTTCATTTTTCTTAGGATTACAAATTTCTCAGAATCCCAGAGGCATCTTTATTAATCAATCCAAATATGCTCTAGAATCTTTAAAGAAATATAAATTTGAAAATTGTGACCCCGTGGACACTCCAGTGGTGGAGAAATCCAAGTTAGATGAAGATAGGAATGAGACTATTGTCGATCCAAAACTTTACCGTGGGATGATCGCCACCCTTCTCTATCTGACTGCTAGCAGGCCTGATTTGCAATTTGCCGTATGCATGTCTGCCCGGTATCAGGCTCGGCCTACCGAAAAGCACCTACATGTTGTTAAAGGATCTTTCGGTATCTCAAAGGAACACTTCATTGTGGTCTATGGTATCCGAAAGATTCCTCTATTGCTTTAATATCATACGCAGATGCCGATCATGCTGGGTGTCAAGACACGAGGCGTAGCACTTCTGGGTCTGTGCAACTCCTTGGAGACAGATTGATTAGTTGGTCTTCAAAAAGGCAGAAAAGCGCTGCAATTTCTAGCATGGAGGCTGAATACATCGCCATGTCCGGTTGTTGTGCTCAAGTCCTTTGGATGAGATCACAACTAACTGACTACGGTTTGGGATTCAACAAAATCCCGATGTATTGTGACAACAAGAGCGCCATTGCCCTTTGCTGCAACTACGTTCAACACTCCCGGGCCAAGCACATAGACATTCGCTACCATTTCATTAAAGAGCAGGTGGAGAACAGAGTGATCGAGCTGTATTTTGTCACCACTGAGTATCAACTGGCATATATGTTCACCAAATCCTTAGATCAAGGACGAATCGAGTTTTTGATCGACAAGCTTGGCATGAAATCATTCTCTCCAGCGACTCTCAAAGAATTGGCAGAAGAATCAGCTGAATAGTGGTGGTAAACTATTCAGGCGTATCCTTTGTTCGTGATCATGTATATTATCGTATATATATAAACCACAAAAGAAAAATACAAAAATATAAAACCAAGAAAAACAATAAAAAATATAAAATCTAGAAAAACCATAAAAATTATAAAATCAAGAAAAACCAAAAATATTTTTCGTTTTTTAAATCGGGCATGTATTTTAGTACGGTAATATTTACGGCTTTAGAAATGTCGATCTTGACACGGCGCCATAAATAGAGTCCGTATAAAAGTTGTACATTTTTAAAACATGCCCATTATGGCTTGTATTTATTTCAGACTGCAACCCGGTTTTCGCATTAAAGTCACGTATTTCCTTGGAAAACGTTGGCTCACAACGGGAATTAATTTTCTCGGGCATGATTTACAAGCCAAATCATGCAAAGGGATCAAGTTTACTTTACAACTTGGTCTAACGCGAGTTAGTGTACGTTTCAGTGCATTAATTTGTCTAAATAAGAGAAATCTTATTGCCACCACGAATCAATCTTTTCAAGACATTAATTGGAAACGTTTTCATCAATATTTGACTCTTTAAACAATGACTACAGCTCTTTAAATAGAAAACGGGTCATCGTTTAAGGGGGAGAAAATATTAAATCATCTTCGTCATCAAAAAGATTTTCAAAAGTATTTGTGGAAAATTAATTGGCTAAATGGTTTATGAGTGGTCTTGCTTTAGAATACGACTTGTGCTCGCTCAATGAGATAGGACTTGCTTTGGCATTCGTATTGTATTTGTCTGTGAGATTGTCGTGAATAGTTTAGCTAAGATAGGTTAAGTTGGCTAAATTTAACGATGGTTAGGGAGACTAGAAAAGACAAGGAATAAAAAGTAAAAGTGAAAACTGTAGGGTTAAAGGCGACATTTGTGAAAGTTGTAAAATTTTTTGACCTAGTCAAACCAAACCCCTCCGTCTCTTTCTTCTTCTTTCTTTATTCTGCTTTTCTCCCTCCGCCATTAACACATTCACACAAGCTCTTACACCTTCGTCTAATCCGTCCTACTCATTCCTAAGGTACAATCATCAGCTAAATCGTGTAATTATTCCTTTAAATTAACTTAATTAACTCATTTTAATTAGATTAAATCCAATTAGGGTTTGTGTTTAATTTAGGGTTAATTGATTAGGGGTTTTTGCTGGGTTTTGGATCGGATTAGGATTAGAACACTATGGTTGCCTTAGAATGCCTTAAAACTCACAATCGCGCTTAGAATAATCATTAATAGGGTGCGTTTAGGACTTCCGGATGAACAAGGCTAGCAAACTTCTGAATGAAGTTCTGAACAAACTTCCGAATGAAGTTCTGAACAAACTTCCGAATGAAGTTCTGAACAAACTTCCGAATGAAGTTCTGAACAAACTTCCGAATGAAGTTCTGAACAAACTTCCGAATGAAGTTCTGAACAAACTTCCGAATGAAGTTCTGAACAAACTTCCGAATGAAGTTCTGAACGAACTTCCGAATGAAGGAGTTCCGGACGAACTTCCGAATGAAGGAGTTCCGGACGAACTTCCGAATGAAGGAGTTCCGGATGAACTTCCGAATGAAGGAGTTCCGGATGAACTTCCGAATGAAGGAGTTCCGATCGAACTTCCGAATGAAGGAGTTCCGAACGAACTTCCGGATGAAGGAGTTCCGGATGAACTTCCGAATGAAGGAGTTCCGATCGAACTTCCGAATGAAGGAGTTCCGAACGAACTTCCGAATGAAGGAGTTCCGGATGAACTTCCGAATGAAGGAGTTCCGGACGAACTTCCGAATGAAGGAGTTCCGAACGAACTTCCGAATGAAGGAGTTCCGAACGAACTTCCGAATGAAGGAGTTCCGAACGAACTTCCGAATGAAGGAGTTCCGAACGAACTTCCGAATGAAGGAGTTCCGAACGAACTTCCGAATGAAGGAGTTCCGAACGAACTTCCGAATGAAGGAGTTCCGAACGAACTTCCGAATGAAGAGTTCCGAATGAACTTCCGAATGAAGAGTTCCGAACGAACTTCCGAGTGAAGAGTTCCGAATGAAGGAGTTCCGGATGAAGAGTTCCGAATGAAGAGTTCCGGATGAAGAGTTCCGAATGAAGAGTTGTTGGATTGATAATTGTTTGCTTAGAAGTCATAATGATATACATATATATATTTTTTGTGTATCAACCTTTTATGTCTTATCTTAAGCAGACACGATGACTAATCCAACAGTACAAGAACTCCAAGATGCTAGAGCAGCCGCAATTGCCGAAGCAAGAGCCCTCAAGTTTATACCAAACAATTACCGGCTGAAGCAAGTTTCAAAATCCACTCACCATGGATTTAAAGTCGCCATAGCAATCCTTATCACTCTCTGATGAGATGGCATTTATACATGATCTCATCGTTCTTTTCGGGCTTTAAATGCATAAAAATGTCATAAAATACCATATATATGCTTGTGTTTGTTTACTTGTGTATTTTAGGTATGGATATCGTGAAAAAGACAAAAGATCACAAGATACAAGGAAAAACGAACACGAGAAACGAAGCCGTACAATGAACCGGGCCCTAATCATGGAATTCTCATCAAATACCCTTGAAGACTTGAAGACAAACAAGATTGATCCTTATTTATTGAAGAAATGACACTTAAAACCCTTGTATATTGATAATTACAAGTTTGGTCCCTTAAGTTTGTCAAAATTACAAAAAGGTCCTTCAACTTTGAAGAAATGACAAGATTGGTCCCTCAACAAAATCAATTTGTCAATTATGGTCCCTCATGAAGATTAAGAGACATTGAAGACCTTTGAAGATCAAGATTGTCCAAAATCAGTCCCTGAATTATCCAAGAATGGCAAAAATAATCCTTGATAAACTTTGTGTGAAGTTTGGTGCCAAAAGTGACAATTGGTGGAACTTATTAACAAAGGAGAAACGGATTTAGGGCTTAAAAACATTGTTTGCCAAAAAAACCAAACCACAAGGACTGAAAGTGCCAACTTGAAACGTTTAAACCAAAAAGGGCGCCTAACACACCCTGTTCCCCTAATTTCGGATCAAATAAACTTTTACTGTTCACCTTTTCACCCAGGTTCTATTTTACTCAAACGTGGGTAAATTTCCAATTAACTTTGGCCACAAGTAATTCACACGCACCAAAACCAAACCCACACCTAAAATCCCCAATCCCACCACTGTGGACCCCAACCCCCAATTCCCCTTTCCTCCAATCACAACCCACCTTGGTCCCCAAGCTTATGACGTGGCCATAATCAACAGTGGAGATGCAATGCTTCATCACAACGCAAAATTGAATGGATGAGATCAAGTTTGGACAGCTAAATCGTCTAGAAAGTTTTGAGGGCATTTTAGAGATTTTCTTGTATTAGGGTTTATAATTTTATGGTTCTAGATCATTCTATGAGCACTATATAAAGAGAATCCGACTTGTGGATTTCCTTGTTCCAGTTTTCCTTAAAAACTTTTGTAATCCCTTTTAATTAATATAAAAAGTTTGGTTTTTGTTATTGAAACAGATTAATTCCTTTTTTATGATTTATTAAAGATTGGTATAAGTGGTAAAGGAAAACTGAGTTCCATCTTTATTTGGTGAAATAATTTAGAGTTTCAAAATTGTTTAGGTTTTCTGAAAATTTGAAAAGATTTTTGGTAAGGATCTTTTTTAGGGTTTGATGTTAAGAAGGTAAGTTGTTTGGTGATTAATAGATTAGAAAACGTATCAAGAAGGTAAGAAAGGTTTTGGAAGTGTTTTAAAAAAAAAAAAAAAAGAAAGAATAAGTAAACAGATTATATATCTTGTATTATCTTGTGTTCTTTGATTTTTGTCATAAACAGGTGAGAAGGCTTGTTGATTTGTGTTCAGCACCAGCCCCAGCTGGTAGGGAGGTGGATTTAGCATCCACAAGGACCCTTGGATGTAAGGGTCCTAAGGTAAATCTCTTTTACCTTTTTAAAATTTCAGAAAATAGAAGCTTAAGTGATTGATTTGATTTGGTGTTTTAAGTGTGATTAAGCTGCTTGATTTGTGTTTTTGTGATGTTATTTGCATATTAGATGCTAAGGGAAACAGATTGGTTAGGTTTTAAAGTATTTTGGTTTGTTAAATTTTGGTTTAAGAAATTTAACAGGGTGTTTGGCTACAAGGTTTAGCAGGGCACAAGTCTTAATTAGTGATTTTAAAAGGTGTTAGCAAGGGATAAAAGGATTGTGTTAAGTTTATAGTTAGTTGGTAACTAGTTAAGAACAGATTTGAAAGCTAAATTGTGAGTAAAAAAGGATAAAGTGTGTTTAAAATCTGCATAAACCAAATTCTGCTTACTTTTCATACAATTTGGCACTTGATCTTTGAATTTTGTGAAGTAATAGGTTGATTTAAGGTTTGTATTTAATTGTGTGACATTTTGTGAGTTTGTATACCAAGTTTGAACCTCTGAGTGTCACTTGAGTGCAAGTAAAAAGATTAAAATTCCACCAGACCTAGATTTGTTCACAGAAACTGTATTAGGCTGTGTGTGCTTTTGATTTGATCTTTTGTGTGTGCAAGGTGTTTATTGTTGCTAGTTTATGACTCCTTGTGCTTAAATAAGCACAAGGGTGCCTTTTGTTCACAAATAATCCATCAAATAAGCTTAGGGCCAAGCTCTTCTTGGTCCCTTTGTAACTTGTGAAAGCACAAAACACAAAGCACAATCCTGCTTGAGTTCAAGAACAAACAGACCACGTTTTCTAGCTTAATCTTGGTTTAAAAAGGTTATTGGATTGAGTTTGAAGCTTATTAGAGGTCAGTTATTGGTTTGAAAAAGTTAAAAAATAAAAAAAAAAAGAAAAATCGTCAAAAAGGGGGTTACACGCCTCGAACCCACAATCCTCACACTCACCACACACAACACTTACCACTGCGCCCTTGGGTCTTTTACTGACCAAGGGTGCAAGGGTAATCTATTTAACCCTTTTCTTTTCCTTCTAGCTTATTAAAAGCCGTAGCTTTTTCTTCACTTTTTAGCTTATTGATTAAGCACTTTTTGTTTTGCTTATTTTTCCTAGGACCAGGTTAGGGTTATAGACTTTTCTAGCTAAATTTTATATTTTTCCTTTTATTTAAATATTTTCTAGGATTTATTTAATAGACAGATTTTAGAAAATCAATAAAAAATAGAAAAAAGATTTTTAATTTCTAGGAAAAATAGTTTTTAGTTTTTAAAATAATATTTTGAGGTTTACATCTTGTTTTGGTTTCAAAAACTTTTATTTTTAATTTTATATTATTTTAAGGTTCTTTATAAACTTTAAACATTTTTATAAAATTATTAAAAAAGGTTTAGGAGCTTAAATTTGTGTTTTTCTCTTAGTTATATTATTTAGGATTTTTAATTAATTTTTAGAATTAATTTTAGTAACTTTTTATTTTTAGCATTATTTTAATATTATTTTAATATTAAAATTTCAAAATTTTATTTTTATTTCTTTTTCATTTTTCTTAGGTTCTTTAGCAATAATTAAGACCTTTTCCATTTTTAGAATAATTTTATAGCTTTTAGATTTATTTTTATAATTATTTTAAGTTTAATTAGTTTTTAATCATTTTTAATCATTTTTAGAGTTTTAAAAATAGTTTTAATAGGTTTTAATTTTTAGAAAATTACTTTTTAGTCTTCTAATAATATAAGTTAAGTAATTATTCAATAAAATCATATTTTAGACATTTGAATTAGTTATATTTAATTTTAGGGCTTTAATTAGCATTTAAAATTAAATATTTAATTAATAAAAGGTTTTAAAATATCTTTGTTGGATTTTTATCTTTATTTATATTATTTTAGACTTCTTTTTAGTCTTTTTAATTATTGATTTTGTTTTTGGTCTTAGTAATAATTTTTTTTATTTGGGTAGTTTTTCACGGCTTTACGTTTACGTCTTTTTCGTCGTAGTTTAATTTTAACGTAACCGTCTTTCATCTTCTCATCCCCATTCTTCTCAATATTAATCTCAAATACATACAAGTTAATTCACAACACATATACCTCCTTGGGAAACGAACTCTTTCATCTCTTTTTATTTGATTTAGGGTCATTACTTGTGGTTTTCCTAAATCACTCGTTAATACTTACCGCTCATATTTAGTTGCTTGTTTTTCCTAAAGCAAAGTATCTAAATTTACCACAATCATTTTGGCGCCGCTGCCGGGGAGGTGTGTTGTGCTTTAATTTGGAAGCTTTTGTTTTTGATATTATCCATAATAGTATTTGTGTTAAGTGGAACTCCCTTAACACGTATTATCGGTTTTCTTGGTTTTTCTTGTACAAATATTATTAATATATTGTATTAAGTATCACAATCAAAATACAATATCTCCAAAAGTGTGAAAACACAACCTTAATTGGGATTTGATCTCCTAATTATTGTATTCGAATCTCAAACAAAAAGAAAAGGCAAAAATAGATAAATACTTTCGTGAAGCTCGATTTTGAAAAATACAAACTATAAGGTGGGTATAAGGCGGGTATTATAAAATATACCCTAAGGAAAAAGGCTCTTAAGTGCTTCGCGCCGCCTCGTTTCCCCGCTTGCTTGTGAGTATTTTGAGATTGAAGGCTAATCGAGGGTTTTGCCGCCCAAAGTATTAATACGTATACTATATTTGCTTGGTTTTCTTTGTGATTAAACCCTCGTGAACAATTTGGTTTTCACCAAAGTTCTAAAGTCATTCGAAGGCGTTCACTCCACGTGATCGTTTTCATTCCTTTGAGGCTTCTTTAATCAAGAGTTTGATTCGAGGAGAGATTTTGTAGATTGTTGTCTACGAAGATACACCAAATTCCAAAAAAATTAAATATCATCAAAAACACAAAAAAATTGAAAATTCACAAAACAACCAAAAAGAATCTTCTTTGCTCACCTCCCATTCTTCGTGAAGTTTATGATCACTCGTAATCAAGCTAAACGAGCTCGTAAACGTCTCCAAAAGCAAGCAAATCAAGGATCGTTGATTGTTGAAGAACCTCCAATTGTTGAACCTATTGTAGAACAAGAAGTCGTCATGGCTAATCGTACTATGATGGAGTTGCTACAAGCACCCACCGAGGGTTTTGGAGAGGCTATTGTTATTCCCGCCATCCTTGCGGAGAATTTCGAGATTAAGACGGGTTTAATGTCGATGTTGCAAGCAAACAAGTTTAGAGGTCACGAGAAAGACAACCCGCATTACCACATTAGGAATTTCAACCGTCTCACCGCCACTAGCAAATTCAAAGATGTTCCACATGACGCCATTAAGATGATGTTGTTTCCATACTCGTTGGATGGACCCGCAAAAATTTGGCTCGAGAAAGAACCGCCAAATTCGATTTTGACATGGGCCGATCTCGTTTCTAAGTTTGTGAACAAGTTTTTTCCACCATCGAAAACAACACACTTAAAAAATGAGATTTCACGATTTGTGCAACGTAATAATGAAAGTTTTTCAATGGCATGGGAACGATTTAAAGAGATGTTACATGAATGTCCTCATCATGATTTTTCGGAATTACATCAAGTTGATACTTTTTATAATGGGCTTAATGATCATGAACGAGATTATTTGAATGCCGCCGCGGGTGGTAATTTTTTGTGCAAGACGACAAATGAGGCTTTATAAATCATTGAGAATCGATCTAAGGTTTATAGCCCTCGTAACACACCGAGTGTTGCCAATATGGGTTCGTCATCTTCGTCACAATCGTCTCGTAGCATTAACACCTTACATGATGAAGCTAATGAGGAAAATCGGTTTTTTGATAGATTTGCTAATCTAATGTCCCATTGGAAGGCTCAAGAAGCTTCCAATTCCGCTTCGGTTAAAGCGGTTGCTAAGAGTTGTTTATCTTGTGGGGGAGCTCATGATCTTTCCGAGTGCATTACCGCGGATGGTAACACTTCGAGTGCTTATATAGCAACGGGAACTTACAACCAAAACGGCCAAGGTTCCCGCCAAAATCAAGCTCCACCAAACCAAAATGTTAACAATTATCGAAACAACAACCAAGGTAATTACCAAGGCAACACACGCAATTACAACAAAGGGAATTATCAAAGTGGGAATGGACAAATCTCTAATCAAAACCAAAACCGTGATTTTCAAAACACTACACAAGGTTTTCAAAATGCTCACACGAAAAATTTGCAAGGAGAATTTTTGGATTATGCAAAAGCAAATGATGCTAAATTTGATAATATGCAACGTGAGATGATTAGCTTAAGATCCGAGTTGAAAAACGAGCTTAAAAATGAACTTGCTAATGAACTTAAAACTCATGCAAACAAAATGGAAGGAAATGTCCAACGTCTTCAACAAAACCAACAAAAGATGGAATTAGGACAACATGAGATTAAGCAAGAGTTATTAAAAGCGGATGCTAGACAATCTAAATTTGAGGACCGAATGGCTAAGATGTTTGAAGCAATCATGTGTAAGCCCTCTTCTTCGGGTGGTCTTCCTAGTGATACCATTAACAACCCGAGGGGAGAATTGAAGGTTGTTGCTACACGAAGTGGTAAAACTTTCAAGGAACCAATCTCTCGTCCAAGTACTTCTAAGGAGAAGGAAATCGAGAAAGAACCCGAGGTGATGGTCGAAAAGGAGCATATTACAATCCCACGAAGTACCGCTCAAACCACACCTACGGTTGAACCAATACCAATTGTGGAACCCGAGTTTCCAAGGCCGTTGCCTAATGACCAACCCACACCACCTTTACCTTACCCTTCGAGACGTAACAAAGAGAAAGCACAAGAACGGAACAATTATCAATTTGAGCTATTTATGAAAATGTTTCGTGATTTGCATTTTAACATAAGTTTTGCCGATGCTTTAATCATGATGCCTCGATTCGCCGCAAACTTCAAAAGTATGCTAAACAACAAAGAGAAGTTACAACAAACGTCTAGTTGTTCATCGGTTTTTCTAAGCCGCATACCACAAAAAGTCGGTGATCCCGGTAAATTTTTGATTCCATGTGCTATTCAAGATATGGAGGAATGCTACGCCTTGGCCGATCTTGGCGCTAGTATTAATTTAATGCCTCTCGAAATTTTCAAATCGCTTTCGCTTCCGGCTCTTACTCCTTCGAACATGTCCATCGAGATGGCCGATCATTCTACGATCATGGCATGTGGAGTAGCCGAGGACGTTTTCGTTAAAGTCGGAAAGTTTTACTATCCCGTTGACTTTATCGTTGTAGACATTCCCATCGATCGAAAAGTTCCTCTCATTTTGGGTCGTTCATTTTTTGATACATCACGAGCACTTATCGATGTTCATGCTCGAAAAATCACCCTTCGTTTCAATGAAGAAGAACTTGTTATCAATGCAACACAAAACTCCAATCTTTCTCATGTATATTCTATTGCAACTTTAAACCATGGTGACTCGACCAATGTCGTTTGCAAAGAATTTTCACCAAGAGTTTTAGGGAATGTCTCCAAAAACAATTTACCATTTCCTCCGCCGGTGGAGGTTATGAGTGCTAAGCCTACAAAGAAGAAATCATCAATACTTGAATCGAAAAATCCTTCGCCTCATCTCGAACATTCATTCTTGAAAAATGTTGATAAGTTGCCGGTTTCTACGGAAGATCTTTCGGATGATGAATATGTTGGCCCCGATGGGGAGGTTTTCTTCGTCGATAAACGTTTTGAGAACTTGCCACCACCAAAACCAAAACGGTTTCAAAATGTGAGAATTTTTAGTGTGACTAACATCGTCTTAGAAACACCGAATATTTTCGACATAATCAAAAAGGGTTTTCATAAGGAGAGTTTAAAAGATAAAAAAGGAAAAGATCTTAAATGTGATTTAATTGATTTTTCTAATCTAACTCCGTCATCACCACGTGATTTGAGTACTACAAACTCGTCTACTCCTTTTGACGATGTTTTGTGTGGATCTAGTATGGGGGAAGCCCCTTATGTTCCCTCATCCTTGTCCACCGAGGACGAGATATTTGATCCCGGAATTTCATGTATAGGGAAATCTCGGTCTTCCACCGATGCAATAAATGGAAAAACTATCTATTTGCTTGGTGCGAGTCTACCTCGAGTAGCTCAAACGTTTGTCTTACCAATTGTCTCACCCTTCTATTTCTCATCTATTTTCTTCAAACTCTTTGAGTTTATGGCACATGTTGAAGTGGTGTTAATTTGTTTTTCCAATGGAAACGAAAACGCCATCTTCGACCCCGGTATTTTGCATCATCTAAGGACTTAGTCCTTTATACCGGTTGCTTTTTGGGCCTTGTTTATCATGTAAGCCCCGCTAAAAATTGACCACACCATGATTTTCCCTAAATGTTCACATTTTGAGGGGATCGAGTCGAGCTCATGACTCGGTAATAAAAAACGAGGTGCCTCGTGGGGGAGATCCCATGCTTATCCTTTAGGCTTATTATTCACTAATAAGGGGACTTGTACCCTTCCAACTCGTTGTCTCGTGGTTGTTTGTGATTGTGTTATCTAGATCAGCATCGTCTACGATTGAAGACTCTCGTGTTCGTTTACGTGAGCCTCCATCGTTCGTTTGAAGAAGTTTTTCACGATTCCATGACATATCCTTTATTGTTCTAACAATTATCTTTTAGCATAATTAATAAACGGCTTTAGATATATTGTTGATCACCCTTTCCATGCTAGATCCTAATCATTCGACTCTTCGTCTCTAGTATGGGGGTGCTCCACCTTTAGACTCGAAACATTGAGGACAATGTTTACTTTTAGTATGGGGGGGTGAATAGGTACTTGCTTTGCTACGCCCTCACGTGTTCCAACTTTCAATGTTTTGTTTTGCTAATAAGGCTAAAAATGGCCAAATTTTAAAAATTTTCTTAGTTTTCATAAGTGTTTTTAAGACACGAATGTATATTTTCCGATGGGTAGAATAAGAGTTAATTTTCGACTCTATGGGCATTTGGAGCCATTTACATTCCTTAACCCGCTCAATTCAAGTTTTGCTAGACTTTTATATAGGGAGCTTTAAAACGCGAAAGTCTTGATTCATTCGGGTTAAGAACAAGAACTTTTCGCAAGTTCCTATAATTGATTCTAGAAAGTCACTTATCAAGGGAACTTTAAAACGCATTCTCTAAACTTGAAAAAGTCCAAGAAAGTGCAAGATCCTATAGGTGGCTTGAAAACCCAAAACTTTGATTTGATATAGTCTTAATGAAAGCTAATCCAAATTTGGCTTAATTTTGACTTGCATGGCTAAGTATTCACGAGTCTCTTTAATTAGAGGTCTTTATATAGTGAAGAACGAGAAATGATAGAGTTAGACAAGTGATCATGCTAAACGTAGAACATGAAAGTGTTCTTTCAAAAACTCATATGTTTTTAATTGTGGCTTTTTCTTCCCATAAGATCAATGCATTAGGAATAAAACATAATTGCAATAAGTAAGGTCGTACGATTTGAAAGGTTACTTAGCCTCTAGCGCAAAATCGTTTAAAAGTTGCTCGGGGTTGAATAGAGTTCATAGCCAAGGCATAACTTATTGAAGCGGGACGCGAAGATTGGCGATCATCCAAAAAGGCCCTAACAAGGCATGAGGAGCTCTATTTTAGCTAAAGATCCAAAGATGATGTGAAGTATCATTATTCCAAAATCAATATGAAGGATCGAGACACACGACGAGAAGCTATTACTCCCCTAAAGAATGGAGAAAGTCTATCCAAAAAGACCCTAACAAGGTATGAGGATAAATATATCCAAGTCCGAAAAGGAGGCGGATCATTGTATATCAAAATCCAAAGTAAAGATTGAAGAAAAATGATGAAGTCGTGGTCCTATATGAAGAATCTCTCAAAAACGTCAAGTGAAGAAATTCCAATTATATGAAGAGAAGACCATAATTTCAAGAACGTCTTCCCAAGATTTGAAGTATGAAGTACATGCCAAATATCGGTCCGAGAAAGGTCTCAAATCGTGAAACGAGTTATGCCAAGATATGAACTTAAGGAGATACACGAGAAGCCGTTTTAAAAGATTTTGTCCTTCGGCTAACTATTGATCAAATCGTGCTACTTTGCTTTCGGACTAATAACTACTCAAATAAGTCAATATGAATCACTTGTGATCCATGACAAATAGATAAAAAATGCTAGTAACCCATTTCCTTTTATAATAACTAGGATTGCGGGGAGAAAAAGTATTACACAATTTGGACGTATGAGTAGTGTTAGCATTGTGACTTGTACCAACAATGATCTTGTTTTTGCACTTAGCATGGAATGTATGACAATCAAGGATGACGAAATTCACTCTAAGGGACATTAACTTGTTTCTATTCTTTGACCCTAAAAGTCACCTTTTTGGTGATGAAAATCATACATTATGTCTTTACACAATCTCGTAGTATGTTGCAAGTCTTTTACTCTTCAATAAAGATTAATAAAATTGAACTTTGGTGATGCTTAGATACTTTATTCTAGCATTGCGTGAGGGCACGACAATGGCTTAGTATGGGGGAGTGATGAGATGGCATTTATACATGATCTCATCGTTCTTTTCGGGCTTTAAATGCATAAAAATGTCATAAAATACCATATATATGCTTGTGTTTGTTTACTTGTGTATTTTAGGTATGGATATCGCGAAAAAGACAAAAGATCACAAGATACAAGGAAAAACGAACACGAGAAACGAAGCCGTACAATGAACCGGGCCCTAATCATGGAATTCTCATCAAATACCCTTGAAGACTTGAAGACAAACAAGATTGATCCTTATTTATTGAAGAAATGACACTTAAAACCCTTGTATATTGATAATTACAAGTTTGGTCCCTTAAGTTTGTCAAAATTACAAAAAGGTCCTTCAACTTTGAAGAAATGACAAGATTGGTCCCTCAACAAAATCAATTTGTCAATTATGGTCCCTCATGAAGATTAAGAGACATTGAAGACCTTTGAAGATCAAGATTGTCCAAAATCAGTCCCTGAATTATCCGAGAATGGCAAAAATAATCCTTGATAAACTTTGTGTGAAGTTTGGTGCCAAAAGTGACAATTGGTGGAACTTATTAACAAAGGAGAAACGGATTTAGGGCTTAAAAACATTGTTTGCCAAAAAAACCGAACCACAAGGACTGAAAGTGCCAACTTGAAACGTTTAAACCAAAAAGGGCGCCTAACACACCCTGTTCCCCTAATTTCGGATCAAATAAACTTTTACTGTTCACCTTTTCACCCAGGTTCTATTTTACTCAAACGTGGGTAAATTTCCAATTAACTTTGGCCACAAGTAATTCACACGCACCAAAACCAAACCCACACCTAAAATCCCCAATCCCACCACTGTGGACCCCAACCCCCAATTCCCCTTTCCTCCAATCACAACCCACCTTGGTCCCCAAGCTTATGACGTGGCCATAATCAATAGTGGAGATGCAATGCTTCATCACAACGCAAAATTGAATGGATGAGATCAAGTTTGGACAGCTAAATCGTCTAGAAAGTTTTGAGGGCATTTTAGAGATTTTCTTGTATTAGGGTTTATAATTTTATGGTTCTAGATCATTCTATGAGCACTATATAAAGAGAATCCGACTTGTGGATTTCCTTGTTCCAGTTTTCCTTAAAAACTTTTGTAATCCCTTTTAATTAATATAAAAAGTTTGGTTTTTGTTATTGAAACAGATTAATTCCTTTTTTATGATTTATTAAAGATTGGTATAAGTGGTAAAGGAAAACTGAGTTCCATCTTTATTTGGTGAAATAATTTTGAGTTTCAAAATTGTTTAGGTTTTCTGAAAATTTGAAAAGATTTTTGGTAAGGATCTTTTTTAGGGTTTGATGTTAAGAAGGTAAGTTGTTTGGTGATTAATAGATTAGAAAACGTATCAAGAAGGTAAGAAAGGTTTTGGAAGTGTTTAAAAAAAAAAAAAGAAAGAATAAGTAAACAGATTATATATCTTGTATTATCTTGTGTTCTTTGATTTTTGTCATAAACAGGTGAGAAGGCTTGTTGATTTGTGTTCAGCACCAGCCCCAGCTGGTAGGGAGGTGGATTTAGCATCCACAAGGACCCTTGGATGTAAGGGTCCTAAGGTAAATCTCTTTTACCTTTTTAAAATTTCAGAAAATAGAAGCTTAAGTGATTGATTTGATTTGGTGTTTTAAGTGTGATTAAGCTGCTTGATTTGTGTTTTTGTGATGTTATTTGCATATTAGATGCTAAGGGAAACAGATTGGTTAGGTTTTAAAGTATTTTGGTTTGTTAAATTTTGGTTTAAGAAATTTAACAGGGTGTTTGGCTACAAGGTTTAGCAGGGCACAAGTCTTAATTAGTGATTTTAAAAGGTGTTAGCAAGGGATAAAAGGATTGTGTTAAGTTTATAGTTAGTTGGTAACTAGTTAAGAACAGATTTGAAAGCTAAATTGTGAGTAAAAAAGGATAAAGTGTGTTTAAAATCTGCATAAACCAAATTCTGCTTACTTTTCATACAATTTGGCACTTGATCTTTGAATTTTGTGAAGTAATAGGTTGATTTAAGGTTTGTATTTAATTATGTGACATTTTGTGAGTTTGTATACCAAGTTTGAACCTCTGAGTGTCACTTGAGTGCAAGTAAAAAGATTAAAATTCCACCAGACCTAGATTTGTTCACAGAAACTGTATTAGGCTGTGTGTGCTTTTGATTTGATCTTTTGTGTGTGCAAGGTGTTTATTGTTGCTAGTTTATGACTCCTTGTGCTTAAATAAGCACAAGGGTGCCTTTTGTTCACAAATAATCCATCAAATAAGCTTAGGGCCAAGCTCTTCTTGGTCCCTTTGTAACTTGTGAAAGCACAAAACACAAAGCACAATCCTGCTTGAGTTCAAGAACAAACAGACCACGTTTTCTAGCTTAATCTTGGTTTAAAAAGGTTATTGGATTGAGTTTGAAGCTTATTAGAGGTCAGTTATTGGTTTGAAAAAGTTAAAAAATAAAAAAAAAGAAAAATCGTCAAAAAGGGGGTTACACGCCTCGAACCCACAATCCTCACACTCACCACACACAACACTTACCACTGCGCCCTTGGGTCTTTTACTGACCAAGGGTGCAAGGGTAATCTATTTAACCCTTTTCTTTTCCTTCTAGCTTATTAAAAGCCGTAGCTTTTTCTTCACTTTTTAGCTTATTGATTAAGCACTTTTTGTTTTGCTTATTTTTCCTAGGACCAGGTTAGGGTTATAGACTTTTCTAGCTAAATTTTATATTTTTCCTTTTATTTAAATATTTTCTAGGATTTATTTAATAGACAGATTTTAGAAAATCAATAAAAAATAGAAAAAAGATTTTTAATTTCTAGGAAAAATAGTTTTTAGTTTTTAAAATAATATTTTGAGGTTTACATCTTGTTTTGGTTTCAAAAACTTTTATTTTTAATTTTATATTATTTTAAGGTTTTTTATAAACTTTAAACATTTTTATAAAATTATTAAAAAAGGTTTAGGAGCTTAAATTTGTGTTTTTCTCTTAGTTATATTATTTAGGATTTTTAATTAATTTTTAGAATTAATTTTAGTAACTTTTTATTTTTAGCATTATTTTAATATTATTTTAATATTAAAATTTCAAAATTTTATTTTTATTTCTTTTTCATTTTTCTTAGGTTCTTAGCAATAATTAAGACCTTTTCCATTTTTAGAATAATTTTATAGCTTTTAGATTTATTTTTATAATTATTTTAAGTTTAATTAGTTTTTAATCATTTTTAATCATTTTTAGAGTTTTAAAAATAGTTTTAATAGGTTTTAATTTTTAGAAAATTACTTTTTAGTCTTCTAATAATATAAGTTAAGTAATTATTCAATAAAATCATATTTTAGACATTTGAATTAGTTATATTTAATTTTAGGGCTTTAATTAGCATTTAAAATTAAATATTTAATTAATAAAAGGTTTTAAAATATCTTTGTTGGATTTTTATCTTTATTTATATTATTTTAGACTTCTTTTTAGTCTTTTTAATTATTGATTTTGTTTTTGGTCTTAGTAATAATTTTTTTTATTTGGGTAGTTTTTCACGGCTTTACGTTTACGTCTTTTTCGTCGTAGTTTAATTTTAACGTAACCGTCTTTCATCTTCTCATCCCCATTCTTCTCAATATTAATCTCAAATACATACAAGTTAATTCACAACACATATACCTCCTTGGGAAACGAACTCTTTCATCTCTTTTTATTTGATTTAGGGTCATTACTTGTGGTTTTCCTAAATCACTCGTTAATACTTACCGCTCATATTTAGTTGCTTGTTTTTCCTAAAGCAAAGTATCTAAATTTACCACAATCACTCTCACTTCAAGAATGCGTTAAGGAGTACTGCTTCAGTGCCATATGATTACATGTATGAATTCTGGGCTACCAAGGAAAGTACTTCAAACAAGATCACCTTCTCTCTCGACAACAAGCAACAGACACTCACCGTCTCAGACTTCCGCAAGATATTTGGAATTCGGGATACACCCAAAGGTATGTCATTTTCAAGGGATCCCACCAAAGACGAACTCTTGGAGATGTTAGATGCTCTTGGATGTCCTGACCTACGAGTTGTGTCCGATTTTACCACCGCTAAAGTGGTCAACCTTGGAGAGCAATCTTGGGTATTCTCAGTAGGTGTCTTACACCTAAAACAAGTGGGCATGATGCTGTGCGTGGTCCAATTATGAACATCTTCTATGGAATGTACAAAGGCTCAAATGCAGATTATGCATTATTGATGTGGGAAGAATTTAACTTTCAACTCTTCCAAAACAAGAAGCTGAAGGCTAATTTCTTTCCTTACCCTCGGTTTATCAAGCTTATAATTCATTATTTTATGAAGAATGATGTCTCTATTGATAAGCGTGTAGCAAGTCGTCATCACACTGAAGAGGCTGATCACATTGTGGATCTAAGGCATGAAGGACCATCTAGTGCTGTTATTCCTGGTCCTATTCTCGATTATCTTCTGACGGATAAAATTAAAGCTTCTGCTGATTACAAACTACTGCTACTAGAAATCAAGAAGCTAAAAGCAAGCCTTTAGACAGGAGAAGACTCGTCTACTACGGTCAAGAGTAAAGGTAAACGCAAGCAACCAGCTGCTTTATCTGAACCCGAAACCAAGAAGAAGAAGACTGAGGCTAAGAAGGGAAAGAGCACGGCTGATGAGTTAGTTCTCCACGACGAAGAATATGTTGATGTCGATCCTACTCTTGACAAGGCTGAGAGAAAATTAATGAAGATAGCTATTGAAAAGAGTAGGAGAGACACGGGCGGTAGTGGTTCGGGTGCACAGATGAATATTAAAGAAGAGTACGAGGAGCCAGATGATATTTATGAGTTTGGATCACCTGAACGGTATTCTACTTCAAAGGAGACATCCATTGCTGTTTCAGCAAGTGTTGAAAAGGAGTCCGGTGCTCCCACAATCATGGTACCTACCCAGCCTTTAGTAACTCAACCTCCACCAATCCAGCCATTACCAACCCGACCGGTGCCAACACCATTCCTTCCACCTCCAATAACTTCCATCCTTAGTACTGTAGTCACAACCGAGCCTCTTCAACCAACCCAGAGCAGCTCTGCATCATCTTCAATGGCTGCATTTGTAATGGCAGAACTCTTGGATAAACACACGGATAATCAAAGAAAAGAGATGGATAATCTTCGCCAAGAGCTACTTAGACGAGTTCAAAGTGAAGAAGCATCCAAGAAAGCCCAAGAAGAGATGCTAGCTAAGTTCGCTGTAGAGATGGAGTTGACACGTAAAGCTCATGCAGAAGAACTAGCTCAGGTCAAGCAGGCTGAAGCTGATAAGTATGCAGCACGAATCATGAGACTTCAAGCTATGAAGGATAAATACAAGGAGCAGAAAGAAACACTTGAAGCTTTTATTGAAGAGAGAGTGAAAGAATCCGTTGAGTCCCTTATGCCAAAACTGCGTGATGAGATGAAGAAACTCGCGGCTGATAATTTGATGATTAAGTCGTCCAATCCTTCCGAATCCGCCTACAAAATTGCATATGACTTGACGGATTTTGAATTAAAGAAGATCCTCAAAGCTCGCATGAGAGAAGTTGGATCTTTTGATAAGTCTAAAGTTCAACGGACACTCTACAAGTCACTCAATGAAGCTATCTCGGAGGATGATCGGTTGTTCAAGATGTTTGGAAGTGTGGTACCTTACCACATTCTGCCTGAGGAGGAAAAGGATGATAGTGAACAAGAAGAGGGTGACGGTGAAGAAGAAGAAGAAGAAGAAGAAGATGATGATGATGGTGACGATGATGGTGATGATGATGATGATGATGGTGATGATGGTGGTGATCGAAATGAGGAGAGTGCTAAGGGAAGCAACGAGGATGACGATGAGGATGATGATGGTAAACAGCCTGAAACGGGGGACAAGGTTGCCAGCACAAAGAAACCATCTAAGTCTGGTACCAAGTCTCAAAAAGATGCTGCGCAGAAGGAAAAATCCACCTCAACGGAATCAAGACGATCCAAGTGGCGCCATGATGTGAATGCTACTACGGCGTCATCGATTCCCGGTACATCTATTGCTGTTTCTATACCTGTTACCACTAATCCTGTTAGTTCTTTTGTTGCTCCTGTGATTGCAGAATCAGTAACTGAACCTGAAGCTGCACTACACTCGCCTGTTCATGACACCGCCGAGATGCCTGAATCAGAACCAGCAGATGTTCATGTTTCTACTCCTCTGCCACAAGAACCACAATCTACTGTTCCCGAGTCAAGCACACGGGACTGGGCGGATACATTGGAGATTGATGAAACTGCACCGCCACAAGCTTGGATCACGGCAGCTGCTAAATATGATCCAATCACAGACGCTGACAGAGATGTTCTATATCTCCGTATCCGTAGTCCGATAGACTTGTGTGCATTTCTGGCTCATGAGTATAAATCTTCGGTCACTCCGTCTTTGGTGAAGAGAGCGCTAAAGGATAAGAGAATTCACGCCAAAACCAGGTTAAGCCGCATGGAATACGAGTATTATGCTGATGAAGTCCTGAAAGCTCTTAATACCGTTCAAAGGCCAGGTCTTCATGAGTCAGAAAGCGCTCCACCTCCACTTGATCCTTCTCAAGATAATCAAATTGCCCTTGACTTCTTCGTCACCTATGATCTTGATTATTTCCTCAAGGGTTCATCAACGTACGCAACCTCCCTGACCTTGCTGAAAGCTGCCAACTGGGGGACAATACCCTGGATCGAGGAAAAGGTAAACCGACTCTGGGTCCCAAAGGTAAATCGTAATTATGATATGTATGCTGTTATAGGTGCATCTCATTGGGACGAACGAGTCCGAAGGGCGTACAGAGGTTGCTGCTTAGCCAATTCAGGAAGTAACGTTAGATCCGATATTCGCATCTCCAGTATTTTAGGGCTGAAAACTGAAGCCAAGAATGGCTATCATCATGTGACGGAGATTCGCCTAAAAAGGGAGGATGACAGAGAATACACAATACAGCAGGGAGATTTTTCTATCATTCGCCTTGAAGATATCGAAGACATGTTGCTTATGATGACCCGAGATCAACTGACTCATCTTACTCGTGAAGAAATCATAGCCTTGAATACAGCACTTCGTATGTTCACACGAAGCGTTGTTATCAAGAAACGAGTTGAAGATCTTCAATTGGGAGTTGAAAGCTACCAAAGGAAGCTTAACCTCACCCGTCCAATGAATCAAGTTCTACCTCAACATGTCGCTAGATGTCCCTATACCGGCATTACTGTTCCGAGTTACGAGATTTTCTACTTGAACAGCCGTGGGATAATGAAGTTTATGAGGGTAGGAGAGCTTTATAAGTACAGTGATGGGACTCTCCTATACGTCAGAGGAAAATTGGAGCATCTTAATTCTGGTGGGTCTCTACCAGAGATGACTGAGGACTGGCATCCGGGTTATCAGCAAATGGCGAAATATGTGATCAAGAAGATTGATCAAAAGCTCCGTGAACGTAGATTGATGAGGAGCTTAGAAAGGTTCGTTGGTGGTAGACCATATGGAGTGCACCACAAGTTACTGCAACGATCCATCTAATGGATCGTACATTTCAGGTCTACTCTATATTGGTTTTTAATTGTGAATATGTAAATTTGTGAATATTGTGCTTTTACGGCTTGATGTAGTGTTAAGGTATGATAATTTTTCAAGAATTTCTCACGAGATTCTAAATCTTTCAAAATATATCATACTAAAGCACTACAACTATCCCTTATTAATTTAAGGGGGAGCATTAACATGTTCTATGGCCAAACATCGATTTCATTTTTACCCAAAGACTGGTTAATCCATTCAATATCCCAAATATTAATGGTTAACATTTTGGATAAGGGGAGAAAATAGGATTAAGGAGACTTAAATGATACTTGGCTAAAAGATGAAAAAGACTTAACGATAATCCAACTTAATATGTGTAAAGCACGTGTTAAGGGGGAGCGTTTTTGATGAACAAAACACGTAAGGTACAAAACTTTTGATTTCAATATCACAAGTACCTTAAGTGATTTTCAAGGAGTTTTCATGGTGGCTATACTTTCCCAAAACACGCTTAATTCACGACGATCGTGGTGACAAAAGGGTGGTAGGAATAGGTTTAGTCCAATGATTCATCAGAGCCGATGGAATCTTTCCAAGGACAATTCCCTAGATAGAATTAGAAGTCCTAGGAAAGTTGGAGAAAGATTGTGAACGTAGCTGAATGCGACCAAGTACTTAAGCTAGCACTGGAACAATCACAACAAGGATCTAGTTATGACGTATTGGTAAGCATTGAAGGGGTTGAAGAATTAAAAAGAATTGCAAAGATAAAGGGTGTAAAGAAAGAAGCCCTCCTTACAACTTTAGGCAGAAACCGGGTCAATACATATGCTATTGAGATCATTTGTTAATGATTCTCGATATTGAAGAAAGACATCATGGACCCAGTGATGCAATGCACAACCCTTCCCAGCTAACTCAAATATCTCTCAAAAGGTATTTGTTTTAATCACACGGAGATCAACACGTTATCTATTGGTTTATTCACTCCGAATAGACTGATATTGAAAAGGTGGCACTCCTCTCCAGCCACCGCTCACTAAATCAAAACGCACTATCGAGTCTAGAGCCACGAGATCATCAAAAGTCTCATTAGGACACTTTCTATTTATTCCTTGCTTTCTCACACACTGTTAAGAGATTTTTATGAGTCCTACGCAGTATTCTTGTAATATTGCCAGAACATCCGAGTAATACGTAAGTATTACAATGAAGATGGAAATCCTGCTTGAGCCAACATCAAACAAGCTCATGGTAGGTTACACGTGCGGTTCTTTAAGAACCAATCTTGTGAAAAACTGGAAAGAAACAGTAGTTTAATTCTTAATTGAACTTAAACTCGTTCCAGGCCTCTACGCATTATCATATGATCTTGCCAGAACACTCAGAGTGACTCTTTATTGATCACAGTGACGAGTGGAAATCCTTCTAGTGTTAACATCAAACAGCACTTGGTAGGTGACGTGCAAGATTCTTTATGAATTAAGCTCGTGATAACTGGAAAGCAACGATGGTGAAAATCTTAACTGAAATTCACTTGTTCCAGGTTTCATGATTTGACGGCTTCAATCACAAGGATAATTTATCCAAGTGATTCACTCTTTATGTTCGCTGTCAAGCTTAGTGATCGTCGAATAAAGAGAACGGGTTTACCCGCGAAATCCTGTCAGGAAGTTACTTAATTGAAACTATCCGTCACAGGTACGATATCTAATATCGTCCAACGGTCTTCACCGACCGGAGGTAAAACGCTACCGATTTAGAATGAAATGTTCTAAGCCATTTCATTCGTGTCTTATCA
Source organism: Glebionis coronaria (assembly GCA_025667525.1). Taxonomy (NCBI): domain Eukaryota; kingdom Viridiplantae; phylum Streptophyta; class Magnoliopsida; order Asterales; family Asteraceae; genus Glebionis; species Glebionis coronaria. The sequence continues at coordinate 353,979,512 of CM046874.1, forward strand.
TGTTGCTGCGAAGACGGTGGCGTTGCGGTGTACCAGCTGAAGTCGTTCCCACATGCTTATGTTTTTTCTACATCAAAGTTCAGCAAAATTCAAGAAAGTGCAAAATGAAGTCTTCCGTTGTACCAAACTCTGAAGCTTTCGAGAATTCAACAAAAAGACATAAGTGTGTGGAACATGGAGTCACGAGGAGGCAAGATTCACAAGAAGGCAAAGATCGCACGTGATTGGTCAAAAGAATAATGCTCTCAAGCGAAAGCCTAAAAGATCAAATCAACATATTCATAACAAAAAGAAAGAAGAAAAGACTACGAGCTAAAGAACGAAGACTTAGTATAGTATGCTAGGTTTAGAACTTTGTAACGTGGAGTGACCTCCCTTAGGGGGAGATTGTTAGAAATACGTTTTAACGTATATTAGAAGTATCGGTCACTCCACAATATTATTAATGTTGTAATAGCTCGTAGTTAATGTGTGCTTATTAAGTTAAGTAAGAAACCGACCCATGGGCTTGTCATGGGTCGGCCCAAGCCCAATAGTGGCTTGGATATAAATACCCCTTTCCACCATGGAAAGGGGCTGGTTGTTGATTTTCCATTTTATCATTTTAATGAAAAACACATAGTTCTCTCTCACTTTCTCTCACTAGTTTCTCTCTCTAGAAATCTTCAACCCACTTCATAGATTAACAAGATTATCAATATTCTACACCTAAAAACATTATTAGTGTTAACTAATCTTTCTTAGTTTTGATCACAACAAACCATACAACACATTTAGTGTAAAACACAAAATGAATTATTTAACTAACACTATCATCAAGGTAATAATCATATCACTAACCTTTCTTAATCATACTTAGTGATCATCAAAATGGTTATCCTTAAAACTCACTTTTGTTAATATGACAAAAGACTTTTTAATAAACTTTCTTTTTTAGAAAATGTTTTAATAAAATGGAAAATGAAAATTTGAAAATAGCATATTCCAAATGCTGTTAGAATATCCTTTGAAGGTTTCAAATACCTCAGATATTCCCACCCCACTAAAAGACAAAAAATGGAGCGGAGTCTAGTGGCGGTACCTTAAGTACCTACGCGGTTCCTTAGCGATAAGGTACCGCGGGGTGAGATAAGGTACCGCGCACAGCTAGCCGTCATAGATCCGTTATACTTTGTCTCCTTTAAATAGTGGGTCAAATCTCATTTTCCAGCAAGCCTCTTGGACGTTTTTCTCAGCCCCTTTCTATTTTTTATAGCATAATCATTAGTAAATGATCACTTAAATTGTTAAGGATGTTTACATATGATTATCCTCTTGATCCCCTCCTTTACCTTATCCAGTGGGAAGATCACTCACTCACTAGTGTTGTGATAAAGATGAATCTATGAGCTAGTCATATTCATCATGATACCCTTTTTGTTTTAGGTCAATCCAATGTATTTATGAATACTTGGACTAGTTGTGTTCATCCAAGTTATTTGTGGATACTTGGATTTGTTGTGTACATCCATTGCATATGTGTTTGCTTGTATTTGTGTTGTGTAAATCCAAGCTACATGTGTGTACTTGGATAAGTCTAGTTGAGTTGTAATAGATTTGATTAGGAGTTCTCACTAAACTATAAAGTGATGTGGTTGTGTCTTGTGAGTTCTCACTAAACTTAAAGGTGATTAGTAGTTGTGTTGTGTGAAGTTCTCACTTAGCTTCAAAGTGAAGAGTCGTGAAGATTGGTTCTAGCTTTCGATTAGAACTCGACATCTAGCCTTGTGTCGTAAAATGGTGAAGTAGGCAACGTCGTGAAGATTGGTTCTACCTTAAGATTATAACTCGACATCTAGCCTTGTGTCGTTAAATTGTGAAGTAGGCAACGTCGTGTAGATTTGTCCTAGCTAAAGATTAGGTCTCGACATTTAGCTTAGTGTCGGAAAATAATGTAAGCAACGATGTAAGGTTTTCTCCGCCGAGAAGGGAGTTTGTGGATATAGTGGAAATCTCGAGTAGGTGTACTCGAGGAGTGGAGTAGAAACGAGGATAGAGCCTCGTTGTCGAACCACTATAAATCTTGGTGTCTTCCCACTAGGTTGTCTCATTCCTTACTCTTTACTTGATTCATTATCATTATACTTACCTATTATCTTTGCTAGTGCATTTGAATTGAACCTAATCATTATGCAACTTATCCTCAAGTAAAATATAGTTTTGATACAAACCAAATTGAAAGTAATTTTAATTTGGTCACCAATCGAAGAGAAACTATTCAACCCCCCTTCTAGTTTCTACAATTGGTATCAGAGCGATGGTCACTCAAGATCTTTAAAGTATATGGTACTTTGAAACTTAGATCGATCCATTGTCTCCTCACATTAGAAGGTCTAGATTTACTAAAGTTTCTCTTTGGTCAAAACTATGTTTTCTTTAAAAATAGGTCTTTTAATTGATAATATTGCATCCCACTTAAGATTAGTATCCTTTATGCATTTTAGATATACTCTTGAAATGTATCTACTAGTTTGCATCTTGCTTTGTGTAGGTACTCATGACGATCAATCACTTAATTGGTTGTGGATTGAGTTACTTGCACTTGTAGAAGAATCATCTTCATTGATCATTAACATCATTGAATGATGATACCAAGATGATTGGGAATGATACTAGTCCTTGAAGACTTAGTACTCATCATAGTTATTGATTGGGCATAGCACTTATTCCTTCATGGATTGCTCTTTGTGGCCAAGGTACGCTTTTGTTCTTCCACACGCCCTTTGATCATTCTTTTGATCATTACTTGACTATGTGCTTGTTCTCGGCATCCTTGCCTTGACATTTATTTGTGGTTTGTGTTTCTTTTCTTTTATCCTCTCAAACCTTCATTGCTTGGATACTTGACTCACTATGGTGATGTATAGTAAGTTAGTAGAAGCTTAAAGTATCAAGCATGATTTCCATGGTTTGCACCCATACGGTTAGTGGGCCCTTTGTGGGAGAGAAAGTGAATTAATACCTTGCTCATATTTTGGTTTAGACTAAGACTATTATTGAAAGTGATCTTAGTCTATACTTGAATAATTGCTTTGTGTTTATTCATTACCAAAGCCGTTTATTGTTTCGCCGGAAAGGCACGTCTTAAACCACTATATATGACACAAGCTCTTCGTTACCACTATTTGAAGATTGTCATTATTCCCTTGAGCATCTTTCCTAGTCTTGATTCACTTCCCTTGTCTTCTCTCCACTTAGTCGTTTTGCTACGAGTAGTCGTTTGTTCGTTTCGGTTCTTTTCGATTTTGATTCAACTCGTAATCCTTCATTAAAACATATTGCCTAGTGTTTATGATGATCCAATGTTATTCTAAAAGGTTCATGATATATTTTTAAGTATCTTAGAAAAACTTGGTTTATAAAATTTGGCGTTTTTCATTGATAAAAACCTGCCTCTGTAGGCGGTTCTTTATCTCTGCGGCTCAAACCCGCGGTTCCTTATCGATAAGGTACCGCGGGCAGTAAGTTTTGTCAGAGCGCCAGTTTGATTATTTTATTCATGTTCAAACCACTATCTCTCTCTCCCAAAAACACACAGCCGACGGGTTTCTTGTTTTCCACCATTGTTGAAGCTTCCAAAACCTTCAATCACTCAAATTAATTGATTCCAAGTTGTGGGTTTCACTCATCCATCATCTAACATCAATTAATTGTAAGTATTTTCTTTCAATTTCATCTATTTTGTTCTAGGGTTCATCCTTTCATAATTAGGGATTTTTAAAATTGAAATTGAATTAAAACCTTAATAGGAATGTGGGTTGACATGGTTATTTTACTATGATTCCTTAGGTTGATATTCATTAAGATTTCACTAAAACCCACTTGTAGAACAAATCCGAATTTTGATTAATTATTTTTGATTAAAAGATGGATTTGAGATGAACCCATGAACAAGTAGGTAATGACATTGTTAATGCTTACCTAAAAACCTTGTTTTGAAAAACCAATGTTCTAATCCATTGTTGATCTAACATAGATCATGTGTTCTTGGTTAATGATGGAATAGACACATTGTGAACATGAAAATGATATGGATTCAATCCTATGTTTGTCAAGAAATTGATATAACACATTCTCATTTTTCGTTTTCTCTTTTAATTTTCATATGAGTGATTGGAAATATTTTTGTTTGTATTTAGGTACTTAATCATGCCTTCTCAATATCAAAAAGATCATCAATTCACTAGAAACTATATGCCGGACATTTCCCAAACCTTTGTTTCCCCTCAACTCCAAAACTCTTACCCATCCCTTTCCACTCGTAATTTCCATGAGGATAGGATTGTAGATTCAAGAATAGCGGGAGATAATTATATCAACTCTATGTTCGAGCTTATTGGGTTTGATTGTTTGCTCTACATAGACGAGGTAATTTATCCCTTGTTTCTTCTTGAGTTCTTTAGTACTTACTCCATGCTTGAAATCAATGACCAAATCTTTATTCTTTCTTGTTGAATGGTCAAATCATTCAATATTCCCTCGATGACTTTGGTGATATTCTTGGTGTGCCATTTGAAGGCACTTGTCGTTTTACGGATAAGTGGAGACTAGATGCTCTCTTGGAGTCTAACGATAAACCTCCAAATGACACCACCGAAGTTGATCTAAATTTCATCCTTGAAATCATCACGAAAGAGCGTAGTGGAAACGTTGTGAGAAGCCTTCATACAAATGTGCGAAATGTGAATAGGTATGAAGTGCTCTCAAGCGACCTTAAGGATTACATGCTCCAATGGGCAAACATCCTTAGGGAAAATGTGTTTTGTCTTAGTGGGAACCGAGATCATATCCCGGCTTGCATAGGGCATATGTTGTTTTGCCTGTTTACTTCCACCAAGTTCAATCTTGCATATTACATCGCTCGACGTATAAATTATGCTCTTTCCAAACCCAAAACAAACCTCCCTTATGCTATGCTTCTTACTCGCCTCTTTAGAAGGGTTGGTCAAGATTTTCCTCAACTCGATCTTTCTCGCTATCACCCGGTTCAACGGGTTATGATGCCTATTCAAGAGGCGTATGAACGAAAGCCAAGAAGTGACCGTGGTTCGAGAAAATCCGACCATCAAGAGCCGGATGATGAGGACACCGATATGCCACCAAGTGATGATGATGGCATCGGTCCTAGTTCTCATTTTGACTCTTCGAGTAAATCCCATCCATCCTCAAATCAATTCGAGGATGATTTTGAAGACTTAGCTCCTCCTCCTCACCCTTCTAGTGATGTTCCGGAAGATCTCAATATGGAGCATCTTTATCGTGAAAATCTTAGAACTCGGGGAAAATTACATGAACACCGAGTGGAGACAAGAAAAGGATTCAAGTATTTGGGAAAGATGATCAAAGGTTTAGGAAAGAAAAGGAGGTGAAGACTTTGAAGTTGTGTCAAAGTTTGGATTTGATGGATAAACATTTGGTTATTAATGATACTTTGATTTTCATTGGGGTTCAGGATTAATCTCGGAATCTTCTCGAATTGATCGCAGCTTAAAGTGGAAGGATTGTTCTTGGTGACAAATAGGGGGTTTGGGTTTTCTATTCTACTAAAAGGATTAAATGCGTAAAGTGATAAAAATAAGCTAAAAGCAATTAACTAATAAAAACAAAACAATATAAATAATAAAACGTAGATTTAGAGCAAAACAATTAATAAAAATAAAACTAAAAGACGAAATTAACTATCGACTCGAAAATAAAGTTTACTAAATGAAAAAGGAGAGAATAAAACTAAAATGGTACTTTAAAGCTAAACGAGGCAAAACCTAAAGCGGGTACTAAATAAAAGATAAAACTTAAACTTTTGGAAAAAATGTTAATACTAAAAATTGACGAAAAATTCAACTAAAAATACGTAACTTTCAAAAATAAAATCGGAACAACTTTCAGATAAAACTAAACAATTACGGAACAATACTATTAAATAAACAAGCTAGCAAGCTAGCTGCTGGAAGCTGCCAGGCAGCCAGGTGAAATGAGCGGGAAAAATTGGTAAGCTGGCAGGCACCTAGGCTGGTGGAACTAACTATTTTGTTCGGAAGTTTACAAGTTCCGATTCGGAACTTTTTGCCACTAGTTCGGAAGTTTTCTTTGTTCGAAACTTTTGAAAAGTTCCGGTTCGGAACTTTTTGCCACGAACTCTGTTCGGAAGTTTTTCTATAAATTGGTTCGGAAGTTTCATAAAAATCCGCTTCGGAACTTTTCAAAAAAAAAACTGGTTCGGAAGTTTTCAAACATCCGGATCGGAACTTTTCAAAAAAAACTGGTTCGGAACTTTTTCTAAAAAATCTGGATCAGAACTTTTGATGAAATCCGGTTCGGAACTTTTTAGCAAATTCGGTTCGGAACTTTTTTCTATAAATTGGTTCGGAACTTTTAAAAAGATGCAGACGAAGAACAGTAAGCAGAACACAAACAGGGTAACACGATTTTACCAAAAAATCAACCAAGTTTTTAACCAAAACTTAACCCAATTTAACCACTAATCATCTACTAACCATAAACAACAAATCCCATCAATAAAAACACAAAACCCAATAACTTTTGAAGATCAAAATCAATCAAATACGAACTTTAACTTTAAATCAAAAAGATGGAGATGAACAAGATTAATGGAAGGCTTGGATTGATAGATTAATGTAAAGTAAACAAAAGGAAAGATTAAACACTTACAAATTCAAAGATTCAACAAGAAAAGAAAAATCACCAACACCTTAATGGTGTTGGCTTCCTACGAAAGAAAAGGAAAATGACTGGGAATGAAAAAACTTGTCAAAAAGTGTGAAGGGGTGGTCTTTATATAGTCTTGTCTTTGGTTGGTGAGTGGGCTTTCTCCCGTTCTTCTTGTCTTCTCGTCTTTTCAGAAAAGTTGACGTTTTCGATTCTGATTCGGGATTTGTTGTCGATTAAATTCAACTCGTCTTTTAATTTCTTCGTTTAATAGACTTGAGTTTCTTCGACATATGTAAATCTTCCATCTTTGGTCATTTTCTTCGATAAATCTTCAAATAGGCCCATTGACTTCAAATCTTTTGCATTTCTTGGACAACAGACTTCGTCTTGAGTCTTTTTCTTCGATAAAACCCGTGCAATCCCATGTTTTCTCCATTATCCATCCGGTTGGCTCTGAAAACATAATAAACACAAAAACCACGCATAATTCCAAACAAATGATATTAAACACGCGTTTTGGTCTCGTTTTAGCCAACTATAAGTGGTAAAAGGATGCGTGTTTTCACACCTATCAAATCCCCTACACTTAACCATTGCCATGCCCTCATGCAATGCTTAGTGATAAAGCAATTTTACACTTTTCTCATAATTAATCAACCTTGGCCTTATTAACATACTTCTAAACTGAAATTAAAACTTTTAAAGTAAACAAAAGGATAGAAAACCATTTTCACTTGAAAATAGCTATATGGAAATAACTTGTAAAGAGATCAAGGACTTACATTAGGGCTTTGGTGCTGAGAAGATTTATCACCCTCAAGTTTCACGTTCCCCAAACTAAGCTTAAAAACGAGATCATTGTTATTATAAGTTAGTAAATCAAACACTTACACACATGGCTTAATTATATGCTTAAACTCCCTTTTTCCTAGTTGTATCTCTTATATTTTATTTTTGTCTTAGAATGATCATGAAGATGCATTTTTGGACTTATTTCGATAGTTTATTTAGGCTGAAAGAAAAGTAGGACGATTTGATCAATAGTTAGCTAAAGGAAAAAATCTCTTAAAACTGCTTCTTGGGATATCAAAAAGTTCATATCTTGGCATAACTCGCTTCACGATTTGAGACCTTTCTCGGGCCGATATTTGGCATGTACTTCATACTTCATATCTTGAGAGACGTGCTTGAGATAATGGTCTTCTCATCGTTAATAGAGTTTCTTCACTTAGAGACTTTTGAGGGGTACTCCAACTTTGTTGACCACGACTTCATGATTATTTCTTCAATCGCTAATTGGGATTTTGAGATACAACGATCCGCCTCCTTTTCGGACTTGGATCTATTTATCCTCATACCTTGTTAGGGTCTTTTCGGATAGACTTCTCCATGATCTTTATGGGAGTTGATTGCTTTTCGTCGTGAGTCTTGATCCTTCATATTGATTTTGGGAATAATGCTTTTCACATCACCTTGGATCTTTAGCAATAAGATTGAATCCTCATGCCTTGTTAGGGCCTTTTCGGACTCGCCAATCTTCGCGCCCCGCTTCATAAGTTATGCCTTGGCTATGAACTCTTATCATTACCGAGCAACTTTTAAACGATCTTGGGCTAGAAGCTAAGTAACTTTTCAAATCGTACGACCTTACTTATTGCAGATAAATTATTAGCAAGTGATGGGAGAATAGGCAGATAATCACACCAAGTGAGCTTGTGCAAGAATACCGACTTATAATTGACTCTATCATTTCTCGTTCTCCACAATTTAAAATCTCAAGTAACGAGACTCGTGGATACTTAGCCTAATAAACCAATTAAGGTCTACATGGTTAAGGATACTAGCTAGAATAAACTTGGATAAGTCTATTCGGGTTGAGTCAAAATAATCGCAACGGGCCTAATATGTCAAAGACTTCTAAACTAGCTTCACCACTTTATTAATATTTTTGACTTTATTGCGGGATATATACATATGAAAGAACCGATAAAAATTTAAAAATTACAACTAAATTGCCAAAGTTAATAAAAAATTTGAAAAATGCTGAAAAAGATGATTTTCCGGTTAAATGAAGGCATTTTCATGGAAAAGTCCACTTAAAACTTCGATAGAAGTCCCCCTACACTTAAGATAAACATTGTCCTCAATGTTTAAGAATGTGGGAAAAGTCTCCCCTACACTTATGACATTGTGCACATTGGTTAAATCAAGTTAAGGAAGAGACGACTAACGTGATCAATTTCAAATGTGAGTATGAAGAAAACTGAATCACGATAGTTGAGAGATAGAACCGGATTTCAGATAACACGGAAGCACGGTTCTTCAAAGGGTCCAAAAGTGCATTCATCCCTGTAATCACATCACCACACAAACACAAAGTACCTATAGCGGTCCCCCTACACTTAGGAGGTTAAAACGGAAAAGGATATATACTCGGGCTGCCTCCCGAGGAGCGCTTGTTTTTGATAACCGAGTCACGAGCCTGACTCGAGCCAAAATTAGTTCATGGGGAACGTGGTGAGGGATGGAATCATCTCATGAGAGATGTCCTCACCAAAGTAAAACTTCACTCGTTGGCCATTCACCTTAAAATTCGGTCCATTAGGATGAGCGAGCTCGAGAGTACCATATGGATAAATTTGGGCAATGGTGAATGGGCCGGACCAACGAGATTTCAGCTTGCCCGAAAAGATTTTCAACCGAGAGTTAAAGAGTAAAACTTTGTCTCCAACTTGGAACTCTCGGTTTTTAATCTTGGAGTCATGAATGAGCTTAGTCTTTTCCTTATAGATCAAAGAATTTTCATAAGCCTCATTACGGAGTTCATTGAGCTCATTGAGTTGGATCTTGCGTAGGTCACCGGCTTTGTTGATATCAAAATTAGCCCACTTCAAGGCCCAGTAAGCCTTGTGCTCCAACTCAATGGGGAGGTGGCACGCTTTCCCGTACACGAGACGATATGGTGTACAACCAATCGGAGTCTTGTATGCGGTACGGAAAGCCCACAGAGCATCATCAAGTTTATCGGCCCATGAGGCACGATGCTCTCCCACGGTTCTTTCAAGAATTTGCTTTAATCCTCGGTTAGAGATTTCAGCCTGGCCATTAGTTTGTGGGTGGTAGGCGGTGGAAAGACGATGATTTACACCAAACTTAGCCATGACTCTTGCAAATTGATCATTGCAAAAATGAGTCCCGCGATCACTAATAATGGCACGAGGCACACCGAATCTAGCGAACAGCGATTTCAAAAAGTTACAAACCACCCTTGCGTCATTAGTGGGTAAAGATTTGGCTTCAACCCATTTAGAAACGTAGTCAACGGCAACAAGGATGTATTTGTTTCCTTTAGAGGAAGGGAATGGCCCCATAAAGTCGATACCCCAAACATCAAAGATTTCACATTCTTGTATGAAATTTTGAGGCATCTCATCTTTATGTGTGATCTTGCCTTGTTTTTGGCAAGCATCACAATGTTTAACCATCTCGTGAGCATCACGGTAAATGGTGGGCCAATAAAATCCCGAGTCAAACACTTTTTTGGTTGTGTAGTTGGGACCAAAGTGACCACTGGTGGGTCCTTTGTGGCAAGCGTCAAGGATTTCTAAAGCTGCCGGTCCATCAACACATCGGCGAATAATCAAATCAGCACATTGTTTGAATAGATACGGGTCATCCCAGAAGTAAGTCTTAATGTCTTTAAAGAACTTCTTCTTTTGTTGGGATGTTAACCCGTCAACGAGAATTCCACCCGCCAAGTAGTTTGCAAAGTCCGCAAACCACGGGGTTTCATCAGAAGTCGAGTTGATAGACATTCAGGTCTCCAGGGGAAAAGAGTCATTGATCTCTTTGGTTGGGTGTTCCCCTTGGTAAGGATCCTCAAGTCTACTGAGATGATCCGCGACTAGGTTTTCAGCTCCTTTTTTTATCGCGAATTTCGATTTTAAGTTCTTGGAGTAGCAAAACCCAGCGAAGAAGTCTTGGTTTGGAATCTTGTTTAGTTAACAAGTACTTCAACGCGGAATGATCGGTATACACAATGGTGGTAGAAAGGACAAGATAGGGGCGAAATTTTTCAAAAGCATAGACAACAGCAAAAAGCTCTTTTTCGGTTGTCGTGTAATGCAATTGAGCCCCCGTCATTGTCTTGCTAGCGCAATGGATCGGTTGGAAGTGTTTGTTCACTCTTTGGCCCAAAACCGCTCCAATAGCATAGTCGCTAGCATCGCACATCAACTCAAAGGGAAGCTCCCAATTAGGGGTAACCAAGACGGGTGCCTTAGTTAGCTTATCCTTAAGAAGGTTGAAGGCTTCGATACACTCTTTGGAAAAGATAAAAGGAGTATCTTTTTCCAAGAGGTGGGTCATCGGGCGAGCGATTTTAGAAAAATCTTTGATAAAGCGACGGTAGAAGCCCGCATGACCAAGGAAACTTCTCACACCCTTCACGGTTGAAGGTGGAGGCAACTTAGAAATAACATCGACTTTAGCACGGTCCACTTCAAGACCGGCTTTGGAGATTTTGTGTCCTAGCACGATGCCCTCTTTTACCATGAAATGGCATTTTTCCCAATTAAGAACAAGGCGAGTGTCTTCACACCGCTTAAGCATACGTTCTAAATTAGCAAGGCAAGCAGAGAATGAATCACCATAAACCGAGAAATCATCCATGAATACTTCCATAGTTTCTTCAACCATGTCATGGAAGATAACCATCATACACCTTTGGAACGTCCCAGGAGCATTACATAAACCAAAAGGCATGCGTTTGTAAGCAAATGTTCCATAGGGACAAGTGAATGTGGTCTTCTCTTGGTCTTTGGGATCGGTGGGAATTTGAAAATACCCGGAGAAACCATCTAAGAAGCAGTAATAGTCATTACCAGCTAGACGCTCGAGCATTTGATCCATGAAAGGAAGAGGAAAGTGATCTTTTCTCGTGGCATCATTGAGCTTGCGATAGTCGATACAAACTCTCCACCCAGTAACGAGACGAGTGGGAATCAACTCGTTGTGTGCATTGGGAACAACGGTTATTCCGCCCTTCTTGGGCACACAATGGACGGGACTTACCCAAGGCGAATCCGAAATAGGGTAAATCAAGCCGGCATCAAGAAGTTTGATAACCTCTTGCTTGATGACGTCATGAATGCGAGGATTAACCATTCGTTGGCTCTGGATTGCGGGTTTAAATTCATCTTCCATGAGAATCTTGTGAGTACAAAAGTTCAGATCAATTCCGCGGATATCGGAAATTTTCCAAGCAATTGCCTTCTTATGATCTTTAAGCACGGCGATGAGGCGAGATTTTTCGTCTTCTTTCAAGTCCTTCACGATGATGACGGGCGACTTCTTCTCTTCTTCAAGGAACACGTACTCGAGATGGGGCAGCAACTCCTTAAGTTCTAAATCCGGAGGATTTTCAATGGGAGGCGATTTCAAAGTCGGAGCATCGATAGCAATAACCGTGGGAGATGGTGGAGAAATATTGTCTTCTTTGAGAAGGTTTTCAATGAGGCGAAGATCTTCATCCCAATCGGTGGGAGAATCGTCATGTTCTAAGTTCACATCTCCCATGGTGGCTTCCAAATCTTTCTAAAGGAAATCACTTTCTCCAAATAGAGATAGTGATGAGTCAATAGAGGAAACGGTCTCAACATTGGGAAGAGAGGTAGGAATACTTTTACAAGCATCTTTGAAGTGTTCTTCACAAGCCTCATCAAGAACGTCGATACAATTAACACTCTCGTATGAATAATGCTGTTTAGAAAGCTTTCTCATGTTGAAAACGATTTTATCGTCACCCACTCTCATGATAAGCTCACCCGCTTCAACATCGATGAGAGTGCGACCGGTCCTCAGGAATGGACGACCAACGATCAATGGTACACGAGGGTCCATGTCGTATTCAACGACAACGAAATCGGTAGGAAAAGTGAATTTGTCGACTCCTACAAAGACGTCTTCGGCTATCCCCACTGGATAAGCAACCGTACGGTTAGCTAATTCCAAAGTCATTTTGGTGGGGACTAGCTCAGGGAGAGATAATTGCTTCCAAACACTTAAAGGCATTAAGTTAATACTGGCACCTAGATCGGCTAGGGCCATGCAATTCTCTACTCCCGGGAAGTTGCAAGGGATTAAGAAACGACCCGGATCTCCAAGCTTGGTTGGCAATTTCCTTAAGTGCACTGCAGAGCAATTCTCATTAAGTTGGGTGTTAGCAATATCAAGAAGCTTTTCCTTGTCGCTAAGAAGATCTTTGAACATTTTTGCGTATTTAGGCATGTGAGCGAGAGCCTCAGCGAAGGAGATGTTGAAATTCAATTGTTTAAACATTTTGAGAAAGTTTGAAACCTGAATATCGTCCTTGCTTTTGAGCTTCTCTTTCCTCAACCTTGAGGGATAAGGTATATCGGAAGAAGAGGAAGGCTTTGGGATCGAAGGATTACTCACATCCTTGGGTGGAGGAGGGGTAGAAGTAAGAGGTGGAGAAATTGGGGAAGTAGAAGGATGAGTAATAGGAGCAGGTGACTCGTTTTCCTTAGTCACAATCACCGGTGGAGGTATAGGAAGCTCGGGTTCCTCGGTACCTTTGCCACTGCGAGTGATGATTGCTTTCATCTCCCCTCTTGGATTCGCAACGGTGTTACTCGGAAGAGTACCCGAAGAAGAGGGTTGATTACCTTGGAAGAAACTAGCCATCATGTTCTTTAAGTCATTCGTTTGACTTGCCAAAGTGTTTCTCATATCAGCTCTTAGATCGTTTCCTTGTTTCACCATGTCTGCTTTCAAGTTGAGCACTTCCCGCTGGAGATTTTCCACGATCACATCATTGGTCCTCATGTAGGTTTCAACATCTTGGTGTAATGCGGTGGGTTGGTTGGGAGGAGGAGCATGGTAGGCGGGTGGTTGATAAGCAGGTTGTTGGTAAACTTGATTGTTTCTTTGAGGTGGATATGGTTGTCTTTGAGGTGGTTGGTATGGTGCACGAGGTTGTTGTTGTTGTTAAGTAGGGCGAGTGAGGTTTTGTTGTTGGTTTGGGTTGTTAGGAGGAAAACCGGGTGGGGAAAGAAAGTTGTTAGAGCGGTAGCTAATCAAGTTGCGGTCACCTTGAGGACGAGCTTGATAAGCGGCCGGAGGATAGGTACCGTATGCTGCATTCACATTCTCAGAAGGGTAGTCTTGGGTGGTGGTACAAGTGGTGTAAGAGTGAGGACCCCCGCATATTTCACATGGTTGGTTTACAGCATTGACTTGAGCGTTTTTAGCGTTGATGCTGTTGGTGTTGCTGGCGGTTTGGGCGGCAAGCGATTCAAGAAGCGTAGTAATTTTGTCAAGTCGCTTGTCGTTGTCACTAGTACTAGCACTAGTGGCATTGGTCCGAACACTTTTGGTTTGCACACGAGACTTATTCTCAATGATATCCCAAGCGGCATTAGAAGTCTTAACCAAAATATTACCCCCTGAGGCACTATTTAGTGAATCTTGGTCATTCATGCTTAAACCATTATAAAAAGTATTAATTTGGTGCACTTTGGTAAAACCATGTTGTGGGCACTTTCTTAAAAGGTCTTTGAAACGGTCCCAAGATTCACTAAACGACTCATCGTACTTTTGTTCAAAATTAATGATTTCATTCCGCAAAGCGGTAGTACGAGAGGGTGGGAAAAAGTAGTTGATAAATTTGGTCTCCAAATCCGTCCACGTCAGAATACTTTGTGGCGGTTCCTTTGCAAGCCAATGTCGGGCTTGTCCCTCTAAGGAGAAAGGAAAAAGTTGTAAACGGATTACCTCTTGTGGAACACCATTGAATTTGACCGTATTCGTGAGTTGCAAGAACCTTTTGATGTGGTCATGAGGATCATCAATGGTACGCCCCAAGAATGGTTGAGCAGAGACCATCTGGATAAAGCCGGATTTGAGCTCAAAGTTGTTGGCTGCAATCGCGGGTATGACAATTGGATCATTGTTGCCCTCCACATGTGCTTGTAACAGTTCAATCATAGGGCGATTGTCAGGTAGAGGTTCATTGTTGTTGTTATTATTGTTGTTGAGAGGTGGGTTGTTATTGTTATTGTTATTATTGTTGTTTTGAGGTAGGTTGTTGTTGTTGTTGTGTACACCGGCCATGTCTAAGTCTTCGAGAGGCTCGGGCTCTTGATAAGACGTTGATCGTGTACGCATGCACCTGCAAAAGAACTAACAAAGCAAAAAAGAAATATTTTTGGTTTTGTATGGTTTTTTAATTTTTTTGTATTTTTGAAAATTTTATATTTTTAGGATTTTTGAAAATTTTATATTTTTAGGATTTTTGAAATTTTTTATGAAAAAGTAACGTTCACGGCGAACGGATCCCAAAATCCAAGTTCTCACAAAAAACTGTTAATCTTAACGAGAAGAGCCGGCAGCGGCGCCATTTGATACTCTGATTTTCATTGGGGTTTAGGATTAATCTCGGAATCTTCTCGAATTGATCGCAGCTTAAAGTGGAAGGATTATTCTTGGTGACAAATAGGGGGTTTGGGTTTTCTATTCTACTAAAAGGATTAAATGCGTAAAGTGATAAAAATAAGCTAAAAGCAATTAACTAATAAAAACAAAACAATATAAATAATAAAACGTAGATTTAGAGCGAAACAATTAATAAAAATAAAACTAAAAGACGAAATTAACTATCGACTCGAAAATAAAGTTTACTAAATGAAAAAGGAGAGAATAAAACTAAAATGGTACTTTAAAGCTAAACAAGGCAAAACCTAAAGCGGGTAGTAAATAAAAGATAAAACTTAAACTTTTGGAAAAAATGTTAATACTAAAAATCGACGAAAAATTTAACTAAAAATACGTAACTTTCAAAAATAAAATCGGAACAACTTTCAGATAAACTAAACAATTACGGAACAATACTATTAAATAAACAAGCTAGCAGGCTAGCTGCTGGAAGCTGCCAGGCAGCCAGGTGAAATGAGCGGGAAAAATTGGTAAGCTGGCAGGCACCTAGGCTGGTGGAACTAACTATTTTGTTCGGAAGTTTACAAGTTCCGATTCGGAACTTTTTGCCACTGGTTCGGAATTTTTCTTTGTTCGGAACTTTTGAAAAGTTCCGGTTCGGAACTTTTTGCCACAAACTCTGTTCGGAAGTTTTTCTATAAATTGGTTCGGAAGTTTCATAAAAATCCGGTTCGGAACTTTTCAAAAAAAACTGGTTCGGAAGTTTTCAAACATCCGGATCGGAACTTTTCAAAAAAACTGGTTCGGAACTTTTTCTAAAAAATCTGGATCGGAACTTTTGATGAAATCCGGTTCAGAACTTTTTAGCAAATTCGGTTCGGAACTTTTTTCTATAAATTGGTTCGGAACTTTTAAAAAGATGCAGACGAAGAACAGTAAGCAGAACACAAACAGGGTAACACGATTTTAACAAAAAATCAACCAAGTTTTTAACCAAAACTTAACCCAATTTAACCACTAATCATCTACTAACCATAAACAACAAATCCCATCAATAAAAACACAAAACCCAATAACTTTTGAAGATCAAAATCTATCAAATAAGATCTTTAACTTTAAATAAAAAAGATGGAGATGAACAAGATTAATGGAAGGCTTGGATTGATAGATTAATGTAAAGTAAACAAAAGAAAAGATTAAACACTTACAAATTCAAAGATTCAACAAGAAAAGAAAAATCACCAACACCTTAATGGTGTTGGCTTCCTACGAAAGAAAAGGAAAATGACTGGGAATGAAAAAACTTGTCAAAAAGTGTGAAGGGGTGGTCTTTATATAGTCTTGTCTTTGGTTGGTGAGTGGGCTTTCTCCCGTTCTTCTTGTCTTCTCGTCTTTTCAGAAAAGTTGACATTTTCGACTCTGATTCGGGATTTGTCGTCGATTAAATTCAACTCGTCTTTTAATTTCTTCGTTTAATAGACTTGAGTTTCTTCGACATATGTAAATCTTCCATCTTTGGTCCTTTTCTTCGATAAATCTTCAAATAGGCCCATTAACTTCAAATCTTTTGCATTTCTTGGACAACAGACTTCGTCTTGAGTCTTTTTCTTTGATAAAACCCGTGCAATCCCATGTTTTCTCCATTATCCATCCGGTTGGCTCTGAAAACACAATAAACACAAAAACCACGCATAATTCCAAACAAATGATATTAAACACGCGTTTCGGTCTCGTTTTAGCCAGTTATAACTGGTAAAAGGATGGGTGTTTTCACACCTATCAATTAACACTTTGGTTTAGTTGTTTATTAACTTTTGTTGCATGTTTGGATTATTATTTATTTTGATCCTTAATGTTATTTATGCCATCATGTTTGTGATTTACATAGCTTTGTGCATGCCTTATGATAGTTAGCTTATTAGATTATGATCTGTAGTTAACTTTGGCTTGTGAATCTTTTGGGAAAAATCTGGGTTTTACAAAAACTGGGATGGGAAATTTTTGAAAGCCCTATGGTCGCGGTTCCATATCGACCCGCGGATCCTTATCGATAAGGTACCGCGGATCCTAGATAAGGAACCGCCGGTCACTATGCACGACAGCATCTTTGCTTTACACTGTTTTATTAAATCTGTGTAAACCCTGCATGATTTTCAGTAATAAAACTGCACATTTCCTAAACTAGCTTACCTAAATTCATTATTCACCTAAAATGATTTTAACCCATTACTAGTTTGGATCATCCCCTCACCCATTTAAACCCACCTAGTTTGCCATGTTCTTCACACATCAAACATACTTTCCTAAACCTTAAACCACCCTTGTCAACCATGGTGTGTACCAAAACCTCAAACACTTCGAAGACCTCCACCCCAAGGAAAACACTCAAAATAAGGATTAAGGTAGCCAAGCCTAACTCCTCACCTTTCCGCACACCTAAGAATGAGATGGCTCCTATCCTCATTTCTTCATCACCTTCCCCACCTCTTCCACCATGCAAGACATCATCCACCCATGGTACTAACCACTCCATTGGTTCTACCTCCTCTTCATTCAACTCAAGAATGAATGAGCTCTCTTCACCCTTCACTCCAAGTGCACCCTTGGATGTGACCACACAACCCCAACCAATCCAAAGCATTCCTTTTGTGAATGACTTTGATGACACTTTGGTGACTTCACCATTTACCCCTCACAACTCACCCATTTCACCAACCTTGGAGAATTTACCTCCACACTCACCCATTTCCCCTTTAGGGAACATGCCTCCACTCTCACCCACATCACCCTTGGAGAACATGCCTCCTCCACCTCCACCCAACTCAAACATTCCAATTTTGGGTGTTCCACTTTCCCTCCTTTTGGGTGATCCATACTATGGGTTTCAACAAACTCATGGTCCTAGTTGTCCATGTTGTCTTTACAACCACTACATCATCCATAACCTTAGGATAGATATGTATGGACTACATAGGAGGTTGCAAGAGTTCTTGCTTGCCTTGTTCTCCATGCCTCCTCCTAGGAGATGAATGATGGAGTTTTCTTAATAAGAGTTTTCAACAAAACCAAGCCAAAGAAAACTACTTATCTAGATTTAATGTTAAGCTAGCTATGCATTAGTTAGTTTTATTTGTCTTTGTACTTGCTTCCTTAATGAATGTTTCTTGTTGTTGATCTATGGATTTAGCTTTGTGTGTTTCTATCCTTTTGTGCACACTAATCAACTTTAATTTGAAATTAAAATTGAACCTAAATCTATCACAACCTCTAAACTTGACTAAAATTGGTTCAAAATGATATCTAAATTATTTTGTCACCCTTTGTCAAGACATTCTTTGTGAATGTGTTGCTTTATGCAACCCTAGCATAATTTGGTGCTAATAGAGGTAAAATTCCAAGATCTGCAACTTTTTGGAAAAGTCTTAGTTTTTCCCAAAACCCAGGAAAAACATGGTTTCAAGTCCACTGGACGCGGTTCCTTAAAGTCCCGCGGTTCCCTAGCGATATGGAACCGCCGGTCCCTATAAGGTACCGCAGAAAGTAAGTGGCTTTTAACGAATTTTTGGTCAAAACTTTTAAAACCCTATACCCTGTCAAGATTCCTTGTTTACTCAAATTGACTAAACATTCCTTGACACTACACATTTTGTATTCAAACTCTTACCTTGATTACATTTTACTTATACCCCAACCTTGAGATTTCATTCTCACACCTTCCCAACCTTGAGATTTCATTCTCACACCTTCCCAACCTTGAGAATTCATTCTCACATAACCTTGAGATTTCATTCTCACACTCTCACAATGCCTAACTCCTACATTCCTAACCTTGACATTTCTTTGTCACAACCCCACTCACCCAAAGCTTCCTCATCCAAGCTTTCAAAGAAACCGAAAATCTCGGTTCGACCTATTTGGGTTAAGAAGAATAAACCATCTTCGTCCAAACCACCCCAAAACCCTACCTTCTCTCCAATCAAGTATTAGAATGAGACTTATACCATAAACCCCATCACCGGAGCTAAAGAAAATGTTCCACCACCACCACAATCCTTCAATACCCCTCAACTCAATGACCTTTCAACCTTCCCAAACCTCACAAGGCATTGTGAAAACATTCCCAAACCCATTACCCCACCACCACCAAACCCTAAGTTTGATGCCATACCCCCATCAAACGATTTTGTGTTGCATCATGGATCCTCGTGTGCTTGCTGTCGATTTCAACAAATTGAACTTGCTCATGTGTATGAGAAGTTAAATTTTCTTGAATTCCTCCTCACTCGACCTCTTATTCAAGTTTTCGTTCCGGTGGACAAAACTTCGAATGATGCATCGTCGTCTTTTTAGTCTTTTTTTTCTTTTAAGCAATCTTGGAAAATATCACTATTAGACTAGCTTATGCTTAGTGGTTTATTTTCCATATTTATTGCTTTTAGATACTCATATTGTGTGTATGACTATCTTCTTTGTTGTGTCTTTTTCTTTTATGTAACCTTTGTGTTGTTTGTGTGCTATTTCATTAGTTCTATTTTGAGTTGATCATGGTTCATCTTTACAATTGATTATGGGTGATTCCATCAATTCTAAGCTTTAACCCATTGACAAGCTTATCATCTTCATTGGATTGAAGTTTGATTTTGTCAATTACCTCTTTAGACATACTTAGCAAAATACTTGCTTCTAATTTGAGATTTCTTCTCTCTCTCCCTCTCAAGTTACTTAGTAGGTAGTGATCATATATACATTGGTGTTTCTTTCCTTTCTACTAACCTTTGTGTAGCATGTCACCTTAGCTCACAAACTTGGTGCCCCAAGCAAGGGGAGCAACCACCAAGGGGGAGCTACTAGCAAAGTTCGATGTTCTTCAAGGACTTGTGCTAACCTTTTTGCTACGACAAAGGGGGAGAAATGATAGTGATAAACTAGTTAATAATTCCATATTTTGTGTTTCTACGTAAATGAGTTTATCGTTTGTCGTAATCAAAAAAGGGGAGATTGTTAATGAAAGTGATGCCTAAAAACATTATTAGTGTTAACTAATCTTTCTTAGTTTTGATCACAACAAACCATACAACACATTTAGTGTAAAACACAAAATGAATTATTTAACTAACACTATCATCAAGGTAATAATCATATCACTAAGCTTTCTTAATCATACTTAGTGATCATCAAAATGATTATCCTTAAAACTCACTTTTGTTAATATGACAAAAGACTTTTTAATAAACTTTCTTTTTTAGAAAATGTTTTATTAAAATGGAAAATGAAAATTTGAAAATAGCATATTCCAAATGCTGTTAGAATATCCTTTGAAGGTTTCAAATACCTCAGATATTCCCATCCCACTAAAAGACAAAAAACGGATCGGAGTCTAGTGGCGGTACCTTAAGTACCTACGCGGTTCCTTAGCGATAAGGTACCGCGGGGTGAGAGAAGGTTCCGCGCACAACTAGCCGTCATAGATCCGTTATACTTTGTCTCCTTTAAATAGTGGGTCAAATCTCATTTTCCAGCAATCCTCTTGGACGTTTTTCTCAGCCCCTTTCTATTTTCTATAGCATAATCATTAGTAAATGATCACTTAAATTGTTAAGGATGTTTACATATGATTATCCTCTTGATCCCCTCCTTTACCTTGTCCAATGAGAAGATCACTCACTCACTAGTGTTGTGATAAAGATGAATCTATGAGCTAGTCATATTCATCATGATACACTTTTTATTTTAGGTCAATCCAATGTATTTATGAATACTTGGACTAGTTGTGTTCATCCAAGTTATTTGTGGATACTTGGATTTGTTGTGTACATCCATTGCATATGTGTTTGCTTGGATTTGTGTTGTGTAAATCCAAGCTACATGTGTGTACTTGGATAAGTCTAGTTGAGTTGTAATAGATTTGATTAGGAGTTCTCACTAAACTATAAAGTGATGTGGTTGTGTCTTGCGAGTTCTCACTAAACTTAAAAGTGATTAGTAGTTGTGTTGTGTGAAGTTCTCACTTAGCTTCAAAGTGAAGAGTCGTGAAGATTGGTTCTAGCTTTCGATTAGAACTCGACATCTAGCCTTGTATCGTAAAATGGTGAAGTAGGCAACGTCGTGAAGATTGGTTCTACCTTAAGATTAGAACTCGACATCTAGCCTTGTGTCGTTAAATTGTGAAGTAGGCAACGCCGTGTAGATTGGTCCTAGCTAAAGATTAGTTCTCGACATTTAGCTTAGTGTCGGAAAATAATGTAAGCAACGATGTAAGGTTTTCTCCACCGAGAAGGGAGTTTGTGGATATAGTGGAAATCTCGAGTAGGTGTACTCGAGGAGTGAAGTAGAAACGAGGATAGAGCCTCGTTGTCGAACCACTATAAATCTTTGTGTCTTCCCACTAGGTTGTCTCCTTCCTTACTCTTTACTTGATTCATTATCATTATACTTACCTATTATCTTTGCTAGTGCATTTGAATTGAACCTAATCATTATGCAACTTAGCCTCAAGTAAAATATAGTTTTGATACAAACCAAATTGAAAGTAATTTTAATTTGGTCACCAATCGAAGAGAAACTATTCAACCCCCCTTCTAGTTTCTACACGGATTATTCATGATCTTGAGCAGCTTTTGAGGAACTTTTTATGGTGTCAATGTGAGATGAAAAAGGGGAAGGTAAAGGTGGCTTGGGATGATGTTTGCATTCCCCAAAGTAAGGGAGGTCTTGGTATTCGGAGGCTTGATGATTTTAATGCTGCTCTTATTACCTCTCATATTTGGTGTCTTCTCACGCGTAAGGAATCCTTATGGGTTCAATGGATACATTCGTATAAGTTAAGGGGTAGGAGCTTTTGGGATGTTCCTTGTATTGGTGATGTAAGTTGGGGTTGGCGTAAGCTTCTTCAGCTTAGGACACGTGTGCAGCCATTTATTTGGTATAGGCCTCATGATGGTAAATATGCGTCTATGTAGTTTGATAGGTGGGCTGCTGAGTGTCCGTTACGGGATACTCTTACGGTACGTAATATTGTTAGGTCTGGTTTTACCCTTCATGATACTGTTTATGACTTGATTAAGAACAATGCTTGGAAATGGCCTACTGATTGGGTGGACAGATTTCCTGCTGTTATCTCTATCCCTGTCCCTGCTCTGGATGAGGGGCGGCTGGATTCTCTGGTATGGCGTGATGGTGGTGGTTCTTTGCAGTCATTTTCTGTGGCTCTGGCTTGGGATGCGCTGTGAACCAGGCGTCAGGCTGTGGTATAGTACCATGTTGTTTGGTTCTCTCATTGTATTCCTCGACACTCGTTGCATATGTGGCTTGTTGTTAAGTAGAAACTGAAGACCCAGGATCGTTTGTGACAATGGGATGTTGGGTCTGCCGTTGATTTAAGCCTACTTCGGTGTCCTTTGTGTAAAGTCACTCCCAAATTCTCATTCTCATTTGTTATTTGAGTGCTCTTATTCTTCCCAGGTTTGGACGCAAGTTAGGGTGCTTTGTGGTATGGATTCTATTCCTCCTCGTTTGGATGATGTTTTGTCATTTCTTATACCAATATCCAAAGGAAAATCTACTACTAGTATTATTGCTCGTCTGGTTGTTGCGGCTACTGTATTTTTTGTTTGGATGGAACGGAATTCTAGATTGTTCAAAGGGAAACAAATTTCTGTGGATAAACTTGTTAGTATCATTACTTCTACTGTTCGCCTCAAGCTTATTACTTTCAGATTCAAGAAGATGACTACACAGTCTTTGGCTATTTTGGATCGGTGGAGACTTCCGTCCTCTAGTGTTTCTTATGATGGGGTTGTACTCTTTTTTCCTTTTTTGGGGTTTTTCCCATAGGATTTTTCTCAAAAAGGTTTTTAAGGAGGCAGCCTTATTTGGATCCTTTACTTCCATTATGTTGTTGCTGGTGTTGTGGGGTGGTCGCCTGGTTCCAAGAGTTCTTCTTATTGGAGTTTGCTAATGCTGTTTTTTACACTAGTTTTTGATTTGTACTGTTAGCTTAGTGTTGCTGTGTTTATGGCCTGTCATAAGCACTTGTTGATCAAGCTTTGGGCTTGAGGTTAATACGGTACTTTAGCCGTATTTCATTTGTACTTAACATTGGTTTTTTGGTTAATATATTTACCGGGTAACTCCCTTTACCAAAAAAATAAAAAATCTTAGGTCATCATGCCAGAATTTGGCGGATCGGTTGGATTGCTAATCCTTTGTATCTCTGATCACATCCGTAAACAGAGTTTCTCTCGTTATTGTCCTAGTATTTGCTGTTACGGTAGTTGTCACTACCTCTTTGACTGTCAGTACAACGACGGTCATTTTTATGACTGTGATTCATGTAACTTTTCAGCTGAGTGGCCGGCTGGTACCGGTTCTCCACTCATATGCTGGAAAGACCATTGAATAACACATGACATACACTTTAAAAGGTAAAACATGGAATGAAACGGTACGTCTGGTGGTTGATTATGATTCTAGTCGGTTTGCTCTAATCTATCACCTTCATCTTTGCTTCGTAAAATTTCTAGGCTGAGCGCGGTATTATCTTTTAAACAACATTGGTGAGAAGACAAAATGTCTGAGAAAATTGAAAATGGATTAGTATCACACCTGGAGTGCAGTAACTGGAATACGTCTGGAGTATGGTTCATGAAGTAAACCTGGAACATGGAGCACACATGGGATTCACATGAGATGGTCGATACGGTGTTAATCATCTGACATGATCAAGGAACACGAAATAGCCTAGCTAATTTAGCGTAGACATAATTCTAGTCGCATAAGAGGTACAAACGCGATTAAGTGGAATTAAATGATTGCCAGCATGAAAACATGATCAGTGAAAACCAACCATGACTATCATGAAAGCATGACTAAATACAATTTTTCAATGTCCACCATGAAGAAAAAGTAACATGACGCAAAATTAACATGAAGAAACATGGAACAAAATTACATTAATGAGTATAAAACATCATTAGCATGAAAACAAGGTTAACCATGATAGTATGATGACATAAATCGTAACAATTAAATGAGGGAGCGTGAAAAAAAGTTATGACTGAAATGAATAAATTTTGAAAGTTAATAGTGTGGACGACTATGAATCGTTTCACAATGTAAACAATGCAACATAAATGATAAGCCTGAAGTAATATGAGATGAACATAAAATGCATGAATAATGTATAAAGCAATGAAACAGTTTATAGTGCATGAAATAGTTTAAAATGCATGATGCAGTTTATAAATTTTTATATGAGCGAGGGTGAACGCCTGTGGGTCGGTTCACCAAAAAAAATACATAGCAAAGTGGACGCCAATGGGTCGGTCCAAAGTTAAAAGTTTCGGTAAAAGCACATGCGACTAAATAGGGACAGTCCTGTACCAACCATTACTTAGTCATAATTCCTGCGACAATGATATGAATGCATGAAATGAATACATGAAAAGAATGAATGAAAACCAACTGTCTAAAACTAAATAGAAAACGTGTGACTTAGTATGAACTACGGTGATTCAGTTCATACTCGTCAAAATTTAGAAGAAAACATTATGCATAATACAATGACATGTAACTAAGTATGGATGACGGTTGTTCAATCCATATTCGTAAAACAATTCCGAAGAAAACATCATAGTTGAAAACAACGAGGTTCTGAAAATATCGATATGTGGAAAATCAGACGTCGGCTTGGGAAGAGCCTGGTGACTACCCATTAGTCACAGGTCAAGTCTTAGAGCCTACAGGTCGAAATCTTTGGCTCTGATACCATAATTGTAACACCTCATTTTGATAAATGGAATATCACAGGATAATTATAGCGTGTCATCAAAGAATGCAAGGTAATATGTCATAAACATACATGACCAAAGGGATAACCGGAATCAAACATCGGTTCCCAAACATAAGCCCAAAACATAAATAAAATAAATGAACTAAGGGAGACTAAACAAGTGTAAATATATGAAGGCATGAGGAGAAGAAGTCTAAGGTAGCTCCCATCCTATGCGTGTCCTCCAAATGCTCCAGTCTAACCTTTGGTACCTGTCATTTTGGGACATGGAAAGAAAGTAACGGCTGAGCAATACGCTCAGTGCACGGATATATAACATAGCATGAATGGCATAATATAGGAAAGAAATGTAAAACATGAAAAGCAGCGGAAATGAATAAGTCCTGGAAAACCGGGAACTATAGCATATTTACTGGTTTTAGTTCTGAAAGATAGCTTATGTTTACTTATGAAAATCTGTATTAGTTTAATATACCAAAAGCCAATATAGGTCATGAGGTCAACAACGTGCATGAATACTTGGAGGGGTGACCTCGTCATGCAAATTAGAGGGGATGCCTCTAATTAATTGGTAATGGGTAGGAGGGATCAACTCCTTGTGAAGGATGCAAGGCACACACCACATTCACCATGAAATACTGACTGAAACATGTAACTAGGATGCACCCATACGCCCCACATGATAACATAATAAATATAATGACCAATAACTAAAAGGGACGCCACGAGCTATCACTCCGCCGTGGTGAAGCCATAACATTAGTGCCTCTAGTGTTATGGTTAAGGTACCTCCATAACTAGGTGAAACTGGTCATTCATGTATATGGCTAAGGCAACTAATAAAACATAAGCATTTAAATCTCTAACTACTGGGGAAAACAGTTGGGTGCATACGGGAAATCCTAAAGAAGGAAGAGATTGTCCTTACTGAAGGACGGGAAATCCGTACCTTATGTCCAGTAGAAGCTAATGAAACCGATGAAGACTACTCCGCCTTGACGAATAATACTACATAAGAAATATGGAGGCGTATGAGTTGTCTGAATTACATGTGTTTTACTGGTTTTGAGTGTTCTCTGCTTATTATACATATTATGTCATGTTTCACTGTTTTACTGTGCATTCTGTACTTATTCTGATGTTCTGTTGTGTATTATTCATGTATTAGTGTATTATAATACTTATATTGTAATACTAAGTAACTTTCTAAAAATAGCAGGTTTCCATAAATAGTAAGTTTCTAAAAATAGAAAGTTTCTAAAAATAGTAAGTTTCCATAATTAAAAATAAGCTGGATTATAAATAATAAGTAAAGTTTAAATAGTATAATACAAGTCATGGTTATAGCTTATTAATTAAATAACTGGTTAATTAATTAAACTATAAGTTATATAGAATTTAATTAGAAATACATGTTTTAATTAAATTAAGCTAAGTTAAAATACTTTAGGTTATACATGAAATATTAATTTTAATATTTAACCTAAGTCATGAAATTAATTAAATTAACAAGTCTAGTAATTAATTTAATTAACATGTTTCTGATTTTAGTTATACCCCGAAACCCGAGTCCGTACCCCGTGTTTCTTAATAAGTCCAACCAAAATAAGCAAAAAACGACCACGTCAGTGGCTACCCGGCCTAGCCGGTTTCCACTGACTTCATTAACTCGCCACCGGCTCTAGCCAGTGGTTTCCACTGTTAGCCCAAAACACACCCCGGCTTATGCCGAGGTTCCCACTGTTGAGTCGAGAGAGGCACCGACATAGGCCGGTTGCCACTGTTTTGGTTCCGGTCCAAATCAAGTCCCACCGAGACCTTGGAGGGGTCTCGGTTGACAATAAATCAATCAAACAGGTCCTAACACATACCCCGACCCTTGGTCGGGGTCCCCTGGTGCTGCGTCCGAATACACAAACCAAACCGAGACCTATGTTGGTCTCGGTGGTGCGATCAAAACCAAGCGGAGAGTCTCTTAACTCTCGGTTGTGCCTCGGCTAACCCTAAAACCGAACTAAACACAATTTATTCCACGATTTAATTAATCCCACGTGTTTTAATAACTTGTTTTTATGATTAATTAAATTAATAACATGAATTCATAAAGAATTAAAAAGGAAAAGAAGTGTTTAATTTACTGAACACGTGGAAAGAAACAGGTTAATGATCACGAACACGTAGACTCCAAAATCAAAGATCAAAATCGTCTGAAACACCTTATGGTGTTGTAGGTGGCCGGCGACAATGGTGGACAAGGGAGAAGGGTTTGCAAAATTTTGTTTAACCTAAAATTATGTTTTTAGTTTCTTGTGTTTTCCTTATTATGGATTTAAGTTGGGTCATGGGCCAAAGCCCATCCCTTCCTTTTCCTCTAGTGTAACCGCGGCCTAAAGGGAGCCCATGTGGAAACCCGTAGTTTTCCCGAGTTCAATTTTTTGCGTGATCGTTCATGTTTAATTATCATGATTTTATATGTCATGTACTTAACACATTTATAATATATACGTAACTGCATGTTATTAAATATCGTGACACGTGAATTATATTATAAATAGAAAGTTTTAAATTTATCGTATTTTTGTGTGTGTACTGTTCATGTGTACTGTTCATGGTATTTTAATGCGGGTTTTACACATTTAATCTAACATAAGTGATCAAACATATAAAACTATAATGGGAAAATAGTTGGCTACAAACGAGGAATCCTAATAAGGAAAAAAATGTCCATACTAAAGGACGGGGAATCCGTACCTTGTGTCCAGTGAACGAGGAAAGACGAAAGGATGAATAGCCTTACTCCAACCTCACTAACGCTACATAAATAAGGGACATGTATAAAGTATTTTGATTACTGAGTACGTAACTGATTATAACATGTCTTAGCTTGTTTTATATGTTTTTGTCTTGTTTTATTGATTTAAATGTTACACATGTGTTTATCATGTATTTCGTGTATTCTGATAAAGTATTAACTTGTAATTTTGTATTATTATACTTGTTGTGTAAATAATAAGTAACTTTCTAAAAATAGCAGGTTTCCTAAAATAGAAAGTTTCCAAAAATAGAAAGTTTCAAAAAATAGAAAGTTTCCAAAAATAGATTAGTTTCTAAAAATAGATCAATTTCTAAAATTAGAAAGTTTCAAAAAATAGCAAGTTTCTTGAAATAGAAAGTTTCCATATTTAGAAATAAGCTGGATTAATAAGCTAATAATATAAGCTTAAGTTTACTGGTTAAATATCATAAGTCATGTATGTTAATGCAATAATGCCTAAAAACGTTACTTGCGTTTTTCGGTCTCGCTTAGTTTTGATTACGACAATATGTAAAAACAAGCATTTACGAAAACAATGAAAAACGAATTCTTGAGTTCAAGTATTTTTCATTTTACCCATTTTCACTTAAGGTATGAATAAACAAGTACTAACCTTAATCAAGTGATCAAGTGATTTAATCTTTTCTTAAAGCTCACCTTTTATTAAGTGTGACAAGTTTTTAATTAAACTTTCTTTTTAAGAAAATGTTTTATCAAATTAAATATTTGAAAATTTGAAAATGGCATATTCTTTTTTGATTTAGAATATTCTTTCAGGATATTTTATAATCAGATAAGACCTCCACCACTAAAGGACAAAAAGGGTGCGGAGTCTACTCCGGCGGTTCCCTAGTGCCTAGGCGGTACCTTATCGATAAGGTACCGCCGGCTGAGATAAGGAACCGCGGGCAGATATAGCCGTTGGCCCTTTGTCCTATAAATAGTGGACCTTTCTCAGATTTTCTCTTCACCTCTTTTGCACATAAATTTCCAGATTCAAACAGACTTCTTAAATCACTCAAATCCTTGATCATTTGATTGATTACTACTTGTTTAGAAGTGAATCTATCTCATCAATCCCTTCCTCTTCAAGTGCAAAGAGAAGAACACTATCCTTGTGAAGTGTTAAGTCCACCACCAAAGATCCTTTGAAGATCAAATCTTATACATTTGTTGTTGTGTCATAGTTGTGAAGATCCAAGTAGTTGTGTCTATTTGGAATTTGTGTATGTATTAAGTATAGTTGTGTAGATTGCTCCTAGCTACGATTAGGGCTCGACTTTTAGCTTAGAGTCGAAAATTGGTTAAGCGACGTGTACGGTTTTCTCCACCATAAGGAGCTTGTTGTGTAGTGAACTCTCGAGTAAGGAGTACTCGAGGAGTGGTTTAGGAACGAGGAGTGAGCTTCGTTGCCGAACCACTATAAATCCTTGGTGTTTGGTTTGATCTTTCTTTACCCTTAACTCTTTACATTCTTTATTCTTTGTGCATATACATTAGTTAGTATTAGTTTAGTTACACTATCATTGTTCATATTGTGCATAAGAAGATTTCACTTATTTCCTTAAGTCTAAGCTTTTGAGAAAAGGGATTTTTTTGAAAACCATTCTTTAACAAGTAAATATAAGAAACTATTCAACCCCCCCCTTCTAGTTTCTACAATTGGTATCAGAGCGGGTTGCTCAAGTATTTTTAAAGTATACTGTATTTTAAAACTTGAATCGATCTATGGATTCCAACAAGTACCTAGAAGGGCAATCTATGCAAAGACCACCACTTTTTGAAACCGATAGTTTTATTTATTGGAAAAATAGATTTGAGACTTATGTGAAATCAAAAGATTTAGATCTTTAGCATGTTATTACCAATGGTGATTTTTTACCTTATCAATTTATTGAATTTTCGAAAAAAAAGGAATTGGTCACTTTTGACAAAGCTAATGATGATACTAAAAAGAAACTTTCGAAAAATAGTAAGGCTAAAATGGTGATTTATAATGCTTTACCTAAGAACGAGTATGAAAGGATTTTTATGTGTGAAACCGCTAAAGATATTTGGAACACTCTTTTAGTAACCCACCAAGGTAATAGCCAAGTCAAAGAAAGCAAAATCGATCTTCTTGTCCAACAATATGAACAATTTGTCATGTTAGAAGATGAAACTATTGATAGTGCTTTTGCTAGATTTAACACTATTATTACTAGTCTAAAAACACTTGATGAAGGTTTTTCTAGCAAGAACAATGTTAGGAAGTTTCTAAGGGCCTTACATCGGAAGTGGAGAGCAAAAGTAACGGCGATCGAAGAATCGAAAGATCTCTCAACTTTATCACTCGATGAACTCATAGGCAACTTGAAGGTTCATGAGATGATAATTTTGAAGGACTCGGAATTGGTGAAAACCAAGAGTGAAAGGAAGTCTCTTGCACTCAAAGCCAAGAAGGCACAAAGCGATCATGATAGTTCCTCGGAAAGTGATGACGAGGAGTATGCATTGGCGGTGAGAGATTTCAAGAGGTTCTTCAAAAGACGAGGTCAACACGTGAGGCAACCCAACAATGACAAGAAACCATTCTTAAAGAATCGGTTTGCCAAGAACGAAAAAGGTGATAGGAATTGCTTTAGAGGTGGTGATCCAAATCATTTCATTAGTGAGTGTCCAAAGCCTTCACGAGATAAGAATCACACGACATTCGTTAGTGGTTCTTGGAGCGATAGTGGTGAAAATGTTGATGACAACCCCAAAGAGGAGAAATGTATTATGGCTCACACTTCTAAAGAGGTACATTCCGAAACTGAATATCATAGCAATGATAGCTCCATCTTAGATGATACTGAATTAGAAGGGCAATATGATAATTTACACAAACTTAGCCTTAAATTCATAGAAAAGAACAAAACCTTAAAATCAACCAAAACTAAGCTTGAAAATGAAATCAATGAACTTAGGGAAAAATTAGCCAAGCTTGAGAAAAATAAAGAAGTTGATTTAGGTTGCGTAAGTTGTGAGAAACTTAGATTAGAGAATGAAGATCTCAAGAGCACCTCCTTTAAACTGGAAAAGTTCATGAAAGGTACTAATGCTCTTGATGATATGTTAAACAAACAAATTCATTCTAAGGAAAAACTTGGTGTAGGTTTTAACTCAAATGAAGCATCAACCAGTGAACCTAAACAAGTCAGATTTTTAGAAAAACTGTCTGCTGTACGCGGTCCCATATTGTATGGGGCGGTTCCTTATCACTATGGAACCGCCACCCTAGATAAGGAACCGCGGCCAAAAAGTATTTTTGATGAAAATCTTGAACTTTCTGAAAAGTCAAATTTAGGTGAACATCCTAAGCATCTTATTGTTAACAAAGTCAAATTACCCATACTTGACGACAATGCCGTTGATAAGTTCTATAAGCCTTTGACTAAACCTCTAATGGGAAATAGAAGTTTATCAAGACCATCTTCTACTCCACCAAGAGTATGGAATAATTCACGACCTAGAAGTAGAGTGACAACACCTAGAGGAGATAGTCAAAACAATTCACGACCTAGAAGTAAAACTCCAACACCTAGAAGGAATGATCACAACTCTAAACCAAGATCAAATACACCTAGGAGAAATAATGAACAACAAAATGGTTATATGAATTATTATCCTCCTCCCTTTTTCCCCATGGGGAACCCCTCTTCCATTCATGCATCCCAACCAAATGCAAGGGATGTTTGGAACTAACACTTTTGGACCCATGAGATATTGGGGACCAAATGTTTGATCGTGTGTGTTGTTACCTAGATATGCTTGGGAATTGATTTGGAGCCCGACGAGTGGATTAAGGATAGTGGTTGTTCTAAACACATGACGGGTAATCGAAGTTTGTTCTCGCGCTACAAAGCATATGATGGAGGTAACATCACATTCGCTAGTAGTCTACGTGGTAGTATCATTGGCAAAGGTACGGTTTCTCTTGACTCCATGACTATTGAAAATGTTGAGCACATAGATAATTTAGGGTTTAACCTTTTAAGCATAGGTCAAATTTGTGACGATAAGTGTAAGGTCATCTTTTCGGAAAATGATAGTGAAATCGTAAAAGATGGAAAGGTCATTGGAAAAGGTGTTAGAAAGCATGGGCTTTATGTCATGAAGGTCAATAAGAAGTCAAAAGACAACATATGTCTTGCGACTATAGATGATAGTTATACTCTTTGTCATAGGAGATTAGGTCACGCTAATATGCGTTTAATTCAATCTTTAGTCTCTAAGGAGTTGGTAAGATACCCTCCCCTAGATGAAGTTTGATAGTCACTTTTGTGATGCTTGCAAAGTTGAAAAGCAAGTTCACTCAAGTCACAAAGCCAAGAATTTGGTTTCAACCTCTCGGTGCTTAGAACTCCTACATATGGATCTCTTTGGACCTTCTGCCATACGGAGCTATGGAGGTAACCTTTATACCCTAGTTATAGTTGACGACTACTCTAGATTCACTTGGACTAGATTTTTGGCATCTAAAAATGAAGCTTCGATCATTTCGAAATCTTTAGTCGAAGAATTCAAAATCAACTAGGATGTCCAATTGTCTCTATTAGGACGGATCATGGTAGGGAATTTGATAATGAAGTGCAATTTGGTGCCTTTTGTGAAGCTCATGGTATTACCCATAACTTCTCGGCTCCTCGCACTCCACAATCAAATGGGGTAGTTGAAAGGACGAATAGGACCATCCAAGAGATCAGTAGGACGATGTTAAACGAGCAATCTTTGCCTCAAAAGTTTTGGTGCAATGCCGTGGACACATCGACTTATATTCCTAACCGAATTTTTATTCGACCTTTCCTAGGAAAGACCCCCTATGAGATTATTAAAGGTAAGCAACCCTAATTGGAATACTTTAGGGTGTTTGGAAGCAAGTGCTTTATTCTCAACACCAAAGACTACCTTACCAAGTTCGACCCAGTGTCTCACGAAGGTATCTTTTTAGGTTATTCCCAAACTAGCAAAGCCTACATAGTCCTCAATAGAACCTCAGGCGTAACTGAAGAATCACTTAACGTGACTTTTGATGAAACCCCTCTTTTACCCAGACACCACCATTGGTTGATGATGACTTGGATGAAGTAGAAGTAGTTAAAGCCAAAGAGGTTAGAAAAATAGGAGTTGAAGACCTTAGTGTTGAAAAGGAAGTAAACATTAAGGAGTCTAAGGATCATACTCTCAATAATATCATTGGTGACTTAAATCAAAGGACCCTAAGATCTCAAGTCCAAAACCAAAGCAACTTCTTTTGTTTCGTCTCATTGATTGAACCAAAGAATGTTAAAGAAGCTTTGATAGATGAGAGTTGGGTCATTGCGATGCAAGAAGAATTGAATCAATTCGTTGCTAATGATGTTTGTGAACTTGTTCCTCCACCTAGGAGTTCTACCATCATAGGAACCAAATGGGTATATAGGAATAAGCTAGATGGAAATGGTGTTGTGTCTCGTAACAAAGCTAGACTTGTAGCTCAAGGCTATAATCAACAAGAAGGGATTGATTATGACGAGACATATGCACCGGTAGCAAGATTAGAATCCATTAGAATCCTTTTAGCCTACGCTTGTGCCTTAGATTTTAAGCTTCAACAAATGGATGTAAAGAGTGTGTTTCTTAACGGTTTGATCAATGGGGAAGTATATGTGGCTCAACCTCCCGGCTTCATTGATTTTGAGAAACCGGATCATGTTTACAAGCTTAAGAAGGCACTTTATGGTCTTAAACAAGCACCCAAAGCTTGGTATGATAGAATTAAAGCGTTTCTTGTTTTTTTTTGGTAAAGGGTTTCCCCGGTAAATATGATAACCAAAAAAGCGTTGAAGTACAAAGGAATGTGGCTAAGATACCACATTAACCGCATGCTACAGGAAACATGTTAACACGTGATTAGGTCATGGCATAAACACAAATTAATCTAGAACTACAATGCAAGTAAACTAGAAAGAAACCAAGATGCAAAGATGAAGTCACACATTGTCTTCAGCTTTCACCAACAGCACGAAAGGAGCAAATGATATCCAAATGAGCCTGCTGATAATTAGATTTTACTTGGTTCAGTTTAATTCTCGGTATCTTATCAAATTGATTTCCGGTTCAAAGTACGACTCAATTGTTTTTGGTGAAACAAATATTTTTGGTTGTTTTAAAATGAAAGTGCAAGACGTAAATGAAAATGACGTTAATTTAAATCTAAATATAATTTAAAATAAATGGCAAGTATTTAAAAGCGTGACGAAAATTAAAAGGCACTAATAGTAAATAACGCAAACTTAAATCTATCTAAGGCAAACTTAAAACGCAACTAAAACTTAAAACTAAAGGAAAGCTAAATTAATCTAAGGCAAGTAATCTTAAAGTGCGACTAAGGAAAAAGGCGGGAAAAATAAAGCTTGAAAATTAAAAACAGAAAGTTAAAAAATGAAACTAAAAAGAACCTGAAAACAGCTCATTCGGAATAATCCTTCGTTCGGAATAATCACTCATCCGGAATGTCACCTTCGTTCGGAATGATTCTTCTTCACTCGGAATATTTACCAAAATCCTTGATCCGGAATAAATTCTTGACTCAGAATAAATTCCAAATGAACTCAAACTTCTTGATTCGGAAAATGTTCCGAATGAACAATCTCAAAACCTTCATTCAGAATATATTCCGAATGAACCACCACTGATCCGGAACAATGTCTTGATTCGGAATAAATTCCCTTGATTCGGAATGTCTTGATTCGGAACAATAAATGTTCCGAATGAACTCCACTGATTCGGAACTTTTTCTTGATTCAGAATATATTCCGAATGAATCACTTTGATCCGGAATGGTGTCTTGATTCGGAATGTTCCGAATGAACAGCTTCACTCGGAGTGCACAGCTTGATTCGGAATAATTCTTCAATCCTTGATCCGGAATATATTCCGAATGAACCTTGATCCAGAATATTAAATATTCCGAATGAACAAGTTGATTCAGAACAAATTCTTCACTCGGAATGTTCCGAATGAGCACTCTTTGATTCGGAACAATAAATGTTCCGAATGAACTCCACTGATTCGGAACTTTCACTGAACAAAACCTTTGATTCGGAATGTGTGGTTGATTCAGAATATCACCTGGGAATCAGTAACAAACAGCGAAGAACAAGGAACAAAGAGAAACACGAATCTAAACAAAATTAATCAAAATCAAACAAAGAATTAAATCAAACTAACCAAATAACATCTACTAATCATAAACAAACAATCCAAATCAATCAAACTAACAAAACTAATCAAAATAATCAAAACCCACTTAATTAAATCAAATAAAATTCAAGAACATAAACATGAACAATAAAGCATAAAGATTAAGATCAAACAAGAAAGGTAGATAGGAGATCAACAAGAAAAAGTAAAGATTGACAAGAATTAAAAGAAAACTTACTTGAAATTAAAGGTATTTAAGGTGCAAGACAGTTAAGGTAAATGACATGTAATTAAATGACAAGGAAAATAAAATAGAAAAACTAATTGTCACTATTAGCCAACAAAATGAAATGTAAATCCTAAAGTTCTATTTATAGGGGAGGATTAGGAGGTGCTTAGGAAGCTTCCTCCCCTCTTTCTTCTTTTCTTAATTGCGTCATTAAGTCCTTAATCTTCTTAATCTTTTGACTTTAATGACTTTGTCTCGGGATTTCTTCAAACTCGTCTTGTAATTCTTCAATAAATTAGACTTGAGTTCTTCGGCTTTTGGTAAACTTCCGTCTTTTGACTTTTTCTTCGATAAATCTTCAGAATTGGTCTTGGACTTCCGTTCTTTTTGCACTCTTGATTTCTTGACTTCGTCTTTCGTCTTTTTCTTCGATAAAAGCCCGTGAATGCCCGTGTTTTCTCCACTTTTCACCTTTTCGTCCTAAATCACAACAAAAACACAAACCACGCATAATTCCGACGTAAATGACATAAAATACACGTTTTGGCTCAGTTATTATTGTAATTAAGTGGTAAAAAGGATGGGTGTTTACACACCTATCAAATCCCCTACACTTGACCATTGCAATGTCCTCATGCAATGCATTAGTTACAAAGCATGATTGTGGTAAATTACGACCTTTTAGGAAAAAGGCGTAAAAGTGGTAAGTATCAAACAAATGACTTTAGGAAAAATCAAATGTTAATGACCCTTAATGGTGTGAAAGTTCGTTTCCCAAGGAGGTATATGTGTGTGAGAAATTTGTTAAATGTTTGTGATTAATGATTGGTTTAGAAAGGTGATGAGAAAAGAAGATGACGAAGACGTAAAAATAAAAATTACCAAGAAAGATCACTATTAGAAAGTTAAGACGTAGAACCTTAAAAATCACAAAAATAAAAATAAATTCTAAAAAATTACTAAAAATTCACCAAAAATCAAAAAATAATAAACTAAGAGTTTACCAATGATCAAAACTTTTTCAAACCTTTTAAATAATTAAATATTCAATTTTTAAATGCTAATTAAAGCCCTAAAAATCAAATAAATTATCAAAAAGCCCAAATAAAGATTTTTCAATTGGTAAAACTCTAAAATGACCTAAAAAGATTAAAGCCTATTTTTAGAAATTTTAACACTAATAAAAACTATTTAAAATGATTTAAAAACTATTAAAACTTAAAATAATTATAAAAATTAATCTAAAAGTGATAAAATTATTCTAAAAGTTGCTAAATTCCTATTTTAATGTATTAAACCTAAGAAAAATGTAAAAAGTTGGAAAATGTGAAATTTTAAAAATAATAATAAAATAATATTAAAATAATATTAAAAATCCAAAAATTATAAAAAATTCTAAAAACTTGCAAACTAGTTTATTTTAACCTAAATAATCAGAAAATCAAAGTGAAATTACCAAAATACCCCTAATGGGCCCTCAAATGGGCCAAATCCAAATTCAGTCAACACAAATGGGTTTTTGGGCCCAAAAAGTCAAAATTAGCCCAATTGACTTGGAAAAGCCCTATCCGACTTAAAATTTAATTCTAAGAACAAAACTCTAAAGGCCCAAAAGCTGAATGTGAGCTTATCACAGCTTATTGAACACACAGCTTATTCTTATTGGGCTTTTCAGCCCATTAAGCCATAAGCTAATGCCATAAGCTCTAATTTGACACACAACCCTCTTTTAGGATGCTTAAGAGATCTGTCAAAAGAAATTTCCAAAAAGCTCACTAAATAAGTCAAAAATAAGCAATGTATTATTTCACAAAACGACAAAATAGTCGGGATTGAGAAATAAGGAACCTCAGAAGCTCTAGTTTGTTGCAAAAGCACACAAATAGCTTAACTAAGAATAATCAATCAAAAAATCACAAAAAGCCAAGTAGAATAAGCTGTAAGAACAGATAAGCTGGCTGAAAAAGCCAAATAAGCTAGTTTTCTAGCAAAAGCTTAACCAAAAGACTTGTAAACTTCCAGACTTGATATTAAGCTGAGAAAAATGAGTTCTATTACAAAAACTAAGTTGTTGCATGTACCAATAAGCAAAACAGATTCAATAAGCTTGAAAACCAAGTTTGACCGAAAGTCAAACGCTGACAAGTTGAAATCAAACGCTGACAGGAACAAAGTAGGCGTTGACAGACTTAATGAAGTGTAAGGACTTGTTTTTCACCCTGCTGGTCAAGGTTTGAGTGCAAACCTTGTGGATCAAGGCTTACCAGTTGGGTAAACTTGATGTGTTTTGGCACAAATAAGCCAATAAGCCAGTGGGCTTATAAGCTATGAACAAAGCAATCCAAATAGCCAAATATTCTCACAAGCAGCATACAAATAAGATCCAAGCAACAATACAACAATCCTAATGCTAGAAATCACAATGCAACACCAAATGAGGTGGTCACTTTGCTGATGCAAATGACCACTTCAGCAGACTTTGATAAGCTATAAAAACCACAATAAGCCACCAAATTCAACAAGCAGATAACCAATAGATAGCTTATCACCCAAACTATTCCCAAACCAAATTTCTGACCTTAGATCCAACAAACAAAGAAGTTATTGGATCTGATGTGTTTGACCAAATTCAAAACCAATTTTATCAGATTTTTGCAAAACTTAGAATCCCTTTTTCAAACTTTCAGAAAGTGAACCAATGGCAAAAACTTGTGTATTATGACTTGTTTAGACCACCCAAACCCTAAGAACCAAGGCCACAAGGCCACAAGGCCTTGATAACCAGTAGTCCCAAACAACCCTTAATCAAGCACTTAACAAAGAAACTTGTGATTTCTTCTAATAACCTACTGACTTTAATGATCAAAAACACTTAAACAAAAGCAACTAACACAATCAAACTCAAAAATCACCAGCACAAACACCAATACTCAAAATCAAAACACCAAATCAAAATCAGTCATAAACATGAAATTTTGAGTGGAATCTTAACAAGGGATTATACCTGCCTTCCACAACATCCTAGGAAGGCCAGCTATGCTCCTTGGACCTTGTTCAACAACTAGAACAAGACCAAGGTACTTCAATGAAGGAGATGCAAACAGCCTTGGTTGATGGTTCAAAGTAGAACCTCAAGGACTTTATATCTTCAACACAAGCAGCAAACAAACTCAACCAAAGGCTTAGAATCCTTCTCAGGCTTGGTGTCAACAAGCTTGAAAGAACTCAAGGCTTAAGGCTAAGGGTTAGTACACAAAATAAGCCAAAACAGAACCTAGGATTTCAAGGTTTTCAAACCTTAATAACCTAATGAAACAAGACGTGCCTTAACCACAAGATTAAGGTAGGCCTTAACAATCAAATGGAACTCAGAATTAGGCTACTCAAACACCAAACTTTTAACTAAATCAAAAAGAGATTTCAAATTTCAGAAATTTAAATTTTATTAAGCTTTAAAAGGAATTACAAAGATTAATAGCC
This sequence comes from Glebionis coronaria, assembly GCA_025667525.1. Taxonomy (NCBI): domain Eukaryota; kingdom Viridiplantae; phylum Streptophyta; class Magnoliopsida; order Asterales; family Asteraceae; genus Glebionis; species Glebionis coronaria. The sequence goes on from CM046874.1 coordinate 354,018,194, forward strand.
TAAAACTGGAACAAAGGGACTCTCACATGTTGAGGTCTCCTTTTATAGGCAAATGCCTGGCTAAACACTATTCACAAACCCTAGAAGTGAAATTCCCTAAATGCCCTAAGTCCTTCTAGACGTTTTGGTGGAATGAGCTGTTCAAATTCATCTTGGACGTTCATTTCAGCTTTGATATGAAGCAATGATCCTTGGCTGTTGATTCGGTCACGTCATTTTGCTTGGAGGCCAAGTTGTGTTTTCATTGGCTGAGAATGTTGAGTGTGGGGTCCAAGGAGTAGTGGGAGTGAGGGTTTTGTGTGTGGGATTTGTTTCTGCACATGCGAATCAAGTGTGGGTTAGGTTAATTTAGATTTACCCTTTGTTTAAGTTGGTGTAAATTCTGGGCTGGTAAAAGTGAATAGTGACAAGTTTTGATCCGAAAATGGGGGAGTGTTATGTGTTTGGCGCATTTTCGTTTCAAATGTTTCAAATGCAAAAGTTTGCCCCTTGTTCTTTCTTTCTTTTGTCTTTTGTGTTTAAAAACCCATCAGCGCCCATTTCCTTTGTATCAACGTTTCATTACTTGTAATTTTTGGCACAAACTTTCCAAAAAGGGTTTCAAGGGTTAATTTTGGACTTTTTGCATATTTGAAGGACTGATCTTGGACAATGTTGATCTTCAAAGGTCTTCATTGTATTTTTAACTTGATGAGGGACCATTATTGGCAATTTTGATTTGTTGAGGGACTAATCTTGCCATTTCTTCAAAGTTGAAGGACCTTTTGTGTAATTTTGACAAACTTAAGGGACCAAACTTGTAATTATGAATATACAAGGGTTTTAAGTGTCATTTCTTCAATGAATGAGGATCAATCTTGTTTGTCTTCAAGTCTTCAAGGGTATTTGTTGAGATTTCCATGATTAGGGCCCGGTTCTTTGTACGGCTTCGTTTCTCGTGTCCGTTTTTCCTTGTAACTTGTGATCTTTTGTCTTTTTCACGATATCCATACCTAAAATACACAAGTAAACAAACACAAGCATATATATGGTATTTAATGACATTTTTGTGCATTTAAAGCCCGAAAAGAACGATGAGATCATGTATAAATGCCATCTCATCACTCCCCCATACTAAGCCATTGCCGTGCCCTCACGCAATGCTAGAATAAAGTATCTAAGCATCACCAAAGTTCAATTTTATTAACCTTTATTGAAGAGTAAAAGACTTGTATCATACTACGATGATGTGTAAAGACATAATGTATGATTTTCATCACAAAAAGTGACTTTTAGGGTCAAAGAATAGAAACAAGTAAATGTCCCTTAGAGTAAACTTCGTCATCCTTGATTGTCATACATTCCATGCTAAGTTCAAAAACAAGATCATTGTTGGTACAAGTCACAATGCTAACACTACTCATACGTCCAAATTGTGTAATACTTTTTCTCCCCGCAATCCTAGTTATTATAAAAGGAAATGGGTTACTAGCATTTTTTATCTATTTGTCATGGATCACAAGTGATTCATATTGACTTATTTAAGTAGTTATTAGTCCGAAAGCAAAGTAGCACGATTTGATCAATAGTTAGCCGAAGGACAAAATCTTTTAAAACGGCTTCTCGTGTATCTCCTTAAGTTCATATCTTGGCATAACTCGTTTCACGATTTGAGACCTTTCTCGGACCGATATTTGGCATGTACTTCATACTTCAAATCTTGGGAAGACGTTCTTGAAATTATGGTCTTCTCTTCATATATTTGGAATTTCTTCACTTGACGTTTTTGAGAGATTCTTCATATTGGACCACGACTTCATCATTTTTCTTCAATCTTTACTTTTGATTTTGATATACAACGATCCGCCTCCTTTTCGGACTTGGATATATTTATCCTCATACCTTGTTAGGGTCTTTTTGGATAGACTTTCTCCATGATCTTTAGGGGAGTAATTGCTTCTCTTCGTGTGTCTCGATCCTTCATATTGATTTAGGAATAATGATACTTCACATCATCTTTGGATCTTTAGCAAAAATAGAGCTCCTCATGCCTTGTTAGGGCCTTTTTGGATAATCGCCAATCTTCGCGTCCCGCTTCAATAAGTTATGCCTTGGCTATTAACTCTATTCAACCCCGAGCAACTTTTAAACGATCTTGCGCTAGAGGCTAAGTAACCTTTCAAATCGTACGACCTTACTTATTGCAATTATGATTTATTCCTAATGCATTGATCTTATGGGAAGAAAAAGCCACAATTAAAAACATATGAGTTTTTGAAAGAACACTTTCGTGTTCTATGTTTAGCATGATCACTTGTCTAACTCTATCATTTCTCGTTCTTCACTATATAAAGACCTCTAATTAAAGAGACTCGTGAATACTTAGCCATGCAAGTCAAAATTAAGCCAAATTTGGATTAGCTTTCATTAAGACTATATCAAATCAAAGTTTTGGGTTTTCAAGCCACCTATAGGATCTTGCACTTTCTTGGACTTTTTCAAGTTTAGAGAATGCATTTTATATTTCCCTTGATAAGTGACTTTCTAGAATCAATTATAGGAACTTGCGAAAAGTTCTTGTTCTTAACCCGTAAGAGTTAAGACTTTCGCGTTTTAGAGCTCCCTATATAAAAGTCTAGCAAAACTTGAATTGAGCGGGTTAAGGAATGTAAATGGCTCCAAATGCCCATCAAGTCAAAAATTAACTCTTATTCTACCCATCGGAAAATATACATTCGTGTCTTAAAAACACTTATGAAAACTAAAAAATTTTAAAATTTGGCCATTTTTAGCCTTATTAGCAAAACAAAACATTGAAAATTGGAAAGCGTGAGGGCGTAGCAAAGCAAGTACCTATTCACCCCCCATACTAAAAGTAAACATTGTCCTCAATGTTTCGAGTCTAAAGGTGGAGCACCCCCATACTAGAGAGGAAGAGTCGAATGCTTAGGATCTAGCATGGAAAGGGTGATCAACAATATATCTAAAGCCATTTATTAAGTATGCTAAAAGATAATTGTTAGAACAATAAAGGATATGTCATGGAATCGTGAAAACTTCTTCAAACGAATGATGGAGGCTCACGTAAACGAACACGAGAGTCTTTAATCGTAGATGATGATGATCTAGATAACACAATCACAAACAACCACGAGACAACGAGTTGAAAGGGTACAAGTCCCCTTATTAGTGAATAGTAAGCCTAAAAGATAAGCATGGGATTTCCCCCACGAGGCACCTCGTTTTTGATTACCGAGTCATGAGCTCGACTCGATCCCCTCAATGCTAATTATCATTGGGGAAGGTGTCTTGGTCGGGGGCAACCATTGAAGGAATTTCCCCACCAAAGTAGTGCTTAAGCCTATGTCCATTCACCTTGAAATTAGGACCATCATCTTGAGCTAGCTCAATGGTCCCATATGGAAACACTTGTGTAATGGTGAACGGACCCGACCAACGAGATTTCAATTTCCCGGAAAATATCTTAAGACGAGAGTTAAAAAGCAACACTTGATCACCAACGTTAAAAACCCGGTTTTTAATCTTTGAATCATGAAACTTTTTAGTCTTTTCTTTAAAAATTAATGAATTTTCATAAGCATTATCTCTTAATTCATCCAATTCATTCAATTGTATTTTTCGGTGATCTCCCGCGGTCTTCAAGTCAAAGTTTGCATGCTTAAGGGCCCAATATGCCTTATGCTCCAACTCAATGGGCAAATGACAATTCTTCCCATAGACTAACTTATAAGGAGTGCAACCGATAGGTGTCTTATAAGCGGTCCTAAAGGCCCATAAAGCGTCATCAAGTTTGTCGGACCATGAAGCACGGTTTTCTCCAATTGACCTCTCTAAAATCCTCTTCAAAGCTCGGTTCGAAACCTCGACTTGCCCACTCGTTTGCGGGTGATAAGCCGTAGAAAGACGATGAGTAACTCCATATTTCTTTAGAACCTTTTCGAATTGGTCATTACAAAAATGGGTTCCTCGATCGCTTATAATAGCACGAGGGGTTCCGAACCGAGAGAATAATTGCTTCAAAAACTTTACTACCACACGAGCATCATTAGTAGGCAAAGCTTTAGCTTCTACCCACTTAGAAAGGTAGTCCACCGCGACGAGGATATATTTGTTGCCATGAGACGATGGGAACGGCCCCATAAAGTCTATTCCCCATATGTCGAAAATATCACACACTTGAATTATGTTTTGCGGCATTTCATCACGTTGAGACGATTTTCCTTGACGTTGGCACGAATCACACGACTTCACAAGTGCGTGTGCATCACGATAGATAGAAGGCCAAAAGAAACAGGCATCGAAAACTTTCTTAGCCGTGAGATTAGCACCGTGGTGACCACCCGTGGGTCCCTCGTGACAAGCTCTAAGGATATTAGAAGCTTCGGCACTAAACACACAACGTCGAACGAGTTGATCCGCACAAATCCGAAAGAGATAAGGGTCGTCCCAAAAATAGAACTTGACGTCACGAAAGAATTTTCGTGTTTATTGTGTCGTCATACCCTTGATTATGAAATTGCCCGCATGGTAATTTGCAATGTCGGCAAACCATGGGGTGGTGTCTTTAGAATTCACTACACCGAGAGTCTCAAGAGGAAATGTTTCGGTAATTTCCTTGTTCTCGAAAACATATTTGTGAGGATCTTCTAGACGAGAGAGATGATCGGCCGCTAGATTCTCGGCTCCTTTGTCAAGCACGGTGACATCAAATTCTTGGAGGAGGAGCATCCAACGAAGCAATCTCGACTTAGCGTCTTGCTTAGCTAAGAGATACTTGATAGCCGAATGGTCGGTATACACAATGCTTTTAGTCAAGACGAGATAAGGTCGAAATTTCTCAAAAGCATAGACCACGGCAAGGAATTCCTTTTCCGTTGTGGTGTACTTTAATTGAGCCTCGGTCATCGTCTTACTAGCATAGTGGATAGGACGGAAATTCTTGTCATAACGTTGCCCTAAGACGGCCCCTATAGCATAATCACTTGCATCGCACATGATTTCAAAGGGTAATTCCCAATTAGGAGCAACAAGAATGGGAGCTTCGGTAAGTTTCTTTTTGACAGTTTCGAAAGCCTTAACACAATCCTCATTGAAGTTAAAAGGAGCATCCTTCTCGAGAAGGTGTGTCATAGGACGAGAGATTTTCGAAAAGTCCTTGATGAAACGACGATAAAAGCCCGCGTGGCCTAGGAAACTCCTAACTCCCTTAACGGTTTTGGGATGAGGTAACTTGGTGATGACGTCTACCTTAGCTTTATCGACCTCAATCCCCGCCTTCGACACCTTATGTCCTAAGACGATTCCTTGTTTACACATAAAATGACATTTTTCCCAATTAAGCACAAGATTGGTTTCTTCACAACGTTTTAACATTTGCTCGAGATTAGATAAACATGACGTGAACGAATTACCAAACACCGAGAAGTCATCCATAAACACTTCCATCGACTTTTCGATCATATCGTGAAAAATTGCCATCTTACACCGTTGAAACGTACCGGGTGCATTACAAAGTCCGAAAGGCATCCTACGATAAGCGAACGTTCCATAAGGACACGTAAACGTGGTCTTCTCTTGATCACGAGGGTCGATAGGGATTTGAAAGTAACCGGAAAAACCATCTAAAAAGCAATAGAATTCATTTCCCGCAAGTCGCTCCAACATTTGATCCATGAAGGGCAAAGGAAAGTGGTCTTTACGAGTGGCATCATTTAACTTTCGGTAGTCAATACACACCCTCCAACCGGTCACAACACGAGTGGGAATTAACTCGTTTATTTCATTAGGCACAACGGTCATTCCTCCCTTTTTAGGGACACAATGGATTGGGCTCACCCATGGGCTATCGGATATAGGATAAATCATTCCCGCGTCAAGGAGTTTAAGGACCTCCTTTTTAATGACATCGTGAATTTTGGGATTCACCCTTCTTTGACTTTGAATTGCGGGTTTGTAGTCCTCCTCCATTAAAATCTTGTGAGTACAAAATTTTGGGTCAATACCCTTAATGTCGGATATTTTCCACGCAATTGCCCCTTTATGAGCCTTAAGAACTTTCAAGAGCTCGGTTTTTTCATTATTAGCAAGACCTTTTGCAATAATAACCGGCAACTTGTCATCACCTTCCAAGAATGCGTATTCAAGGTGAGAAGGAAGATCTTTCAATTCAAGGATAGGTGGTTCCTCGATTGAAGATTTTGGTTCAACACTCATAACTTCCATCGGCGAAAGAAATGGTGGAATAGGAGTATCATCACTAATCAACACCTCATCTTCATTGTTGATTTCATTTGAAGTGAAATCGCCTCCTTGGAATGGAGTGAGATTTGGTGTAGAATTAGCAAGAATCGGATCCAAAATAGTGGGATTGCCACTTGACGAGCTATCGGAAAAACCTAACACTTCTTGTGAAAACTCATCGCAAACCACATCAACGATGTCAATGTGATTGATGGTAGCGATTGCATAAACATGAGAAGGTTTCGAGTTTTGAGTAGCGTTTATAACAAGTTCCTCTTCGTTGAATCTCAAAGTGATAGTTCTCGCATGAACATCGATAAGCGATCTCGAAGTGTCTAAAAATGATCGACCTAAAATTAGAGGAACTTGAGGATCCGCGGGGATGTCAACTACTATAAAATCAACGGGATAGTAGAACTTCCCCAATTTAACGAAAACATCTTCGGCTACTCCACATGCCATAATCGTAGAATGATCGGCCATCTCGATGGACATGTTCGAAGGAATGAGAGCCGGAAGCGAAAGCGATTTCCAAATGGAAAATGACATCAAATTAATGCTCGCACCAAGATCGGCCAAGGCGAGGCATTCTTTCATATCTTTTACGTCACAAGGAATGAGAAACTTTCCGGGATCACCAACTTTTCCGGTATGCGGTTAAGATAAACCGAAGAACAATTAGCAAGATTTGAAAGCTTTTCCTTATCGCTCATCATACTTTTAAAAGTGGAAGCGAAACGAGGCATATATAACAACGCGTCGGCTAAACTCACATCAAAATGCACTTGTTGAAACATTTTTATAAAAAGCTCGATTTGTTGTTTGTTACGTTCTTGCAACTTCTCTTTGTTTCGTCTCGAAGGGTAGGGTAAAGGTGGTGTGGGTTGGTCATTAGGCAACGGCCTTGGAAACTCGGGTTCCACAATTGGTATTGGTTCAACCGTAGGTGTGGTATGAGCGGTACTTCGTGGGATTGTAATGTGCTCCTTTTCGACCATCACCTCGAGTTCTTTCTCGATTTCCTTCTCCTTAGAAGTACTTGGACGAGAGATTGGTTCTTTGAAAGTTTTACCACTTCGTGTAGTAATAACCTTCATTTCTCCCTTCGGGTTCGCAATGGTATCACTAGGAAGACCACCCGAGGAAGAGGGTTTACACATGATTGCTTCAAACATCTTAGCCATTCGGTCTTCAAATTTTGATTGCCTAGCATCCGCTTTTAATAACTCTTGCTTAATCTCATGTTGTCCTAATTCCATCTTTTGTTGATTTTGTTGAAGACGTTGGACATTTCCTTCCATTTTGTTTGCATGAGTTTTAAGTTCATTAGCAAGTTCATTTTTAAGCTCGTTTTTCAACTCGGATCTTAAGCTAATCATCTCACGTTGCATGTTATCAAATTTAGCATCATTTGCTTTAGCATAATCCAAAAATTCTCCTTGCAAGTTTTTAGTGTGAGCATTTTGAAAACCTTGGGTAGTGTTTTGAAAATCACGGTTTTGATTTTGATTAGAAATTTGTCCATTCCCACTTTGATAATTCCCCTTGTTGTAATTGGGTGTGTTGCCTTGGTAATTACCTTGGTTGTTGTTTCGATAATTGTTAACATTTTGGTTTGGTGGAGCTTGATTTTGGCGGGAACCTTGACCGTTTTGGTTGTAAGTTCCCGTTGCTACATAAGCACTCGAAGTGTTACCATCCGCGGTAATGCACTCGGAAAGATCATGAGCTCCCCCACAAGATACACAACTCTTAGCAACCGCTTTAACCGAAGCGGAATTGGAAGCTTCTTGAGCCTTCCAATGGGACATTAGATTAGCAAATCTATCAAAAAACCGATTTTCCTCATTAGCTTCATCAAGTAAGGCGTTAATGCTACGAGACGATTGTGACGAAGATGACGAACCCACATTGGCAACACTCGGTGTGTTACGAGGGTTATAAACCTTAGATCTATTTTCAATGATTTGTAAAGCCTCATTTGTCGTCTTGCACAAAAAATTACCACCCGCGGCGGCATTCAAATAATCTCGTTCATGATCATTAAGCCCATTATAAAAAGTATCCACTTGATGTAATTCCGTAAAATCATGGTGTGGACATTCATGTAACATTTCTTTAAAGCGTTCCCATGCCATTGAAAAACTTTCATTATTTCTTTGCACAAATCGTGAAATCTCATTTTTCAAGTGTGTTGTTTTAGATGGTGGAAAAAACTTGTTCACAAACTTAGAAACGAGATCGGCCCATGTCAAAATCGAATTTGGCGGTTCTTTCTCGAGCCAAATTTTTGCGGGTCCATCCAACGAGTATGGAAACAACATCATCTTAATAGCGTCATGTGGAACATCCTTAAATTTGCTCGTAGCGGTGAGACGGTTGAAATTCCTAATATGGTAATGCGGGTTGTCTCTCTCATGACCTCTAAACTTATTTGCTTGCAACATCGACATTAAACCCGTCTTAATTTCGAAATTCTCCGCAAGGATGGCGGGAATCACAATAGCCTCTCCAAAACCCTCGGTGGGTGCTTGTAGCAACTCCATCATAGTACGATTAGCCATGACGACTTCTTGTTCTACAATAGGTTCAACAATTGGAGGTTCTTCAACAATCAACGTCTCTTGATTGGCTTGCTTTTGAAGTCGTTTACGAGCTCGTTTTGCTTGATTACGAGTGATCATAAACTTCACGAAGAATGGGAGGTGAGCAAAGAAGATTCTTTTTGGGTGTTTTGTGAATTTTCAATTTTTTTTTTGTGTTTTTGATGATATTTAATTTTTTTGGATTTTGGTGTATCTTCGTAGACAACAATCTACAAAATCTCTCCTCGAACCAAACTCTTGATTAAAGAAGCCTCAAAGGAATGAAAACGATCACGTGGAGTGAACGCCTTCGAATGACTTTAGAACTTTGGTGAAAACCAAATTGTTCAAGAGGGTTTAATCACAAAGAAAACAAGCAAATATATTATACGTAATAATACTTTGGGCGGCAAAACCCTCGATTAGCCTTCAATCTCAAAATACTCACAAGCAAGCGGGGAAACGAGGCGGCGCGAAGCACTTAAGAGCCTTTTTCCTTAGGGTATATTTTATAATACCCGCCTTATACCCACCTTATAGTTTGTATCTTTCAAAATCGAGCTTCACGAAAGTATTTATCTATTTTTGCCTTTTTTCTTTTTGTTTGAGATTCGAATACAATAATTGAGTGATGAAATCCCAATTAAGGTTGTGTTTTCACACTTTTGGAGATATTGTAAATTTATTGTGATACTTAATACAATATAGTAATAATATTTGTACAAGAAAAACCAAGAAAACCGATAATACGTATTAGTAGAATTCTACTAATACAAATACTATTTGGTTAATATTAAAAACAACAATGCAAATTAATCACGACACACCTCTCCGGCAGCGGCGCCAAAATTGATTGTGGTAAATTACGACCTTTTAGGAAAAAGGCGTAAAAGTGGTAAGTATCAAACAAATGACTTTAGGAAAAATCAAATGTTAATGACCCTTAATGGTGTGAAAGTTCGTTTCTCAAGGAGGTATATGTGTGTGAGAAATTTGTTAAATGTTTGTGATTAATGATTGGTTTAGAAAGGTGATGAGAAAAGAAGATGACGAAGACGTAAATATAAAAATTACCAAGAAAGATCACTATTAGAAAGTTAAGACGTAGAACCTTAAAAATCACAAAAATAAAAATAAATTCTAAAAAATTACTAAAAATTCACCAAAAATCAAAAAATAATAAACTAAGAGTTTACCAATGATCAAAACTTTTTCAAACCTTTTAAATAATTAAATATTCAATTTTTAAATGCTAATTAAAGCCCTAAAAATCAAATAAATTATCAAAAAGCCCAAATAAAGATTTTTCAATTGGTAAAACTCTAAAATGACCTAAAAAGATTAAAAGCTATTTTTAGAAATTTTAAAACTAATAAAAACTATTTAAAATGATTTAAAAACTATTAAAACTTAAAATAATTATAAAAATTAATCTAAAAGTGATAAAATTGTTCTAAAAGTTGCTAAATTCGTATTTTAATGTATTAAACCTAAGAAAAATGTAAAAAGTTGGAAAATGTGAAATTTTAAAAATAATAATAAAATAATATTAAAATAATATTAAAAGTCCAAAAATTATAAAAAATTCTAAAAACTTGCAAACTAGTTTATTTTAACCTAAATAATCAGAAAATCAAAGTGAAAGTACCAAAATACCCCTAATGGGCCCTCAAATGGGCCAAATCCAAATTCAGTCAACACAAATGGGTTTTTGGGCCCAAAAAGTCAAACTTGGCCCAATTGACTTGGAAAAGCCTTATCCGACTTAAAATTTAATTCTAAGAACAAAACTCTAAAGGCCCAAAAGCTGAATGTGAGCTTATCACAGCTTATTGAACACAAAGCTTATTCTTATTGGGCTTTTCAGCCCATTAAGCCATAAGCTAATGCCATAAGCTCTAATTGACACACAACCCTCTTTTAGGATGCTTAAGAGATCTGTCAAAAGAAATTTCCAAAAAGCTCACTAAATAAGCCAGAAATAAGCAATGTATTATTTCACAAAACGACAAAATAGTCGGGATTGAGAAATAAGGAACCTCAGAAGCTCTAGTTTGTTGCAAAAGCTCACAAATAGCTTAACTAAGAATAATCAATCAAGAAAATCACAAAAAGCCAAGTAGAATAAGCTGTAAGAACAGATAAGCTGGCTGAAAAAGCCAAATAAGCTAGTTTTCTAGCAAAAGCTTAACCAAAAGACTTGTAAACTTCCAGACTTGATATTAAGCTGAAAAAAATGAGTTCTATTACAAAACTAAGTTGTTGCATGTACCAATAAGCAAAACAGATTCAATAAGCTTGAAAACCAAGTTTGACCAAAAGTCAAACGTTGACAAGTTGAAATCAAACGCTGACAGGAACAAAGTAGGCGTTGACAGACTTAATGAAGTGTAAGGACTTGTTTTTCACCCTGCTGGTCAAGGTTTGAGTGCAAACCTTGTGGATCAAGGCTTACCAGTTGGGTAAACTTGATGTGTTTTGGCACAAATAAGCCAATAAGCCAGTGGGCTTATAAGCTATGAACAAAGCAATCCAAATAGCTAAATATTCTCACAAGCAGCATACAAATAAGATCCAAGCAACAATACAACAATCCTAATGCTAGAAATCACAATGCAACACCAAATGAGGTGGTCACTTTGCTGATGCAAATGACCACTTCAGCAGACTTTGATAAGCTATAAAAACCACAATAAGCCACCAAATTCAACAAGCAGATAACCAATAGATAGCTTATCACCCAAACTATTCCCAAACCAAATTTCTGACCTTAGATCCAACAAACAAAGAAGTTATTGGATCTGATGTGTTTGACCAAATTCAAAACCAATTTTATCAGATTTTTGCAAAACTTAGAATCCCTTTTTCAAACTTTCAGAAAGTGAACCAATGGCAAAAACTTGTGTATTATGACTTGTTTAGACCACCCAAACCCTAAGAACCAAGGCCACAAGGCCACAAGGCCTTGATAACCAGTAGTCCCAAACAACCCTTAATCAAGCACTTAACAAAGAAACTTGTGATTTCTTCTAATAACCTACTGATTTTAATGATCAAAAACACTTAAACAAAAGCAACTAACACAATCAAACTCAAAAATCACCAGCACAAACACCAATACTCAAAATCAAAACACCAAATCAAAATCAGTCATAAACATGAAATTTTGAGTGGAATCTTAACAAGGGATTATACCTGCCTTCCACAACATCCTAGGAAGGCCAGCTATGCTCCTTGGACCTTGTTCAACAACTAGAACAAGACCAAGGTACTTCAATGAAGGAGATGCAAACAGCCTTGGTTGATGGTTCAAAGTAGAACCTCAAGGACTTTATATCTTCAACACAAGCAGCAAACAAACTCAACCAAAGGCTTAGAATCCTTCTCAGGCTTGGTGTCAACAAGCTTGAAAGAACTCAAGGCTTAAGGCTAAGGGTTAGTACACAAAATAAGCCAAAACAGAACCTAGGATTTCAAGGTTTTCAAACCTTAAAAACCTAATGAAACAAGACGTGCCTTAACCACAAGATTAAGGTAGGCCTTAACAATCAAATGGAACTCAGAATTAGGCTACTCAAACACCAAACTTTTAACTAAATCAAAAAGAGATTTCAAATTTCAGAAATTTAAATTTTATTAAGCTTTAAAAGGAATTACAAAGATTAATAGCCTAAAACTGGAACAAAGGGACTCTCACATGTTGAGGTCTCCTTTTATAGGCAAATGCCTGGCTAAACACTATTCACAAACCCTAGAAGTGAAATTCCCTAAATGCCCTAAGTCCTTCTAGACGTTTTGGTGGAATGAGCTGTTCAAATTCATCTTGGACGTTCATTTCAGCTTTGATATGAAGCAATGATCCTTGGCTGTTGATTCGGTCACGTCATTTTGCTTGGAGGCCAAGTTGTGTTTTCATTGGCTGAGAATGTTGAGTGTGGGGTCCAAGGAGTAGTGGGAGTGAGGGTTTTGTGTGTGGGATTTGTTTCTGCACATGCGAATCAAGTGTGGGTTAGGTTAATTTAGATTTACCCTTTGTTTAAGTTGGTGTAAATTCTGGGCTGGTAAAAGTGAATAGTGACAAGTTTTGATCCGAAAATGGGGGAGTGTTATGTGTTTGGCGCATTTTCGTTTCAAATGTTTCAAATGCAAAAGTTTGCCCCTTGTTCTTTCTTTCTTTTGTCTTTTGTGTTTAAAAACCCATCAGCGCCCATTTCCTTTGTATCAACGTTTCATTACTTGTAATTTTTGGCACAAACTTTCCAAAAAGGGTTTCAAGGGTTAATTTTGGACTTTTTGCATATTTGAAGGACTGATCTTGGACAATGTTGATCTTCAAAGGTCTTCATTGTATTTTTAACTTGATGAGGGACCATTATTGGCAATTTTGATTTGTTGAGGGACTAATCTTGCCATTTCTTCAAAGTTGAAGGACCTTTTGTGTAATTTTGACAAACTTAAGGGACCAAACTTGTAATTATGAATATACAAGGGTTTTAAGTGTCATTTCTTCAATGAATGAGGATCAATCTTGTTTGTCTTCAAGTCTTCAAGGGTATTTGTTGAGATTTCCATGATTAGGGCCCGGTTCTTTGTACGGCTTCGTTTCTCGTGTCCGTTTTTCCTTGTAACTTGTGATCTTTTGTCTTTTTCACGATATCCATACCTAAAATACACAAGTAAACAAACACAAGCATATATATGGTATTTAATGACATTTTTGTGCATTTAAAGCCCGAAAAGAACGATGAGATAATGTATAAATGCCATCTCATCAAAGCACGATTATATTTTCCATCATAATCAATCCACAATGACCTTTAATAAAGAGATAGAAAATTATAAACATTCAAAGTAAAGAAATAAAAAACATACCTTCGGGTTTTGGAAATGTTATGAATAATCATCATCCTCAAGTTTTCACTTTCTCCAAACCAAGCTTAAAAACGAGATCATTGTTATTATAAGTTAGCAAACTAACACGAACTCATGTGGGCCAATTATTCACTTAGACTCCCTTATTCCTAGGTGTATCTCTTATATTTTATTGTTGTCTTGAATGATCACGAGGATGCATTGTTGACTTATTTCGATAGTTATTAAGGCTGAAAATAAAGTGGGACGATTTAATCAATAGTTAGCTAAAGGACAAAATCTTTTAAAACTGCTTCTCGGGACCTCATAAAGTTCATATCTTGGCATAACTCGCTTCGCGATTTGAGACCTTTCTCGGACCGATATTTGGCAGCGACTTCATACTTCAAATCTTGAGAGACGTTATGAAATAATGGCCTTCTCTTCATAATAGGAATTTCTTCACTTGAAGTTTTGAGAGATTCTTCATATATGGACCACGACTTCTTCATTTTTCTCCAATCTTTATTTTGGACTTTGATATACAACGATCCGTCTCCTTTTTGGACTTGGATTTATTTATCCTCATACCTTGTTAGGGCCTTTTCGGATAGACTTCTCCATGACTTTTGGGGAGTTTTTTGCTTTTCGTCGTGTGTCTCGATCCTTCATATTAATTTTCGATAAATGATTCTTCACATCACTTTTGGATCTTTAGCAACAAAATGTAGCCCTCGTGCCTTGTTAGGGCCTTTTCGGACTCGCCAATCTTCGCATCCCGCTTCGATAAGTTATGCCTTGGCTATGAACTCTAATCCATACCGAGCAACTTTTAAACGATTTTGGGCTAGAAGCTAAGTTTTTCAAATCATACAACCTTATTTATTGCAGATAAATTTATTAACAAGCGATGGGAGAATAGGCTTATAATTAACTCACATAAATTCACGAAAGAATACCAAACTTATAATTGACTCTATCATCTCTCGTTCTCCACAGTTTAAAATCTCAAGGAATGAGACTCGTGGATGCTTAGCCTATTAAATCAAAGTTTTGGGTTTTCGAGTCGTCTATTGGATCTTGCAAATTCTTAGACTTTTTCAAGTTTAGAAATCGCATTTTAAAGTTCCCTTGATAAACAACTCTCTAGGATCAATTATAGGAACTTGCGAAAAGTTCTTGTTCTTAACCCGTGAGAGTTAAGACTTTCGCGTTTTATAGCTCCCTATATAAAAGCCTAGCAAAACTTGACTTAAACACGTTAAGGATATTAGCTAGAGTAAACTTAGATAAGTAAACTCGGGTTGAGTCAAAAGATTCACGACGTTTGAAAATTAAAACCACTTTATTAAAATTTATTCTAGCAAAGAAAGAAAATAACTATACAAAGGGAAAAACTAATAGGCCAAAATAGATCAAAAATTTTGAAAAATGTCGAAAAATTGATTTTCCGGTTAAAATGAGGACAAATACAAGGAAAAGACCACTTAAATTCGATAGAAGTCCCCCCTACACTTAATATAAACATTGTCCTCAATGTTTAAGCATGTGGGAGTAAACTCCCCTACACTTAGGACATTGTGCACTTTGTTTAAATCTTGCTAAGGAAGAGACAACTAACGAGATTCCTATCTTAATATTAGAAAATATAAAATAGTGAATCGAAAAGAGTTTAGGATAGAACCGGGAAGACGGAAACACAAAATCACGGGTCGTCAAAAATCATCAAGAGTGGATCATTGAGCGCTCGAATCCCTGATCAGTAGAAGAGAGGAGATAGCAAACACCAACGGGTCTCCCCTACACTTAGGATAAAGAAAGCTAAAAGATAGATACATGGGTTGCCTCCCAAGAAGCGCTTGATTTTTGTTCACCGAGTCGTGAGCCTGACTCGACCTTGATTAGCATAGGAAGAAGCATGAAACATATCCACCGGGATCAAAGACATAGTTTTCGTCCATCAAATAGCACAAGCTTAAGGCGAACAAGGCAAGCCAAAGAAGAATAGGCAAGGTTCCCTTAAGCAAAGATGGAGCACGGTGGGAGCATGTATGGTGAAGTGGTGCAAGCAGATTTCCATATGTTCCAAAGATCTTTCCTTTTATTTCATTAGATGGATACTGAGATGGCTGAAGAATATCGATACCGGGGTCGAACACCTTTTCCTTTAGGGGAAAATAGCACTCAGGCTCAGCAGAATGTGAAGAAGATCCGCGAAGAAAATGCACAACCTCGTCCTCAGAAGGTGGACAAAGAGGTGTTAAATCATATGTCCTGCGGATGTTGGTGTCGTCCGGTTGCTTCTCCTTTGAAAGAATTTTCTTCAAATCCAAAGTAGGATCAAGACCATAATCATCAAATTCTAAAGGAAAAGCATCACTCTCATGAGGGAAGTAAGTATTGAGAAAAGTAGAGAAGTCTTCCTCAAATGAGTAATCATCCAAAGTAGGATCAAGTGATGGCGGAGGATCTTCATCATGTGAAGAATCACTCGATAGAGTATCGGTCTCATCAAAATCATCATAAGTGGGCATGTCGGGATACTCGGAAGTAAAATCATCATAATCATCCGTATCTGAGCTAGAATCATCATCATAAGCATCAAAGATCGGTGGAGAATCATAAATGGGTGAAGGTTCCAAATTTGAGAGAGAATCATCCACATCATCTTGAAAAAGTGGATTATCAATGCACGAATCGAATAGCGGATTGTTGTAGATGACAAAATCATCAAGCACATTAATCATATTCGCTGATTCTCGTCCTCCAAAGGATTTGCTTGTAAGCTTCCCCATTTCAAACACTTGTGCATCATCCCCGACTCTTAAGATGAGCTCACATTTATCCACATCAATTAAAGCTCTACCGGTTCTAAAAAATGGCCGACCAAGTATTAAAGGAATACGAGGGTCTATTTCATAATCAACCACAACAAAGTCGACCGGAAAAGTAAAGGTGCCAACTTTAATGAACACATCTTCGGCAATACCAACGGGGTAAGCGAGAGTGCGATTTGGGAGCTCAAGAGTCATCTTTGTTGGAGTAAGGTCAAGCAATGATAGTACTGTCCAAACACTTAAAGGCATCAGATTTATACTGGCCCCGAGATCAGCTGGGGCAGTAAATTCTTCGGTTTTGTTAAAAATGTAAGGCAACACAAATCGACCAGGATCTCCAAGTTTTTCCGGAAGTTCTTTCAGAATAACTGCAGAACAGTTTCCATTTAAGCGTGTGTTGGCGAGCTCAATCAGCTTCTCCTTCTTGTTAAGCAATTCCTTGAATGCTTTGACAAATTTCGGCATGTGGACAAGTGCTTCAACAAGGCTAATGTTGAAATTCATTTGAGAGATCATCTTCAAATAATTTGACAGTTGAGTGTCATCCTTGGTATGCAATTTGGCCTTGCCTAAGCGAGAAGGATATGGGATGTTAGGTTTGGTGGTGAAGGTGTAGGTGTAGCAGGTAAAGGTTGAGATGTTGAAGGTGGTGTTGGTGGAGGATTCTTGGTGGGTACTTCATCACGATGAGGCAGAGACGGTAATGGTGTACTAATAATAGGTGTGGGAGTCGTAGGGATAAATGGTGGTGGAGGAGGTGTAGATGATGGGTGCGGGATAGGTGGTCCTACTAAAGTAACTCCACTACGGGTAGTAATAGCACTCACATTCGCTCGCGGATTGGTGACGGTGTTTGAAGGTAGAGAACTCGAAGTAGAGGGTTGAGTGGTGGGCAAGAAACTAGCAAGCATATTCTTTAAATCATTCGTTTGATTGCTGAAGGAGGATTGGATATTATCTCGAAGCTCGGATCTTATGTCATTCCCTTGCTTGGTGATATCCCCTTTTAAATTGATAATTTGGCTCTGCAGATTCTTGATTTGCTCCCCTTGGGTTCTCATTAATGCTTCAACATCTTGATTCATGGGTGGGGCTTGTTGAGCGGGTGGGTGATAAGGATTAGAAGCTCTAGGTGGGATCTGGTTGCTTCTAGTGTAATTGTTGGGGTTTTGGTTTTGAGGAGAAAAACTAGGTGAAAGGTAGTTGTTTGACCGGTAACTTAGAAAATTTCTATCCCCTTGAGGTCGATCTTGGTAATTTTCCGGTGAATAATTACCATAAGCCGCATACACGTTTTCCGGATTTCTTTGAGTAGAAGGACAGTCAGTGTATGAGTGTGGACCGTCGTATGTCTCACAAGGATTAGCCACCGCTTTAACTTGTTGTTGGTTTGTAGCGAGAAGCAAGATATTTTTGTTCATTTCAGTTATCATGTGGGTGAATTCGGTCATGTCGGGGTTTGCTGAAGTAGAAGAAACATCGACTCTCGGGTTTTTCCTTGAAGAAGTGGAGGAATCTTAGTTTTTGTGATGAGTAGTCATGTTCTCAATAAGCTCTCTACACTCCTCGGGTCTTCTTTTCATAAATGTGCCACCGACGGCTGCATTAATCGTATCACGATCACGAAAAGTCAAACCGTTGTAGAAAGTATCAATTAATGTCACAAGGAGCATGTTGTGGTTTGGGCAACGATCAATCAAAACATTATATCTTTCCCAAGCATCAAAGAGAGATTCATCGGGTTCTTGCATGAAACCGCTGATTTGATTGCGAAGGCTCGTGACCATGGATGGTGGAAAGTAGCGCGACAAAAAGCGTTGAGTCATGTCATCCCAAGTATGAATTGAATTCTTTGGAAGACGATCAAACCATTTCTCGGCGTGGTGTGATAAAGTATGTGGAAAGAGCTATAGGCGAAGAACATCCATTGTGGCACCGGGCAACTTCATGCTTTGAGTGATTGTAATGAATTTGTCAAGGTGTTTGTTGGCATCATCATCAGGCATTCCTCGAAAAGGATTTGTTTACACTTGCTGGATCATATGATGCTTCAACGAAAATTCCCGAGCCGTGATTTGCATCGGCGCAATCGGTCCTCCTCGTCCAAACATGGTAGGTTGACAAAGCTCCTCCATTGTCCGAAGATCGGGCTGTGGAAGAGCATTGTTGTTGTTATTATTGAGGTGCGGTGGATTATTGTTGTTGTTAACACCTGCCATAGCTAGATCTTCAGGAGTCTCGGGCTCTTGATAAGTAGAAGATCTAGTACGCATACACCTACAAAGGCAAAATAAAACAATACCAAACACAAAGAGAATATATGTACACTATAAAGATAAAAATAAAATCTTTTTGGATTTTTGAATTTTTTTTTAATTTTTATGGATTTTTAACAATTTTTAATTTTTATGGGGTTTTTGAAATTTTTTTAAGCAAGAAAAATAACGCTCACGAATGAACGGATCCCAAAAAGCAACGCGTCTCTCACAGAAAACCGTTAATCTTTACGAAAAGAGCCAGCAACGGCGCCATTTGATAATTAGATTTTACTTGGTTCAATTTAATTCTCGGTATCTTATCGAATTGATTTCCGGTTCAAAGTACGACTCAATTGTTTTTGGTGAAACAAATATTTTTGGTTGTTTTAAAATGAAAGTGCAAGACGTAAATGAAAATGACGTTAATTTAAATCTAAATCTAATTTAAAATAAATGGCAAGTATTTAAAAGCGTGACGAAAATTAAAAGGCACTAATAGTAAATAAAGCAAACTTAAGTCTATCTAAGGCAAACTTAAAACGCAACTTAAACTTAAAACTAAAGGAAATCTAAAATAAATCTAAGGCAAGTAATCTTAAAGTGCGACTAAGGAAAAAGGCGGGAAAAATAAAGCTTGAAAATTAAAAACAGAAAGTTAAAAACTGAAACTAAAAAGAACCTGAAAACAGCTCATTCGGAATAATCCTTCGTTCGAAATAATCACTCATCCGGAATGTCACCTTCGTTCGGAATGATTCTTCTTCACTCGGAATATTTACCAAAATCCTTGATCCGGAATAAATTCTTGACTCGGAATAAATTCCAAATGAACTCAAACTTCTTGATTCAGAAAATGTTCCGAATGAACAATCTCAAAACCTTCGTTCGGAATATGTTCCGAATTAACCACCACTGATCCGTAACAATGTCTTGATTCGGAATAAATTCCCTTGATTCGGAATGTCTTGATTCAGAACAATAAATGTTCCGAATGAACTCCACTGATTCAGAACTTTTTCTTGATTCGAAATATATTCCGAATGAATCACTTTGATCCGGAATGGTGTCTTGATTCGGAATGTTCTGAATGAACAGCTTCACTCGGAATGCACAACTTGATTCGAAAAAAATTCTTCAATCCTTGATCCGGAATATATTCCGAACGAACCTTGATCCGGAATATTAAATATTCCAAATGAACAAGTTGATTCAGAACAAATTCTTCACTCGGAATGTTCCGAATGAGCACTCCTTGATTCGGAACAATAAATGTTCCGAATGAACTCCACTGATTCGGAACTTTCACTGAACAAAACCTTTGATTCTGAATGTGTGGTTGATTCGGAATATCACCTGGGAATCAGTAACAAACAGCGAAGAACAAGGAACAAAGAGAAACACGAATCTAAACAAAATTAATCAAAATCAAACAAAGGATTAAATAAAACTAACCAAATAACATCTACTAATCATAAACAAACAATCCAAATCAATCAAACTAACAAAACTAATCAAAATAATCAAAACCCACTTAATTAAATCAAATAAAACTCAAGAACATAAACATGAACAATAAAGCATAAAGATTAAGATCAACCAAGAAAGGTAGATAGGAGATCAACAAGAAAAAGTAAAGATTGACAAGAATTAAAAGAAAACTTACTTGAAATTAAAGGTATTTAAGGTGCAAGACAATTAAGGTAAATGACATGTAATTAAATGACAAGGAAAATAAAATGGAAGAACTAATTGTCACTATTAGCCAACAAAACGAAATGTAAATCCTAAAGTTCTATTTATAGGGGAGGATTAGGAGGTGCTTAGGAAGCTTCCTCCCCTCTTTCTTCTTTTCTTAATTGCGTCATTAAGTCCTTAATCTTCTTAATCTTTTGACTTTAATGACTTTGTCTCGGGATTTCTTCAAACTCGTCTTGTAATTCTTCAATAAATTAGACTTGAGTTCTTCAGCTTTTGGTAAACTTCCGTCTTTTGACTTTTTCTTCGATAAATCTTCAGAATTGGTCTTGGACTTTCGTTCTTTTTGCACTCTTGATTTCTTGACTTCGTCTTTCGTCTTTTTCTTCGATAAAAGCCCGTGAATGCCCGTGTTTTCTCCACTGTTCACCTTTTCGTCCTAAATCACAACAAAAACACAAACCACGCATAATTCCGACATAAATGACATAAAATACACGTTTTGGCTCGGTTATTATTGTAATTAAGTGGTAAAAAGGATGGGTGTTTACACACCTATCACCTGCCTCCTTACAAAACCTTGCCAAAGAAAACCCAGTGGGAAAAACCTTGGACAAGGAAGAAAGAGTACAACCCTCACCCGGCACTCCCATCATGAAGAACTCTCGAGCTCGGCACCCTCCATTTGTCAAGCAACAAACTCGACCTGGCAGACAACTTCTTAAAACGAAATGAAATCAACTTCAACCGAATAGTATCACAAATAAGCTGAACAATCTGATCAACGACCAACAGCTTTTTCTTGAAAAGTCTTGAATTACGTTCCATCCATATGAAGTACGCAGTAACAGCCAACATAAGACGGGCAAGGATGATAGGACAAGACTTTCCCTTAGAAATTGGAATAAGATAGGCTAAAATATCATCAATCCGAGGGGGGATGCTATCCATATCACATAGGCCCCGGACCTTAGACCAAACCTGCATAGAATAAGAACATTCAAAGAAAAGATGGTCATGAGAATCCGGCACCAATTTACACAACGGACATCGTAGAAGGCTTAGATCCACCAAAGGGCCAACATCCCATTGCCTAAGCCGATCTTGTGTCTTCAATTTTCTTCTAACCACTAACCACAAGTGGATAGAGTGACGAGGAATACAATGAGCAAACCAAACAACATGATACCAATCAGCCATCAAAGCCCTATCCCGAATGGAATCCCAAGCTAAAGAAACTGAAAACGATGTATAACCCTATTTATATCCCGCCACATCAAATCATCACCCTAAGCATCATTAATAACAGGGACAGGGATAGAGACAATGTTCGGAAATCTTGCATACCAATCCTGCGGCCACTGCCAAATACCATCAGTAATAAGATCCCTCACCTTATTAGATAGAGAGAGCCCTGATCTTGTAATACTTCGAAATGTAAGAACGTCCCGTAACGGACATAAATCTGCCCATTTGTCAAACCACATAGAAGCCAATCTACCATTATTAATCTTGTACCAAATAAATTGACGAATGCGTGGTCTACTCTGTAGAATTTTTCTCCAGCCCCAACTCATATCACCTATACATGGAACGTCCCAGAAACTTCGATCCTTTAACTTGTAAGAATAAATCCATTTAACCCATAAAGACTCTTTACGAGTGAGAATACACCAGATATGAGAAACCATTAAAGTAGTATTAAAATCAGAAAGCTTACGAATACCAAGTCCACCTTCATAAAATGGAGTACAAACAGAGTCCCAAGAAACTTTAGCCTTACCTTTATTTATTTCACCTTGACACCATAAGAAGCCTCTCATAAGCTGTTCCAAATCATGAATAATCCGAACAGGTAAAATAAAGACAGACGCCTAGTAGATATGCATAGATGAAAGAACTGAACGAACTAACTGGAGTCTTCCTGCTAAAGAAAGAAATTTATTGCGCCAATCATTAACTCTACTCTCAAGTTTTTCAACAAGGACTTTACAATCCCTATATAGAAGCCTGGACAAAATGAGAGGAACACCAAGATATCTGACAGGTAACTCGCCTTCAGGAAATGGCATGAATATGTGAAATACTACTATTAATAGTAGTAGCTACATTACAGAAGAAAACTGTGCTCTTTCGGATACTTGGAACCAAACTTGAAGCTATCTTAAATTCCTCCAACGCATCCATAATAACCTGCACAAAGTCCAAGTGACCCCTAGCAAACAAGAAAAGATCATCTGCAAAACAGAGGTTGATAATACGCTGTTGCTCACAACGGTGATGAAAATAAAAAACATCTGCATTAAGAACCCTCCGCTGCAACATGAGAGAAAGGATCTCCATGACCAACGTGAAAAGATATGGAGATAACGGATCACCTTGCCTGAGACCTCTTTTTCCTTGAAACCAGCCATATAAATTACCATTTATGCAAATGGAATATGAAGTAGTAGAAACACACGTCATAATCCAATCAACCATTAAATGGTGGAATCCAAAACCAATCAGAATGTTACGCAGAAACTGCCAGTCCACCGTATCGTAAGCTTTCTGAATATCCACCTTAAAAGCACATCTTGGAGGACCAAAATTTATGTGGTAATTCCTCATCAGCTCTTGCGTCAATAAGATGTTATCTGAGATCCTACGCCCCAGAACAAAAGCAGATTGATTAATATTAACCAAATCACCAAATCCCCTTTAATACGGTTAGCAATTATTTTACTAATGCATTTGAAAATAACATTACAACAAGAGATGGGGCGATAATCAATAATATTATTTGGAACATAAACCTTAGGGATATGAGCAATAATAGTATGATTAACCTCTTTAAGAAGTTTTCCATTAGAGAAAAACTCCCGAATAGCACATGTAAACTCATCACCCACAATATCCCAAGACTTCTTAAAAAACGCAGCAGTAAAACCATCCGGCCCAGGCGCTTTATCATCACTCATGGAGAATAACGCACTCTTAATTTCAGAATCAGAGATGACTCTAACCATATGGGCAGATTTCTGAGCACCAAGCTTTCGAACAAACAAATCAGACGTATTAAAAGAACCTAAAACACTTGCCTGACTAAGAAACTGCTCGTAATGAGCAACGAAAGCTGTAGGCACAGCATCTCCATCATGAAGCACATTATGAGAATCACGAACCATTTCAATACGATTACAAGCCGCCCTACTCTTAACCGATTTATGAAAATAAGCCGTATTTGAATCACCTGCATCAAGCCATTCAATTTTAGATTTCTGATGTAAGAAGCGTTCCTCATCAAGAGAAGCTTCCTTAAACGCAACTAGATAATGAGCATGCTCTTCTTTCAACAGCACATTGGATGGGTCTCTATCAAGGGCTTGTTGAACAACATCCAATTCCACACGTAGTCTAGTAACACGATCATGAAGATTACCCTGTTCAAACAGCAATTTACGAAACGGAGCCTTTAAACCTTTTAAGCGTTTAACAAGCCTAAACATAGCACAACCGTGAACATTTGCCAACCATCCGTTAGCTACCACTGCATGAAAACCCTCCTTATGCACAAGAAAATTACTGAATATAAAAGGTTTAGGCTTAGGTTTGCTAATTGTAGGGATTCGTAACACACAAGGAGAATGGTCAGAAATCCTGTAAGGTTGGAATATCACAAAACATCCTGGAAACTCATCAAGAAACTTAATGTTAGACATAATCCGGTCAATCTTTTTGAGAATACCATCATCACCCTGTGGTTTCTCATTCCACGTAAAATGTAAACCTGTAGCATTAACGTCCATAACTTCCATAAGATTAACACACTCCTTGAATTCCCGCATGGCAATATTAGGAGTGTAGCCGCCGCATGCCTGATCCTCAATATTAAGAGCAACATTAAAATCACCCATAACAGCCCATGGCTTATCCCGCATAAAAGTAGCATGAGCAACCAGATTATTCCAAAGAACACACCGATGCATATTGTAGTTATCAGCATAAACGAAAGAGCAGAACAAAGTACGGTTATCCATACGTGTTTTAACCTGACAATGCATAACTTGACTTGTTTGAGACAACACCATAACATCCACATTATCATCATTCCAGCCAAGAATTATACGTGTCCCTTTAGGACACAAACCACCATTTAACGTCCACTTCTTTTTTTTGGGTAAAGGGGACTCACCCCGGTAAAATATATTACACCAAAAATAATGTTAAGTACAATAGAACGTGGCTGAAGTACCACATTAACCTCAAGATATAGCTTGAACCACCACTAGTTCATATGACATGCCATATGAATCCTAGAAACAACTACAAAGCTAAGTACACCAATAGGGAAAAACCACCGAACCGAACATAAGCATACGAAAACACTCATGACAAACATCTAAAAAAACATCGAATCCGGTAACCTCCAAGTCTGGGCTAGCCAATGACTAGCTTGCGACTTCCTGAAACTACAATAGATCAGCTTCAATCGAACTGAAGATATAATACACTCAATCACTTGTTGAGAAGATCGCTTCTTTAATCTAAACAGCCTCCAATTGCGCTCTTGTCAGATGAAATAAGCTGCCGAAGCTAATAAAAGTTTAGCTATAATACTTTTAGACGACTTTCTAGTGGCATAAGGAAGAATCAACGCCACTACATCAGAAAGCATGGGAGATGCAGTCTGAATATCAACCATGACCCGAACATGACTCCAAACACGCTGCAAAAAAGGGCATTCAAAAAAGAGGTGTTCGTGAGAATCTACTTGGATTTCACAAAGAGGACATACCGCTGCAATCGTAGGAGATATATCCCAAACACTCACACGGTCCTGTGTCTTCAACCTCTTGTTAACCACTAACCAGAAATTGAAAGCATGTCGAGGAATACACCCCGCAAACCAAACAACCGGATACCAATTTACCTTGGGCATACGAGGTCTGATCGAAGACCAAACTTCAGCAATAGAAAACATCCTCGTAGTCGCCCCATCCTACCACTGAATCTTGTCATACGAACCCTCCACAACTGTAGGTAAAGACATACCTTGGAGAAACGTATATTTGCTACATAAACTACTTGGCCACGCCCATTGACCCTTATGAATAACTCAATGAACTCTGGTATTCATATTAAGACCAGCCCTGTGAATCTCCCTTGGCGTAATAATCTCAGCCAACGGACTATACTCACACCATCTATCGAACCACACGGACGTGGTCCTTCCATCCCAAATAGTATACCACATGAAATCACGAATAAAAGGTCGCAATTGTAAGATCTTTCTCCAACCCCACGAGAGATTACCCCG
This sequence comes from Glebionis coronaria, assembly GCA_025667525.1. Taxonomy (NCBI): domain Eukaryota; kingdom Viridiplantae; phylum Streptophyta; class Magnoliopsida; order Asterales; family Asteraceae; genus Glebionis; species Glebionis coronaria. Next base: position 354,043,959 of record CM046874.1, read on the forward strand.
ACACGGAATATCCCAAAATTTTCGACCCCTGAGCTTATAAACATGAACCCATTGGACCCACAACGACTCTTTACGCAATAGGAGTTTCCAAATATGAGACGACATAAGAGCCTTATTAAAGACCCCCAGCCTACGAACACCTAGCCCTCCCTCGTCCTTAGGAAGACAAACAATCTCCCATGCAACTTTTGCCCGACCTTTCCTCATACTATCTTGAGACCAAAGGAAATTACGCATAACCTGCTCAATATCTAAAAGAACACGTGAAGGAAGACCAAACACCGATGCCCCATAAACATGCATAGAACTAAGAATGGATTTGACAAGCTGAAGACGACCTGCTGCCGATAAAGACTTAGTCTTCCAGTCATTAACCCGCGATTTAACTTTCTCAATAAGTTCTCTACAATCCCTGAAAATCAGCCGTGATGAAACTAACGGAACACCAAGATATTTAACAGCGAGCGTACCTTCTTCAAACGGGAGAATATTAAGAATATAATTCTTCATAAAATTTAGCACATTACAAAAGAAAGCCTTGCTCTTAGGAAGACTCGGATTCAACCCTGACGCTTCTTTAAATTCAGCCAAAGACTCCTTAATGATAGAAACCGAATGAATATCCCCATATGAGAACAAAAAAGATCATTCGCAAAACAAAGATTCACCAACTCCAGCTTCTCCCAATATTTATGATATTTGAAATAAAGAGAATTATTCACCCTCCTCTTGATCATAAGTTTTAGCACCTCCATGACTAGAGTAAACAAATACGGAGATATTGGATCACCTTGACGCAGCCCTCTACCACCTTTAAAATACCCATACAACGCTCCATTAATACTAATGGAGAAAGATGCAGTAGTAACACATTCCATTATCCAAGATATCGTACGAGCATGGAAACCAAAACCTTAAAGAACCATCCTGAGAAAACCCCAATCAACCGTATCGTACGCCTTTTGGATATCAACTTTGAAAGCACATCTAGGTTCCCCACGATCTAAATGATAATTATGCATCAATTCTTGTGTCAATAAAATGTTATCCGCAATGCTTCTATCCGGAACAAAAGCAGATTGATTAGGGCTCACAAGAATCTTCGAACTCTCCTTAATACGATTAGCAATGATTTTACTAATACATTTAAAGAGAACATTACAGCAAGAGATCGGACGATAGTCATTAACACGATTAGGAGCATTTACCTTTGGAATAAGAGCAATGGTGGTATGATTGAGCTCTTTAAGAAGCTTAGCATTAGTAAAAAACTCCCGAATAGCTACAATTAAATCATCTTTAACTATATCCCACGCTTCTTTAGAAAATACTGCTGAATACCCATCTGGTCCTGGCGCCTTATCATTGCCCATATCGAACAACTCATCTTTAATCTCCTGACTGCTAATAGGACGCACCATTTCCTCAGCCGAACCATGTGGAAGTTGCTGTAAAAACAAATCGTCCATAAAAAAATCCAAAGTAGTACCCGCCTGTCCAAGAAACTGTGTGTAATGAGACACAAACACCTCACCACTTGATTGTTAGTATAGATAGTGCCTGCATCATCTTCAACCACATCAATACGGCTACAGGAAACTCTACTTTTCACAACTTTATGAAAATATGCTGTATTAGCATCCCCCTCCTTAAGCCACTGAATCTTTGCTTTCTATTTTAAAAAACATTCCTCCATTAATAAAGCATCATTAAAAGCAACAACAGTAGTGGCTTCAGCCTCACGCAAATCCAAATTATCCGGATCAACGTCTAAATCAGTTTGAATCTTATCGAGCTCATCGCGGAGGTGGTTCACGTTGCTATGCAAATTCCCTTTTTCAATTAGAAGTTTCCGCAAAGGCTTCTTCAGCATTTTAAGTCTTTGAGTAACTTTGAACATGTGAAAACCACTAACCTGCCTTGTCCATACCTCTTTAACGACCTCCTGAAACCTTTCATCACAAGAAATAATATTAAAAAACTTAAACGGACGCGGTTTCTGCTTCGTAACAGGGATAAAAAGCACCGGTAGTGAGTGATCAGACACCCGATAAGGCTTAAATACATCATAAGCCCCAACAAACGCAAAATTAAAGGCCAGGTTTGCCATGATCCTGTCCAGTTTTTTGAGTAATCCCCCAGTACCCTTCGGCTTTTGAGACCACGTGAAATGAAGCCCAAAATGTTGAACATCAGCAACTTCAATATCATTACAACACTCTTGGAACTCCCTCATACCAATATCCATATTAGATGTGCCCGCCACGTATCACCAGCATGTAAAGTAGCATTAAAATCACCGAACATACACCACGGTCTACCTCGAACAGACAACTTATGCCTACCAAGACTAGACCACAGATTACGTCGACGATTATATCTATTATGAGCATAGAAAAATGTACAAAACACCTCCTTTCTTTCCAATTTCAACCACACCCTCGTATGAATAGCTTGATCATCAGAATTAATCACAACAACATCAACATCATTATGGTTCCATCCCAGAATAATTCTAGCACCTTTATCACAATGACTACCATTAGACGTCCAATCCCAATGTCGAAAAACCAAAGCACACATTCGAAGAAGATTGGAATCTTTCACATGCGATTCGAGAATAGCACACATAGACAACGAGTTCTCCAAAAGCATATGCCAAACTTCACTTTGTTTAGGGGAGAAATTCAGGCCCCTGATATTCCACGATGCAATATTAATCATGGAATAACCGTGGTTGAAGGAGTGCTTGCCCCTTTAGATGTGGAGGTATTAGTTGCATTAGGACCTTCCATAATCATTTCTTCATCAGCTTCCGAGTCACTTTCATTTACCACCTTCCTGGACATATCATCCTCCTAGTCCGTCTCGCCACATATCATAAACAACATGAGACTCCAAGATAGCACAAACACTCAGATTATTTTCATTAATAACCTGACGAACCTCTATTCTTTTAGGGGATTGGTTCAGACCCCTTATATTCCATGAGGCTATACAAAACATTTAAAACATTCGTGGCAGGAGTGCTTGCCCCTGATTGAGAATTAAGAAGATTAGCAGATTCATCATAAATGTTCTCAACCTCCTCATCATCATCATCTCCACTTAGGTCACCTATATCCCCTGAAAGAGTCCCAAATGAATTCGAAGTAGAAACGCCACTCACCACAGATTTACCTTTATTTGAACTATTAGTATGCAAACCAGATTTGGTACCACTATCAACTTTGCTATTATCACGTTTAGATTCATTCGAAGTCTTACCAGGATTAGATGAATTATCATGTATGTGAGCACCAGAAGTAGACGACTTCGGACTAAAAGTAAAAGGAGTACCAACCTGGAAGCCTTTGCTTAACGGGACACCTCTCGCAATCTGGCTTCCTTGCTTTCCTTTGTTGTTATGCTTTCTACTACGGACTTGTTGAAATCCATCATTTTGTTCATGTATAACTGTAGGGGCCACTTTAGGGATAACACGTTTAGGACAAGTTTCAGCCGTATGACCAAAGATATTACATGTAGGGCATCTAGGCAGCTTCCACTCATATTCAACTTTAATAGTTTCCTTAGTAAACCCCTCACCCTCCAAATCAGGAACACCAATAGTAATTGTCTCATGTAAATCACAATCAGATTTAATTTCAATTAAACAGCGAGCAAAACTACTACGACCCCAAGATTCTTTACACATAGTGCTAGTAAAAGAGTCAAGCATAACAGGCTTACCAAGATATGCAGCAATCAGACTAATACCCTCTTCCTCAAACAATTGAAGAGGCACATCATGAAGTTTAACCCACATAGGAATACAAGTAAATTCTTCTTTATGAAAGCTAGTCTTTATAGTATACCTTTTAAGAATAATGGGAGAATTATGAATCATCCATGGTCCACCTTCCAACACAGCTTCATAACCAGATTGTGCATCAAACTGAAAGAAAAAGAAACCATTAGAATTCATCATGATCCTTTTTAACCCAAATTTAGCCCAATTAGTCTTAGCATAATACTCAACCACTGGAAATACAATTCGTTTACCAATAAATTATCCATAGAGCGTATTATGAAAACGTGTATGAACCTTCTCAACCACTTTACGTGGAATAGATACCTGAACACCCTCAAACCTGTTTTCAGATATGGCATAACCTATATTAACACGAGCAACAGGTGAAGCTTGTTGGCTTGAACTAGCAGCAACTGCATAGGAGTTAGATGGACCACCAATATCCACCGACTGTACAATAGGACATTCCTTCACAGTTTCCTCGACATCTATCACTGGATCACTTGGATTAGAAAACGTAAAATCATCCATATTTGAGTCAAATACATCACTCCTCTCATTAGGGTTTATATCCAATTGTTCAAACGATAGTTCATCATTAACCAATTTACTAAACGTAGGAGATGAGACACTCACCTCTTTATGCTGATCCAAGGACATACGCATTGTGATATTAGATAAATATGGTGTAACCCTAGCATCATGTCCAAAAGTAGCGCTCATAGACGGATCCCTAGCATCATCACGCACACCTGCTTTGGTAGCATTAACATGTTGACGTTTTAGTGTTCTAACACTGCTCTCTAACTCCACTTGGTGTGCACATACGATATCAAGAGTCTATGTCCATTGCTCAGTAGTCATTTGCTTCAAGAATTCATATTTGTTATTTTGGACATCATTCATAAACCTAGTAATCACATCCACCGTATTAAGGGAGATCGAGAACAGTTTTTCAACATCCTCTAATGACCCTACATTCAAATTAATTCGTTCACCATTCGCTGTATCAACAATCAAATTAGGATTTGAAATATTAGTCGCACTGGAACCCACCATATTCAACAATCCGACAAACAACCAAACCCTAAGATCGATTAAGATAAACCAAAAGAAACCCTACCAAACTACCCTAAATAATAATAAATGCGACACAGAAACATAAACAAGCGAAACCAATTGTCACTCAGGACCACAATTTATAATAAACAAAACCGACCAATTACCCTACCAAACGCACCACAATTGTAACCAAACGCACCACATGATACCTTAATATTCCATGTCTACCGACCAATTACCCTACCACGTGAAACGTTAAAAACCGACTAATTATGTGATAAGAATCAACCGAGGAAGACCAATTAACTAATGAGGAAAAATTAATTTAACCGTGAACGTACAAAAACAATGACGATAGCAAAGTTAAATAAAAACTAATTTAATTAACCCTAAAACCAATCAACCAAATAAGGACTTTGTTAACTCAAGAATAATCAATGATTAATCGAGAAAACAACATCATTATAAGGTATTCGGATTAAAGGAATAAGAAAATCAGGTTATGAGAAGAAGCGTTTCTTGTTAAACATGAGTATACCATGGGAATGGTAGACAACACGCTCTAAACAAAGAAGAAAGGTTCTCACCTCATAACCGTGCAAATATATGTTGATGACATTATATTTTTTTTTGGGTAAAGGGGTCACTCCCCGGTAAAATATATTAGAACCCAAAAACCAATAGAGTACAATGGAAGGTGACTGAATGTCACATTAACCTCCAGCTAACAAGAGCTCGAACAGCCTAGCATGAATGACAAACCATTCAAACTTAACTAGAGATTACATAACCAAGAACACCAATAGGGAAAAACCACCTAATGGTGCACAAACAACAAGAACACCTCATGGATTATTAAAAACAGTCTTCGGTAACTCCCAAAGACGAGCATATCTCTCACCATCTTTGGACTTCTTAAACTTGCATGAGAGCAACTTTAAACGGATAGCAGAAGTAATACACTCAACCACTTGGACCACATTCCTCTTAGACTTTTTAAAAAGTCTCCAATTACGCTCTTGCCACACATAATATGCCGTAGCAGCCACAACCAACTTCGAGATAACAACAGCCGTAGTTCTCCTTTTAGCATTAGGGTTTAAGAAATCAATTATGTCATAAATATCTAGTGATAAATGAGATAGGCTAGTACGGCTCTTGAACTGATTCCAAACCGATGTAACAAACGAACAAGAGAAGAATAGATGCTCATACGAATCCGGTTGAGCCTCACATAAAGAGCACATATCTCCAACATCCAATGACGTATCCCATTGAGAGAGACGATCTTGGGTCTTCAGTTTCTTTTTAACAATCAGCCACATGTTAAATGCATGTCGAGGAATACAAAGGGGATACCACACCGTGCAATACCAAGGGACTACCACATCCCTAGGACGAACACATGACCAGACTTGATGCACAGAAAATCTCTTAGACTCAGAACCCACACGCCAAGCCAACCGATCTGGAACCCCACCAAGAGGCTGCGCCATACATGTATGCAGAATGGAATATTTAGATAATAAGTCAGCAAGACAAACACATGTACCATTAACATTGATATCCTTAACCTTCGAATAAATAGAAAGCCCAGCTCTATGAATGTCACGCATAGAAATATGTAACTCAAGAGGCCCAACCTCACACCACTTATAAAACCATAGTGAAGTTGCAGAACCATCACCAAGCACACTCCAAATGAATGGCCGAATAACTGGACGAAGCTCAAGAAGCTTCCTCCAACCCCACGACATATTAACACGCATAGGAATATTCCAAAAACTACGGCCTTTAAGCTAATACTCGTGGATCTACTTTACCCACAAGGACTCTTTCAACGACAACAGCTTCCAAATATTACCAATCATAAGGGCAGCGTTAAAATATTCTAACCGACGAACACCCAAACCACCCTCATTCTTGGGAAGACACACAATATCCCAAGCCACCTTAGATTTATCTTTCTTCAGCGGACCATGACACCAAAGGAATCCACGCATGATTTGCTCAATATTTCGTAAAACACGAGATGGAATAATAAACACGGACGCCCAGAATACATGCATAGATGGAATTGTGTAAAATGCAGTTCTTTTTTCTCAGTTCTTGCTAATTGAAAGTCCAACCAATATCGGGTTTTTAACTGTTTTTGGTTGTTAATCTTTTTTGGATATTCTATTTGCTAATTCAACAAAGCCTTGCAAAAATGAAAAATATTACCTACTTATATGTAAAACATAGTGCACTTACCAAATATTTATTCAAGTAATATTCAAAATGTAAATTTTTAAACTAAAAGGACTGAAAGTGTAAATTCTAGGAAATATAAATGCTTGAAATGAAAATTCTAACAAGTCTAGGGACTTAAAATGAAAATCAGTAAACTACAAGGATCAAAATGTAAAACTAGTAACCAACTAACCAAATAGTAACAAATTCAACAAACTTGCTAACTGAATTTAACCAATTTCCAAACTGAAAGGATTACTTTGTGAAAACCCTAAAAAGATTGAAGATTAGCCAGTATTTAAAACTGCTTGAAACAAGGAGGACCAAAATGCAATTGTTAAAACTTGTTAAGCAAAAACGGGTTTAGAAAACAAATAAGCTCGTGTGAGCTTATTACTGGACCAAAATCAATGAGACCAATTGTAAAACACTTTAAATCCAAAATAAGCTATGTCTGTAAGAGGACTTTGACTGAAAATGCAAAATAAGCAAATAAGCACTTCAAGATAAGCCCAAAATAAGCTATAGAAAAAACCAAACAAGCACAACTTTATTTTCTTGCCAAAACTGATTAAGAAGCTCAAATGATGAACGGGAAATCAAATTAGAACAAATTTCATCAAGTATTAAACTGGGAATTTGAATTAAGCTAAAATTTGGCTTATCGTTGACCAAGCGTTGACCACAATTTTTGACAAAAAGCTGAATCTTTCAAAAATCATGTAATACTATATTCTAAGTGGATTTGTGAAATAAAATGGCTAGGTTAATGAAGAGAATCAAAAGATCTCAAAAGGCAGTTTCCATTTACAGTAACTTGGCTTAACTCAGCCTTCTTGATTTTTGCTTATTTCTCTTTGCTTATTAAAGACTGTGTAGAAAGCTTTTGGAATCTGAAACTTTATGATGTGAATTACAATTGAGGACAAGTTTGGTGCAATTTCATCAACAATCAATCAAATGCCAGCCAAAAGAAAATGAGAACTTTTTAAGGCAAAACTGAATGGAAATAGACCCACACTTTTTATTGGCCAATTGCCTGTTTGACCTACAAATTGACTTGAAAATGTCTAAAAACACTTTAATATGACCTATCAACTAGAAATGAACATCTACTTTCCAAAATCCAACACTTGAAAACTTATCAAAATCTAATACCAAACACTCCTTATACTGACATTTGAGAAAATTTCCAAAGACTTTAAAAGAGCTGGATTATCTGAATGAAAAGCTTTTGACTACCAAACTTGAGACTCAAAATGAAAGAGTTTAAGACTGCAAGCAAACACTAAGAACAACTAATACTCAATCAAGATACAAGTACTAAAATTGACTGCAAATAAGCTATGACTAGAACTCAATCCACAATAGAAAGCAGTAAAACAAGAATAAGCTACAATCAAGTATACAATCAAACAATCAGCCAACTAAACAACTTTGATCATACATTCAACAAGATTTACACTAGGAAATGTAGCATGCATTTGACAAATTTAGGTGAACCAAAATCAGAACTTCAAAACCTTTTGTAGTAATCCATTGGGAAGAAGAGGAGTGCTGAACTCTCTTATCCTAGTGATAACCACCACCTTATCACTAGCTTAATCAATCAATCATCAAATACAGCTACACATCTACTAAAATCATCATAATGGCTTGAAAACTTCAAAAAGGCTAAGCTTGAACTGAAATCACAACAACAGCTACCAATCTTCTTCAAAGTCAGTTATGATCATTCAATGATCATAACAAACTCAATTCAGCAACACAATGATCCAATAGGAGTAAGGTATGAACAGTAGGATGAATATGAAATTTGGCGGGAAAAGGAGAATTCAAATTTTATTCATGGAAAGTTGTTACAAGGTTGTTGTAAAGCTTCTAACTAACTAACTAACTCAAGAGTTTGTCAGACTCTTGAGTAGTTAAGCTAAAAAGGAAGAAAGTTGAAAGGAAAATGTAAAGTGTGTGTTTTCTACAATTTCTAACTACTTGTTACAAATGAGGACTAGCAGGCTATTTATAGACATGAAGAAGGAGTTTGTTGGGGATGATGACGTGTTGAGACCAATCCCAGGTCTCCACGTGGCATGATTCTGCAAAACTCATCTTCAAGGTAAGAAGACGAATTGGGGCATTCTTCTTAAGTGGATTTCTTGTTAATTGGTTGTTACCATTGTGTTCGTCTCTCCAAAATAAGCACTTTTGGTGTTAACAACTTTTCATGATATTCATTGTAGCTCAAAAACGATCCTGGAAATATTTTGGTTTCTTGAAGATGACACGTGGCACGCTTTGACTGGTTGAAATGAGGTCACACGGATCAAACTGTTAGGATTTGGTTATTAATTGTGGCGGCTGCTAGTGGGTATTAAATGCCCTTAGGTGGCAATCCGTGTGCAATGAATACTTGTTTCTTATTGGCCCAAACTTGCATCACATGGATTAAACTTATATAACTTTCCAACTTTGGCAGTTTCAACCCTTGTACTTTGGCAGATTATACTTTAAGGCTTGTAACTTCATTTCTTTGACACTTTTAGTCCTCCCAACTTCATCTTTGAGCAGAATTGGTCCTTTGACTTTGTTGACTTGATAGTTGACCAATTTTGACTTTGATCTTGACTTTGTTCATTATTTGCACTTTTAGTCCTTCAACTTTGGCAGTTTGTCAAGATAGGTCCTTGTACTTCAAAGTCTTGTCATTTTTGATCCTTCTTTGTCTTTTTCATCCATTTAAGCTTGGTTTTTCCTTGTTTGCTTGAAAATGTATCCTTTTACCTACACAAGTGTACACAAACACAAACATACCACATAATACTGTTTTTGCAAGATAAATTGGTATTTTGCTTCATGTTTTAGGGTTATTTGTTGATAAAAGGATATGCGTTTAAGCTCATATCAAATCCCCTACACTTGAACATTGTCATGTCCTCATGCAATATTATATATTAAAGCTCAAATTTACATTCTCTTCATAATTAACTCACCTTGGCCATATGAGATGCATCTACACTACTCTAAACTACATGATGCATGATTTTGAATATTTACAATGCAATGCAAAGAAAACAATTCTATTTATATATTTTTGGATTTTTCTTGAAATGGTTTTGATGGAATTAACTCATAAAGAATTCAATGGCTTAGATTAGGGCTTGGGTACCATGGACATTTATCACCCTCAAGTTTCACTTTCCCCATACCAAGCTTAAAAATGGGATCATTGCATTCACAAGTAAAAAGTGCATCAACTTATTCATGACAATTAAATGTGGAACCGGTTATTATTTGAGCAAATTGCTTGTGGGCAAATTTGTCATTTATTCAAGTGTGAAGTATAAGAAGTGTAAAATCCAAAAATAAGGAAGCACGGTTTTAATCCTAAGTAATCCTCTCATCCATTACTTGAAAAACCGCTCACAATTAATACAAGTCCGTTTCAAGAGTAATAAGTCATTCGCCTTATGTGTAAAATCCTCATGTCATGCTTTCATAAGTAGCTACACACTCGCTAAGGAATGAAAATAAAACTCACGTAATAATTTACATCCGCCATCTTTTTGAGACTTTGGATCTTCAACCCCGCAACCCGTCAAGGTAATATTGGATTGGAGCAATCTATTGAATCCCCGCAACCCGTCAAGGTAATATTGGAACTCAATAGTCACTATAATTAACACCACACTGCCCCTCTTGGGAGTCTTGTATATATATATTTTTTTTCTTTTCTTTTCTTTTTTTTTTCTAGCCACTCATTTTTTTTTTCATAAGCCGCTCTTATTTTTCTTTATTCCTCACAAAGAAAGTTCAAAAGAATAAAAGGAAAAACACCCGCTAAATATTGAGCATGACATAAGTCTAGTACACATAAAACGTTCTAACTTAGAATCTCAAGACGTACTCATACCAACCATGAATGATTAGCCAAAAATGCATAAGAGATTACAAACCAATTAAAACCGTTCTTGATTATTTATTAACAATTATATACATGCGAAGAAAATAGAGATAAAGAAGAGAAGGGTTTAGCCACAAGTAATTATCATGAAGTTTATCTAGCCCTTTTACACTCGCTTCAACTCTATCATTTCCCATTCTCCACAAATTTAAAATCTCAAATAATGAAATTGGTGGATGCTTAGCCTAATAGACCAATGAAGGACTACATGGTTAAGGATACTAGCTAGAGAATGCTTAGATAAGCAAACTCGGGTTGAGTCAAAATATCCATGGCGGGCCTAATATGTCAAAGAAATCTAAGCTTGTTAAAACCATGTTTTTATTATATTTTTCCTTTTTATATATTTTTGATGAAAAATAAAAGCAGAAATATATACAATGAAAATGTGTTATGCAAATGTAAAATGATTAATGAAAAATATGAATGCATATTTTTGTTGGCCAAAGTAGATCAAAAAGTTGAAAAATGTTGAAAAATCAATTTTCCATGTTATCATGCAAGACAATGACAAGTTCTAGGTAAGGTCACTTCGATAGAAGACCCCCCTACACTTAAGCTAAACATTGTCCTCAATGTTTAAGAGCATGGAAGTATAAAAACTTCCCCTACACTAATGACAATGAATATACTTTGCTTAACCCAAGTTAAGGAAAGGACAACTATTAGTGAAATCATGTTTAAGCACAAGGTGTCAATGAAAAATCACTATAGTAACGAAGTGAACCGGATACAAGGGCCTCCTCCATAATTTCCAAAGCATGAGATGAGTGAGCAACCCTACAAACAATCATGAAGACAAAAGAAGGTCTCCCCTACACTTATCTCCAAGTCTATACCTTTATTTCTAACCTACAACACTCTAAACCTAGTTATACGATGCTTGAGTTAATGAGTCTCTAGCTTGACTCGTCCCACACTTAAAAGTGTCTAAAACCTATCATGGAGAAGAAAACATTTTGCCCCTTTTTAAGAAAAGTCTCCATGATGAGGTAAAACAAGTTTTCAATGATCGAAACTCCATAAATATCCCCCAGGATCAAATACATAATTACCATCCCACTTATAACACAATTCAACAACTAACTTCCAAAGCAATGGTGAAAAGAATGAGGTGTAGTTCTCCAAAGTGGTTTCCCATATGTTCTTCCCAAGGTAATAGTGTAAAGCTCTAAAATCTTTCACAAGGTTTCTTTTTGTTGCATCAGGTGGATACTGAGATGGTTTAGCAAGCTCTATGCCAGGATCAAAAATCCGTTCCTTGATGGGAAAACAACAAGTGTTGGTTGCCTTAGAAGATTCTCCTTTGTAAATCACATTGTGAGAGAAAGGTTGTGAAGGCATGGGTAACAACAAGCTCTTGGAAGGAATCATCATAACTTGTTTTCCTTTATCACTTTGAAAGGTTGAGGTGGGCAAGGAAAAAGGTAAAGGATCTTCATTCAATAGAGATTCTAAATAGAGTATGTCCCCTTCCTCATCAAGATAACCAAGAGTGTACTCAAAAGATATACCTTCCACTAAAAACTCATCAATCTCATCAATAATAGAATCCTCCTCATCACCATAAACATCATAGATTGGTCTATCAAAAATTGGTGATCCCTCAAAACCAAAGGAAGTATGATCATCAACAAATGGAGAGTCACAAGTAGAAAGCTCATCATCACTATAGTCATCATATGTTGGTGAATCACAAAGAAAAGAGGAAGTAATGGAAGCAATGGTCTCAATATGAGGGAAATCATAGTCTCCACTTGAGCAAGCTTCATAAAAGTACTCATCACAAACTTCATCAAGAAGATCATCTTGTGTTTCCTCCTCATGCACAACATCAATATGTTTTACCGCTTCGGGCTCATTAGACTTTTTAGACAACTTTCCCATGTTAAACACAACTCTCTCATCTCCTACCCGCATTGTAAGTTCTCCTTCCGCCACATCTATTAAAGTACGACCCGTCCTCAAAAATGGCCTACCAACAATCAAAGGCACTCTAGGATCCATATCATAATCAACCACCACAAAATCCGCGGGAAATGTAAATCTATCAACCCCAACAAAAACATCCTCCGCTATTCCTATCGGATAAGCTATAGTACGGTTGGCCAACTCAAGAGTCATCTTAGTAGGAGTGAGCTCGGGAAGTGAAAGTCTCTTCCAAACCGATAATGGAATAAGATTTATGCTTGCTCCTAAATCCGCTAAAGCCATACAATTTTCCACCCCCGGGAAATTGCAAGGAATCAAAAACCTCCCCGGATCTCCAAGCTTAGTAGGCAACTTCTTAAGCAAAACCGCGGAGCAATTTTCATTCAATGAAGCATTAGGCAAATCCACAAATCTTTCCTTGTTAGAAAGCAAGTCCTTAATCATCTTAGCAAACTTAGGCATATTGGCTAAGGCTTCCGCAAAGGAGATATTGATGTTAAGTTGCTTGAACATCCTCAAAAAGTTAGAAACTTGGATATCATCCTTGTTCTTAAGCTTTTCTTTTCTCAATCTTGAAGGATAAGGAAGACTTGGTTTTGGTTGTGGTTGAGTGGTTGATGAAGGATTTTCCTTATTGAGTGCTTCATGAGTAGGCTTTGAAATTGGAGAAATGGGAGCATTTTGAGGAGGTGAAGTAGAGGTAGAGGGCTTGTCACAAGTAGGAGCACAAGTGGGTTGAACAATAGTAGGTTTAGGAGGTGAAGGATCCTTTGTTGTTTTTCCACTCCTTGTTGTAATAGCATTGACATTGGCCCTTGGATTTGTTTGTGTGTTGGAAGGTAAAGCCCCTTGTGGTCTTTGATTGAACATAATTTGGTTTTGGAGAAGAGCAAATTTCTTGTTATTTTCTTCTTGACTTTCTCTTAATTGTTTCTCAAAAGAAGTAAACTTTTGAAGCATCAAATCCATGGGGTTGGGTTGCACATTTCCTTGATAAAAACCTTGTTGTGGGAAAGATTGAGGTGGTGGATTAAACCCTTGGTTTGGTGGATAGAAGGTATTTGCTTGGGGTTGAAAATGATTGGTTGCCTTGTAGTTATTTCCTTGGTAAGGTGGTCTTTGCCCTTGATTCCTTGGTAAAATTTGAGGAGGATTTTGTTGAATTTGGGTGGGTGGTTGGGGTGGAAATCCGGGTGGAGTAAGGTAGTTTTGGGACTTGTAAGAAAGGTTATTTGGATTGATATTTGGCTTGAAGTGTTCACGATGTTACTCTTGGTAAGCATAACATTCCCCTTGATACACTTGCACCTTATCACATTGTTCATAAGAATGGGGACCTCCACAAGTTACACAAGAAAGAGTAATGGCATTCACATTATTTGAAGAATTGTTCAATGAAATGGTCTTAAGGGCTTGAACTATCTCTTGAGTCATTTCTTGTTTTCCTTGTTTGACTTGTTGAAGGATCTCTTGGTGATATTTAAGGAATTGGTTATCACAAGGGTTTTGAGAATTGTTTTGGATAACATGAACCCTTTCTTCAAATTGATTGTTTGTTTGAACCATTGCTTTAGTCTCAATGATGTCCAAAGCCTCTTGGTAGGTTTTAAGAATAATATTCCCTCCCACGGAAGCATTGAGTGAATCTTGGTGGTGAGACTTAAGGCCATTATAGAAGATATTGATTTGGTGAACATGATCCAATCCGTGATTAGGGCATCTCCTCAATAACTCACTATACTCTTCCCAAGCATCACTAAAGGATTGACTAGGTTTTTGTTGAAAGCCTATAATTAAAGTCCTCAAAGCCATAGTCTTATGTGGAGGAAAGAACTTGTTCAAAAACTTAGTGGTGAAACCATCCCATGTGGTGATACAATCGGGTGGTTGGGTGTCTAACCAATGCTTAGCGAGTCCCTCTAGGGAAAATGACACTAATATCATCCTAATAACCTCATGTGGAACTCCATTATGCTTAATGGTATTGCAAAGAGAAAGGAATCTCTTAACGTAAGCATGAGGATCCTCATTCTTGTTACCAAAGAAAGGTGATTGTGACACCATAGTAATCATAGATGTATGTAGCTCAAATGTGTTTGCGGGAAAGTCAGGAATCTTAATAGCACTAGCATATCCATGAATATTGGTTTGCATACGTTCCAACAAAGAGCGATTATCGATAGCCATGGCTTCTTGTGGTGGAGGAGTCAAAGCACGATTCTCGTGATCGGCTTGATGGACGATGGTGGTCTTACTCTTTCTCTTTTTCTTCCTTTTCGGAGGAAGAGGTTGTACACCATCTGGTATTTGTGCACGCCCGCGAGTGAGCATGCAACTCAATACGAGGAATGAGAGAGAAGCTCTCGTGTGACTTTGAAGAGAAATGGATTATCCTCTTCGAGTTTCAATATTAAATATCCACAAGAAAATAACAATATACGTATATACTACTTGGGTGCAAGACCCTCAATGAAGCCTTCCTTCTTAGAATACTTACAAGTGAACGGGGGGTTAGGTGGCGCGAAGCACTTAAGTACCTATTGACCCTTAGATGGCATTTTATAGCACATCACCTTTCTATTCACTTAAATGTTCGTATTCTTCGAATTGTTGCTTACTGAGAGTATTTATCTATTCTTGCTTTATTTTTTTTGATCGATACACGTGTCACGGACCGGAACGCCCCTCAACACGGTGTCTTGCCTCGGCAATACTTATGGAAGATATGTAGATTGGTTGTTCTTATACGTATACGTATTTACTTATAATAATATATGGAAAATATTTTTGTATTTATGAGTTTTTTAAGAGAAAATACTATATGTACATAAAAACCGAGAGAATCCAATAATATATATTTTTGGGTGCAATCTCTTAGGAAAAAAATTGCTTTTTGGATTTTTTTAATTTTTTTGGTCAATTCTTTAGGAAAAGAATTGTTTTGTTAATTTTTTAGTTTTTATATATTTTTATATTTTTGATTTTTTTATTTGTTTTTGATTTATGATACGTAAAAATAACGTTCACAAGGTGAACGGATCCCAAAAGCCAATGAAAACCGTCAATCGATAGTCTCTCGTAAAGTCAAAGAACCGGCAGCGGCGCCATTTGAAATTGTGTAAAATGCAGTTCGTTTTTCTCAGTTCTTGCTAATTGAAAGTCCAACCAATATCGGGTTTTTAACTGTTTTTGGTTGTTAATCTTTTTTGGATATTCTATTTGCTAATTCAACAAAGCCTTGCAAAAATGAAAAATATTACCTACTTATATGTAAAACATAGTGCACTTACCAAATATTTATTCAAGTAATATTCAAAATGTAAATTTTTAAACTAAAAGGACTGAAAGTGTAAATTCTAGGAAATATAAATGCTTGAAATGAAAATTCTAACAAGTCTAGGGACTTAAAATGAAAATCAGTAAACTACAAGGATCAAAAATGTAAAACTAGTAACCAACTAACCAAATAGTAACAAATTCAACAAACTTGCTAACTGAATTTAACCAATTTCCAAACTGAAAGGATTACTTTGTGAAAACCCTAAAAAGATTGAATATTAGCCAGTATTTAAAACTGCTTGAAACAAGGAGGACCAAAATGCAATTGTTAAAACTTGTTAAGCAAAAACGGGTTTAGAAAACAAATAAGCTCGTGTGAGCTTATTACTGGACCAAAATCAATGAGACCAATTGCAAAACACTTTAAATCCAAAATAAGCTATGTCTGTAAGAGGACTTTGACTGAAAATGCAAAATAAGCAAATAAGAACTTCAAGATAAGCCCAAAATAAGCTATAGAACAAACCAAACAAGCACAACTTGATTTTCTTGCCAAAACTGATTAAGAAGCTCAAATGATGAACGGGAAATCAAATTAGAACAAATTTCATCAAGTATTAAACTGGCAATTTGAATTAAGCTAAAATCTGGCTTATCATTGACCAAGCGTTGACCATAATTTTTGACAAAAAGCTGAATCTTTCAAAAATCATGTAATACTATATTCTAAGTGGATTTGTGAAATAAAATGGCTAGGTTAATGAAGAGAATCAAAAGATCTCAAAAGGCAGTTTCCATTTACAGTAACTTGGCTTAACTCAGCCTTCTTGATTTTTGCTTATTTCTCTTTGCTTATTAAAGACTGTGTAGAAAGCTTTTGGAATCTGAAACTTTATGATGTGAACTACAATTGAGGACAAGTTTGGTGCAATTTCATCAACAATCAATCAAATGCCAGCCAAAAGAAAATGAGAACTTTTTAAGGCAAAACTGAATGGAAATAGACCCACACTTTTTATTGGCCAATTGCCTGTTTGACCTACAAATTGACTTGAAAATGTCTAAAAATACTTTAATATGACCTATCAACTAGAAATGAACATCTACTTTCCAAAATCCAACACTTGAAAACTTATCAAAATCTAATACCAAACACTCCTTATACTGAGATTTGAGAACATTTCCAAAGACTTTAAAAGAGCTGGATTATCTGAATGAAAAGCTTTTGACTACCAAACTTGAGACTCAAAATGAAAGAGTTTAAGACTGCAAGCAAACACTAAGAACAACTAATACTCAATCAAGATACAAGTACTAAAATTGACTGCAAATAAGCTATGACTAGAACTCAATCCACAATAGAAAGCAGTAAAACAAGAATAAGCTACAATCAAGTATACAATCAAACAATCAGCCAACTAAACAACTTTGATCATACATTCAACAAAATTTACACTAGGAAATGTAGCATGCATTTGACAAATTTAGGTGAACCAAAATCAGAACTTCAAAACCTTTTGTAGTAATCCATTGGGAAGAAGAGGAGTGCTGAACTCTCTTATCCTAGTGATAACCACCACCTTACCACTAGCTTAATCAATCAATCATCAAATACAGCTACACATCTACTAAAATCATCATCATGGCTTGAAAACTTCAAAAAGGCTAAGCTTGAACTGAAATCACAACAACAGCTACCAATCTTCTTCAAAGTCAGTTATGATCATTCAATGATCATAACAAACTCAATTCAGCAACACAATGATCCAATAGGAGTAAGGTATGAACAGTAGGATGAATATGAAATTTGGTGGGAAAAGGAGAATTCAAATTTTATTCATGGAAAGTTGTTACAAAGTTGTTGTAAGCTGCTAACTAACTAACTAACTCAAGAGTTTGTCAGACTCTTGAGTAGTTAAGCTAAAAAGGAAGAAAGTTGAAAGGAAAATGTAAAGTGTGTGTTTTCTACAATTTCTAACTACTTGTTACAAATGAGGACTAGCAGGCTATTTATAGACATGAAGAAGGAGTTTGTTGGGGATGATGACGTGTTGAGACCAATCCCAGGTCTCCACGTGGCATGATTCTGCAAAACTCATCTTCAAGGTAAGAACACGAATTGGGGCATTCTTCTTAAGTGGATTTCTTGTTAATTGGTTGTTACCATTGTGTTCGTCTCTCCAAAATAAGCACTTTTGGTGTTAACAACTTTTCATGATATTCATTGTAGCTCAAAAACGATCCTGGAAATATTTTGGTTTCTTGAAGATGACACGTGGCACGCTTTGACTGGTTGAAATGAGGTCACACGGATCAAACTGTTAGGATTTGGTTATTAATTGTGGCGGCTGCTAGTGGGTATTAAATGCCCTTAGGTGGCAATCCATGTGCAATGAATACTTGTTTCTTATTGGCCCAAACTTGCATCACATGGATTAAACTTATATAACTTTCCAACTTTGTCAGTTTCAACCCTTGTACTTTGGCAGATTATACTTTAAGGCTTGTAACTTCATTTCTTTGACACTTTTAGTCCTCCCAACTTCATCTTTGAGCAGAATTGGTCCTTTGACTTTGTTGACTTGATAGTTGACCAATTTTGACTTTGATCTTGACTTTGTTCATTATTTGCACTTTTAGTCCTTCAAATTTGGTAGTTTGTCAATATAGGTCCTTGTACTTCAAAGTCTTGTCACTTTTGATCCTTCTTTGTCTTTTTTATCCATTTAAGCTTGGTTTTTCCTTGTTTGCTTGAAAATGTATCCTTTTACCTACACAAGTGTACACAAACACAAACATACCACATAATACTGTTTTTGCAAGATAAATTGGTATTTTGCTTCATGTTTTAGGGTTATTTGTTGATAAAAGGATATGAGTTTAAGCTCGTATCAAAAGACCCCAAGACTGACCTGATGAGCTGAAGACGACCGGCAGTAGAAAGGGACTTGTTTTTCCAGTCGTCAACCCTGTTTTGGACCCGTTCAACAAGTTCCTTGAAATCACGGATCAATAATCTGGACGAGATTAGAGGGATACCCAAATACTTAACCGGGAAGTGGCCCTCTTCAAACGGGAGCACCATAAGAATGTCATGCTTTACATAATTCAACACGTTACAAAAGTATGCAGTACTTTTCGGTAAACTAGGATGTAAACCCGAGGCATCCTTGAACCCATCCAGGGCTTCTTTGATAACTATGGCAGATTCAACATTTCCATATGCAAATAAAAACAAGTCATCAACAAAACATAGATTAATAAGATCCATTTTAGCGCAGTACCTATGATAAGTAAATCCCCCCGACTCCACTACCCTCCTATGAAGCATGAGCGTCAAGAATTCCATCACTATCGTAAACAGATATGGAGAGAGAGGATCCCCCTGACGGAGCCCTACCTTGAAAATACCCATAGAGCGAACCATTAACACAAATGGAATAAGACGTTGTAGTAACGCATTCCATGATCCATCCTATCACACGAGGATGAAATCCAAACCCCTGAAGAATCACTCGAAGAAAATGCCAATCCACAGTGTCATAGGCCTTTTGGATATCCACCTTAAAAGCACAACGAGGAGTACCCCTATCTAAATGATAAGTATGCATTAGCTCTTGAGTAAGCAATATATTATCCGCAACGCTTCTACCTGGAATAAATGCAGATTGATTGGGGCTAACAATTTTCCTTAGGTGGAGTTTGATACGATTTGCAATGATTTTGCTGATGCATTTGAACAACAAATTACAACATGAAATAGGACGATAGTCCGTCACTTTTGATGGGGACCGAATTTTAGGAACAAGAGCAATAATTGTATGGTTAAGTTCTCTCAATAATTTACCATTGATAAAGAACTCCTTAACAGCCGACACAATATCTGTCCCACTGTATTCAAGGCACTCTTAAAGAACGCAACAGTATAGCCGTCTGGCCCAGGCGATTTCTCATCCCCCATAGAAAACATTGCATCCTTAACATCTATATCAGAAATTTCAAAGACCATAGCCTCAGCCGACTGTTCATCAAGTACTGATCGAAACAGATCATGTGTATTAAAACCCTGTTGAACCATGTCTTGCCCAAGGAACGCTTCATAATGAAGAACAAAAGCCTCCGGAACCTATTCATTAGCACAAATAAGACCATCCCCATTAGTAACAACATTGATTCTATTTCTACTAACACGACTCTTTACCGCCTTATGAAAATAGGCAGAATTAGAATCGCCTTCCTTAAGCCACATGATCTTGGCCTTCTGTTTCAAGAATTTCTCCTCCAACATCACCGCTTTATTGAAAGCTACAACACATGCAGCCTCCTCATCACGAAGCATAGGATTAAATGGGTCGCTATCCAGGGCAGTCCGAATACGGTCTAAATCCCCTCGAAGACTAATAACATTAGCATGCAAATTACCTTTCTCGTACAAAAGCTTGCGTAGCGGCTTCTTTAAACGTTTAAGCTTTCTCACAACAGAGTACATATATAACCCACTAATCGGTTGATCCCATACTCCCTTAACCGTATCCTTAAAACATTCATGTTTAGTAAGAATATTAAAGAACTTAAAAGGAGCAGGTTTAGTCTTAGCAAGAGTAGGGATACACAAAACAGCAGGAGAATGGTCAGAAATTCGATACGGCTTAAAGACAACATGTGCACCCACAAACATACTAGAGAACTCCAAATTGGCCAAAATATGATCAAGTTTCTTAAGGATGCCATTACCACCTTTAGGCTTTTGAGTCCAAGTGAACTGTAAACCAGTCTTTTGAACATCCATAACTTCAATTTCGCCAGCACACTCCTTAAACTCCCTCATCGAGATATCAATCGTAGAGCTGCTAGCTGTAGAATCATCCAAAAACATAGAAGCATTAAAGTCACCCAGTAAACACCAAGGATGATTACGTATAAAAGCATGATGCTGGCATAAGTTTCTCCAAAGCGGTCTACGTTGAACATATCTATTATGGGCATATATAAACGAGCAAAACACCTCCTTCTTTTCCATTTTAAGCCAGACGCGAGTATGAATAACCTGGTCATCTTGCGAGATAACCAAAACATCCACTCGTTATGATTCCACCCCAATATAATACGGGTACCTTTATTACATAAGGATCCATTAGATGACCAAATGTTTAAAAACCAAAGTATACAATCTATGCAGATTAGAATCAGCAACGTGAGACTCCAATATAGCAAACATAGACAGATTATTTTCAGAAATCACTTGCCGCACTTCATTTTTCTAAGGGGATAAGTTCAAACCCCTAATATTCCATGAAGCAATATTAATCATTGGAAACAGCTACTTCGGGAGTGCTTGCCCCCGCCACCTGATTATTTATAGTGTTACCTTGCCGGTCATCCATGATTAACACCTCATCCATCTCACTATCACTTTCATTAAGCACCAGGTTTGTATCATCCATAGGATCAACAACATCTCCCGTAACATCAAGCGCACTAAATGAATTATTAGTACTAACTATAGGTTCTGTTTGACCTGCTGCTGGGGTTTAGCCACAGGAACCTTAGAGATTGGTTGGACGTTTACCTTATAGGATTCTCCACGCTCACCACGACGAACCAATTTGGGCATAGGCTTATTGAGTTTAATCCCACTAATTGGCTATTTATAAACTTGTTTCCCTTTTGCTTTCTTCTTAGTAACCTCCACAAAACCATCAACATCAGTAGTAACTACCTGCTCTTCCACAGGTCTCTTAGGACACATAACATCAACATGGTCAAATATAGTACATGTAGAACACCCAGTGAACGGATATACAAGTATAGCATGAAATGACATAATCATACATACTAATAGCAGCGGAAATGTATAAGTCCTTGATTGCCTGGAACATGTTCATAAAACTGGTTTTATAGTTTGAAAAGGCGTATGTAACTGTATTAATTAACCAATAGCCCATATAGTTCATGAGGTTCCACCGTGCATGAATACTTGGAGGGGAGACCTGATCATGCAATTAGAGGGGTTGCCTCTAATTAAATAGTCTAGGTAGGAGGGATCAACTCCTTGTGAATGATGCAAGGCACACATCGCATTCACCATGAAAATCCTATAAAACATGTAACTAGCATGCACCCATACGCCCCACATGATAACAAATATAGGCCAAAACTAAAAAGGGACGCCACGAGCAATCACTCTGCCGTAGGGAAGTCATAACGCTGGTACCTCCAGTGCTATGCTTATGGTACCTCCATAACTAGGTGACACTGGTCATGCATGTATATGGCTTAGGCATTTAATCTAACATAAGTGATCAAACATATAAAACACTACTGGAAAAACAGTTGGCTGCAAACGGGGAATCCTAATAAGGAAAACAATATCCATACTGAAGGACGGGAAATCCATACCTTGTGTCCAGTGAACGAGGAAAGACGAAAGGATGAACAGCCCTACTCCAACTTCACTAATGCTACATAAATAGGGGACACGTATAAGTATTCTGATTACCGAGTATGTAGCTGATTATAACATGTCTTAGCTTATTTTATATCTGCTTGTCTTGTTTTACTGATTTAAATGTTACACTGTGTTTATCATATATTTCGTGTATTGTGATTAAGTATTAACTTGTATTCTTGTATTATTATACTTGTTGTGTAATAGTAAGTAACTTTCTAAAAATAGTAGGTTTCCTAAAATAGAAAGTTTCCAAAAATAGAAAGTTCCCAAAAGTAGAAAGTTTCCAAAATAGATTAGTTTATAAAATAGATCAATTTCTAAAAATAGAAAGTTTCCAAAAATATCAAGTTTCCTGAAATAGAAAGTTTCCATATTTAGCAATAAGCTAGATTAATAAGCTAATAATATAAGCTTAAGTTTACTGGTTAAATATCATAAGTCATGTAATAATAGTATAGCTTAATAATTAAATATCATGGTAATTAAATAAACTATAGGTTATATGATTTAATTAAATATACATATGATTTAATTAAATTAAGACATATAAAATACTTAGGTTAAACATGTATTAATAATTTATTAATTATATGCTAAGTCATGCTTTATTAATTAATTATAGTCCATATTTTAATAATTAGTTAATACTATAGTCTAAATTAAATGGTAAAAATACTTAGGTTAAAAACATGTATTATCTACTAAAATAATTATAACCTAAGTCCATGATTAAATTAAATTAATTATAGTCCATGTTTAATTAATTTAATTAGTCTTGTAGAAAAAAATAACATAACTTGTAAAATATATAACTTGTAAAAATTAAACCCGTGACCGAACCCGTGTTTTAGTTTAGATTGAACATGAACCGGACCGGACCCCTTGAACCGGACCGAGCCAAAAACCCCAACAGTGGCTACCCGGCCTAGCCGGTGCCACTGCCCGAGCAAAGTACCCACCGGCTGATGCCGGTGGTTTCCCCCTGCCCTGCTGCCGTTCCCACTGTTAAACCAAAGCAGCCACCAACTTGAGCCGGTGGTGCTGCTGTGCTACGCCGAGACCCAAACAGGCCACCCCGACGTGAGTCACGGTCCTTGTTTCCCTGCTGTCGAACTAACACCACCACGCCGAGACCCCTTGGTCTCGGCTGTTGGTGCACATCGAGCCAAGCCGAGAGCTTTAAGCTCTCGGTTCGTGTGTTTCGGCCGAACAAAACCCCCACCAAAACCCTTTTATGTTTTCTTGATTAACTAACATGTGATCTTATTTGTTTTTAAGATTTATTTAACGTATGTTCATGATTCCCATAAAAGAATACAAAGAAAAAAAAGGTTTAAGAGGTTACCGAATGCGTGGATGAACTTGGTTAATAAACACGAACACGATCTATATAAATTCAATGATCAAAATCAAACAAACACCCCTTTGGTGTGGGGTATATCCGGCGGCAACAAGGAGGCAAGGAAGAGAGCTACGGTTTTTTTTTCATGTTTTGTAAAATAATGAATTATGTTTCCTGTGTTTTTCCTTTAGTCAAAATCAAGTTGGGCTTGGCCCTTCCTTCTTCACTTGTCCGCGGCTAGCATGGGCCCACAAGGCCTTGTCAGGCCTTGTTTATGTTTAATAATTTACGTGTTCGTTTACTAATGTATTCGTGTTAGTTCGTGGTTAACCGTTCTTGTTATAATTAATACTTGTACGTAATCAATGTTTATCGTCTGGTAATAAATATATACTTAGTTCGTATCGTGTTTTAATGTTCGTCATTACATGCTCGTGATTATAATTATTAGGATTAATAATTATCGTGTATTAATACGTACTTAATAATTATCGTGTACTAACACGTATGTAGTTTCTGAATTTAATATTCGTGACACGTGTTCAAGATAAAAAAGGAAAGTTTTAATTGGTTTGCATGTTTACGTAGTGTACTGTTCCTGGCATTTAGATACGGGTTTTACAGGTACAAACAGGACAATGCAAAAAAATTACGATGTAATAGCAGATGCAACAACAAGATTAGGCTGTGAACCTCTGTGGTCCTGCTCCTGTCCGTTGCCATTATTCCTGCTGCCGTTGGAGTTGTTGGCATTGTTACGGTAATTGTCATTACCGCTACGCCTATCCGAAGCAGAATGGTCCTGAGTCTGACCGTTACCCGTAGGCTGATTCTGCTGCTGAGTGGCCGGTTGGGACGGTCCCTAGTCTTCTGCCTGAAAGATGCAATTGTAAAGAGGAAGATAAATACTTCGATAGTACTGAATTAAATGAATTGATCACCGCTGATGACGAAATATACCTCTTGTCAGGTCTTTCTGCCTCTCCAAACTCATCCCTCTCTTGCAGCATCTCCAACTTGCGGCCTTCATCTGCCACCTGTGACACAGTATTAAAGGTAGCACACACCAAGTTATTGACGACAAATGTGCGAAGAGCCCAACAAAAGTGATACGCCTGCTCCTCTGCAGTTCTGGCTGCTGCGCCAAGCAATCCAGCCAGTCGAAGGAACCTCTGCATAAACTCATTGTTATTTTCCCTAGCTCTCTGCCTAGTACCATGATACTCCCTCTTAAGCTTATCCTGCTCAGCTTTCGGGAAAACTGCCCCATAACCAACTCCTTGAACTGTGCCCAAGTCAAGCCAGTCACCTAGCCGTCGCCTCCATTCGACAGCTTAAGTGCCTTCCACCATGCAAGCACGTTTCCTTCAAACTTGTAGCAAGCTAACCTTGCCTTAAAGACAGGGTCGCATCCCATAGCGTCAAAGATCTTCTCAATGTGAGCTATCTAGCTCTCAGCCTCAACAGGACTGTCAGTCTGCTCGAAGTATTTCGGACGCTGATTATTGAACCGCTCCAGCCATGTGATCAGGGTAGCTGGAGGTGGAGGAGGAGGATTCTGATTCTGGTGATGGTGCTGATTGTTAGCGGATTGCACCTCAGCCTGAATCTCATTCCTTAGTTGAGGAAGCATAGCTTGCATAGCAGCTTGGACTGCTGCATTCAGTTGTTCTTGTTCACGTGTGAGAACCATCTGACAATATAAAACAAAATGCAATGATTAAGCTGATTTGAACATAATATATAATCATGAAAAAATAAATTATGCTCATAATCATGAATTTTTTATATGCATGAAACAGTGTATGAATGCATGACAAACGGAAATGACATGGGTTTGGGTGAACGCCTATGGGTCGGTTCACCTAAACAAAATGAAATGACGAGGATGAACGCCTATGGGTCGGTTCATCAAAACAAAATGATTTGATTAAAAGCACATGCGACTAAATATGGCCAGTCCTGTACCAACCATTACTTAGTCAAATTTCCTACGACAATGATACATGAAGCAAATGCATGAAAACAACTGTCAGTTCTAGGAAGACCTTGGTGATTATCCACTAATCACAAGTCATGTTTTTAGAGCCTACAGGTCGAAACCTTGGCTCTAATACCATAATTGTAACACCCCATTTTGATAAATGAAATATCATAGGATAATTATGGCGTGTCATCAAAGCATGCAAGGTAAATGTCCAAAAACATTAAATGACCATAAAAGGAAATACTAGAAACAAACATCGGTAGTCCAAGTATAAGCTCACACACATGAATATAAGTACTGAAATGGAAAAGAACTAAACAATGTCCAAGAAATGAAGTAATGCAATGTATGGAAAATGCATAAAGTAATGAAGGCTAGATAGCTTCCATCCGTATGCACATACTCTCAAATCCTACGGGCGTCCCTGAGTACTTGCCGTTTGGGAACATGAAAGGAAAACGGCTGAGCATAACGCCCAGTGAACGGATATACAAGCATAGCATGAAATGACATAAGCATAAAAGACTAATAGCAACGGAAATGTATAAGTCCTAGATAACCTAGAACATGTTCATAAAACCGGTTTTATAGTTTGAAAAGACTATATTTTTATATGAAAACTGTATTAATTAGCCAATAGCCCATATATGTCATGAGGTTCCACTGTACATCAATACTTGGAGGGGTGACCTCATCATGCAATTAGAGGGGATGCCTCTAATTATTTAGTCTGGTAGGAGGGATCAACTCCTTGTGAAGGATGCAAGGCACACACCAGATTCACCATGACAATTCTGTAAAAACATGTAACTAGGATGAACCTATACGCCCCACATGATAACATAAATATATGGCCGAAACTGTAAAGGGACGCCACGAGCAATCACTCCGCTGTGGGGAAGTCATAACATTGGTGCCTCCAGTTAGGGGTGTAATCGAGTCGAGTCGAGTTCAAGCTTAGTAGGGCTTGAGCTTGGCTTGATATTAAAATTGTAGGCTTGAGCTTAGCTTTATAGCTTGTCAAACTTTACAAATCCAGGCTTGAGCTTGGCTTGATAAGGCTTGATAAAAGCTTGAGCTTGGCTTGAAAAGCTTGAATGTGTATAAATTTATTTTTTTTATAATAAAAATCATCAATAAACATATGTATAAAATAAAAAAATCAAAAATCATTACTTAAAACAAATTTGATTTATTTACCATTAATAAAACTAATAATAAAATCATCGTACAATCTTGGTTTCAAAATTTGTTTTGTACTCCAATACGATTAAGGTCCCAAAGGCCATTGCTTGATGTGAATCTGAGCACAATTTAGACACGTTGCGTTAATATTAAAAAGAGTACAAAAAATATTTATACACATATTGTATTCCACCAAGTATCGAGTAAACGCTATAATTAAATTTACAAAAATAAAGAATCATTTAAAATACAAAGAACTAAAATATAAATGTAATTTGAGCTTAAAAGTCATTCTAAAATATATTATTTATTTATGAAATTAGCCCTTAAAATTAGGTTAATACCCAAATTAACAATTATTTGCTTATATAAATTCACCAAAAAAACATATTATTGATAGATCTTGAAAAAGCTTGATAACAACTCGATTCGAGCTATCAATAGCTTGAGCTTGAGCTTGATATAATTTCGAGCTAATTTTTGGGCTTGAGCTTGGGCTTGAGCTTGATAAAAGCTTAGCTTGATCGAGCCAAGCTTGAGCTCGAGCTCGAGTTGCTTGATAAAAGCTTGGCTTGATTACACCCCTACCTCCAGTGTTATGGTTATGGTACCTCCATAACTAGGTTACATGGTCATACATGTATATGGCTTAGGCATTTAAAACTAACATAAGCAGATCAAAACATATAAAACAAATACTTGGGAAAATAGGTGGCTGCAAATGGGGAATCCTAATAAGGAAAGAGAATGTCCATACTGAAGGACGAAATATTCGTACCTTGTGTCCAGTGAACGAGGAAAGATGAAAGGATGCAAAGTCCTACTCCGACCTTACTAATGCTATAGAAATAAGGTACATGTATAAATTTTCTGATTACTGAGTATGTTGCTGGTTCTTGTATGTTCTTGGCTTGTTTTATATGTTCTTGTCTTATTTTACTGTTTTAAATGATTACATTATTCATTTATTTCGTGTCTTCTGATTATGTATTATCTTGTATTCTTGTATTATTATACTTGTAGTGTAATAATAAGTAACTTTCTAAAAATAGCATATTTCCAAAAATAGACCAGTTTCTAAAAATAGAAAGTTTATAAAATAGTAAGTTTCTTGAAATAGAAATTTTCCATAATTAGAAATAAGCTGGATTAGTAAGCTAAAATATAAGCTAGTATTAACTGGTTAAAAGTTATAAGTCATGAAATTACTAGCATAGTTTATTAATTAAATACTATATAGGTTATAACTGATTATTAATTAATAATGATTACACATGTTTTATTAACTAATAACATATCATGTTTAATTAATAAACTATAGGTTATACAAATTTAATTAAGTCATGGTTTAATTAAATTAAGTCTAATAAAATACTTAGGTTAACATGTATTATTAATTTTAATTAATAAACCTAAGTCATGCATTATTAATTAATTGTAAGTTCATGTATAAAATAATTAATTAATAAATATAGTCTAAAATTAAATGACAAATTATACTTACGCTAAACATGTACTATTTATAAAAATAATATAAGCTAAGTCATGTTTTAATTAAATTAATTATTAGACATGTTAATTAATTTAATTAATCTTGTGAAAATTAGCAACCAATCCCGAGCGCGAAACCCGAGACAAAAACCAAAACCCGAACACCAACCACCACTCACAGCAACGATTGTGGTGGCGGCTGGTGGCTGCGCAGCCGACGGTGGTAGCTACTGTTGCTGCTGCGCCGTGGCTTGCCACTGCCAGGAAAAAGGTTCCCACCGGCTGCAGCCGGTGGTTCCCCCTGCTGCCTCGCGTGTTCCTCCTGCTCAAACCACATAGCCACCGGCTTGAGCCAGTGGTTCCCACTGTTTGAGATCACCACCCACCGAGCCCCATGGGGTCTCGGCTGTGGCACAACGAGGGACACTGAGAGCCTTAGGCTCTCGATTGGGCTGCCGAACCACACAAACAAACTAACGAACCCTTTTTCTTGTTTTAGTTAAACCCATATCATGTTTATATTAATTATTTTTAAGATCTAATCATGTGTTCGTAAATAAATTAAAAGGAATTAAAAAGATGAAGGTTTGATGTTTTTACCCCAATACGTGACTGAAAAAAACACGAACACGAACACGAATATCAATAAACCCAAGATCAAAATCAACAATGAATCCTTCTTGTTCTTCTTGTGGATGCCGCAGTTATGGGGACCTAAAAGGGGCTAGGGTTTGTAATTTTGTAAAACAAATGTGTTATGAAAACTCTGTGTTTTAGTTTCCCCTTTAGTTAAAATTCAAAGTGGGCTTGGGCCCCCTTCTCTCCCTTGTCCGCGGCTACAAGCAACCCAAAGGCAAACCCGTGCCTTTTCTTAGTTAACGTAATATTCGTGTATGCTTATGTTTATTATTTGTTAGTTCGTGCTAAAATGTTCGTTTTAGTTACACTTCGTGTATGTCGTGTTCTAACATTCGTGTTTATAATTATTATACCTAATAATTATCGTGTTTATAATTGTTCGTGATTTTATGTTCGTGATTATAATTATTATAACTAATAATTATCGTGAATTATTACGTACTTAATAATTATCGTGTATTATTACGTACGTAGTTTCTCGTAATTAATATCCGTGATACTTGTACATAATATAAATGGAAAGTTTTAATTGGTTCGTATGTTTACGTAGTGTACTGTTCATGGTATTTATATGCGGGTTTTACAAGAGCCAAACTTCACCTTGTCGCTTTCGGCGACATTACTTACACTAAATTGAGATTCAAGTCTCTTAATCCAACGAGCAAGACCTACGACACCCTCGGTACCATTAAAGGTGTTGGAAATACGTTTTTACGTATTTAGAAAGGATCGGTCACTCCAATGATATATTCAAGTATTGGGCTCGTGATCTATTATGTAAACATATAGTCCATATAGCCCACATGTAGGGTGGGCTATATATACCCCCTCCTAGCATCTTAGGAGGGGTTGCTCATTTTGTTCTTTCACTTTTCACTCAATAAACCATCTTTCTCTCCTTCTCTCTCTACATTTCTCTCTCTAGTTCTTCCTTCTCCCTTCCACTCATTAGATAAATTAAACACATTTACAATCCTAAGAATATATGTTTCTACAATTGGTATCAAGAGCTTTGGTTGATTCTTCAGATTGACGTGTTTTTATCTATTGATTTGGTGGTAAAATTTTCTTCTTTCACAATTTTTTTCTCTCGTCTATTTTTTTTCTTTAAGTTTAAGTTTTTAAAGGCAAAATGGTTTTCATATATTCTTTTGGTCTCGTCCAAACAGTGATGATGGTATAACTTTCATAAACTTTTGTCTCTTATCAGTTTTAGCTATTTTTATATCTACTTTTTGTCTTGATCTGTGCTTTATTGTCTCGATTTGGGAGTTTTTCTATAAAAAAGGAATTAGTTTTTTATTCCTTGTCCAAACAAGTTATCTTTTTCTCTCTCAAATCTATCAAACAGTCGCTTTTTGTTCAGATCTGGTATCAGTATAAAAACATCACAGATTCTGAATTAGATCAGAAAATCACTGATTCCGAATTAGATCAGAACATCACAGATTCCGAACTAGGTCAGTGATTACCAGATTCTGAACTAGATCATTTCCTCACAGATTCTGAACTAGGTCAGTGATTACCAGATTCTGAATTAGATCAGAACATCACAGATTACGAACTAGGTTGGTGACTCGGATTCCAGATAAGGTTTGAAAAACATATTCCGAACAAGGTAGAAATACGGATTCCGAACTAGGTTTGTGATACGAATTCAAAACTAGGTCTTGAACACTCGGATTCCGACTTAGGTGAGGATTCGAGTATCCCGACTTACCATTTGACCAAACCAACAAGACTTGAACACAACTCTGATTCAGACTCTCGTATCCACCCACAAGACTCAACCACGACTCAACCCCGACTCACGACTCAACCACGACTCACGACTCAACCACGACTCAACCACGACTCACTTCATTCAGACTCTAAACAAATCACGACTCGACCAACAAACTGATCCTTCAATAACAACCCTCAACCTAACAATCCTCAAACAAAAAATCCTCGAACACACAAACACACCTCATCGAACCCAAAGATTGTTTACCCGAAATCTATTTTACCCGAAATTTGAAACCACACTCAACACAAAGAATCGATTTTTCAACAAAAACTCGAACCCACGACACTACTCAAGATCTATGTCTAAAAAAAAAGAACTTTCATCGATCAAAAATAAAAAATTAATAAAAAAGAAGCACCTACCCGAGACCCAACAATGGATCTTGAAGCATCAGATTCTTCAGAGTATTAAAAGGTGCATGGGATATATTCGTGATTACATTTATTCATCCATGTGAGAGGTGATTAATCAGTTTTTGGTTAATTGATTAATGTTTTTCGTAAGAAAAAGAGGCGGATGTATAGTGAGATTAGTTTGAGGCGGATGTATAATGAGACTGATTAATGTTAATTGATTAATGTTTTCCTAACAACGAGAAATTAATTTTTCTCGGGCATGAACTTATATAAAAAAAGTTCCAAGTTTTTAAGCTCATGCACAAAGGCTTATAGACAAATCACAGTCTGTGACCCGAACTTCAGAGAAAGGGAAGTTTATCTCGTCAACGATAACTTACCCTCAATACGAGAAATTAAGTTTTCTCGGACACGAGCTTACACTAAAACCATTCAAAGGTTTTAAGCTCGTGTACATGGCTCATCGTTAAATTTCAGACGATGACCCGTACTTAAAATAAAGGAAAGTTTATCGCCGATGATAAACTTATCCTCAAAAACGAGAAATTAAATTTCTCGGACACGAGCTTACATTTGAACTATTCAAAGGTTTTAAGCTCGTGTATAAGGCTCATCGTTACATGTCAGACGATGACCCGATCTTCTAAGAAAGGAATGTTTTTCGCCGATGATAAACTTATCCTCATTAACGAGAAATTAAATTTTCTCGGACACGAGCTTACATTAAAACTATTCAAAGGTTTTTAAGCTCGTATAAATGACGTATAATCACATTTCAGATTATGCCCCGGACTTCAAAGAAAGGAAAGTTTATCGCCAATGATAAACTTATCCTTACAACGAGAAATTAATTTTTCTCGGGCATGAGCTAATATTAAAAACATTCGAAGTTTTTAAGCTCATGCACAATGACTTATAGTTAAATATCAGACTGTAACTCGGAATTCATATTTAGGAAAGCTTATCTTTAAAGATAAGTTATCCTCGTAACGGGAAATTCATTTTTCTCGGTCATGAGCTTGTATTAAAACATTCCAAGTTTTAAGCTCATAAAGGAAAGTGTATCTTTTAAATAAGAGAACTTTTCTTCATAACGAGAAATTCACCTTTCCCGGTCATGAGCTTTACGTTAAAATATTCAAAAGTTTCTCAAGCTCATGAAAACGACTTCTAAGTAAATGTCAACTTAGGACTCGCTCTTCAGTTAAAAGGAAAGTTTATCGCCGATGGTAACTTATCCTTAACAACGGGAAGGTGAAAACTTCTCGGACTTGAGCTCGTTTTTGTAAGATATTCAACATCTTAAGCTCAAGTAATTGGTTTTCAAAACTTTGAACACAATTTTTAGAGAATTTCTCAAAAGGTTTTTTTCTAAATCTTTCAAAATTGCGTGTTCAAAAATGTTTTGACAAAAAGAGCATGTCTTTTGGAATTGATAATATTTACGATATGAAATGTCATTCAATAATAACACGGGGTTGTAAATAAAGTTCGAGCAGAAGTTTAAATGATTTAAAACATGCTCAAAATGGTTTGCTATTATTTCAGATAGTAACCCGTTATTTCATACTCAAGTCAAGCATTTCACCGGAAAGCTTTGACTCAACAACGGGAATTAATTTTATCGGGCATGGTTTACTTTATAACCATGTAAGGAATTGTGTTTACATAATAACACAATCTAACACGAATTTATGTACGTGTCAGTGCATTTATTTGTTAAAACAAGAGAAATCTTGTTTATATGAAGTTATCATCTCCACCAACCGTAGCAATTTACAATTGATATCTACATACTCGACGATGCGACTACTCAAACGGCGACTACAGCTCTTTCAATAGAACACGGGTCAACATTTGAGGGGGAGCAATTGTCCAGCATTCAGAATCTTTGATGCCGAAAGTGCCCAGTTCACATATTGGTGTCAAGACAACGATATCAGTAGTACACATGGAGTCAAGAGATAACTTCAGACGTGATGAGACGACCAACATTCGTGAACAAGAACCATGTGATTCTTTCATATGATGTTCTTCACCATTCATGTCCAACCTCGTAAATCACTAATCTTGTGAATACATTATCATATATGATCTTTGCACGTGATAAATACCTTACACTTGTGGTTAAAAGGTATTTAATTTACGTTTCAAGTACACCCTCATTAATTTGAGGGGGAGCTTGTGAAAATCATGAAGATAATTAGAATTTGCATTTTTCTTCCCAAATTTTCTTAAAATGCTATTAAATCAATTAATATTAAAAACATTGATTGGGTTAATATTTTTAATATGGGGGAGAAAATGTGATTTAATATTGAGATCAATATTGGTTTGACTTAATGTGTTGGCTCACCCCGACATGTGTGAAATGTTTTCGAATATCGTGGCATATGTTAAGGGGAGCAAAATGGATTTGGATATCAAAATGGATTTCATGGTGACATATACTTACCCACAACATCTCTATTCACGACGGTGACGATTGTGGTGACATGATGATGGTAGGATAGGCTAAGTCCAATGATTCTTCTAAAACCGGAGGAATCTTCCCAAGGACATTCCATAGCTAGAAATAGTAGTCCTTAGGAAAGATGGAGAAAGATTGTGAACGTAGCTGAATGCCGACCAAGTACTTAAGTTAGAACTGGAACAATCACAACAAGGTGCTAGTTATGACGTATTGGTAAGCATTGAAGGGGTTGAAGAATGAAAAAGAATTGTAAAGATAAAGGGTGAAAAGAAAGAAGCCCTCCTTACAACTTAGGTAGTAACCGGGTTAATACATATGCTATTGAGATCATTTTTAAATGATGCTTGATACTGAAGATAAGACATCATGGACCCAGTGATGCAATGCACAACCCATCCCAGCTAACTCAGATATCTCTTAAAAGGTATTTGTTTTAATCACACGGAGACAACACATTATCTATTGATTTATTCACTCCGAATAAATTTGTATTGAAAAGGTGGCACTCCTCTCCAGCCTCCGATCAGTAAAATCCAAAATGCACGATCGAGTATAGAGCCATTTGAGATCATCAAATATCTCATTAGGACACACTTCATAATTCCTTGCTTCTTCACACACTGTGAAAAGTAAGAAAGATCTTAAGAGTCCTAGGCAAAATCTTCATGATCTTGCCTGAACATCCGAGTAATACGAAAGTATTTACAATGAAGATGTAAATCCTTCTTGAGCGAATATCAAAAAGCTCATGGTAGGTGACTTGTGCGATTCTTTATGAATCAAGCTTGTGATAACTGGAAAGCAACTGTGGTTTAATTCTTAACTGAACTTAAACACGTTCCATGCCTCTACGCAATATCTTAGTGATCTTGCCAGAACACTCAGAGTGACACTCTATAGTGTTCATAGTGATGAGTGGAAATCCTTCTAGTGTTAACATCAAACAACACTTGGTAGGTAACTTGCAAGATTCTGTATGAATCAAGCTCGTGACAACTGGAAAGCAACGATGGTGCGATTCTTTAATGAATCAAACTTGTTCCAGGAATCAGATTTGACAGATTCAAATCATGTGGATAATATTATCCAAATGATTCACTCTTTATGTTAGCAGTCAGCTTTGGACGATCGAATAAGAGAACGGGTTTACCCGCGAAATCTTGTCAAGGAGGTTCTTAATTGAAACTACCTGTCACAAGTACAATATTTTATATCGTCCAACGGTCTTCACCGACCGGAGGTAAAATACTACCGAATTAGAATGAAAGGTTCAAGGCCATTTCATCCGTGTATATGTTTTGTTGCTAACTGTCTTATGCAGCGTAACAAGAAGGTGGCATTGCGGTGTACAATCTAGAAGAAGTTGTCACCACATGCTTATACTATATGCACTTAATACTTCAACAAATTCAAGAAAGTCTAAAAGTCAAGTCTTCCGCTGTATCAAACTCTGAAGCTTTCAAGAATTTATAAAAGTATAAGTATGTGGAACATGAAGTCACGAGGAGGCAAATATCACAAGTGATGAATGCACAAGGTCAAAGCAAGGACACATGCTCAAGACCAAAGTCAAAGATCTCATCAGCATATTCACAAGAACAAGATCGAAGACTCAAGCATAGTATGCCATGTTTAAGATTTTGTAAAATGGTGTGACCTCCCTTAGGGGGAGATTGATTGGAAATACGTTTTTCCAAGGAAAGTCTCGGTCACATCATTATTAACATAGATCACGAGCTATAGACTATTGATGAGATGGCATTTATACATGATTTCATCGTTCTTTTCGGGCTTTAAATGCACTAAAATGTCATAAAATACCATATATATGCTTGTATTTGTTTACTTGTCTGTTTTAGGTATGGATATCGTGAAAAAGTCAAAAGATCACAAGAAACAAGGAAAAACGGACACGAGAAACGAAGTCATACAAAGAACCAGGCCCTGGTTCATGATTTATCCAAGATTAACCCTTGAAGATTTGAAGATGTATAAGATTGATCCTCAAAATATGAAGAAATGACACTTAAAACCCTTGTATATTCATAATTACAAGTTTGGTCCCTTAAGTTTGTCAAAATTACAAAATGGTCCTTCAACTTTGAAGAAATGGCAAGTTTAGTCCCTCAAAATTGTCAAATATGGTCCCTCATGAAGTCAAAGATACTATGAAGACCTTTTAAGATCAAGAATGTCCAAAATCAGTCCCTCAAATATTCAAACATGGCAAAATCAACCCTTGAAATCCTTTTGGACAAGTTTTGTGCCAAAAGTGTGAAGATGAAAACTTATTTAACAAAGGGAATGGAGTTTTGATGGCTGAAAACGAGTTATGCATCTTTTCCCAAAAGACAAGGACTAAAAATGGGCATTATAAACATTTAAATGTTTATTGCGCCCAACACAATTACCAGCCACTAAAATCGGATCAAACGTGGCACTGTAGCACGTGATGAACCCAGTTTTACTTTTTACAAAACAAAGGGGAAAAAGAAATTACCTTGGCACATGTGTGATTCACCTCACCTGAAACCCATCCCAACATTAAATCCCTCTTCTTCACTCAACAATGGACCCTACCATCTACCCCTTTACCCAATCACATCACAACTTTCTCTCCAAGTAATCTGACGTGTCAAGATCAACAGCTTAGAGTCATAGCTTAACTCCAAAGCTAAAATGAACGTCCCTGATGCATTTGGACAGCTCACACACATCAAACGGCATCAAGCACTCAAGGGCAATTTTGAGAATTCATAGCTAGGGTTTTTAGCATTCTAGAATCATCTGTTAGTCCTATAAAAGGATACCTCAACTTGTAAGAGTCCCTTTGTTCCAGTTTTACCTTTTAAACATTGTAATTCCTTTTTGAAATTTATAAAAGTTGGTATTTTGAGAAAATTGTAATTCCTTTTTATGTTTTTGAAAGTTGGTGTTGTTTAAGGGTAATTCTGAGTTCCATTTGATGTTATAAGTGTGCTTGAATCATTTGGTTCAAGGACGTTTATGTTTGGTAAGGTTTTCAAGTTTGAAAAAAGCTTGAAAAGAGATTTCTTATTTAGCTATTTTTGTTTTACTAATCCTTAACCAAAAGCTATAAGCTCTTACAAGCTTGTTGACACCAAGCTTGTGAAGGGATTAGGGCCTTTGGTTGGGCTGTTTGTTTATTGTGTTGAAGAAATCAAGCCCTTGAGTTTCTGCTTTGAAACATCAACCAAGGCAGTCATCCATCTTTCTTGTTGAAGTACCTTGGTCTTGTTCTAGTTGTTGAACAAGGTCCAAGGAGCATTACTGGTCCTCCTAGGATGTTGTGGAGGACAGGTATAAGCTCTTGTTAAGATTCCCCTAAAAATCACATGATATTGTCTGTTTTATGATTTGGTATATGATTTGGTGATTTTGTGTTTGTGCTTTGTTTTTTATGGTTGTAATCTGTTAGTTGTCACGAGTGTAGCTATTTGATCTATAAAATCAGTAGGTCATTTGAAGGATTAAGAATTTTGTTTGAAAAGTGCTTAATAAAGGATTGTTTGGGATTATTGGTTCATAAGGCCTTGTGGCCTTGTGCCCTTGGTTCTTAGGGTTTAGGAAGTCTAAACAAGTCATAATATACAAGTTTTAGTCATTGGTTAAGTTTTTGAAAGTTTGGAAAAGGGATTTCAAGTTTTGTCAAAATCTGATAAAAGTGTTTTTGAGATTGTTCAAACACATCAGATCCAATAACTTTTTTGTTAGTTGGATCTAAGGTCTGAAATCAGGTTTGGGAATATTTTAGGTGATAAGCTATCTATTGGTTATCTGGTTGTTGAATTTGGTAGCTTATTTAGTGTGCTATAGCTTATCAAAGTTGGCTGAAGTGGTCATTTGCATCAGCAAAGTGACCACCTCATTTGGTGCTTGCATTTGTATTTCTAGTGTAAGGCTTGTTGTTTTGTTGCTTGTATCCTGTTTATGTGCTGCTTGTGAGGATATTTGGCTATTTGGATTGCGTTGTTGATAGCTTATAAGCTTACTGGCTTATTGGCTTATTTGTGCCAAAACTCATCAAGTCTGCCCAACTGGTAGACCTTGATTCACAAGGTTTGTACTCAAGCCTTGACCAGCAGGTTGAAAACAAAGTTTTAACACTTCATTAAGTCTGTCAACGTCCAAAATTGTGCTTGTCAGCGTTTGATTTACTCTTGTCAGCGTTTGACTTTTGGTCATACTTGGTCATATAGCTTATTGAATCTATTTTGCTTATTGGTACATGCAACAACTTGGTTTTTGTAATAGAACTCATTTTTATCAGCTTAATAACACGTCTGGAAGGTTACAAGTCTTTTGGTTAAGCTTTTGCTAGAAAACTAGCTTATTTGGCTTTTTCAGCCAGTTTATTGGTTCTTACAGCTTATTCTATTTGGCTTTTTGTGATTTTCTTGATTGATTATTCTTAGTTAAGCTATTTGTGAGCTTTTGCAACAAACCAGAGCTTCTGAAACTGCCTAGAACTCTATCCCGACTATTTTGTCGTTTTGTGGAATTGTTCTTTGCTTACTGAGTGTTCTTTTTCAAAAATTCTTTTTACATATCTCTTTAGTATCCTAAAAGAAGGTTGTGTGTCAAATTAGAGCTTATGGCATTGGCTTATTGCTTAATGGGCTTATTGGCCCAATAAGAATAAGTTGTTTGTTCATTAAGCTGTGATAAGCTCATTTTCAGCTTTTGGGCCTTTAGAGTTTTGTGTTTAGAATTGAATTTTGAGTCAGATAGGGCTTTTCCAAGTTATTTGGGCTTATTTTGATTTTTTGGGCTAAAAAGCCCATTAAGGTTGACTGATTTTGGTTTTGGCCCATTTGAGGGCCCATTAGGGGTATTTTGATAATTTCACTTTCATTTTTTGATTATTTAGGGTAAAATAAACTAGTTTGCAAGTTTTTAGAATTTTTTATAATTTTTGGATTTTTAATATTATTTTAATATTATTTTATTATTATTTTTCAAATTTCACATTTTTGCACTTTTTATATTTTTCTTAGCTTAAATACATTAAAATAAGAATTTTGGAACTCTTAGATTAACTTTATCATCTTTAGATCAATTTTTATAATTATTTTAAGTTTTAATAGTTTTTAAATCATTTTAAATAGTTTTTCTTAGTTTAAAAATTAATAAAAATAGTTTTTAATCTTTTTAAGTCATTTTAGAGGTTTACAATTGAAAAATATTTATTTAGGCTTTTTGATAACTAATTTGATTTTTAGGGCTTTAATTAGCATTTAAAAATTCATATTTAATTAATTAAAAGGTTTGAAAAAGTTTTGATCATTGGTAAACTCTTAGTTTATTTATTTTGATTTTTGGTGAATTTTTGGTAATTTTTAGAATTAATTTTTAGTTTTGTTCATTTTACGGTTTTACGTTTAGTCATCGTAGTAATTAATTTCACGTCTTCGTCATCCTCTTTTCTCATCCCCTTCTATCCAATATTAATCTCAAACCAATTACAAATTACTCACACACATATACCTCCTTGGGAAACGAACTTCATTAGGGTCATTTGTAAACGGTTTTTCTAAACCGTCGTATTTAATACTTTCCCTACTTTACGCTCTTTGTTTTCCTAAACAAGAGTGGTAATTTACTACAATCATTTTGGCGCCGCTGCCGGGGAGGTGTGTCGTGATTAATTTGTCTTGTTGTTTTTAATATTAACCATAAATAGTATTTGTATTAGTGGAAATCTACTAATACGTATTATCGGTTTTTTGTTTTTTCTTGTGAAATTATTATTACTATATTGTATTAAGATCAATTCAAAATATCTCCAAAAGTGTGAAAACACAACCTTAATTGGGATTTGATCTCCTAATTATTGTATTCGAATCTCAAACAAAAGAAAAAGGCAAAAATAGATAAATACTTTCGTGAAGCTCGGTTTTAAAAAATACAAACTATAAGGTGGGTATAAGGCGGGTATTATAAAATATACCCTAAGGAAAAAGGCTCTTAAGTGCTTCGCGCCGCCTCGTTTCCCCGCTTGCTTGTGAGTATTTTGAGATTGAAGGCTAATCGAGTGTTTTGCCGCCCAAAGTATTATTACGTATAATATATTTGCTTGGTTTTCTTTGTGATTAAACCCTCTTGAACAATTTGGTTTTCACCAAAGTTCTAAAGTCATTCGAAGACGTTCACTCCACGTGATCGTTTTCATTCTTTTGAGGCTTCTTTAATCAAGAGTTTGATTCGAGGAGAGATTTGGTAGATTGTTGTCTACGAAGATACACCAAAATCCAAAAAAAAATTAAAACAATAAAAAAAAAAATTGAAAATTCACAAAACACCCAAAAAGAATCTTCTTTGCTCACCTCCCATTCTTCGTGAAGTTTATGGTCACTCGTAATCAAGCAAAAAGAGCTCGTAAACGTCTTCAAAAGCAAGCAAATCAAGAGACGTTGATTGAAGAACAAACTCCAATTGTTGAACCTATTGTAGAATAAGAAGTCGTCATGGCTAATCTTACTATGATGGAGTTGCTACAAGCACCCACCGAGGGTTTTGGAGAGGCCATTGTGATTCCCGCTATCCTTGCGGAAAATTTCGAGATTAAGACGGGTTTAATGTCTATGTTGCAAGCTAATAAGTTTAGAGGTCATGAGAAAGACAACCCGCATTACCACATAAGGAATTTTAATCGTCTTACCGCAACTACCAAGTTTAAGGATGTTCCACATGACGCCATTAAGATGATGTTGTTTCCATACTCGTTAGATGGACCCGCTAAAATTTGGCTTAAGAAAGAACCGCCAAATTCAATTTTGACATGGGGTGATCTCGTTTCTAAGTTTGTGAACAAATTTTTTCCACCATCTAAAACAACACATTTGAAAAATGAGATTTCAAGATTTGTACAACGAAATAATGAAAGTTTTTCAATGGCATGGGAATGACTTAAAGAAATGTTACATGAATGTCCACACCATGATTTTTCGGAATTGCATCAAGTTGATACTTTTTATAATGGGCTTAATGATCATGAACGAGATTACTTGAATGCCGCCGCGGGTGGTAATTTTTTGTGCAAAACGACCGATGAAGCTTTAAAGATTATCGAGAATAGATCTAAGGTTTATAGCCCTCGTAACACACCGAGTGTTGCCAATATGGGTTCGTCATCGTCGTCATCGTCTCGTAGCATTAATGCCTTACATGATGAAGCTAATGAGGAAAATCGGTTTTTCGATAGATTTGCTAATCTTATGACTCATTGGAAAGCACAAGAGGCTTTGAATTCCGCTTCGGTTAAAGCGGTTGATAAGAGTTGTTTGTCTTGTGGTGGAACTCATGATATTTCCGAGTGCATTACCGCCGGTGGTAACACTTCGAGTGCTAACGTAGCAGCGAGAACTTACAACCAAAACGGCCAAGGTTCCCGCCCAAATCAAGCTCCACCAAATCAAAATGCTAATAACTATCGAAACAACAATCAAGGTGGTAATTATCAAGGCAATTCACGTAGCTACAACAAAGGGAATTATCAAAGTGGGAATGGACAAATTACTAATCAAAACCAAAACCGTGATTTTCAAAACACTACACAAGGTTTTCAAAATGCTCACACTAAAAATCTTCAAGGAGATTTTTTAGATTATGCTAAAGCAAATGATGCTAAGTTTGATAACATGCAACGTGAGATGATTAGCTTAAGATCCGAGTTGAAAAAGGAGCTTAAAAACGAACTTGCTAATGAACTTAAAACTCATGCTAATAAAATGGAAGGAAATGTTCAACGTCTTCAACAAAATCAACAAAAGATGGAACAAGGACAACATGAGATTAAGCAAAAATTGTTAAAAGCGGATTTAAGGCAATCAAAATTTGAAGACCGAATGGCAAAAATGTTTGAAGCAATCATGTGTAAACCCTCTTCCTCGGGTGGTCTTCCTAGTGATACCATTG
Organism: Glebionis coronaria; assembly: GCA_025667525.1. Lineage (NCBI taxonomy): Eukaryota > Viridiplantae > Streptophyta > Magnoliopsida > Asterales > Asteraceae > Glebionis > Glebionis coronaria. The sequence goes on from CM046874.1 coordinate 354,085,869, forward strand.
CAAACCCGAAGGGAGAAATGAAGGTTATTACTACACGAAGTGGTAAAACTTTCAAGGAACCAATCTCTCGTCCAAGTACTTCTACGGAGAAGGAAATCGAGAAAGAGCCCGAGGTGATGGTTGAAAAGGAGCATATTACAAGCCCACGAAGTACCGCTCATGCCACACCTACGGTTGAACCAATACCAATTATGGAACCCGAGATTCCAAGGCCGTTGCCTAAAGTCCAACCCACACCACCCTTACCTTACCCTTCGAGACGTGACAAGGAAAAGGCACAAGAACGGAATAATTATCAATTTGAGCTTTTTATGAAAATGTTTCGTGACATACATTTCTTTTAACATAAGTTTTGTCGACGCTCTTATCATGATGCCTCGATTCACCGCAAACTTCAAAAGTATGCTAAACAACAAAGAGAAGTTACAACAATCGTCTAGTTGTTCATCGGTTTTTCTTAGCCGCATACCACAAAAAGTCGGTGATCCCGGTAAATTTTTGATTCCGTGTGCAATTCAAGATATGGAGGAATGCTACGCCATGGCCGATCTGGGTGCTAGTATTAATTTAATGCCTTTTGAGATTTTCAAATTGCTTTCGCTTCCGACTCTTACTACTTCGAACATGTCTATCGAGATGGCCGATCATTCTACGATTTTAGCATGTGGAGTAGCCGAGGACGTTTTCGTTAAAGCCGGAAATTTTACTATCCCGTTGACTTTATCGTTGTAGACATTCCTATCGATAGAAAAGTTCCTCTCATTTTGGGTCGTTTATTTTGGATACATCAAGAGCACTTATTGATGTTCATGCTCGAAAAATCACCCTTCGTTTCAATGAGGAAGAACTTGTCATCAATGCAACACAAAACTCCAACCTTTCTCATGTCTATTCTATTGCAACTTTAAACCATGGTGATTCAACCAATATCGTTTGCAAAGATTTTTCACCGAGAGTTTTAGGAAAAGTCGCCAAAACAATTTACCATTTCCTCCGCCAGTGGAGGATATGAGTATAAAGCCTACAAAGAAGAAACCGTCAATACTTGAATCAAAAAATCCTTCGCCTCACCTCGAACATTCATTCTTGAAAAGTGTTGATAAGTCGCCGGTTTCTACGGAAGATATATCAGATGACGAATATGTTGACCCCGATGGGGAGGTTTTCTTTGTCGATAAACGTTTTGAGAACTTACCACCACCAAAACCAAAACGGTTTTCAAATGTGAGAATTTTTAGTGTGACTAACATCGTGTTAGAAACACCAAATATTTTCGACAAAATCAAAAAGGGTTTTCATAAGGAGAGTGATGTGTCGTGGATAGTATATAGTGATTTATTTGATATTACGTTATAGGGTAAATTAGAAAATTACCTTTAGGAAAAAGTAATAGTCTAATAATACCAATGACGAATTCAATTAAACACGTGAGTGAGTCGAGTTCGTTGTACACGAAGATCTTATGAATTTGAGACGTTTTTGTTTTGATTTGGACAATCGATTTGAATTGGTTTTCGGTTTTTAAACTACAAATTAAATCTATAAATTTTAAGCTATTTAAAATTAACCTAAAGTGCATGAATCGTAAACCCCGCTATTTAAAAATCTACAAACAATTAATTACTTAAAAATTAACACTATTTAAAATTTAAACTATTTTAATAATCTATAGAAAAATAATCTATTTAATTATCTAATTTAATTAGAAATTACTTTTAAACTATTTAAAGAAATCTATTTAACTAATTAACTTTATTTAAAATTTACTTAAAACATTTTCTATTTTAAAATAAACAACTATTTTATTTAAAATCTAAAATTATAAAAATCTACTTAATTGAAAATTATTTAAACTTTAAAAATTAATAAGAACATTTTTAATTTTATTTTATTATTATTTTTTTTAAACTACTTTTTATTAAGAATTTACTTTAATTAAAGTTAAAAGTTATATAAAAACAAATAAAACGTGACTTACATAAACTAACTCAAGCAAATACAGCCAGCAAGAAAGACGCTATATTAATGAAATGTATGAGAGTAAAATCAAAAAGCCGTTCAGCCCCGTTGGTTAACACTCTATGCCTGTGACCAGGAGGTCACAGGTTCGAGTCCTGACATGGACGAATTTTGTTGATTTATTTCTTTTTGACAGTTTGCTGAAAAAGAAGTCTTAGGAAAGACTTTTTGGAGCTTATTATGTGTATAAACTGTTAGGAAAACAACTTTTTGAGCTTATCAAATCAATTTGATCTGATAAGCAGTTTACATGAACAATTATAGCATAAATATCAATTAACCAAACAATCAAATTAACTATGAATCAGCTGAACAAAAAAAACTACTCAAACCAAGCAGAAAAATCAACAGACCAAATCAGCAACACATTCAGCAAAATACAAAACTTAGATCAAGTATTATCTAAATGATCAGAACAGTACCTTATTAAACAGTAGTCTTATACGACTTACAAGCAAATCAAACTCTTCAACAGCAAATCAATACTCAATCTAACGGTTAAATAAAAACTTTTAAAATTTATTTAGCAGTAAATCCAACACATATTAGCAAATCATACAACTGAGTAATCTTAAAAGATATCTTCATCCACTAAAAACATCTTCTTAACATACAAAGTAATTATTCATCATCACATTCTAAAATTATAATGCCAAATCAGTTAAAGCTTACAAGTTCTAAACATTCTGAGCTATCAATTTCCAGTTTCATAAAGAGTCACAATCTAACATTAATCAAGTAAAATCAATAACACATTAGCTAATCCCTAACCTGACTCTAAAACTATAAACATATAACAAACCAGAGCAAATTCAACAAGTTAACTCTAATCAGAATATCACTTTCAACCTAAATCTCCAATCTAAACATCTAATATAAAGCAGATCAAAAACATAACAGGAAAATAAAAGAGTTTAGAACCTTATGATGACCCTCTGAGAAGTAGGTCAGCGCTGTGCTGCCTATGAACCAAAACCAAAACCGCCATCTAAAACCATCATCTTACCACCATTTAACACCTTTCGGTCCACAAATTACATCATCCGAACCAACAATCACCCTCGAACAGATTATTGAGACTTTTCCAGTGGGGAAAAGTTTATCCAATCATTTACTTTAAATATTAAAAAATAAGCTATTATTCAGCTTATTCTTAATATCTCAAATATTACTCTCATGAAACAGTAAATTTGTAAAACAATTTTAAAGCAGTAAAAGGAAATTAAAGAGACTCGAATTAAGAGTAAAACGAATAAACTTTCATTAATTTCAGAAAATATTACAATACTTTAATCAAATGAAATACAAGATTTAAATCCTATATCTATTTCTACAGAGTAACATTAAAAAGTAAAGAAAGGATGAAATTACAAGTAGAAAATGGGGGTTTTTATAGCCTCCCAAGGCTGTTGATGAAGAGCATATTCGGATCTTTTTCTGGATATTCCTTTTCATTTCTGGCCTTCGATCTTCTCTTCCTTTCTCTTTCTTTGATCGGATGGCTGAGATGACTCAATCTAGCACACGGATCGCCAACGTGGCATCCGTGTGCTAGTTGTGCTTCTTTGAGGGCACTTGATTGGTGGAATTTGCTTAATGATGTGTATCTTCCAATAACTTTTTGCCACGTAGCAATTCCTCACCATTCCTTCTCTTCCTAAAAATTGGGGGTTTTTATTCCCCTACACGTGAATATCACGTGTGATCAAAAGCCCTTTGTTTAATTGGTTTTTTACCCATCTAGGGTTTATATGAATAGTAACTGTTTACTGGTTTGGGGTGGAAAAATGGAGAAGAAGAAACTCACATAGTTTCTATCGAAAGTATTATTTATTTGTGTGTGTGGGATAATGTGTAAGTGGGTAAGGCAGTAAATGGATGATCGGTTTAATTATTTAATGAATGGGTGAATGGTTGTGACACGTGATATGGGAATAACTAAAATAAGGTGGGTGACGTGTGAAATAAGAGAAAACGAGTGGAAGGGATTTAATCACTTTATTTGTTTGAAAAAGTAAAATGTGTTTACACATTTAAACAGAAACCCTAAAAGCCCATTTCAACTTTCATTCCATTCCAATTTTGGGCTTGGGCCTGATGCAAACTTATTTTCTTTTTTTTTTTTTTGGGTAAAGGGGACTGACCCCGGTAAAATATATTACACCAAAAAACGTTGAAGTACAAACGGATGTAGGTGAAGTCCTACATCACGGCCCGTTACATGGGCTACAACCAGCACATACACAATGTGCACAAACCACAAAACTTACATAAGAATAACATGCCACTCTTATGACTACCAAATACATTGGAAAAAAAGAATATAAATAAACATTACACCGCCGATTTTCCAACATATAAAAACCAAAACAGTAATTTCGTTTCCAGAAAAGCGTTTCCGAGTGTTACGCCATGATTACTGCATAATGCCAACCCGTGTTGATCAATCACGTGACCTCCACATGGTAATAACCAAACCGAAACCCTAAGAAGTGTAGGGTATCGAACCAGCCGACTCTCCCAATCCATAGCAACAAAAAGCACTCATGCATGCACCTCCAGATCACGAACAACAAACATAGACATCCTGAACATCGTAGCAACCTTGCAAAGATCAAGTTATCATGAAAACAAACCTAAAAGGTTTTGCCAACGATCAAAAAACGAGTACCACTCGTAACTACTCTTAGCGAGTAGGATCATGTTACCCGAATCATAAGATTAAACAAACCAGTGGTAACCATGATAACAAAGCACACGATCCCCAGGATTGATATCGCAACCCTTAAGATGAACAACCTGTCAATAAAAACCCTAATTAAAGAGTTTACCCGATGCGATACCATGCGTGGATCCCACGAGTAGAACCTCCACGCAGTCGACCAATCGACCCATATAGATGTACAAACAAAACAGAGATCGAGAATAACCAAACCAAATCGAAACCCTAATGAAGAATCAAAAATGAATGAAGGGTAATTAGGGTTTTGAGATGGGCGATGTCCATTAGATAAACAGATAGAAACCAAAGCACAACCATTCTACAATAGTAAAAATCTTGAACCGATTGCATATCTTACGGCCAAAAATTCCTAGATCTGATCCAATGAGACGAATGGTAACCTTAATCAGAAGCACCAAACGAAACCCTAAATCAAGAAAAAAGAAATTAATAACAAATAAGATAGAGAGGCGGTTGCTAGGGTTTTTTTAGCCGGAATTTTAGGTAGAATGGTGGCCGGAAATCGCCCCCCTAGGGGAGAGAAATCGCCCCCACCCGATGCAAACTTATTTTCATCCGAGTGTAATACTCCTTTTGGGCCTAATAGACTTTTGGTTTATCAAAAAAAATAAATACCATCTTCTTAAATGGGCTTTTAAGCCCATTTCCAAAATGTGGGTCCCACTTTGCCCAAATCACTTATTTAAATATTAAATCCTCTAAATCGAACTCGATTTTGGCTTCTTGATCTTTTTCATCAATCTCGTATCGGTTTTCGTCGGTTTTCGCGAACTTGGTACCTACACACATTCAAACAAGAAACAAGCATATCCAAGGCATATTTGATACATTTAATGCATAATTTCATTGTTTTAAGCTATAAATGATATGAGTAAATACACTCATATCAAATTCCCCCATGCTAAGCAATTGCCGTGTCCTCACGCAATAAAATAAAACTATAGCTACACCATTATTCAACTTATGACACTTTATTTTGTAAAGAAATAAAATAACTTTAGGGATCATAAAAGCTTAAATAGATTCATCGTCCTCGACTTTTCACTTTTCCATGCCAAGTGAAAAAACAAGATCATTGTTATTATAAGTTGGTAGACTAACACGAACTCATGTGGGCCAATTATTCACTTAGACTCCCTTATTCCTAGGTGTATCTCTTATATTTTATTGTTGTCTTGAATGATCACGTGGATGCATTGTTGACTTATTTCGATAATTTATTAGGCCGAAAATAAAGTGAACGATTTAATCAATAGTTAGCTAAAGGACAAAATCTTTTAAAACTGCTTCTCGGGACTTCATAAAGTTCATATCTTGGCATAACTTGCTTCGCGATTTTAGACTTTTCTCGGACCGATATTTGGCAGCGACTTCATACTTCACACCTTGAGAGACGTTCATGAAATAATGGTCTTCTCTTCATATAGGAATTTCTTCACTTGAAGTTTAGAGAGATTCATACTTGGACCACGACTTCTTCATTTTTCTCCAATCTTTATTTGGGATTTTGATATACAACGATCCGCCTCCTTTTTGGACTTGGCTTTATTTATCCTCATACCTTATTATGGTCTTTTTGGATAGACTTCTCCATGACTTTTAGGAGTAATTGCTTTTCGTCGTGTGTCTCGATCCTTCATATTGATTTTTGATAAATGAATCTTCACATCACTTGAGATCTTTAGCAATAAAACATAGCCCTCATGTCTTGTTAGGACCTTTTTGGACTCGCCAATCTTCGCATCCCGCTTCAATAAGTTATGCCTTGGCTATGAACTCTAATCCATACCGAGCAACTTTTAAACGATCTTGGGCTAGAAGCTAAGTAACTTTTCAAATCGTTCAACCTTATTTATTGCAAATAATTTTATTAGCAAGCGATGGGAGAATAGGCTCATAATTAACTCACATAATTTCCCGAAAGAATACCAAACTTATAATTAGCTCTATCATCTCTTGTTCTCCATATTGTAAAATTTCAAAAATGTGAAATCAATGGATACTTAGCCTATTAAATCAAAGTTTTGGGTTTTCAAGTTATCTATAGGATCTTGCATCTTCTTTTACTTTTTCAAGTTTTAGAATTTGCGTTTTAAAGTTCCCTTGATAGACGACTTTCTAGGATCAATTATAGGAGCTTGCGAAAAGTTCTTGTTCTTAACTCGTATGAATTAAGACTTTCGCGTTTTAAAGCTCCCTATATAATAGCCTAGCAAAACTTAATTCAAATACGTTAAGTAAAAGCTAAGGTTAAAAACCGAGTCGAGTCAAAAACTATTCTTATTGAAAGCCTACATTCGTGTCAAAAACACTTATTTTATTTATTAAAATTTAAAAATAACACTAAAAATTTTAAAATTTTATTGAAAAATGAGAAAAACAATACGTTTGGACATGGCAAAAGCAATAGCAAGCGATTATATCGATTGACTCCCCCATGCTAAAACCAAACATTGTCCTCAATGTTTATTAGCTCAAGAGTAACACCCCCTTGCTAAAACACGAAGAGTCTAATGCAAAATCCTAGCATGGAAAGAGCACGCAAATCTATAAGCCGTTTATTAAGTATGCCTCAAGATAAAACGTTAGTCGATAAAAAAAATCAAGGGATAGAAAGTGTACCCCTTTTTGGCATTCAAGGAATGGAAGATCAAGTGGACCGGCAAAAACCGAACACGAGAATCTTCAAATATTAAGGTCATACCTAAGATCACAACACAACAAAACACGAGCACGAGCTTGAAAGATCAAGCCTTATTAGTGTTAGAAAATAGAAAGAAGATAGAAAGTACTTGTTTTTGTTAACCGAGTCATAAGCTCGACTCGATCCCCGCATTCATTGGTCCTTAGGGAAAAAGGTGAAAACCGGCATATTAGGATAAAATCCAACATAAAGCGCGATGCCGGGGTCAAAGATCTTATCCTCGTTGTCGGATGACAAACGAAAGGATAAAGCTTTAACACAAATCTCTAACAAGAGATGGTAGTCACAACTAATGGTATGGATGTAGCATGCTCCCCGAGATAAACTCGCACCAAGATGATTAAAAAGTCTTTCATTTATTGCATCGGTGAAAGGCCAAGATTTCCCTAAATCAACGATTCCGGGATCGAATACCTCGTCCTCGGTGGAGAAAGAAAAGGACAACACGGTGTCGTCCCCCCATGCTAATCCTAAGTCATATGAAGCACATAATAATGGTGGTACAAAAGTCTCAACCATAGTGGTTTCAACTTGCATGACTTTGTTGACCTTTTCACTCTTATGAATGTGAATAAAGGGGTCATGGTACTCAAAACGAGTCGCATGAAAAACCCGCACATTAAGATCAAAGCGAGTAGGAAGGATAATTGGAGCAAAAGTAATTTCTCCCTCCGGGTCAACATTGTCATCATCATAAATTGGGTGATCAAACCAAGTATCTTCATCACCGTCATTAGTCTCTTCCTCAAATTCCGAAGGAATGTCCATGGAAAGTAACTTATCAAACTCCCTAATGAAAAGATCATCATCACAAAGATTGTGAGATGTAGGAGGTATGATGTTCTCAAAATCCTCTTGAAACAATGGATTATTGTTCAATGAAACTTCAAAGAGAGGATTTGAGCAAGTCACTAAAGTGTCATCATTCTCATTAGAAGGGAATTCATCGAAGAATTCCTCGAGAATGGTAGGTAAAACACGAGAATCACGTTCGATCTCAAGATCGGAAACGTCTTCACTTCCCCGTGGAAGTGGATCAACAAGTTCATCGGCGAACTTATCGAATGAATAATCACTAACCTCACTCGGTGTTAAGTTAGGAATCAAAGGCTCTTCAATGGAAGATTATGCCTTAGGAACATCAACATGATCCTTAGAAGAGAGTGAAAACGAGTCCATTTTCAAAGATTGTTCAATTAAAGCAATATCACTCTCGGGATCAAAATTCTCACTAATAAATTCACTAGCATCAAATGGCTCACTCAAGTAATCATCAATTTGTGTTTCAATCTTATAACTTTCATCCTCGTGTGGACTGAGTGGAGATGAGGTAACATTACAACATGATTCAACAAAATTAGGTTTATCAAGTTCAACACTTTCCAATTTCTTAGAACCCAATCTAGGAATTTTTTCTGGTTTGAAAATCATATGTTTATCCCCATACCTTATTTTAATCTCCTTTTCCCTCATATCAACTAAAACACCGGCCGTACACAAAAATGGTCGTCCTAAAATTATAGGCACACGAGGATTTGGCTCATAATCAATGATAGCAAAATCGGCTAGGTAAACGAACTCCCCTACTTTAACAAGGACATTTTCCGCTATACCAACCGGATGGGTGGTAGTACCATTAGCGAGCTCAATTATCATTCGAGTAGGCCTAAGTGGTTCATAGTCAATATTCTTCCAAATGACTAAAGGCATTACGTTAATACTAGCTCCTAGATCGGCTAGAGCTTTGTATTCCCCAAGCTCATCAACAACACAAGGTATCAAGAATTGACCCGGATCTTCATATTTCTTAGGAATGAAATCAAAGAAATCCGAAGTACTAATCACATTCAAAGTAGCCTTGGTGACTTTAAGAAAACTTTGCTTAGGTGAAACATAAATTTTCTCGATCACTCTTTCCACATTATCATCATCATAAACGGTTATGGCCTTAAGCTCTCCCCTCGGGTTTGGAATGGTATTACTAGGTAAGCAACCCGAAGAAGTAGATGGTTTAGACATAAATCCCTCAAACATCGAAAGCAATTTATTTTGACCTTGTTCCAAATTTTGTTGCATACGATTTTGGTTTTGCTCTAGCCTTTGTTGATTAAGCTCAATCTTATTGTTTTGCCCTTTAATCGTATTTTGAAAATCAAGTTTCAAAGTATTAATTTTCCCTTGAATGTTATTTTGAAAAGCTTTCATATTTGCCTCATTTGACTTGATATAGCTTGACAAATCATTTTGATTATTGCTTTGAAAACCTTGATTGTTTTGATTAGCATTAAAACCATTTCCTTGATTATAATTCCCTTGGTTACCACGGTTAAAAGTATTCCCATTATTACCATTGTTGTACCTATTTTGAACCGGTGGAAAACCCTGTGGAGCAACATGACTTTGACGAGGAACTTGATCGTTGGAGCCAAAAGTTCCCGTCACGGCAAAAGCACTAGCTTAATCAAAACCCGTGTTTAAACAAGCATAATTAGGATGTGCTCCACCACATGATACACAAACATTCTCAACCATATTAATCGATCCATGAGGATTCTTCCTAAACTCATTCAAAATTGTGTCAATCTTAGAGTCGAATCTAGCAATCTCGATATTAGATGAATTCACATTGGAAACAACCGGTGTGTTTCGTGAATATTGTGCTCTAGACTTATCCTCAATTATTCTCCACGCGCCTCTCGGAGTTTTTCTTAAAAGATTACCACCCACGGCAGCATTTAAAGAATCTTGTTCAATCATATTAAGCCCATTATAAAAAGTATTTATTTGATGCAATTCCGAGAAACCGTGGTGTGGACATTGTCTCAACAAATCTTTAAATCTTTCCCATGCAACCCCAAACGATTCATGCACTTTTTGTTTAAATCTAGTGATCTCGTGTTTAAAGTGTGTTGTCTTAGAAGGTGGAAAGAAATAATTCATGAACTTAGACACTAAATCATCCCATGTTAAGATCGAACCCGGTGGTTCTTTCTCATACCAAAGCTTAGCATTACCCTCGAGCGAGTACGGAAAAAGCATGAGCTTAATCACGTCATTCGACACATCTCTAAACTTGAGAGTCGAGGTAATTCGATTAAAATTCCGTATGTGAGAATGCGGGCTATCGGTCTCATTGCCTCGAAATTGGTCGGCACGAATGAGCGATACAAGATCCGTCTTAATCTCAAAATGATCCGCCAAAATAGCCGGCACAACAATTGCTTCCCCATACCCTTCGGTGGGTGCACGGAGCAATTCCTCCATTGTTCGGTTATCGGCCATCTCTACAACAATAGGTGGAAGCTCGGGTTCCACTATTCGTTGTTGACGATTTCTATTTCTACGAGGAATATTTTCAAGCCTATTAAAATCAATCACAAGACGAGAAGAACGTAATTGCATACACTACAAAGACGAGAATTTAGAGGGTTGAAGAAAAGAAATTAGACAAGAAGAAGATTATTTTTGGTATTTTATTTGGTATTGCTCAATAAAAAATGATTGACAAAAAACAAGGAATAAGGATAACTACTATGGAAGTAAATTACCCTCGGTCGACTTTGAAACGATAGGTGAAAACCTAAACGTCTCGAGGTTCAATAAGTAAACAACAAAAATAAGATTTATTACTACTTGAGTCGGCAAACCAATAATAGGTTGTTCCTCTCAATATACGCACAAGCAAGCGGGGAAACGAGGTGGCACTAAGCACTTAAAAACCTTTTTCCTTAGACGGCCTTTTATTGCACGTCGCCTTATACCCACCTTATAGTTTGTATAAATCGAGTTCAAACTTCTTATTAGTATTTATCTATTTTGCCTTTATTTTTGTTTTGGATTCGACTACAATAGCTAGGTGATGAAATCCCAACTAAGGCTTATTTGAAAAGTATGTAAAATTATTGTTCTACGTAATACAATATATTATTCACAAAAATCGAGAAAAACGATACATATTATATAATAGAAAAATAACAAACTTTCCGAGGACGGAAAGGGTCTTCAAATCAACGATCAACAAATCTCCACAAAAGCGAATCGTACACAAGATCCCCGGCAGCGGCGCCAAAATTTTTGATGTGTCGTGGATAGTATATAGTGATTTATTTGATATTACGTTATAGGGTAAATTAGAAAATTACCTTTAGGAAAAAGTAATAGTCTAATAATACCAATGACGAATTCAATTAAACACGTGAGTGAGTCGAGTTCGTTGTACACGAAGATCTTATGAATTTGAGACGTTTTGTTTTGATTTGGACAATCGATTTGAATTGGTTTTCGGTTTTTAAACTACAAATTAAATCTACAAATTTTAAGCTATTTAAAATTAACCTAAAGTGCATGAATCGTAAACCCCGCTATTTAAAAATCTACAAACAATTAATTACTTAAAAATTAACACTATTTAAAAATTTAAACTATTTTAATAATCTATAGAAAATAATCTATTTAATTAACTAATTTAATTAGAAATTACTTTTAAACTATTTAAAGAAATCTATTTAACTAATTAACTTTATTTAAAAGTTACTTAAAACATTTTCTATTTTAAAATAAACAACTATTTTATTTAAAATCTAAAATTATAAAAATCTACTTAATTGAAAATTATTTAAACTTTAAAAATTAATAAAAACATTTTTAATTTTATTTTATTATTATTTTTTTTAAACTACTTTTTATTAAGAATTTACTTTAATTAAAATTAAAAGTTATATAAATACAAATAAAACGTGACTTACATAAACTAACTCAAGCAAATACAGCCATCAAGAAAAACGCTATATTAATGAAATGTATGAGAGTAAAATCAAAAAGGCGTTCAGCCCCGTTGGTTAACACTCTATGCCTGTGACCAGGAGGTCACAGGTTCGAGTCCTGACATGGACGAATTTTGTTGATTTATTTCTTTTTGACAGTTTGCTGAAAAAGAAGTCTTAGGAAAGACTTTTTGGAGCTTATTATGTGTATAAACTGTTAGGAAAACAGCTTTTTGAGCTTATCAAATCAATTTGATCTGATAAGCAGTTTACATGAACAATTATAGCATAAATATCAATTAACCAAACAATCAAATTAACTATGAATCAGCTGAACAAAAAAAACTACTCAAACCAAGCAGAAAAATCAACAGACCAAATCAGCAACACATTCAGCAAAATACAAAACTTAGATCAAGTATTATCTAAATGATCAGAACAGTACCTTATTAAACAGTAGTCTTATACGACTTACAAGCAAATCAAACTCTTCAACAACAAATCAATACTCAATCTAACGGTTAAATAAAAACTTTTAAAATTTATTTAGCAGTAAATCCAACACATATTAGCAAATCATACAACTGAGTAATCTTAAAAGATATCTTCATCCACTAAAAACATCTTCTTAACATACAAAGTAATTATTCATCATCACATTCTAAAATTATAATGCCAAATCAGTTAAAGCTTACAAGTTCTAAACATTCTGAGCTATCAATTTCCAGTTTCATAAACAGTCACAATCTAACATTAATCAAGTAAAATCAATAACACATTAGCTAATCCCTAACCTGACTCTAAAACTATAAACATATAACAAACCAGAGCAAATTCAGCAAGTTAACTCTAATCAGAATATCACTTTCAACCTAAATCTCCAATCTAAACATCTAATATAAAGCAGATCAAAAACATATAGCATAACAGGAAAATAAAAGAGTTTAGAACCTTATGATGACCCTTTGAGAAGTAGGTCAGCGCTGTGCTGCCTATGAACCAAAACCAAAACCGCCATCTAAAACCATCATCTTACCACCATTTAACACCTTTCGATCCACAAATTACATCATCCGAACCAACAATCACCCTCGAACAGATTATTGAGACTTTTCTAGTGGGGAAAAGTTTATCCAATCATTTACTTTAAATATTAAAAAATAAGCTATTATTCAGCTTATTCATAATATCTCAAATATTACTCTCATGAAACAGTAAATTTGTAAAACAATTTTAAAGCAGTAAAAGGAAATTAAAGAGACTCGAATTAAAAGTAAAACGAATAAACTTTCATTAATTTCAGAAAATATTACAATACTTTAATCAAATGAAATACAAGATTTAAATCCTATATCTATTTCTACAGAGTAACATTAAAAAGTAAAGAAAGGATGAAATTACAAGTAGAAAATGGGGGTTTTTATAGCCTCCCAAGGCTGTTGATGAAGAGCATATTCGGATCTTTTTCTGGATATTCCTTTTCATTTCTGGCCTTCGATCTTCTCTTCCTTTCTCTTTCTTTGATCGGATGGCTGAGATGACTCAATCTAGCACACGGATCGCCAACGTGGCATCCGTGTGCTAGTTGTGCTTCTTTGAGGGCACTTGATTGGTGGAATTTGCTTAATGATGTGTATCTTCCAATAACTTTTTGCCACGTAGCAATTCCTCACCATTCCTTCTCTTCCTAAAAATTGGGGGTTTTTATTCCCCTACACGTGAATATCACGTGTGATCAAAAGCCCTTTGTTTAATTGGTTTTTTACCCATCTAGGGTTTATATGAATAGTAACTGTTTACTGGTTTGGGGTGGAAAAATGGAGAAGAAGAAACTCACATAGTTTCTATCGGAAGTATTATTTATTTGTGTGTATGGGATAATGTGTGAGTGGGTAAGGCAGTAAATGGATGATCGGTTTAATTATTTAATGAATGGGTGAATGGTTGTGACACGTGATATGGGAATAACTAAAATAAGGTGGGTGACGTGTGAAATAAGAGAAAACGAGTAGAAGGGATTTAATCACTTTATTTGTTTGAAAAAGTAAAACGTGTTTACACATTTAAACAGAAACCCTAAAAGCCCATTTCAATTTTCATTCCATTCCAATTTTGGGCTTGGGCCTGATGCAAACTTATTTCCATCCGAGTGTAATACTCCTTTTGGGCCTAATAGACTTTTGGTTTATCAAAAAAAAAAAATACCATCTTCTTAAATGGGCTTTTAAGCCCATTTCCAAAATGTGGGTCCCACTTTGCCCAAATCACTTATTTAAATATTAAATCCTCTAAATCGAACTCGATTTTGTCTTTTTGATCTTTTTTTATCAATCTCGTGTCGGTTTTCGCGAACTTGGTACCTACACACATTCAAACAAGAAACAAGCATATCCAAGGCATATTTGATACATTTAATGCATAATTTCATTGTTTTAAGCTACAAATGATATGAGTAAATACACTCATATCAGAGAGCTTAAAAGGTAAAAAAAGAAAAGATTTTAAATGTGATTTAATTGATTTTTCTACAAATCTAACTCCGCCATCACCACGTGTTTTGAGTGCTACAAGCTCGTCTACTCTTTTTGACGATGCTTTATGTGGTTTTAGTATGGGGGAAGCCCCATATGTTCCCTCATCCTTGTCCACCGAGGACGAGATATTCGATCCCGGAATCTATTATAAAGGGAAATCTCGGTCTTCCACCGATGCAATAAATGGAAACTACATCTATTTGCTTGGTGCGAGTCTACCTCGAGTAGCTCAAACGTTTGTCTTACCAATTGTCCCACCCTTCTACTTCTCATCTCTTTTCTTCAAACTCTTTGAGTTTATGGCACGTGTTGAAGTGCAGTTGAATTGTTTATCCAATGAAAACGAAGACGCCATCTTCGATCCCGGTATTTTGTATCATTAAAGGACTTAGTCCTTAATACCGGTTGCTTTTTGGGCCTTGTTTATCATGTAAGTCCCATTAAAAAAATTGACCATACCATGATTTTCCCTAAATGATCACATTTTGAGGGGATCGAGTCGAGCTCATGACTCGGTAATAAAAAACGAGGTGCCTCGTGGGGGAGATCCCATGATTATCCTTTTAATGCTTTCTAATAAATAATGAGAGGGGATTTGTGCCCTTCCAACTCGTTGTCTAGTGGTTGTTTGTGATTGTGTTATCTAGATCATCATCATCGCTACGATTGAAGACTCTCGTGTTCGTTTACGTGAGCCTCCATCGTTTGCTTGAAGAAGTTTTTCACGAATCCATGACATATCCTTTATTGTTCTAACAATTATCTTTTAGCATACTTAATAAACGGCTTTAGATATATTGTTGATCACCCTTTCCATGCTAGATCCTAAGCATTCGACTCTTCGTCTCTAGTATGGGGGTGCTCCACCTTTAGACTCGAAACATTGAGGACAATGTTTACTTTTAGTATGGGGTGGTGAATAGATACTTGCTTTGCTACGCCCTCACGTTTTCCAACTTTCAATGTTTTGTTTTGTTGCTAATAAGGCTAAAAATGGCCAAATTTTAAAAATTTTCTTAGTTTTCATAAGTGTTTTTAAGACATGAATGTATATTTTCCGATGGGTAGAATAAGAGCTAATTTTTGACTTGATAGGCATTCGGAGCCATTTACATTCCTTAACCCGCTCAATTCAAGTTTTGCTAGACTTTTATATAGGGAACTTTAAAACGTGAAAGTCTTAGCTCATACGGGTTAAGAACAAGAACTTTTTGCAAGTTCCTATAATTGATCCTAGAAAGTCACTTATCAAGGGAACTATAAAATGCATTCTCTAAACTTGAAAAAGTCCAAGAACATGCAATATCCTATAGGTGGCTTGAAAACCCAAAACTTTGATTTGATATAGTCTTAATGAAATCTAATCCAAATTTGGCTTAATTTTGACTTGCATGGCTAAGTATTCACGAGTCTCTTTAATTAGAGGTCTTTATATAGTGAAGAACGAGAAGTGATAGAGTTAGACAAGTGATCATGCTAAAAGTAGAACATGAAAATGTTCTTTCAAAAACTCATATGTTTTTAATTGTGGCTTTTTCTTCCCATAAGATCAATGCATTAGGAATAAAAAATAATTGCAATAAGTAAGGTCGTACGATTTGAAAGGTTACTTAGCTTCTAGCCCAAGATCGTTTAAAAGTTGCTCGGGGTTGAATAGAGTTCATAGCCAAGGCATAACTTATTGAAGCAGGACGCGAAGATTGGTGAAGATCCAAAAAGGCCCTAACAAGGAACGAGGAGCTCTATTTTTGCTAAAGATCCAAGATGATGTGAAGTATCATTATTCCTAAATCAATATAAAGGATCGAGACACACGACGAAAAGCAATTACTCCCCTAAAGATGATGGAGAAAGTCTATCCAAAAAGACCCTTACAAGGTATGAGGATAAATATATCCAAGTCCGAAAAGGAGGCGGATCGTTGTATATCAAAGTCCAAAATAAAGATTGAAGAAAAATGATGAAGTCGTGGTCCTAATATGAAGAATCTCTCAAAAAGTCAAGTGAAGAAATTCCAAATATATGAAGTGAAGACCATAATTTCAAGAACGTCTTCCCAAGATTTGAAGTATGAAGTAAATGCTAAATATCGGTCCGAGAAAGGTCTCAATTCGTGAAACGAGTTATGTCAAGATATGAACTTAAGGAGATACACGAGAAGCCGTTTTAAAAGATTTTGTCCTTCGGCTAACTATCGATTAAATCGTGCTACTTTGCTTTCGGACTAATAGCTACTCAAATAAGTCAAATATGAATCACTTGTGATCCATGACAAATAGTTAAAAAATGCTAGTAACCAATTTCCTTTTATAATAACTAGGATTGCGGGGAGAAAAAGTATTACACAATTTGGACGTATGAGTAGTGTTAGCATTGTGACTTGTACCAACAATGATCTCGTTTTTGCACTTAGCATGGAATGTATGACAATCAAGGATGACGAAATTTACTCTAAGGGACATTTACTTGTTTCTATTCTTTGACCCTAAAAGTCACATTCGTGATGAAAATCATACATTATGTCTTTACACATCTTCGTAGTATTGTTGCAAGTCTTTTAATTTACAATAAAGGGTAATAAAATTGAACTTTGGTGATGCTTAGATACTTTATTCTAGCATTGCGTGAGGGCACGACAATGGCGTAGTATGGGGGAGTGATGAGATGGCATTTATACATGATCTCATCGTTCTTTTCGGGCTTTAAATGCACTAAAATGTCATAAAATACCATATATATGCTTGTATTTGTTTACTTGTGTGTTTTAGGTATGGATATCTTGAAAAAGACAAAAGATCACAAGAAACAAGGAAAAACTAACACGAGAAACGAAGCCGTACAAAGAATCGGGCCCTAGTTCATGATTTATCCAAGATTAACCCTTGAAGATTTGAAGATGTACAAGATTGATCCTCAAAATTTGAAGAAATGACACTTAAAACCCTTGTATATTAATAATTACAATTTTGGTCCCTTAAGTTTGTCAAAATTACAAAATGGTCCTTCAACTTTGAAGAAATGGCAAGTTTAGTCCCTCAAAATTGTCAAATACGGTCCCTCATGAAGTCAAAGATACTATGAAGACCTTTGAAGATCAAGAATGTCCAAAATCAGTCCCTCAAATATTCAAACATGGCAAAATCAACCCTTGAAATCCTTTTGGAAAAGTTTTGTGCCAAAAGTGTGAAGATGAAAACTTATTTAACAAAGGGAATGGAGTTTTGATGGCTGAAAACAAGTTATGCATCTTTTCCCAAAAGACAAGGACTAAACATGGGCATTATAAACATTTAAATGTTTATTGCGCCAAACACAATTACCACCCACTAATATCGGATCAAACGTGGCACTGTAGCACGTGATGAACCCAGTTTTAATTTTTACAAAACAAAGGGGAAAAAGAAATTACCTTGGCACATGCGTGATTCACCTCACCTGAAACCCATCCCAACATTAAATCCCTCTTCTCCACTCAACAATGGACCCTACCATCTACACCTTTACCCAATCACATCACAACTTTCTCTCCAAGTAATCTGACGTGTCAAGATTAACATCTTAGAGTCATAGCTTAAATCCAAAGCTAAAATGAATGTCCCTGATGCATTTGGACAACTCACACACATCAAACGGAATCAAGCACTCAAGGGCAATTTTTAGAATTCATAGCTAGGGTTTTTAGCATTCTAGAATCATCTGTTAGTCCTATAAAAGGAGACCTCAATTTGTGAGAGTCCCTTTGTTCCAGTTTTACCTTTTAAACATTGTAATTCCTTTTTGAAATTTATAAAAGTTGGTATTTTGAGAAAATTGTAATTCTTTTTTATGTTTTTGAAAGTTGGTGTTGTTTAAGGGTAATTCTGAGTTCCATTTGATGTTATAAGTGTGCTTGAATCATTTGGTTCAAGGACGTT
This sequence comes from Glebionis coronaria, assembly GCA_025667525.1. Taxonomy (NCBI): domain Eukaryota; kingdom Viridiplantae; phylum Streptophyta; class Magnoliopsida; order Asterales; family Asteraceae; genus Glebionis; species Glebionis coronaria. The sequence goes on from CM046874.1 coordinate 354,104,546, forward strand.
TATTTTTGGTAAGGTTTTCAAGTTTAAAAAAGCTTGAAAAGAGATTTCTGATTTTGCTATTTTTTTTGTACTAATCCTTAACCAAAAGCTATAAGCTCTTACAAGCTTGTTGACACCAAGCTTGTGAAGGGATTAGGGCCTTTGGTTGGGCTGTTTGTTCATTGTGTTGAAGAAATCAAGCCCTTGAGTTTCTGCTTTGAAACATCAACCAAGGCAGTCATCCATCTTTCTTGTTGAAGTACCTTGGTCTTGTTCTAGTTGTTGAACAAGGTCCAAGGAGCATTGCTGGTCCTCCTAGGATGTTGTGGAGGACAGGTATAAGCTCTTGTTAAGATTCCCTTAAAAATCACATGATATTATCTGTTTTATGATTTGGTATATAATTTTGTGATTTTGTGTTTGTGCTTTGTTTTTATGGTTGCAATCTGTTAGTTGTCACCTAGTGTAGCTATTTGATCTATAAAATCAGTAGGTCATTTGAAGGATTAAGAATTTTGTTTGAAAAGTGCTTAATAAAGGATTGTTTGGGATTACTAGTTCATAAGGCCTGGTGGCCTTGTGCCCTTGGTTCTTAGGGTTTGGGAAGTCTAAACAAGTCATAATATACAAGTTTTAGTCATTGGTTAAGTTTCTGAAAGTTTGGAAAAGGGATTTCAAGTTTTGTCAAAATCTGATAAAAGTGTTTTTGAGATTGGTCAAACACATCAGATCCAATAACTTTTTTGTTAGTTGGATCTAAGGTCTGAAATCAGGTTTGGGAATATTTTAGGTGATAAGCTATCTATTGGTTATCTGGTTGTTGAATTTGGTAGCTTATTGAGTGTGCTATAGCTTATCAAAGTTGGCTGAAGTGGTCATTTGCATCAGCAAAGTGACCACCTCATTTGGTGCTTGCATTTGTATTTCTAGTGCAAGGCTTGTTGTTTTATTTCTTGTATCATGTTTATGTGCTGCTTGTGAGGATATTTGGCTATTTGGATTGCGTTGTTGATAGTTATAAGCTTACTGGCTTATTGGCTTATTTGTGCCAAAACTCATCAAGTCTGCCCAACTGGTAGACCTTGATTCACAAGGTTTGTATTCAAGCCTTGACCAGCAGGTTGAAAACAAAGTTTTAACACTTCATTAAGTCTGTCAACGTCCAAAATTGTGCTTGTCAGCGTTTGATTTACTCTTGTCAGTGTTTGACTTTTGGTCAAACTTGGTCATATAGCTTATTGAATCTATTTTGCTTATTGGTACAAGCAACAACTTGGTTTTTGTAATAAAACTCATTTTTCTCAGCTTAATAACAAGTCTGGAAGGTTACAAGTCTTTTGGTTAAGCTTTTGCTAGAAAACTAGCTTATTTGGATTTTTCAGCCAGCTTATTGGTTCTTATAGCTTATTCGATTTGGCTTTTTGTGATTTTCTTGATTGATTATTCTTAGTTAAGCTATTTGTGAGCTTTTGCAACAAACCAGAGCTTCTGAAACTGCCTAGAACTCTATCCCGACTATTTTGTCGTTTTGTGGAATTGTTCTTTGCTTATTTCTGGCTTATTGAGTGTTCTTTTTCAAAATTTCTTTTTACAGATCTCTTTAGTATCCCAAAAGAAGGTTGTGTGTCAAATTAGAGCTTATGGCATTGGCTTATTGCTTAATGGGCTTATTGGCCCAATAAGAATAAGTTGTGTGTTCATTAAGCTATGATAAGCTCATTTTCAGCTTTTGGGCCTTTAGAGTTTTGTGTTTAGAATTGAATTTTGAGTCAGATAGGGCTTTTCCAAGTTATTTGGGCTTATTTTGACTTTTTGGGCTAAAAAGCCCATTAAGGTTGACTGATTTTGGTTTTGGCCCATTTGAGGGCCCATTAGGGGTATTTTGGTAATTTCACTTTCACTTTTTGATTATTTTGGGTAAAATAAACTAGTTTGCAAGTTTTTAGAATTTTTTATAATTTTTGGATTTTAAATATTATTTTAATATTATTTTATTATTATTTTTCAAATTTCACATTTTTGCACTTTTTATATTTTTCTTAGCTTAAATACATTAAAATAGGAATTTTGCGACTCTTAGATTAATTTTATCATCTTTAGATCAATTTTTATAATTATTTTAAGTATTAATAGTTTTTAAATCATTATAAATAGTTTTTCTTAGTTTAAAAATTAATAAAAATAGTTTTTAATCTTTTAGGTCATTTTAGAGGTTTACCAATTGAAAAATCTTTATTTGGGCTTTTTGATAATTAATTTGATTTTTAGGGCTTTAATTAGCATTTAAAAATTCATATTTAAATAATTAAAAGGTTTGAAAAAATTTTGATCATTGGTAATCTCTTAGTTTATTTATTTTGATTTTTGGTGAATTTTTGGTAATTTTTAGAATTAATTTTAGTTTTGTTCATTTTACGGTTTTACGTTTAGTCATCGTAGTAATTAATTTCACGTCTTCGTCATCCTCTTTTCTCATCTCCTTCTATCCAATATTAATCTCAAACCAATTACGAATTACTCACGCACATATACCTCCTTGGGAAACGAACTTTATTGGGGTCATTTGTACACAGTTTTCCTAAACGGCCGTATTTAATACTTTCCCTAACCGTCGTATTTAATACTTTCCCTACTTTACGCTCTTTGTTTTCCTAAACAAGAGTGGTAATTTACTACAATCAACTATTTACAAGATTGTAAACTGGAGTGACCTCCCTTAGGGGGAGATTGTTGGAAATACGTTTTTACGTATTTAGAAAGGATCGGTCACTCCAATGATATATTCAAGTATTTGGCTCATGATCCATTATGTAAACATATAGTCCATATAGCCCACATGTAGGGTGGGCTATATATACCCCCTCCTAGCATGTTAGGAAGGGTTGCTCATTTTGTTCTTTCACTTTTCACTCAATAAACCATCTTTCTCTCCTTCTCTCTCTATATTTCTCTCTCTCTAGTTCTTCCTTCTCCCTTCCATTCATTAGATAAATTAAACACATTTACAATCCTAAGAATATATGATTCTACAAAAGGTACTAGCAAAGCAAGAGCGGAATTCTTTGTGCGAACACGTACGAGTAGTAGTTGCCGGGACTTGCACTCGATTGGTCTCTTCTTGAGTGTTCCGAGTGGTCTCGGCGGCGGCAACTCCATCGGCTATCATTTGGCTTAAGACCACCAAATCAATAGCGATGGGTGCGGCCGGGTTTTAATTGGCCCTAGTGTTGCGGGTAGCAGGTGCCATAGTCCTATAACCATAACGAAGAATCATGACAAGGGTTAGAAACAACAAGTTCATAATGTTAGGGAGTCTACCGCATAATGACAAGCATGGTATCACAAACAAGTGACGAAAGGATTAACAAATCATATAGTGCACGAATAAATCATTCCATAGCTCAAACGAGTTTAAAAGAAGTCAAATACATATTCTTAGAATCTCACAACGATTACAATACATGAATGAAAATGAAAGTGAAGTACAACATGAAACGCCTAGGAAGCAAATCTATCCACGACGACGCTCAAGGGTCTCAAATTTCTCGGTCAAGTCAATCAATGCCCTATGCATGAGGTTGCGCAAGGCGCCAATCTCGAAGTATTGGTCATCTAGTCTTTGGGCAAGCATCATAACACGGTCGTGAGGAGGTGTCTCAACGACTCCTAAAGCCGTAATAGGATCCGCCAAGACATCCGCAAAACATGCCTCCAATCTCTCTAGCATCTCCTCCGGCAATTCACCCATGTGGTGAAGAACATGGGTCATCTTACCTCGAAGGTGTGCAATCCGGACCAACCGGTTGCGCCCACGAGTTCCACGCGCCTCGGTGACCGCAGAGCTCTCACAATCTCCATACTGGATGGTGGTGGAGTGTGCGGTATCCTAGGTCGAATCGGAACATCACTCCTCGGGGGTATCTCCGAGGGTGTTGGCAAAGGTGAGTGGTCGGAGGAGCAAATAGGAGTTGGGTCTAAGTGTTTTGGATCTAGCTTTTTCCCCACGATTGAAGGCCTCACCAACATTCTTACGGCGCGACACTTGGGGTGTCCTCTTGGGGAAAGGGTGGATGAAGTGGATTGAGGGATCATAGGTGCCTTGTCGCGCCTCTTGTAGCATCTCAATGGCGGTGGTGAAGAAGGTGTAGGGGCAATGGCAATCGGCTCCCCATGAGTGGCCTCCTTAGGTAATGATGGCATAGGAGAGGAGTCTCTAGTGGGTGACTCTTCGATAATCACGAGTAGTGGTCCGTTGGTCGGCGAGTTCACGATGTACAATGTTTCTTCGGATGAGGTAGACATAGAGCTGCCAATTATAAAGGCATGTATAAGAAATAAACCCGAGTTTGCAAATGTGTATGTTTTAAATCCAAAGTCATCATGGCACAAACCATTTAGCATAGTATTCCAAACAAGCGTGTCGAAATAAAATCGATTTAGCGTATACTCACAAGTCAAGTCACTTAGCAAGTTAAGTGTTTAAAGTAGCATGGTAACAATGTATGAGATAATATAAGTCACAACTTACTTGCATCAAAGACGTGGAGTGAAGTGGCCCATGGAGATGGAGAGATAGTTATAGTCTAGTTTTACTCTTTTTCAAAAATTCCATTTTTGACTCAACGTTTGTAAAAATCATTTTTATAAAAGTAACATTGTAACACCCCCAAATTTATACAACTCAATACAGCGGAAGACTCGTTGGTGTTACGGGATAGCACATTACTCACATCATAGACAACGCATAAAAATCGTGTCGTTTAATAATAAATCATTTCCATTCATAAAATATCAAAGTTACATCGGTCCCAAGTCATTATATTTAATACAAAGTTTTACAAAGTTTTTGAATGGAAAATATAGTTTAGGTGCGGGCCATGAATTCTTGTCGTCTTCCCGAGAATTACCTTCAAGTACCTGAGATAAAACATGTTAAAAGAAAAGGTCAGCGATAACGCCGAGTGAATTCATAGAGTTTAATAAATTCCATCAATATAATATCAGTATAAAAGTATTACTGAAAATCATTTTGTACAAATCGTTTTGATAGGCCATAAAATAGCCAAAGTCATTTTATACAAATCCTTATCGAAAATCATAATATAGGCATTTGCCGTAAAAATCATTATACGAGCCAATGTCGTAAAAACATCATACAATATGTCTTATGACGTTGTATTAAAATCAAATAAAAACCGTTATATGAATATGGTTATGAAAACCAAAATACAAACATAATATCAATAGTATGACCCTGTATTGCTAGTCAGGCAATACATCGTAATTCGGAGCGTCTATTAGTATTTCGTTAATTCGGATTATTATAAGCCGCATGACATTGTTACCTTACTAAACCAACAACGGGTAGCTAACCCGATACCAATTTTGCCCATCTAAAGTAGCGTGTCGTCACAAAGGTCACGCTATGGAAATCTTCTCATACATTAATTCGCTTACCAATCAATGTGGCACGACGGGGATCAACCGTCAAGGCGCGAACTGGGGTGATCGTCCCCAAATAGTACTATTAAATGCATAAGCGTCTACCAAATCCCGGTAGTTCACAATTCATGCTAATGGGACTTTTAGTGACATAACCTAACTTTAATAATCCATTTAATTTCATCTATCGGGTCCTTTAATCATTTATCGGGTCATACAATCGGGTCATTTAATCATTCGGGTCCAAAATCAATAAACAAACAATCTGGACAAATGGTGTCCTATTTTATAAAAACTAACATGTAATCTCCCTCGCGGGTTTATAAAACATTTATAAAAACATTTAAAAGAGTGCGAGGCTATGAACTCACGTTGATATGGGAAGGCGGGTTCTCGGCAATTCGGACGTACGGTACGTGCTTCAATCACGGAAACCTAGACAAATAATACTCGTCTTAGACTCATGTCCAATGACTTTATAAAAATAACAATTATGTATACATATGATGATTATATACATATGATGATCAAGTGGGTTTACATATTCTCGTTTACTCATTTTAGTGTTATATATCGATAACCTTTATACTAGTTTACTAGTTTCACCTATTTTCGTGTTTTAAGTCCAATAAGCTTATTATAAGTTATTTAACTTATTTTAATCCATTTTGTACTTATATTATCAGTACTTAAACTTTACAAGTTGGGCCTAAATGGGTTAAGCCCAATAAGTTCTTTTTATGAGTGTTTATCTTATTTAGTCCAATTATTAGCCCAAGTATTAGTCCAATATGTTTACTTAGCTCGTTAATGTCCGTATGCCCTATAGTTCGGGTTTTATCGGTTTTTACTTGTTATACGTGTCTATATATCAGTATATAAGTTTTATAAAGTTTTCATTAGACGGGTCCAACCATCTAAGTTTTATTTAACAAAAACGTTAATTTTACGGCAATAGCCGAAAAAGTCGTAAAAATCATGTTTATAGTTTTATAACTTATAAAACTTAACAAGTTACCATTTTTATAATTTATACACTTATTACACCTTTTACATATTTATATAAATAGAATCCATAAGTTAGTGGGTTTTAATTTATATTTTATACATTAAAATTTTGAGTGCTTATATAATAGTATTATTCTTTATTTTCCAAAAATATGATTTTTATCTTCACTTTTACCAAAACTGCCATATCTTGAGTTCTATATGGAGATAGAAGCTCAAATGTTTATCACATAAACTACATGATATGGGCTACATTTAACTCTTCTATGGCTACTGTTGAATCATCTTCTAAATATTTTCTAAAAATCGTCCAAAACAGTAACCTCAGATTTATACCTTAAACTTGTTTTGATCATATCTCACTCATTACTTTGATTCCATTGCATGGCCAACTCTCACATGTGTACAAGACCCATAGCTTACTGTAAATACATTCTACTTCATCATTTTATCAGTTCATAACATGTTTTATTTACTGTTTTATACAGCCATCAAATTTAACCAAGATTTTAACCTTGTTTCTTATAGTTTTTCACCTTTTTAATCATGTTTATCAACACCAAATCCCCACATAACATTTTTATCATCATATAATCATCATATACATATACAATAGGAAATAAAATACATGTTTACATAATCAAATTAACAAAAAGATGAGGAGGACAATCTTTATACCACCATGATGATGTAGGTTGATCAAAACATAGATTTTTGATGGAGATACTTGTGATGCACCAAGACCTTCTTCATGACCACCAATCTTCATAAACTCCTTGTGGAAAATCAGCCTCAAGACACCAAGGAAACTCCTCCATGGATGTTATAACTTGCACCAATCAATAGGGCTTTAAAAGGGCATCAACATGTATATGAATAACATGAGATTTCATGGATGAAATTGATCAAAATGGGGTGGATGGTGATGGAGTGGGACGGCACAAATGGGGAGATGAGAGTGAAGTGTGTGGTTTTGCATGAGGGAAATGAGGCAAATGGTATGAGATGTTGGTTTTGTTAGCTTAGTGGGTGGAGTAAGCTTAAACTTTAAGCTTAAGTGAAAGTGTTATGTCACTTGTTAAAACTTGCCACCAAATGCATATTGTGGCTTACTTTGGCCGGTTTTGATGGGGGTGGGACAAGTGTCCCACTTGTCTCATCCCCATTTATTTACGGGTACTCCTCGATTCTAGTTTCCTCGATTTGCTTGCCCTCGGGTCGTTTTACGAAAAACGTTTTTATAAATTATGAATCAACAACACAAAACGAATCTAATAAAAATTGTTTCATTAAAAACGGAGTTCGAAAACGTAAATACGTAATTCTAAGGTTTCCGGTTTAGTCGTAAAGGACGTTAAAATAAAATCGTAAGTCCTAATCTCTTCTCGTAAATTTGTGGGTTCATGAACCAACACAAATTTAAAACTCCAAAATAATATTCACGGACAAATTTATTTTCTGAAATGTCGGACTGTCACCAAAGACGGTGTATGTAAACGTAAGCACGAAATGTTGAATCCTCCGGTTTAAACGTAGTCGATGCTACTTCAAGACGTAAATCCAGATTTCTTCCCAAAAATAAGTGAGTTCATATTGTAATATTAAAATAATATTTTCAAATAATATTTGAGAATAAAATATCAATCGTAAATTGACGGATTGTCACAGCATTTACCCCTAAACAGGATCTTTGTCCTCAAAGATCATCTTACCTTACTACTCGTTTCTTATAGAGTTAAAGCCATGTGGGTATTTCTTCCACATTCGGTCTTTTCTCACAAGTGTAATCCATCATAATACGCGAGTTTCATCAAACATTACTACGGGAATAAAATCAGGCTAAATGTTGACTTACTTTCTCTATCCATGATGTTCACGGGTTTCTGATGAATGCAACTTTTCACCGATCTAAGCTTTATTAAGAATAATCAGAATTTCACTTGATAGATATTCCATCAAGTGCGATTTACGAAACATAATTCACGCGGTTCTTGAAGTCCTAGGGTAGATCCAGCTTATATGCCTTTCAATCCCAACTTTTACATCATTTCAATGGTCCCATACAACGGGGACTTATATCCCATGATTTGTCAGATCATGAATTCATCTTTCCAAGGTTAAAAATTGTGGCATAACTTCGCTACCCATTTGGCACTTCAAGGTCTATATTTCACATTCACATAACCTCTTGCCCACTACCGGCAATCAATAATCAAATCCTAATTTCAATCACCATTTCAGATTTCGCGGGTCGGTTATTTGCAAGGTTAGGTTCGCCATCATAGGAGACCTTAAACCTGAAAGACATGTCCAACTCACAGTGGGTGTATGTCGGATGTCTTCATCTCAACTCTTGCTTACAGATGCTCTAAGATTTAGATTCTAACAAGATTCGATCTCAATCCTAATACGATGATTATCAATGATAATCTCTCCAAAGGAAAACGATTATACGGTCTATTACCAAAGGTCAATCATTCAAACATAAAACAGCACTTATATTACTTTGTATCGTTACTTTACCTCGTCCCTTCGATTTGGGATGGTACATAGTACTCTCATCAAGGTTCGTTCTTATTGATTTCTGAGAAAATCTCTAGAAATTCGATGCGAAGCGAGGATCTTGATAAAGATGTTTGATACAAGCACACTATGTTTACACAACTCTTTTGCATCTATCATTAACGGGAATGATATTAGCAGATTTGGTCAGTCTGTCGACGATGACCCAAATCAAATCAAATTCAGATGATGACCTTTGCAATAGCTAGACGTTTACTAATGTATGAGGCGATGTCTGCCTTCATAATTTTCATCAGTACAATTTCTTCAGACAAAGATACTTTTAGTCAAAAATGACATACATATAATACTTATACTTACAAATTCCAACATAACTATATCTCACAATCTCCATATTTAGGCAACCACAAGTGGCCTTTAAAACATTTAACGTTATTGGCTTCTCAATCTAATGGTTCACATTAGCCGCGAACCCCTTTTTATTATCTATATTATCCTTTTTACAAGTATTGTTTATTTTATTTTCTCTCTTTTTTTTTATCGTTCGGCAATTTATTTTGCACGTTCATTATTAAGGAACATGTCCTAACTGGTTCTTTATCTTTTCTACATAATGCGTTGGTATCTATATTCACCTCTCATGATGTTATAATTATCATCTTCACAATTTACTCAGATATTCTTTCTATATTATGCGTAAGAAAATACGTTCACTTTCCTCATGAAATAAATATCATAACCGTATTTATTCAAAATTCTTTCTTCATATCTTCTATGTTTTAGTTTCGTCTTTACTATCATTTTTATCCGTTTTACTCAATCCTTCTTAAGTTGTCTTAAGGTATACACAAACATTTACCCCTAAACAGAAGTTTAGTTAAATGGTTTGTGTATAAGGGAATAATCCCTTAAAAATCCTTTGTTAAAACATTTGTCAAAATATATTTCCATTTCTTTTTGGTAAAATCCAAAGTCTTAAAGGGCTCTTAATTTGAAGAGTCAATTTATATTCCATTATCTATTAATCACATGGTAAAATAATGTTAAAGTTAAGTCTTTAATCGCATGTTAATTATTCAAGGTACATGTTTTCATTGTTCGGCCAATTCAGGGCAACCTATAAATAATTATTAACTCCTTCTTATTCTTATATACAAACAAATGGTCCTTAATGATCACAAGCATGAATTTATCAAATTACAGCCTACACACGTAATTCACCGAATTTATGAATGCTACATGTGCATTGGTCAATCCAAACGACATCACGTGGAACTCATAATGTTCATTACAAGCACCGGATGTAGTGATTGGAATAGATAATCTCTTTCGCAGATGCGAAGTTGGTGATAACCATGCTATGGATCAAATTTGCTAGAACCTTGTAAATGATCGAACAATTCTTCCATTTCGAGTTATGGATATCGTTTTCGATTGTCAATTTACTCAGTCACAGTAATCTATAAATATAAGGAAAGATAACACCATAGCTCTTCAGGATGACAGGCTTGGTATAATAAAATCTTTCTCCGACAACTTTCTCAGTTGTACGGTAATTCCTTTAATTTAGATGGTGCTGACGTACAGTGCACAAGCCACAAGTGCAGCACCGGAAATATAATCAATATCAATTTCAACTTGCCTTAATGGCGAAAGTCTAGGTGATTCACCAATAATACCTCCTAAAGTTTCAGATAACATAAACATCTTTTAATATATATTCATATTAGGTTCTTCTAGATTATAATATCTATGACTAATTCATAACCATTCATGGTAATATTTCAAGTCTTAGTACAGGATATCGTCATCCATCAAGAATTATTTAAATCACTTTTGATAATCAACATCTTATCTTTTAGGGGAATTCTACTCGAGTTCCCATCAATTAAGACAATGTCGTCATGTCATAATCAATCAATCCATTCTACTGGCATTACCAACTTTCCAGTTTTATTGCCGTTGATAAGATGTGAACTTCTCAAAAGACTAATAATAACTCATAATCCTTCACAAATTCAAGGATACATGGAGACACAACTACCATTAAAAGAGTAAGGTCAACGCATAATCTATGCGAGAGAATTTCAAATCAGATACAGATGAAACCATCTAACGAATATAAATATATCCCATGTTTTCATTAATTTGAGTACGCATTCGAAAGCTCCTCGGATCGTTACCCAGGTCATTCAAATGAAATCAAATCATAAGAAATGATAAGAACGTCAATACATCCAGTCGGGTATCAACACTCGGTAATCAGATACTTTTCCTAAGAATCTCACTACGGGAGAATTGGTCAAGAAAGAATTGTCAATTGTCAAATAAGACAATTTCCACAGATGAGTAAATTCGACTCAGAAGAATAGATGGCACGGGCACATATGTAGATGTCTCTAACATTATGTCCTTATTTTTCACTTCTTGCAGATCTCATAAATTTTTTTTTCTTTCACAATCTTCAAAGAAACTGTAGTGTTTATTCATTAGTTTTATGGTGACTACTAGTCAGTCTTGCATGGTCCATTCCAAATTGTATGTAGGCGCGCAACTATATACAATTTCAAGATTAACGATGCAATACTCAGTTCGTCAAAATTTTATCATCCATGTTTATAGTAAAATCATTTTCATGCTTAATTCTTAGATAAGAATCAAGAATAAATTTACAAAGATTTTCTTTGTTATGGAAATAATTAAGTTTCCAAAGCGTTTCATAAACAACTTCATTTTAATATCAATCACTTATAAATCTCACTTTAAATAATCCTTATTGTGATGAAAATTAAATTTTCTCAAAGGATACCGTTTTAACTTTATATAAACAATGTGTGATCTACAAAAGAGTGATGAAGAGTTGTTCACCAAGAACTAACTACAATATGATAGGAAATGAGCTTAGCCAATTAATCATGAGGTTCGTGACCTCGATGGCACTCAGGAATACAAAGAGACTAATCCACAACGTAACTCAATTCGAGATAAGTACTTGTTCAATGGTTGCATCACTAATGCGAACATTAGGAACAAATAAGAAAAGATAGATAACATCGATACATGTAGAATTTAGCAATCAAAGGTAGTCTTTTCATTAATCACAAACAAGTCAAAATTGTACCGTAACACATTACATGTCACTATGTCATACAATTCTCAGAACTCATCCTACCAACTGATGTCTCAGTTAAGTTAGGGATTTTTAAAAGATACCACAATGAATACTAATCTACAAAAGTTATTAGGTGTTCCACATGTCCCAGAAGATCCATTGGTCTCAATTCAGAAGAAGATTTCTTCAATTTATTTCTTGGACACTGGGCATCCTCGTTATTGGACAATGGTATAGGAACAACACTTAACACAAACCTACAATCAATTAAATACTTATAATTCAATCAAAGAACTTAACGAATTCTTCTTAACAATTTCATATTCCATACGGGTTAAATTTTACTTTATTCAAGTTTTAATCAACTCATACTCAAGGCAATATCCTATCTCATATTCCAATACTTTCAATCTTATTCTTACACCTTTAAAGGGCAATAAAAGCTCGATATGAATCAACACTTAATTCCAATCCTATAGCTCTTACAACAATAATTACCAAATGAGTCACTAGTATGAGATGACTCATACATTCAATTAGACTTCTCGGAAAGGTATTAGTGGCATGAGGCTTTTGGGTAATGGTTCCAATAACAGCCTCAAGTGCAACATTCACCCTTTCGATTCTCAAATTTAAGAATTGGGTGACAACGAATCAGATGACATCCTTTCAGGTGGTAACGTTTTATCAAACTCCACTCTATAAGAAAAGATCGTCATGACATCGATATCAGATTTAATTTCGCCAATTCTTCTTCAATATCATAATCAACTACTATCTACATTTCTACGAATATCAACCATTTGTTGGGATCATAAATATCCACAACTTGGTTTAGATCTAGGATAGCTAGAATTCCTACGAGAATAGCTTCGATTAATTTACTAGGGGATTTAGGGTTACTTGTGACAATCGACGTCGTATAAATACCTCGTATAAAAATCAAAATAATCATCAAACAATCATGTAATAAAATTACATCATATATATATATATATATGTAATCCAAGTTATATATATATATTAAAATAACACTTCTCAGTCTGGCCTTGTCGGTAACTCGGGAATTCTTCGGCACCGTTATAGTCAAAAGATTTTTAGACATTTTTTTAGAAAAATGTTTATAGTTAAAAGATTTTGAAATGTTTTATTCAAAACCTTGGTTTTAAAAATCTTTCATTCTCTATAACGAGAGCTCTGGTACCAAACTGTAACACCCCCAAATTTATACAACTCAATACAGCGGAAGACTCGTTGGTGTTACGGGATAGCACATTACTCACATCATAGACAACGCATAAAAATCGCGTCGTTTAATAATAAATCATTTCCATTCATAAAATATCAAAGTTACATCGGTCCCAAGTCATTATATTTAATACAAAGTTTTACAAAGTTTTTGAATGGAAAATATAGTTTAGGTGCGGGCCATGAATTCTTGTCGTCTTCCCGAGAATTACCTTCAAGTACCTGAGATAAAACATGTTAAAATAAAAGGTCAGCGATAACGCCGAGTGAATTCATAGAGTTTAATAAATTCCATCAATATAATATCAGTATAAAAGTATTACTGAAAATCATTTTGTACAAATCGTTTTGATAGGCCATAAAATAGCCAAAGTCATTTTATACAAATCCTTATCGAAAATCATAATATAGGCATTTGCCGTAAAAATCATTATACGAGCCAATGTCGTAAAAACATCATACAATATGTCTTATGACGTTGTATTAAAATCAAATAAAAACCGTTATATGAATATGGTTATGAAAACCAAAATACAAACATAATATCAATAGTATGACCCTGTATTGCTAGTCAGGCAATACATCGTAATTCGGAGCGTCTATTAGTATTTCGTTAATTCGGATTATTATAAGCCGCATGACATTGTTACCTTACTAAACCAACAACGGGTAGCTAACCCGATACCAATTTTGCCCATCTAAAGTAGCGTGTCGTCACAAAGGTCACGCTATGGAAATCTTCTCATACATTAATTCGCTTACCAATCAATGTGGCACGACGGGGATCAACCGTCAAGGCGCGAACTGGGGTGATCGTCCCCAAATAGTACTATTAAATGCATAAGCGTCTACCAAATCCCGGTAGTTCACAATTCATGCTAATGGGACTTTTAGTGACATAACCTAACTTTAATAATCCATTTAATTTCATCTATCGGGTCCTTTAATCATTTATCGGGTCATACAATCGGGTCATTTAATCATTCGGGTCCAAAATCAATAAACAAACAATCGGGACAAATGGTGTCCTATTTTATAAAAACTAACATGTAATCTCCCTCGCGGGTTTATAAAACATTTATAAAAACATTTAAAAGAGTGCGAGGCTATGAACTCACGTTGATATGGGAAGGCGGGTTCTCGGCAATTCGGACGTACGATACGTGCTTCAATCACGGAAACCTAGACAAATAATACTCGTCTTAGACTCATGTCCAATGACTTTATAAAAATAACAATTATGTATACATATGATGATTATATACATATGATGATCAAGTGGGTTTATATATTCTCGTTTACTCATTTTAGTGTTATATGTCGATAACCTTTATACTAGTTTACTAGTTTCACCTATTTTCGTGTTTTAAATCCAATAAGCTTATTATAAGTTATTTAACTTATTTTAATCCATTTTGTACTTATATTATCAGTACTTAAACTTTACAAGTTGGGCCTAAATGGGTTAAGCCCAATAAGTTCTTTTTATGAGTGTTTATCTTATTTAGTCCAATTATTAGCCCAAGTATTAGTCCAATATGTTTACTTAGCTCGTTAATGTCCGTATGCCCTATAGTTCGGGTTTTATCGGTTTTTACTTGTTATACGTGTCTATATATCAGTATATAAGTTTTATAAAGTTTTCATTAGACGGGTCCAACCATCTATGTTTTATTTAACAAAAACGTTAATTTTACGGCAATAGCCGAAAAAGTCGTAAAAATCATGTTTATAGTTTTATAACTTATAAAACTTAACAAGTTACCATTTTTATAATTTATACACTTATTCCACCTTTTACATATTTATATAAATAGAATCCATAAGTTAGTGGGTTTTAATTTATATTTTATACATTAAAATTTTGAGTGCTTATATAATAGTATTATTCTTTATTTTCTAAAAATATGATTTTTATCTTCACTTTCACCAAAACTGCCATATCTTGAGTTCTATATGTAGATAGAAGCTCAAATTTTTATCACATAAACTAAATGATATGGGCTACATTTAACTCTTCTATGGCTACTGTTGAATCATCTTCTAAATATTTTCTAAAAATCGTCCAAAACAGTAACCTCAGATTTATACCTTAAACTTGTTTTGATCATATCTCACTCATTACTTTGATTCCATTGCATGGCCAACTCTCACATGTGTACAAGACCCATAGATTACTGTAAATACATTCTACTTCATCATTTTATCAGTTCATAACATGTTTATTTACTGTTTTATACAGCCATCAAATTTAACCAAGATTTTAACCTTGTTTCTTATAGTTTTTCACCTTTTTAATCATGTTTATCAACACCAAATCCCCACATAAAATTTTTATCATCATATAATCATCATATACATATACAATAGGAAATAAAATACATGTTTACATAATCAAATTAACAAAAAGATGAGGAGGACAATCTTTATACCACCATGATGATGTAGGTTGATCAAAACATGGATTTTTGATGGAGATACTTGTGATGCACCAAGACCTTCTTCATGACCACCAATCTTCATAAACTCCTTGTGGAAAATCAGCCTCAAGACACCAAGGAAACTCCTCCATGGATGTTATAACTTGCACCAATCAATAGGGCTTTAAAAGGGCATCAACATGTATATGAATAACATGAGATTTCATGGATGAAATTGATCAAAATGGGGTGGATGGTGATGGAGTGGGACGGCACAAATGGGGAGATGAGAGTGAAGTGTGTGGTTTTTCATGAGGGAAATGAGGCAAATGGTATGAGATGGTGGTTTTGTTAGCTTAGTGGGTGGAGTAAGCTTAAACTTTAAGCTTAAGTGACAAGTGTTATGTCACTTGTTAAAACTTGCCACCAAATGCATATTGTGGCTTACTTTGGCCGGTTTTGATGGGGGTGGGACAAGTGTCCCACTTGTCTCATCCCCATTTATTTACGGGTACTCCTCGATTCTAGTTTCCTCGATTTGCGTGCCCTCGGGTCGTTTTACGAAAAACGTTTTTATAAATTATGAATCAACAACACAAAACGAATCTAATAAAAATTGTTTCATTAAAAACGGAGTTCGAAAACGTAAATACGTAAGTCTAAGGTTTCCGGTTTAGTCGTAAAGGACGTTAAAATAAAATCGTAAGTCCTAATCTCTTCTCGTAAATTTGTGGGTTCATGAACCAACACAAATTTAAAACTCCAAAATAATATTCACGGACAAATTTATTTTCTGAAATGTCGGACTGTCACCAAAGACGGTGTATGTAAACGTAAGCACGAAACGTTGAATCCTCCGGTTTAAACGTAGTCGATGCTACTTCAAGACGTAAATCCAGATTTCTTCCCAAAAATAAGTGAGTTCATATTGTAATATTAAAATAATATTTTCAAATAATATTTGAGAATAAAATATCAATCGTAAATTGACGGATTTTCACAAACATAGTTCTCTATAACCATGGCTCTGATAACAATCTGTCACACCCCCAAATTACTAATGTATGTGAATACACTTGGGTGCAACTATCAGGACTATCATAAGGCATAGATATAAAGAACGACTATTTAAAAGTTGTTTTAATTCATTAAACATAAATAAACTTGTTCAAGAAAACTTTTAGTACACCATGATGAAATAAATCAAAGTTTCAAATGACATAACATTAGAATAAAAGTCCTCAAAAGATAGTCATAACATTTTATTATCTTCATAGCACAACCGCGGCACAACTCCGCCTTGATACCTGAGAAAAACATTGCTAAAGCGTCAACACAAAGGCTGGTGAGTTCATAGGTTTAAGTTTAAAAAGTGTGATGAACCATAGGATTTTAGTCAGGCAACCGGCATATAATCTTATAACAAATACAAGATTATAATCAAATAGCATACGTTTGTATTGTCGTACGTCTAAGCTCATGACACCAAAGCATTAACCAACCAATAAGATATAATGAGAGCCCGAGCAAATGCCTATCCCAAAGCATTCGTACGGACTCAAATGTAAGTGTATCTAATTTGGTCACACAACCAACATTAGATAGGGAGGTCAATCCCAATAGATCTATCCATAACATTCGCGCTTACACAAAGTAATTAACGGTTCACGATAGTGGGCTAAAGCATCTAGGGATATCGCTACTTAGACATCATGTAGGCAAACGTATCAAGTTTTAGTACTTATGTTCATCCATTTAAAACAAGTAATGTTCTCACCCCAAAAGTATACAAAACAAGTAAAAAGTGGGGCTATGAAACTCACCTCGATCAATTAGCACAGTGGAAATAACAGTAGTGACACAGAAAATGGGCACGCAAATCGATGCAAGAACACGGTACTCGTAACCTAAGTAAAATAATTTTTTCTTAGGCTAAATATACAACATGAATAATTTACGACATTTTATCCCTAGTATGTGCTTGCATTTAAGTTTTTAAAAATATAAATGTCATTTTTACAACTATTTTATTCGGGTCGAATGGTCACTTTTATAGGGCGATAAGTTGTTCGTTATAAACCCGCAAAATAAACGGTCGGTCTATTAGGAAACTAGGCCAGGTCGACATTATCATTGTGTATTTAGTTTTACAAAACATGTTCATATAGTATGCGAAAAAGTGGCATGAAGTAGGTGTCTCGGGTAGGAAAACAAGCAACTAATGTGAGAAATCATACACACTTGATATTCATTCGCTCCATTCCTGAAACGCACTGCTCAAAACAATATTACATACTTTGACCTCACACTAGGTCTTTCCCATTAGATTATGCTCAACACACGCTTGCACACTCTCATTATTTTCTCATTTTAGTACACATGAAAGCTATGTTTAATTGTCTACCCCAAGCTCACACAACCAATATAATAAGAAAAGAAAAGAACTAAAGTTACTGGTTTCCTGTCACATTCACAAGCATACTCAACCTAAAATACTTATGAATATTTATACACGTTGGGCCTGATACGTGCAAAAGACCGAAAGACGAGCTGAATAATTCTAATAGCCACGTTGTTTTTAGTAACTGTTATTATGCATTAATCTAGGAATCACCATTAGCATTATTTTGCATGCATGTTTAGTTATCCATGTTCCCATGTTTACTGTTTTAGTTCCTAAAGAATAACATATCATGAGTTATTTTCTTTACTATTTAAGTGTAGTTGTTTATGAAACAAGATATGATATGAATGAAAAAGAAACTTAGTTTCAAGTATTTTCTCTCTAGTAGTCTTGGAGTCTTGCCCGCTCTAAGGGCCTTATCCTTCCGCTTCTTAATCTATTTCTTGGAGATTGACTGCCTCAAGTAGTCCCTATCGTATCAAATGGTGCTTTTATCGACCTACTCGACGCCTCCACCATCTACACCACCCACAAACATCCAAGATCAATTATCTGCCCTAAACGCGAAGCTTGATGCCCTCACGACCCTTATTCAAGCCCGCCACGGAACCATCTCACAAAAACCCACTGTCCAAACCACCATCCCTAAGAATGTACCTAACAATCACACGTTCAACCCCACTACTGTTACAACAGCCATCACAAAGGTAAACAAAACCGTCACTAGAACACCACCGAAAACGCAACCAATTATAACACAACCACCGACCAACAATGTGTTGATAATTAACCCCCCTAAACCCGACAAACCCATGGCTCAGTCGCTCAACACCTTTGCTCTTTCTGTAACAAAAAGGAAACATGATACTCTCACACTAATTAGAGTTCCTTTTAACAACCTTTGTTATAAATGTGTGTTACATGACTTTGCAGGACACGAGTGCAAACCTCCGACCTTTATTTTTCTCGACCCACCTTGGAAGCCTCATGATACGCCTAGCGACACCGAGAGAGCAACTCAAACTCATGTTTCCCCGTTGACACCTTCAACTGCCCGACCAACTCATCAGGTGCAAAAAGTCCCACACGAGATAGCCATCATGAGTCACCATTCCCTGTTAACGTGTGCCGCCGCCTCCACAACTATTACCACCATACACGTACTTGCCATGCTTACTAATTCACTAAATAAAACAGATGCACTTCCATTACATCACCCTTTACCCAAAGAAATCCAGATTATTCGTAGCCAGTGTTATTATTTTCACTGCCTGAAGACATTTCATCTTGCTCGTATGTGTCCACCAAAGTTTGTTTTTCTTCAAATCGAATCGGAACCACCTTGGAAGTCATGCGACACGAGGTAAAAATCTATGAGTCTTGAGGACAAGACTCGTTTTGAGACGCGGAGTATTGATACGTGCAAAAGACCGAAAGACGAGCTGAACAATTCTAATAGCCACGTTGTTTTTAGTAACTGTTATTATGCATTAATTTAGGAATCACCATTAGCATTATTTTGCATGCATGTTTAGTTATCCATGTTCCCATGTTTACTGTTTTAGTTCCTAAAGAATAGCATAGCATGAGTTATTTCCTTTACTATTTAAGTGTAGTTGTTTATTAAACAACATATGATATGAATGAAAAAGAAACTTAGTTTCAAATCTTTTCTCTCTAGTATTCTTGGAGTCTTGCCCGCTCTAAGGGCCTTATCCTTCCGCTTCTTAATCTATTTCTTGGAGATTGACTGCCTCAAGTCGTCCTTATCTTGTCAGGGCCCCTCCCCCTAAGATTGTACTTGCAGCGTTTTAAATTAGTATGTTAAGTTGTCCGACTAGCTACCTCATGCATTTCCCATGTGCGTATATACCGTAACCTGGTATTCGTTCATGTTTTCTGTAGATATAAACAATACTATTTCTTTTATCGCCCTTCCCATGCACACACAATCACACATAACACACGCTATACACACACGTAACTTATTTTAAGGAAGTAGGACTTTACTTGTTAGTTTCTGTTACCCTGCACCCACGCCCAACAACCTTCAAGCACTCTACATGCATATAAACACCCATAACAGAATGGCTTCTTTATGTTTTGTAAACACACACACAATACACTCACATATTATGCAACCATGATTCCATGTTAGTCTCATTTACTTGTTGTCACGCAAACATGTTAAATACACGCACACATACATAAAATAATATTGTTGATTTCTAGTTTAAAATGTTTCTGCTTGCAGCATGTATTCCTACGCATACCCTTATACTCACACACATCATACAACATACTCCACGTTCATTCTTTGCATTTTAAAGTACGCATACATGCCCGTACAGGTTAAGTAGCTTACATGTATTTTTGTTTTAATGTTGTTGCTTGCAACATGCAGTTGAACATTCACACCAAAACCGAATGTTTTATTACTTACTGGTTATATTGACTCTAGATTATGTATACACATGGTTTATTCCCGTAGCATTAATTTACACACGCCAACATCTCAAGTTTAAGAAATTCATGTTCGGTTAGGTTTTCTGTTTTCTCGTTTGGTGAGCACACAACCATTTTCAAACACACGCATTGTTACACATGATATTATGATTAACCCTAGTTTGATAAAGATCACTAACAAGATCTGTTGTTTAGGTTACAAAGGTGACAAGGTGAACAAACCCCCACAACCCATATGTACCCTCTTTTTAAGTGTAAACCGATTCAAACCCTAGACATCAAGTATATACATGCGTTGACAGTTTTTATGTTTAAAAACATCTTTTTAGCAAGCACATAAGTATCAAAATACAGGGTTCGAGAAAAGCTTACAAGAGTCCTAGTGAAAACGAGATGAACGAAACAACCCACGAGCACTGACCCAAACGTGAACCTTATTTAACCCTATCCTTCAAAGGCTTAAAACAACCAAGCTATAACCCGAACTCGACCTTCGTGAATTACCCGACTTCAACAATCAACAACCCTAATTCATGCTTTACGTTTTAGGTTTTGTTTTTGAGAGATAGATTTCTGAGATGGATGGCTGCTTTGAGAGAGGTGAAAAGTGAGAGGTGATATCAAGAATGTGTTTGAATTTTCTTATAGTCGTGGTTTTTTTGGTAAAGGGAGTTACCCCAGTAAATATATTAACCAAAAAACCAATGTTAAGTACAAACTGAATACGATTGAAGTACCGTATTAACCTCAAGCCAAAAGCTTGATCAACAAGTGCTTATGACTGGCCATAAGCACAGCAACACTTAGCTAACATTACAAATCGAAAACTAGTGTAAAAAACAACACTAGCAAACTCCAATAAGAAGAAATCTTGGAACCAGGCGACCACCCCACAACACCAGCAGCAACATAATAGAAGTAAGGATCCAGATAAGGTTGCTTCCTTAAAAAACCTTTTTGAGAAAAACCCTTCGGGAATACCCCCAAAAAGGAAAAAAGAGTACAACCCTTACCTGGTACCCCCATCATGAGAAACACTTGAGGACGGAAGTCTCCACCGATCCAAAATAGCCAAAGACCGTGTAGTCATCTTCTTGAATTTGAAAGTAATAATCTTGAGGCGAATAGTAGAAGTAATGATACTAAGAGGTTTATCAACAGAAAGCTGTTTCCCTTTGAACAATGTAGCATTCCGTTCCATACAAACAAAGTATACAGTAGCCGCAACAACCAGACGAACAATAATACCAGTTGTATATTTTTCTTTCGGATATTGGTATAAGAAATGCCAAAACATCATCCAATCGAGGAGGAATAGAATCCATACCACAAAGCACCCTAACTTGCGTCCAAACCTGTGAAGAATAAGAGCACTCAAAAAAGAAATGAGAATGAGAATCGGGAGTGACTTTACACAAAGGACACAGAAGTAAGCTTAAATCCACAGCAGGCCCAACATCCCATAGCCGCAAACGATCCTGGGTCTTCAGTTTCTGCTTAACAATAAGCCACATATGCAACGAGTGTCGAGGAATACAATAGGAGAACCAAACAACATGGTACCATACCAAAGCCAGGCATCTGGTTCGCAACGTATCCCAAGACAGAGCCACAAAAAATGACTGCAAAGAACCACCACCATCACGCCATACCAGAGAATCCGGCCGCCCCTCATCCAGAGTGGGGACAGGGATAGAGACAACAACAGGAAATCTGTCCACCGAATCAGTCGGCCATTTCCAGGCATTGTTCTCAATCAAGTCAAAAACAGTATCATGAAGGGCAAAACCAGACCTAACAATATTGCGTACCGTAAGAGTATCCCGTAACGGACACTCAGCAACCCACCTATAAACCACATAGACGCAGATTTACCATCATGAAGCCTATACCAAATAAACGGCCACACACATGTCCTAAGCTGAAGAAGCTTACGCCAACCCCAACTTACATCACCAATACAAGGAACATCCCAAAAGCTCCTACCTCTTAACTTATACGAATGTATCCGTTGAACCCATAAGGATTCCTTACGCGTGAGAAGACACCAAATATGAGAGGTAATAAGAGCAGCATTAAAATCATCAAGCCTCCGAATACCAAGACCGCCCTCACTTTGGGGAATGCAAACATCCTCCCAAGCTACCTTTTCCCTCCCCTTTTTCATCTCACCTTGACACCATAAAAAGTTCCTCAAAAGCTGCTCAAGATCATGAATAATCCGAACAGGCAGGATTAAAACTAAAGCCCAATATAGGTGCATAGATGATAGCACAGATTTAGCAAGTTGAAGTCTCCCTGCAGTAGATAGAAATTTGTTACGCCAATCCTGGACCCGACTCTCCAAATTTTCCACAAGGACTTTGCAATCCCTATAAAGCAGCCTAGAAGAGATAAGAGGAACCCCAAGATAACGTACTGGCAATGTGCCTTCCACAAACGACATAAGATCCAGCATACTGGCTTTCACATCAGGAGGAACATTACAAAAGAAAGTTGTTCTCTTAGGAATACTTGGAACCAAACCTGACACATTTTTAAATTCCTCCATAGCATCCATAATGGTGCGAACCGAATCCAGATGCCCCCTAGCGAAAATAAATAAATCATCTGCAAAACATAGATTAACAATACGCTGGTGCTCACAATGATTGTGATACAGAAACTCCTCCGCCAAACGAGTACGCCTCTGCATCAAGAGAGTCAAAACTTCCATAACCAACGTAAATAAATAAGGTGACAAGGGATCACCCTGTCTTAGCCTACGCTTACCCTTAAACCATCCATGGAGATTCCCATTAATACAAATACAGTACGAGGTCGTAGTCACGCACTCCATAATCCATTCTGTAGAAAAGCTAAATGAGATCCGGTGGTCTAATGTGGTGGTAATAGGTGGTGGAAGCCATTGTTGGCTTAGAGAGAGAGAAAGAGAGGTTGAGAGTAAAATGTGTGTATTCCCAAATGAATAAAATAACAATCAACACCCCTCCTTGGAAGCTAAGGAGGGGTATATATAGTCACGCACTTTACAAAGAGCCTAGTCTAGTCTAAATGTGCGTGACTATGATAACTAACGGGAATTCTTAAATGTCGTCACATAAAGTGAGTTTCCAACAATCTTCCCCCATGGGACGACGTGTAGAATTCCTTACAATATTCTACCTATCAAGTACAAAATAATTAAGAACAAGAGCTTTCTTGAAGCATCCAATGCTGATGAAGTCTTCTGAGGCCTTCGTCTTCAAAACGACTCATCTTTAACGTAACTTGTAGTAGAAATACTGTAACGGCACGAGCTAGTAACCCATACACTTCTGGTTAAGGAGAAGCTTCTGAATTAGCTTCCCCCTAATTCATGCCACGTAAACTTGATGTAGAAGCATTTTAAATAGCTTCCCCCAAGTAGATCAACAACTTTTCTTCTCACGATTGAATAATTCTTCTGAATTTTTCTTCCCCCTGAGAGTTCAAGTTATGCATACCAGAAAGAATCAAGACACTTCTTCCCCCACATAGTTGAAGAAAGTAAATCAATCCCAATTATGAAGCTCAAATACTGAAGTGGACACTTTATCCCATTCATGAAGTTGACATCGTAACACCAGAGTCAATTAAGTCCCGGAAATGCACACGTCTTCTTCCGGAGATGCACCAGAGTCAATTAAGTCCCGGGAATGCATATAGGATAATGATGATGTTTAATTGCAACAATCAAACAGTTAAACCTCGAATCAGTAGTGTACCGTTTGGAGATTGATTGATAACGACACGAGTTAAAACACTGATTTTCTCTGCGGCTATGACAAATGTCATCCCGGAATATCTTCAAATCAAAAGAAGGTATGAAGTTCATCACGTGTACTCGTTGTGCGTTCAATGTGTCTTCTTCTTCCCCCTTGATGGTTTCGAAAGTCGAAACCATCAATAAATTGTACGCACGTGAACCTGAAATCTCGTGAGAATAATAAATAAGCTGAATTATATATTTTGTGAGAATCAGCTGTTGATCGAAAATCTCTTCTCATAAACTCTCCAAGGCCACCTTTACCATTCCACGTGAAAGCAATTTGAAGTGACCACTGAAAGAATGAACCGGATACATCAAACGTGAAGCTGAATAAAAATCCTTCGATCTTGTGACTTAAGCTTGCACTATTGTTGAATGAAGAACGGTGGAGAAATCTCTAAGTACTCAATGCATCACTGAAGAAGTCTATAAGCACAACACCTCTTGAAATTATCCACGTCGACTAAGCGCGTGACACTGAGTACAACAATGTAACCCCTTTAAGTGATAGTTATCCGAGTCATCAACCATCCACCCCGAACCCGGAAACCAGATAACCAAGTCTTCATTCTAGGATTAAGCACGAGCAAGTTATCTAGTAAAAGATAAAATAAATACACGCCTTCGAAAAATCCGTCTTCAACGTCACGTAATTAATACCCGATCAAACAAAATCTGAAGCCACTAAAAAATCGCCCATTCTTTCTTGGTCTCGTCAAAATAATTCTCGTCACATTTGTCACTTCATTTTGTCGCGTCACATTTCTCGTCAGCCCATCAGTGTCAAGAAAGAATTAAAGAACCACAAATGCGACAAAAAAACTACAAATTCAAAAAAGGAATTTGTTTGTTTGAGCATCTATTCTCCTTAACAGTGTCTCGACACTTTTTGTCGTCTCGTCCCGATAATGACCATAGCTTAATACACACCAAATTTATTTAAAAATTTGTATTTTAAAAAAATTGTATGTAAGTTTTAACACACGGTCCAAACTTTGAATTCATGGTGAATACACATCGCCCTAATCGCAAGTCTGGCCCAAAGTGACATGATAACCAAAAAAAATTGAAGCCCAAGTGTGTTGAAACCCGGTCCATCTTTTGAGTTAAATAACATCACAAACCCTAAATCAACTCACACATCACCTAACCCTTCACATAGATTACTCCGTCCCCTTATCTCTCTCCCCTAACTCCTCTCTCATCTCCCTCGTATCCTCCGTCCCCCAAAAACTCATTTAGCCAAATCAAACCATCTCAAATCTCACAAAAACAGAAATAATCTCCTTTTCATCTCATAAAATCATCAATCTCGCAAACCATACACATCGCCCGTCCTCTTATTAATCAGATGGAATCATAATATCAAATTACAACCGAGACATGATTAAGCATCAAGAACTCGTGGAAGAAAAAGATGTAATTTATCGGGTAAGTATATAAGATGTAATTTGATTGTATATAAACGAATCAAATAAGAACTAAACATTCTTGTTTAAGTTCTGAAAATATGATTCGAATATATGAGTTGCAACTGAGATTTAATTAGAGGTCGGGTTTTGATGAGTTTCTCATAAATCGAAACAATTAAGGTTAGTAACATATTTGTTATGAAACTTTAATTATATTCGAAAATTAAAAAATGGTGAATACCATTACAGATCTGTGATGAGTTAGGATTCGAAATATAGATCTTAATGAGATCTTGACACATCTTTAAAAGATGTAATCGAAGCTTTATCTGAGATCTTTTTATTTTACTGTTTTAAGTTTTGGAGTAAGTATAGATTGGATTGGGGAATAGGAGACGATGGGTATAGGTTAAATTGTGGAGTTGAGGTGATAAAAGGATGGAATGAGTTTGTCGAGTCAGTGTGTTAAACTTAGTTGGGTTGACTGAGTCAATGAAGAGTTATGGCGACTCAGTGAGTGATCTGAGTCAACTCGGTAATTACCGAGTTGACTCGGTTGGGTTGATTTTGGTTTTAAGTCACATTTTTTGTTCACAAGTCTTTAACAAAAACAGTCCAATCGGAATGTAAAAAAAACAATCCAATCGGAATGTTTAAGTGAGTGTCATCGGAATATTTATTGTATGTCTCATCGGAATCAAACGAGCTCCCCAATCGGAATGACCAATCCGAAAGTCCAATCTGAATATTCAAACGGAAAGACCAATCTGAAAGTCCAATCGGAAAGGCAATCTGAAAACCCAATCTGAATGTCAATCTGAATAACCAATCTGAATGTCAATCTGAAAACCCAATCTGAAAAGGGTTTTGAAGGACCCTAAAATAGTGGATCTGCAAACTTGTCCTTTTCTGACTGCATAAACCCAGAAAGATGAACCCAGAAAGATGTGACCATATGTGATAAGACTTTTGACCATGAAGATTATGATGTAACCGTGACACAAAAATATGATAAGACCCCAAAGACCTGCTACTGTTTGGACAAATGGACAGAATAATATGACGTGACCCAAAAAAAATTTGTGACAATGGACAGAACTATTATAAACGAGACACAAGAATAAATTAGACCACCAAAATCGCATAAATAAACACGATCCAAGGATAGAACCGAGGCTCTGATACCAAATGTAGAAAAGCTAAATGAGATCCGGTGGTCTAATGTGGTGGTAATAGGTGGTGGAAGCCATTGTTGGCTTAGAGAGAGAGAAAGAGAGGTTGAGAGTAAAATGTGTGTATTCCCAAATGAATAAAATAACAATCAACACCCCTCCTTGGAAGCTAAGGAGGGGTATATATAGTCACGCACTTTACAAAGAGCCTAGTCTAGTCTAAATATGCGTGACTATGATAACTAACGGGAATTCTTAAATGTCGTCACATAAAGTGAGTTTCCAACACATTCAACCATCATAGTGTGAAAGCCAAAACCAATCAGAATCACCCTAAGAAAACCCCAATCAATAGTATCATAAGCCTTTTGAATATCCACTTTGAAAGCACAACGAGGAGGCCCGATATTCCTATGATAACTTCGCTTTAATTCCTATGTAAGTAATATATTATCCGAAATCCTACGCCCCAGAACAAACACAGATTGATTAATATTAACCAAGTCCCCCAACACCACTTTAATGCGGTTAGCAATAATCTTCGTAATGCATTTGAAAATCACATTATAGCAAGAAATAGGTCTATAATCCGTGATCTTATTAAGAACAATCACATTTGGAATAAGCGCAACAATAGTATGATTTATTTCCTTAAGCAACTTACCATTAGTGAAAAAATCCCGAATAGCACATGTAACATCACCACCCACAATATCCCAGACATTCTTAATAAACGTAGCCGTAAAACCATCCGAACTAGGAGCTTTATCATCACCCATCGAGAACAGAGCATTCTTAATCTCAGCATCCGACACCACCTGAACCATATCCAAAGTACGCTGCACATCGAGAACATTAGAGAACAAATCCTGTGATTCCAAAGGGATAGAAGAACCCTCCAAACCAAGAAACTGCTCATAATGTGCCACAAACGCATTCGCAACATCATTCCCTTCACACAACACATTAGACATGTCTCGCACCATATCAATCCTGTTGCGGGCATTATAACACTTAACAATTTTATGAAAATAAGTTGTATTAGAATCACCTGCATCAAGCCACTCAATCTTAGCTTTCTGTTTTAAAAACCTTTCCTCATCAAGAGACGCTTCTCTAAACGCCAAAAGACACCGTGCATGAACTTCACGGACATCAGTATTTGATAAATTTAAATCAAGAGCCCTTTGAGCCGCGTCAAGCGCATCCCTAGTCCGAATCACACGCGCGTGCAGATTACCATTCTCATGAAGAAGCTTGCGAAATGGCGCTTTAAGATGTTTCAGACGTCTAACCACACGATACATAGCACAACCCGAAACACTAACATTCCACCCATTTAGAACAGCAGAACGAAACCCTTCATTATGAACAAGACAATTACAGAATCTGAAAGGTTTTGGCTTCGGTCTAATAACCTTAGGAATACGAAGAACACACGGAGAATGATCTGATATACGATAAGGCTGAAACACCCCAAGAGAACCCGAAAACTCATCAATAAAAACCATATTAGACATAATCCTGTCAATCTTCTTAAGAACACCACAGTCACCCTGATGTTTTTGATTCCATGTGAAGTGAAGTCCCGTAGAATTAACATCCATAACCTCCATGAGTTGAACACATTCTTTAAATTCACGCATAGCAATATTCGGCTCATACCCACCATAGGAGTGATCTTCAAGATTAAGATATAAATGTATCAAATGCTGCTAGGGTTTTGTCCAACCCTAATTCAAGTGTTGTTGATATAAATGTCAGGGGGTCTCAAAAATCAGCGACTAGGTCACCTACAAATGTTGTTTCGTTCGCTGATGATGTTCCTGTAGAAAGCTTTCTATCACGGATGCAACGTTTGAAAGGGTCTGATGTGAGGGCTGTTGATGAACGTGATGGTGTTAACGTTGGTGCAGATCTAAACATGGTAAGTGGTGCTCCATTTGCTGCTCCATATGGGTCTGATGTTGGGGCTACTGGTGGACGTGATACTTCTAGTGGCTTATATAATCTTTGTTCTGATGTAACAGTTAACGTGATTGATCCTTCTCCTAATGGGGAAACGATTGGGGCTGAATCAGTAGGAAATGAACAAGGGTTTGATGATGCCACGAGATCAGAACCTATGGTTAAGAAAGTAAATGAGATGAATGCTGATGGTGGTACGTCAACTAATGCTACGACTGATGCAAAGATGGAGAGGGGATCGATGTTAGATCAGGCGCACGTTTATGATACAAACGTGCAACAAATGGGTTCATTTTCAGCGGTACTTCATAATAAGATTGTTCAGAATAAGCCGAGTTCAAAGGTTGTGAAGATTTCAGAATTGCGATGTGAGGAGCATCTTGAGGGAGCTCGAATTGCAATCCCGTATGATGCTGTTGAAGCGATTGAATCACGTTTTGCGAACACGCTATATGGTCACTTTATTGGTAAACGGTTAGCTTTCCCGCTTGTGGAAAACTATGTTAAAAATATGTGGGCTCGATTTGGTTTGAAATGTGTTCAGCTTCATGAAGATTTTTTCCTTTTCCAATTTAATTCGCAAGAAGGAATGGAAGGAGTACTTGAAAATGGCCCGTGGTTGATTAGAAATGTGCCTATTTCCTTGAACATATGGTCGCCTACTAATGATTTGCAAAAGGCGGAGATCAAGAAAGCACCGGTGTGGGTTAAACTTCATCATGTGCCGGTTGTTGCTTATTCGGAGGTTGGTCTTAGTCTTATCACTACACAAATTGGTATACCTATTATACTAGATTCTTACACGAGTAATATGTGTGCTAACTCATGGGGTCAAAGCACCTATGCTCGTGCGCTTATTGAGGTTGTTGCTGATGTTGAGTTGTTAGATTCGATGGTAATTGTTGTTCCTAAAGGTCGTGATAAAGGTCATTCTCTAGTTACGATTGATATCGAGTACGAATGGAAGCTACCTAGATGCTCTACATGCTTGATTTTTTATCATATTAATGATAGGTGCCCGGAATTTCCCAAGGAAGTGGTCACTCATGCTACTAATGTTGTGGTAGATGATGGGTTTTAGGTGGTAAAGAACAAGAAAAATAAAAATAAGAAGAAGCCACCACAAGTTGCATGTATAAAATTAACTAAACCAACTCGTAATATTCAGTAGCGTAGTGTTGAGAGGGGTGAAACATCAAAAACGAATGCTCCGGGTCAGAAGCCTACGAAGACGATTTTGATGCTTAAGAAGGGTTTCTTGAATAACAACACCTTGAGTTCTGTATCTAAGACTAATCAAAAGGAGAAGAGCTCTCGTAACTCTTTTAGTGCCCTTTGGGACAGCATGGATGGAGGTACGGATTGGAAGGATGGTTGTAATAAAAGGAATGATTTAGTTAATGCTAGCGATAGTGAGGTTGAAGAAGTCATTTCGATTGATTATCGGCATGGTTCTCGTCAGCCTGATGTTCGCTCCAAGTGTTTGTCTTGATGTCATTTTATTTTCATTGTTCATGCACCTTTAGGTGGTTTTTCCCTATTGGTGTTATTTGTTTTGTAATTGTTTAGTGAGATCATATGGCATATCATATGATGTAGTGGTTGTTCAAGCAATTGCTTGAGGTTAATGTAGCATTGCAGCTACATTCCATTGTACTTCAACGCTTTTGGGAATATATTTTACCGGTGTCTTATCCCTTTTACCCAAAAAAAGATTAAGAGCAACATTGAAATCACCCATCAAAACCCATGGCTTATCACGCATAAGATAAGCATGAGCAGCAAGATCATTCCATAACATACAACGATCCACATAGTAGTTGGCAGCATACACAAAAGAAAAGAAAATGGTTTTCCGGTCAGCCCGAGTGTTAATCTGACAATGAATAACCTGTTCCGTTTGAGCCATAACACCAACATCAACCATATCATCATTCCAACCAACAATAATACGAGAACCTTTAGTACACAAGCTACCATTAGAAAGCCACTTCCATCTCCTACACACCTTACGACATGTATCATAAATAATAGATACATCAACATGAGACTCCAAAATAGCACAAACACTTAAATTATTCTCAGTAACCACCTGTCGAACCTCTCTCTGCTTAGGGACTGGTTCATGCCCCGTATATTCCAAGAAGAAATACTAAACATTAAAAACATTAACAACAGGAGTGCTTGCCCCTGATTGAGAATCATTCATAAGATTAGCCATCTCATCATAAACATTTTCCACATCCTCCTCATCATCAGAAACATTAACCTTAGATGTACCACTATCCTCCTTATTAAGAGTAGATAAAGCATCGTAGGGATTAGAAATCACAATAGGAGTAGCCTGCGGTGAATAAGCAGCCTTAGACACCAACGACCTATTTAGATTAGAAGTCGACCCATGCAAACCCTCACTATTCCTCCCTGGACCACCAGTGGGTGTATTAGATATATGAACATGAGATTTGCCTTTAACATTCTTACCATCAGCCTTCGGAGCATACACAAACTTCTTACCTGGTTGAACACCCCCTTTATTACTAACATTAGTTTTCTTCTTCCTGTTAACCACTTGCTGAAAACCATCATTAACATTTGCAGCTTCCTTTGTAACTACCACCATAGCCGGACACGACTCAATAGAATGCCCAAAAATCTTAAACTTATCACACCTAGGGGGTTTCCATTCATACTCCACCTTAATAGTAACCTTCGTAAAACCCGTACCATCAAATAATGGAATACCAACACTAATTGATTCACGTAGAGGAGCCCCAGAACTAACCTCAATAAGACATCTTGCAAAACTGCTACGGCCCCATGACTCCTTACACAGAGCACTAGTATAGGTATCTAGCATTATCGACCTCCCCAAATAAGATCCAAGGATACTTATACCTTCCTCATCAAACATTTCTAAAGGAACATCATGCAATTTAATCCAAACCGGAACACGGCTTAATTCCTCCTTTAGTAAACTGGTATTCATCGTCCATCTCTTAAGAATAATCGGATTATTCCTAATCATCCAAGGTCTACCCTCAAGAACACTTTTCAATCCAGTTCTTGAATCAAATTTGAAAAAGAAGAAACCTTTTGTGTTGGGAATAAATTATAGCCAGTCTACTTGAGCGCTGACAAGAGTAAAACAAGCGTTGACAGGAGTAAAACAAACGCTGACAGATCAAGCGCTGACAAGACAAAGTCAAGTGTTGATGCATTGAAGACAAGCACTGATGGATGGATATACTCTACGCGTTTATTGTATTCTAGATTACTTCTAGTAAAGATAGGAACAACAATGTATTTTCTATATTTATCTTTACCTAGAATAGTTGATACGTAGATTATTGTACAAGGTTTCTTATGTCTATAAAAGAAGACCTTTAGGTTATTGTTCAATATAAGTTTTCATACGTAAACTACTTTCATTGTAAGCAAGTTTGATATCATTAATCAAAGTGAAAGTTTGTTTAAATCTTGTGTGTTCTTGTTTAAGTGTTAATTCCGCATAACACTTAGATTGTCATATACATATACAAAGGTTTCTCTAAGTGTATTACTTGATCTAATCTCGTATACATAAAGCTAAATCGATCTAAGGTTGGGATCAACAAGTGGTATCAGAGCTTGTTGAGGAACTTTTGATCTTAAAGAACACAAGAACCCTAAAATCACCAAAACCCTAATTTTCTCAAAACCCTAATAACATCATGTCAAATCCAGAAGTACCCACCTCCTCCTCACCTTTACCAAACATCAAGATTCCCATGCTTGATGCTGCCAACTTTGAATTGTGATAATTCAACTTTGAGCAATATCTTGGGATCTATGACTACACATTCTAGGAGATTATTGAATATGGAAACACATTCAATAAAGTCCCAAAAGATTGATGATGCTATTGCTGGAAGAGCAGCTGTTGCTGGATGTTCAGAAGCGGATAAGAGAGAAAAGCCAGAGGATGGTAGAGCTGTGGCTGCTGAAGACATAGCAAAGAAAAGGGTTGATATGAAAACCCTAAATATTCTGAAACTCTCTTTGGGACAAGAGAACCAACATAAATATAGAGGTTATGAATCTGCTAAAGACCTTTGGGCAGCTCTTGAAGTTGCATATGGTGGCAATGAAGATACTAAGGAAGAGAAGAAGAAGCAACTCATGCATGATTATGCTGTCTTCAAGGCTCAACCTAATGAGAAGCTCAGTAGTGTGAGAAGCAGATTGCTTGACATTACAAGCAAATTGTCCTTCATGGGGACACAACTTGGTGATGTCGACATTAATGCCACTTTTCTTAAAAGTCTTGGTGAGGCATGGAAGATTGAGGCAAGATCTATACTTGCCAACAACACTCACAAAAGTTCTACTTTTGATGACATCTACTACAAACTGAGGCTGTTGGAAGATGAAACTCTTTTGGAGCATGGAAGCAAGTCTAACAACAGTAACATGGCCTTATTTTCTCATAGTGAAGGTCAATTCAATCAGAAGGACTCTTACATGCATCTAGTTACTAGATCATCATGTGTCAGCGCTGGAACATGTGGTATTAGAGCTTGTTGAGGAACTTTTGATCTTAAAGAACACAAGAACCCTAAAATCACCAAAACCCTAATTTTCTCAAAACCCTAAAAACATCATGTCAAATCCAGAAGTACCCACCTCCTCCTCACCTTTACCAAACATCAAGATTCCCATGCTTGATGCTGCCAACTTTGAATTGTGGAAATTCAACTTTGAGCAATATCTGTCAGCGTTGAGGAACTTTGATACCCTGTGGTTGCAAATATTTAGGTCTGGTCACGTTTCTGTCAGCATTGGAATTGGTCCTGTCAATGCTTGTTTTACTCTTGTCAGCGCTCAAGTAGACTGGCTATAATTTATTCCCAACAATCCTCCCCTAAACTTGATATCTACTCTAGTGATCAAGTTTCTGAATAATCATTAAGTACTAGGAGGAATCTTACAAACCTTCTCATATTGGTAATAAATAAATCTGATCAAATCTTTTGCCATGTCACTTGAATAATCAATTTCCAGCTGTGTGTTCTTCATCTTCTCCAAGACTTCCTTGGACATGAAATACTGACCATCCACAAGTAGATACTCACCAAACTTTGTAGAACTCAAATAATAAACACCAGCAGCTGAATACAATCTCCATTGAAGACCACTGAGATCATCTTCAAGATCCTTCCAAATAGAAGGATCCTCATCTTTTGGTCCACACATTCTCTTGAATGTGGACCACAGTTTTATTCCATTGACTGAAGTTGGTGCTTCAGTCTCATACATGGCCTCTAACAACCATCATAGGTCTACCAAGTCTTCTCTGTCAAAACTTGCAAACAAAGATATAAGAGTGGTAAAAGTGTGAACCTCTTTTCCATACCTGCCAATCTTCCAAAACCCACATTCATCTTCTTCATAGCTTACAATAGGGTTTTTGGAATCAAGTAGTAACACTTGTACCATATCTGAAGCTTCTAATGGTGAGAGCTCGAGGCTCTTTCTTATAACAGCTTCACTTGGATGTAATGGATCCATATCTTTGGGAAACTCAAGAGGAACTCCCTTTTTCACTGGTCTGGGAACAAACATTGCCTTCTTAAGCTCCATTTCCTCTGCAAGTTCTTCTTTTCTTTCATCAGAAAGAAGTCTTAGAGTGTTTGCTTACTGCACTCTAACCCAAATGGGATAAGCTCTACATTCCAACTCTTCAAATGTCAACCCAGTCAATTTCTTATAAGTCCACCCTGTTCCATGACATCTGAGCAGCATGAAGTACAACTCCTTTCTATCCCTTTTCAAATTTGAGAGAACATTGCTTGCTTTGTGTTTCAGAATGACCTTGCAATCCTTTTGTACTATGAGAAGAATCTCTAAACCCCATATCTGATCTGAAATGGTCAAGTGTGGATTCTCCATACACCTATCTTCCCAAGCATGGTACATCTGAACCACCTCTGGCATATCAAAATCAACCTGCAATTTCAACTCATTCAATTTCTCCTTGGCCAGCTCATCACCATACTCAAGTCTTTCTGGTTGTTCTATGATCATAACACTTGAGTCTGAACTAGCTCCATCACTTCCTTCTTGCTCTTCTGAAGTGACAACAAAAGGTGATTCTCTCACCTCCTTTCTTTCTTGTTCCACAATTTGTGCAGCCAACTTTCTATCAAACTCAATTTGTGCTGCATTCTTTTGAACAACCTCTTCTACCATAATACCCTTACCCTTATCTAATGGATCAATTGTTGGTAAGGTAGATGGTGATACCTGTGAAGAAACCTCCTTGATGATGGATGATGACTGGAATACATCAACCTCATTTGCAGGTCTGTCAACGCTCACTTTTGCCTTGTCAGCGCCCAAAATACTCATGTCAGCGTTCAAATCTGTCTTGTCAACGCCCAATGTACCTGTCTCAGCGCCTCTTGCAATTTCCTCCAACATGGCTGTAAATGACAAATTTAAGTTGGTAGGAGCAACTAGAGACATATCAAAACCTGTATATTTCTTCAAACTAGTAAGGGCTTCAGCTACGCCCAAAGATTCTTCATCATATGAATCTTTTCCACTCTCAACAAAAGGTTCTGTAGCAGCTTCATGTGAGCCTTTATCAGTCAAATTTACAGGTTCTGTAGCAGCTTCCTCCCCTTTGTAAGAATCCTCCTCAGATAAAAGGACCCTTGTCTGCCTTCTCCTTGATTTAGTTGTTTCCAAAATAACAATCCTCTCCCTCAATTGCTTGAGTTCAAGGCCTTGTGTGCTGACAACTTGTACCAAGTCTGCATTTTGCTTTTGCAAGCTCATGCAGACTGCCGTCAATTCCATCAAAGTCATTGGTTCCAATCTGACCTCATCTAAAATGGGTATTTGACCTCCCAAGTTATGTTGGGAATAAAATTAGTTAAGTAACTGGAACGCTGAGAAGAGGAAATTGGACGCTGACAAGAGTAAACGAGGCGCTGACAGATGAGACGCTGATAAGAATTATCAAGGCGTTGACAAGAAGAATCTCAAGACAAAGACAAGGACTAAATCTGCCAATGATGAATT
Organism: Glebionis coronaria; assembly: GCA_025667525.1. Taxonomy (NCBI): domain Eukaryota; kingdom Viridiplantae; phylum Streptophyta; class Magnoliopsida; order Asterales; family Asteraceae; genus Glebionis; species Glebionis coronaria. The sequence continues at coordinate 354,140,558 of CM046874.1, forward strand.
CTTCAAGCTGGTGGACAAAATATGAAGATAAGAATTCAGAATATATTTTTAATGTTTAAAAAGATTTAGTCAATAAGTTATGTTTATCTTATGTCTCTTCCTAAAATAATTTATGTTTGCTTTTTGTACAAGGCTCCTTAAACCTATAAAAGGAGGCCTTAGGGTTAGAAATAAAACACATATCACATACACCTCTTCCACATATCTCATAACACTTTCATTGTAATCTTTCATTGTTATTATTAATCAAAGTGAAAGTTTGGTATTCATATATATTCTGTTTGTTCTTCGTTCTGAGTATTAGTTTCCGCATAATACTTAGATTGTTGAATACACAAAGTTTCTCTACGTGTTATACTTGATCTAATATCGATAACACAAAGCTAAATCGATCTAAGTTTGGGATCAACAAGTGGTATCAGAGCTTGTTGAGAAACTTTGATTTGAAGAACGAGATCCAATATCGTGAGGTGAACCAAGCTAAGGAAGAAGGTGAAGAAGAATCTGATGATGTTTTCAGTTAAGGCCACGTCTACTTCAAATTCCACAAGTTCCAATTCATCTTCATGTTCTGGGAGTGAGGTATGTGATAACTCTTCTTGTAGGTTAAATACTGAAAGACTTAACAAAGAGGTTTTAAGATTGTTAGGAGATGTGAGTACTGAGAGATGCAAGTTGTCTAACTATCAAATTGCTCTCACTCAAACTGAAAAGACAGTTTCTGAGTATAAGAAAATGGAATTTGACCTAAAAGATAAAATAAATATCTTAAAACATGATTTAAATCAAAGTAATGATATTAGAAACATCATGAATAGGGTTAATGGTGAATTACAGGCTAAGTTAGATGAGGCTATAAAAAATAAGGATAATGTAGACCTTAAAATTCAGAGATTTGATAAAGCCTCACAAACCCTAGAAAATGTGTTAGTGAACAAAGGGATTCTAGGGATATGTCTGGGATTGGGTTGAAAGAATATGTGGTTGTTCCACCACCAGCTGGAGACTTCTATGGTGTCCATAGAAAGGATCTCTCTTGGACTGGTATTCCAGAACTCCAAGAAGAGGAATTTATTCCTCCACCTAGAGTTCTCTCTCCAGTTGAGGAATATCAACAAAAGGTTATTGACCTAGAAGAGTGGAAGAAGGCCAACCCCACTTTGTTTGTTAAGGGTGGGATGCTTAGTGAGAGTCCATATGTGCCTACACCCATTGAGAGTCCAGTAGTATCTAAACCTATCACTGTGACCAATTCCATTACTGGAAAAGCTGTTAATCTTGGCTCCCCAATTAAGAAACAACCTAGTGTTAAATATGCTGAAATGTATAGGAAACCTAGGTCACTCAAAAGCCAAGAAAGTGTTAATGGGACAGGGTTTTATCAGTCTAAGCCTAAATTTGTGTCCAAAAAGGCTTGTTACTCATGCGAGAGCTTCTCACATTTGGCCTATAATTGTGTGAGTGGATACAATTCATTCGTTGACAATAGGTCATCCAATGTTAACCATAGACCTTTTGTCCACACTAGACCACAGGCTACTAGACCAGCTCCTTTCTTCTCTAAGGCAGCTAATACCCATGGACAAAGGCCCTTTCAAAAGACCAACACCTGGTCAAACAGACAGTATGTTCCTGTAGCAAACCCTAATTTAGGCGCTGACAAGAACAAATTCAGCGCTGCCACGAACAAATTCAGCGCTGACAGAAACAAATTCAGCGCTGCCAGGAACAAATTCAGCGCTGACAGAAACAAATTCAGCGTTGACAGGAACAAATGCAACGCTGACAGCTCTAAGTTTGGTATGAGACCTTATTTTAGACCATATAAACAAAGATACTTGGTTAATAAGGGTCAAGGGTCTAAAGCATCATCCCATTTAACTTGGAAACCTAAACAAGAGCAAAACTCTAATTTCAATGGTATTTCAATGACTTGCAATAGATTTAAATATCTTGAGAAGGTCATTACTAGACTCATTAGAACAAATTGGGTGATTAGGTCCCAAAGGGATGAACAGGGATTTATGGTAAAGAATAAGTCCACTCTAGTTGAACAACTAGACAGATCCACTTCTGATAAAGCTTGGATCTCCAAAGAAAACTAATTTGTTTTCTTTTTGAGCAGCCTATCCAAAAGCAGGTTAATGATCAAGGATATTAGGATAGTGGATGCTCAAGGAACATGCATTGTTGGTCTTTCCACTGATATTATTTTTATCCACTAACATGTTATCTCTACCCATTATCATGGGATAGGGTAGCCTCTGTTGGTGTGTATTTTTTTGTGGTTTATGTCTAACTATGCAGGAAAGTGGAGCTACATTTGGATGGATACAAAATTGCAAACTTTTATTTATGATTGTTGGAGTGTTTATATTCCTATCTTGAGATAAAATTTTGGTTCTTCAAATATAATGATTTGTATGCTTCTGTTAAGGGGAGGTAAACCTCTAGGTTTTTGGGTACTCTTAGAGCACTCTTGCACAATTCTAGATTGTGTCTACTGGTGAGTGGGGGTTAGAAATAATGAAGGCTCTTTCCTTATGAAATTGTTGGAATTTCTAAACCTCGAGGCACTGTAGCATGCACGTAGTTTATTTTGCATGCATGTTGCCAAGACTTTTGACCTAGAATTGGGTGTGGTCGTATGGGTGACTTGGGGTAGATATATTTTTGGGTTACTTGGGGAGTTGCAAAGGTTTTATATGAGTTAACTTTCTATTTGGGGCATTTGTGAACAAAGGACTCTAGAGTTCATGTGTGTCTATCATGCTTTTGCATGAGTGTATGCATGAACAGTGTTTTTCACTCTTGCTTATTAGAGACTAGTTAGTTTCCTTAGGATTATTACCTTTGTTTATGTTCTAACTAAAGTTTTCCATTCTCAAGTCCATTTTATGCTATGACATCTTAGCTGGTGTCATTGATAAACTTCTTTATAGTCCCAAAATGTTTCATCACCCTTTTATTTTTCAATTTTTTGGATATCTGGAAGCCTAATGATCATTGAGATGTTTTTCCTAGTGATTGACATCTAGTAGCAGCAGAGATCACTTTCACAAGGGTGTATAGTGTTATGGAGATGGCTGAGACTATTGGCACTACCTTTAATGCAGTTCAAGTCAGTCTTATCATCAGTAAGTCCATCCCCATGTCCTATGAATCAACATTGAGGATTCATTTCCCGAATGTGGATGAGGACAGTATGAAACCTTTGACATTAATGGAATTGACTAAAATCTATATTAGCTTGTAAAAGCATAATATAGAAATGGTACAAATTGTCAAGTAATAAAGAAAGCTCCAAAGACACTACAGGTACTGACGATGATTAAGACCAAGTGAAGGCTGACTATACAAGGGATTTGAGTGATTGACTTTTCGAGATTTATTATTACTCAAATTCAGGGATAAGTATATTTGTAAGAATCCTCTCTGTATGTTTTATTTTATTCAGAAACATGATTACTAGAGTAGATATCAAGTTTAGGGGAGGATTGTTGGGAATAAAATTAGTTAAGAAACTGGAACGCTGACAAGAGGAAATTGGACGCTGACAAGAGTAAACGAGGCGCTGACAGATGAGACGCTGATAAGAATTATCAAGGCGTTGACAAGAAGAATCTCAAGACAAAGACAAGGACTAAATCTGCCAATAATGAATTCTTCAAGCTGGTGGACAAAATATGAAGATAAGAATTCATAATATATTCTTAATGTTTAAAAAGATTTAGTCAATAAGTTATGTTTATCTTATGTCTCTTCCTAAAATAGTTTATCTTAGCTTTTTGTACAAGGCTCCTTAAACCTATAAAAAGAGGCCTTAGGGTTAGAAATAAAACACATCTCACATACACCTCTTCCACATATCTCATAACACTTTCATTGTAATCTTTCATTGTTATTATTAATCAAAGTGAAAGTTTGGTATTCATATATTCTGTTTGTTCTTCGTTCTGAGTATTAGTTTCCGCATAATACTTAGATTGTTGAATACACAAAGTTTCTCTACGTGTTATACCTGATCTAATCTCGATAACACAAAGCTAAATCGATCTAAGTTTGAGATCAACAAGTTAGATTCATTGGGCATGGATGAGGTCTTAATTATGGTAGGACTGCCTTGGCCAGCTTCTAAGCCAGAACCAATAGTCCCAGCCTCATCCATAGCACCAACCACACTTGTGATGGTGGTTCTCTCTGCTACATGGCTAGGACAACTAGAGGAGAACACTCTAGTAGTCCTTTGGCGTTTTTGTAACCTATATTGTGTTGGGGGAGAAGAAGATGTAGATTGGGTGGATGTGGGTTGGTTAAAGGGTGTTTGGGTCTGTGAAGGATTTTTGTCAACGTTTGAAATAGGCACATCAACGCCAACATTTAACGTGTCAGCGTCGAAGGGTTCTTGGTCAATTTTCATATGTTGTGGTGAAGGTAAAGGTTCAGGTATTGGGTCAATCTGGGGTTGGGGGTCTGGTTGGGGTTGAGCTGCTTCAATGACAGCAATCATAGCTGGGGTTAGAGGTAGGTTACGATGTGGGGGTAAGTTCATCTTCATAAAAATTGCTTTCTTTTGCACAGGGATCTCATAAAAATCATCATGATCCCTTGTGCAGTAACCTTGGACATCAAAAACCATTTGTAAAAATCTGGGATAAGCTAAAGTCATTTTGTTCCCTTTATTTTTACACATGCCCTAAAAATCATTTTGGAATAAATAAATTTTTGCCCAGTAGCAATGCACACAATAGCACTTGCAATAGATCTATTGATCTCATTGTGTGCAGTGCACTCGGGACTTAAACATTGTAGGAGGACATGTATTAGGTACTTACAGGCTGGGGGAAACTCTTGTTTATGATATTTATTTAAAGTTCCTTCATCAGGAAAAGGATAAACCAAAGCCCTTAGTCCTTGTTCTATGTCAGTAATGGGAAGGGTGGTTATACCATCAGCATCATCAAGATGCAAAGCTTGGCGTACCAAAGCTTCAGTAACCACCCATGTTCTCCCATGAAGAATAGAAGATAATGTAGTCACTCTATTAACTATTGAGGAACTAACAATGTTCCAAAACTGTTTAATATGTGTGATAGGAATGAGTGGAGCATGAGAAAGAGCATACCTAAGTGGGGATGCGTTCAAATACGCCACCATTTGTGTGTATTGGGGAAACAGAGTATCATCAGCTTCAAGATACGCGACCATGTTGTGTTGACTTCTGAACCCCAATTCCAAATCAGATGGTTTAAACTTTGGTGCCATTGTTAAAAGCTGTTTGAATGATTGAGAAAGATGAAGTTTATAGGAGAAAATTGTGTTAGACAAGAATAATAGGTACCCTGTTTAAAATAGGAGCCAAATATATAGGAGAAGAAAATGCATGTGATTGGCCTAAAAATAGGCAAGTATTTTCAAAATGAAATCATGAAAATATTGAAAAAGAATAAGTTTATCTCATGCATTAAATGAAAGTTATCTGCTCCCAAAATTACGGCCTAAAAATATGTCAAAAAGTAACAACTGGGTAGGTCCCATTGAGTGTCAACTGTCAAAAATAACCCATCAACGCCCAACGACTATATTCTTGTCAACGTTAGCCAAAGTCATGTCAGCGTCTAAATTGGTCACAACAACGCTTGGAAAAATACTTGTCAGCGTCCAAAAATAAAAATTTATAAAAATGAAAAATGACCTTAACAAAGTAATTTATCCTAGAGAAGAGAACCAAAAGTTGATAATTATTATAGGGCGGCAAGCACTGTCCAGTTATGCACACTTGCTTATGCAAGATAGACATAACAGTCCTCTAGTGTCCCTTGCTAACCAAAATTCTTAACAACTAAGTTACCTTATAAAATTCCTTGTTACTCCCAGGTAAATCCCATGACAAAATCATTCCCAAGTCTCCCAGCAGACCACAACCAATTCTAGGCCAAAAATGTCTTGGCAGCATGCATAGTATATCAACTTTGCATGCTACAGTGCCTCATGATTTAGTAAAACTAACTCATACTCACCTGTGGACACAATCTAGAATTGTGATAAGAGTATCATAAGGATACCCAAACATCCTAAAGGTTCCTAAAACCGCTCATTAAACAGTGATACACAAGTTACCAAAAATATTCATGAACATAAAAAATTTATGTCAAGATAGGAATGAAAAATTCCAACCATCATCCATAAATAAAAACATGTCCAAATGCTTCTCCAATTATCCATAAGCAACTCTGTATCCAGTGGTATACTTCTAACACCACTTGCACATTTAGATTGAAAACCACAAAATTAACATTGTTGCTGACAACGCCCGGATAACACATGACAGCGTTGAGGAAAGCTTTGTCAGCGTTAGACAAATATATTGCTGACAACGTCACAAAAACACTTATCAGCGTTCAAGCAACCTTTGTCAGTGTTAGAAAAATATAGTGGAAAATCTAAATCCTCAGAAAGACCAATAACAATGCATTATCCTGTACATACTTTTACAAAAAGACTCCAAAACACATATTATGTGAGATTGATCATTCCAATACTTGTTACCAAGTATTGAAACCTCCCAGCATCAAAAGGTTTAGTTAGTAAATCTGACACATTCTCTTCTGTGTCAACCCTATCTGGTTGTATTAAACCCTTTTCAAAACAATCTCTTATAAAATGGTGTCTAATTTCTATGTGTTTAGTTTTAGAATGATGTACAAGATTCTTAATAATTCATAGTGTGCTGTTATTGTCAACAAATATCTTGGTATGCATGAAATTATACCCATAGTCTAACAGCTGGTTCTGAATCCACAAAACTTGTCCACAACAAGTAGCTGTAGCCACATACTCTGCTTCAGTTGTAGAATTAGCCACCACTGTTTGTTTCTTGCATTGCCAAGATATCAACCTGCTCCCAAGAAACTGACATCCACCAGTTGTGGATTTCCTATCAAACTTATCACCTCCATAGTCACTGTCTGAATATGCAATCAGCTCCAATGGTGAATCCTTTGGGTACCACAAACCAAGACCAGGATAGCATCTTAGGTACCTAAAGATCCTCTTGACAGCATAAAGGTGACATTCTTTGGGAGTCACTTGATGGCGTGTACAAGCACACACAGCAAACATGATGTCAGGTCTAGAGGCTGTAAGATACATCAATGAACCAATCATTGATCTATAGTGCCTGACATCAACATCCTTTCCATCTCCAATCTTTCCCCAAGGGTGTTCTCTATCCATAAGAGTAGTAGCCCTCTTTTCATGTGGAGAAAAGCCAAACTTCTTCAAGATCTCTGCCACATATTTATCATGGGAGATAAAGATACCATCTTCTTTCTGCTGAACTTGTAAACCAAGAAAGAAGTTCATCTCCCCCATAGCACTCATCTTGAATTTGTCTGTCATAAGCTTGGAGAAATCCTCACTCATCTTTGGATCAGTAGACCCAAAAGTGATGTCATCAACATAGACCTGAACAAGCAATACATCCCTACCTTTCTTCTTTGTAAATAGTGTCTGATCTATGGTGCCCCTCTTGAATCCATTTTCCACTAAATAAGTAGACAAAGTACCATACCATGCTCTTGGGGCTTGATGAAGTCCATACATAGCCTTCTTGACTCTATACACCTTGTCTGGATTCTCTGGATCCTCAAAACCAGGAGGCTGCATCACATATACCTCCTCAACAATTGCTCCATAGAGGAAGGTACTCTTGACATCCATTTGATTGACAGTGAAGCCCATACAGGATGCATAGGCTAAAAAGATCCTAATATCTTCAATCCTTGCAACTGGTGCAAAGACCTCCTCATAGTCTATCCCCTCCTCTTGTGTATATCCCTGAGCCACAAATCTTACCTTGTTTCTGACCACAATACCTCTTTCATCTCTCTTGTTTCTTAGAACCCATCTTGTCCCAATAGGTCTGACATATCTAGGACAATCAACCAGCTCCCAAACATCCTGAATTGCAAATTGGTGAAGCTCATCCTGCATTGCTTCCACCCAACTTGGTTCTTTGAGAGCATCAAATATCTTCTTGGGTTCCTTTTGTGACAGAAAACAGGCAAACAAACATGCTTGCACAAGAGGGGTATCAACCTTCTTGTGAATATTGGCAATAAATACACCAAGACCTTGATGAGACCTACTAGTCTGAACATGAGTCATAATATCACCAATGATTTGAGAAGTGGGGTGATTCTTCATAGTAGAAGTGAGAACTCCTCCTTCAAAAAGTCTGGTGTCTTCAACCTCATTCTCCAAGTTGCCAATATCTTCTTCAGACTCTCTTTCATCAACATGAGGATGAACCTCTTCATATAAATTGGAAGGTTCACCCTGTTCAAAAGTAGAAGAGAAAAGATGTGCAAAAGTGTTGTCAACGCCTGAACCTTGGTTGTCAGCATGTGGGCTAACAACGCTTGAACTGTTGTTGTCTACGTCTGAGCCATCAACGTCTGAATCGGACTTGTCAGCGCTAGATTTGCCTTTGTCAGTGCCTGAAGGACCATGCATGTTTGTATCTCGTGGTACTTGGGGACCACCATTATCTTTTCCAGCAGCAGCAGCAGCAAAAGCATCTGTCCATATGGGAATTGTGACATACTCTTGTATAGGAGATGGCTTTTCTGCTTGTGATCCAACCTTTTTATGAACCTGTGTACCTGAAACATCAACAACTTGTTCTTCCACAACATTTGAAGTTACCTTCAAAATGTCTGGATTAGTGACAGGCATATAATTTAAAGTACTTGATAAAGGTTCCAAGTCAAACAACCAATTTGGACCACTTTCAGGATCACTAGGTCTATTCTCTAAAAACCTAACATGTACTCTTTCAAGTATACGTTTTTCCTTTTTAAGATAAACCCTATATCCCGTGATCTGCACTGAATACCCCATGAAATAGCCTTCATCACCTTTTGCACTAAATTTACCTAAGGCATCACTAGTATCTAAAACAACTACATGACAACCAAAAGGTCTGAGAAAACCAATATTAGGGTTTCTTCCCCAAAGTAACTCATAAGGTGTTTTGTTCTGTATTTTGTTGACCAATGCTCTATTTTGAACATAGAAAGCTGTATTAATAGCCTCAGCCCAGAAAGCTATAGGGAAATGAGCATCAGCCAACATTGTTCTGGCTGCTTCAATTAGGGTTCTATTTTTCCTCTCAGCAACCCCATTTTGCTGTGGGGTTCTGGCAACACTAAATTGCCTAGTAATTCCTTTCCTGGCACAAAAATAATCTAACACTTTATTCCTAAATTCACCACCATTATCACTCCTAAGCATTTTGACTTCATTGCCAGTCTTCTTCTCAATCAAAAATACGTTTTCAAAACGCAAGTTCTTGGTGAGAAGTGTTCCTTTGCCTGTGATAGTACCATATCCGCCTCCAAAGTAAACCTTATCACCATCCTTAATGGGACTGAAGTTAGTAAGATAATCTTCCTTCCCTGTCATGTGCCTTGAGCATCTACTGTCCCAATATCCGTAATCATTAACCTGTTTTTGAATGCCCTGCACATAAAGAAAACAAGTTAGTTTTCTTTGGGAACCCAAGCCTTAGCAGACTTGGATTCATCTGGTTGTTCAATAAGAACAGACTTAGTTCTCATAAAAACCCCATTTTCATCCTTCTTTGGATGAAATACCCAATTAACCCCAATAGGCTTTGTAATGACCTTTGTAATGTAATTAAATCTATTGCAGGTCATTGAAATCCCAGTATCATTAGGGTTTTGATCTTTCTTTGGTCTCCATGTCAAGCTTGAAGAAGCCTTTGACACCTTACCCTGTGGTTGCAAATATTTAGGTCTGGTCACGTTTCTGTCAGCGTTGGAATTGGTCTTGACAACGCTGAAATTACCCTTGTCAGCGTTGAACCTAGGGTTTGCTACAGAAGCCCATTGCCTGTTAGACCAAGTATTTGTCTTTTGAAATGGTCTTTGTCCATGAGTGTTAGACCCTCTAGTGAAGAATGGGGCAGGTCTAACAACTTGTGGACTTTGCTGCACACAAGGTTTGGGTCTGACAACGTTTGACTTTCTAACAACGTTGACATTGGAAGCGTTGACACACTTATATGCTAAATGTGAAAAGCTACCACAAATGTAACAGGCTTTTCTAGACACAACCCTAGGTCTAGAAGAGAAGAAGCCTGTTCCATCATTGCTAACTTGGCTCTTAGGAGACCTAGTATTCCTATACATCTCTGCATACTTAATGCTAGGTTGTCTAACAGTGTTTGAGCCAAGGTCAACAGCCTTACCAGTGATTGGGTTTGTAACTTTAATGAGGGTAGACTCATTAGGACTTTCACATAACAAGCCACCCTTAACAAATAAGGTAGGGTTGGATTTCTTCCATTCATTCAAGTCAGTAAACTTCTGTTGATACTCTTCAACTGGGGTAACAACTCTTGGTGGAGGAATGAATTCCTCCTCTTGGAGTTCTGGCAAACTAGTCCAAGATAGGTCCTTTTGTTGGACACCATAGAATCACCAGCTGGTGGTGGAACCACAGAGTAGTCTTTCATCCCAATCCCAGTCATGTCCTTAGGATCCCTTTGTTTACTCACACATTCTCCTAGGGTTTGTGTGGCCTTATCAAATCTTTGAATTTTAAGGCCAACATTATCTTTATTCTTAATGGCCTCATCTAAGCCTGTAACTCACCATTAACCCTTTCCATGATACTCCTAATATCATTACTAGCATTCAACTCATGTTTTAAGATACTTATTTTATCTTTTAAGTCAAATTCCATTTTCTTGTATTCAGAAACTGTCTTCTTAGTTTGAGTGAGAGCTAGTTGGTAATTAGACAGTTTGCATCTTTCAGTACTCACATCATCTAATAATCTTAACACCTCTTTGTTAAGTTTCTCAGTATTTAGCCTACAACCCTTACTACAAAAATCATCATTGTATACCTCATTATCAGATGAATAGGAGGAGTGTGCCATGAGAGCATATTGAACATGCTCTTCTTCTTCTATCTCAGCAACCAAAGCTTTATCCTCTTCCACATCCTTAGCCAAATAGCTCCAATCCCATCCCATGCCATCAATTCCTTGAACTGCAACCATGGCCTTAGGATCCTGAGCCTTAACAATTTGGCTTGAAGGTTTGCCAGCATCAGATCTTCTAGGAGATCTGCATTCCCTCATGAAGTGCCCCATACGATGACAGTTGTAGCACTCAACTTTGGATTTATCAAATCCAGCTGTGTCCTTTGCATTGAAGGTCATCTTCTTCTTAAACCTTCTGTTCCACCTGTTTGCTCTTATACTAGCAAGAGCCATGTTCCACTTAATATCCATCTCTTCCAAGTGCTCATCACTTATCTGCTCAAGGTCCTCATATGTAATCACTGAACCATTGGGCAAAGAAGCAATATAAGCACATACAGTATCAAGATCCAAACCAGCAGGTTTAACTCTTGGTGAGTCATTTTTGTATGTGTCAGCGTCCATGTATGAGACGTTGACAAGACATGTTCTAGCGCTGACACATGATGATCTAGTAACTGGATGCATGTAAGAGTCCTTCTGATTGAATTGACCTTCACTATGAGAAAAGAAGGCCATGTTACTGTTGTTAGACTTGCTTCCATGCTCCAAACGAGTTTCATCTTCCAACAGCCTCAGTTTGTTGTAGATGTCATCAAAAGTAGAACTTTTGTGCGTGTTGTTGGCAAGTATAGATCTTGCCTCAATCTTCCATGCCTCGCCAAGACTTTTAAGAAAAGTGGCATTATTGTCGACATCACCAAGTTGTGTCCCCATGAAGGAGAATTTGCTTGTAATGTCAAGCAATCTGCTTCTCACACTGCTGAGGTTCTCATTAGGTTGGGCCTTGAAGACAACATAATCATGCATGAGTTGCTTCTTCTTCTCTTCCTTAGTATCTTCATTGCGACCATATGCAACTTCAAGAGCTGCCCAAAGGTCTTTAGCATATTCATAACCTCTGTACTTATGCGGGTTCTCTTGTCCCAAAGAGAGTTTCAGAATATTTAGGGTTTTCATATCAACCCTTTTCTTTGCTATGTCTTCAGCAGCCACAGCTCTACCATCCTCTGGCTTTTCTCTCTTATCCGCTTCTGAACATCCAGCAACAGCTGCTCTTCCAGCAATAGCATCAGCAATCTTTTGGGCTTTATTAAATGTGTTTCCATATTTAATAATCTCCCAGAGTGTGTAGTCATAGATCCCCAGATATTGCTCAAAGTTGAATTTCCACAATTCAAAGTTGGCAGCATCAAGCATGGGAATCTTGATGTTTGGTAAAGGTGAGGAGGAGGTGGGTACTTCTGGATTTGACATGATGTTGTTAGGGTTTTGAGAAAATTAGGGTTTTGAGAAAATTAGGGTTTTGGTGATTTTAGGGTTCTTGTGTTCTTTAAGATCAAAAGTTCCTCAACAAGCTCTGATACCACTTGTTGATATGAGCTTGTTGTACAGGATAATGCATATATTTTTTTTTTAGAACGGCAATTTTTACAACTCACACAATTATCTCACAATTTTTATCTCACATGTCTCCACCGAGACTTGAACCCACAACCTTTAGGTTAGAGGGCAACTCACATACCGCTAGACCAAGAGGCCTTTGGTGGATAATGCATTGTTATTGGTCTTTCTGAGGATTTAGATTTTCCACTATATTTTTCTAACACTGACAAAGGTTGCTTGAACGCTGATAAGTGTTTTTGTGACGTTGTCAGCAATATATTTGTCTAACGCTGACAAAGGTTTCCTCAACGCTGTCATGTGTTATCGGGGCGTTGTCAGCAACAATGTTAGTTTTGTGGTTTTCAATCTAAATGTGCAGGTGGTGTTAGCAGTATACCATTGGATACAGAGTTGCTTATGGATCATTGGAGAAGCATTTGGACATGTTTTTATTTATGGATGATGGTTGGAATTTTTCATTCCTATCTTGACATAAATTTTTTATGTTCATGAATATTTTTGGTAACTTATGTATCACTGTTTAAGGGGAGGTTTTAGGAACCTTTAGGATGTTTGGGTATCCTTATGATACTCTTATCACAATTCTAGATTGTGTCCACAGGTGAGTATGAGTTAGTTTTACTAAATCATGAGGAACTGTAGCATGCAAAGTTGATATACTATGCATGCTGCCAAGACATTTTTGGCCTAGAATTGTTGTGGTCTGCTGGGAGACTTGGGAATGATTTTGTCATGGGATTTACCTGGGAGTAACAAGGAATTTTATAAGGTAACTTAGTTGTTAAGAATTTTGGTTAGCAAGGGACACTAGAGGACTATTATGTCTATCTTGCATAAGCAAGTGTGCATAACTGGACAGTGCTTGCCGCCCTATAATAATTATCAAATTTTGGTTCTCTTCTCTAGGATAAATTACTTTGTTAAGGTCATTTTTCATTTTTATAAATTTTTATTTTTGGACGCTGACAAGTATTTTTCCAAGCGTTGTTGTGACCAATTTAGACGCTGACATGGCTTTGGCTAACGTTGATAAGAATATAGCCGTTGGGCGTTGATGGGTTATTTTTGACCGTTGACAGTCAATGGGACCTACCCAGTTGTTACTTTTTGACATATTTTTAGGTCGTAATTTTGGGAGCAGATAACTTTCATTTAATGCATGAGATAAACTTATTCTTTTTCAATATTTTCATGATTGCATTTTGAAAATACTTGCCTATTTTTGGGCCAATCACATGCATTTTCTTCTCCTATATATTTGGCTCTTATTTTAAACAGGGTACCTATTATTCTTGTCTAACACAATTTTCTCCTATAAACTTCATCTTTCTCAATCATTCAAACAGCTTTCAACAATGGCACCAAAGTTTAAACCATCTGATTTAGAATTGGGGTTCAGAAGTCAACACAACATGGTCACGTATCTTGAAGCTGATGATACTCTGTTTCCCCAATACACGCAAATGGTGGCGTATTTGAACGCATCCCCACGTAGGTATGCTCTTTCTCATGCTCCACTCATTCCTGTCACACATATTAAACAGTTTTGGAACACTGTTAGTTCCTCAACAGTTAATAGAGTGACTACATTATCTTCTATTGTTCATGGGAGAACATGGGTGGTTACTGAAGCTTTGGTACACCAAGCTTTGCATCTTGATGATGCTGATGGTATAACCACTCTTCCCATTACTGACATAGAACAAGGACTAAGGGCTTTGGGTTATCCTTTTCCTGATGAAGGAACTTTAAATAAATATCATAAACAGGAGTTTCCCCCAGCCTGGAAGTACCTATTACATGTCCTCCTACAATGTTTGAGTCCCAAGTGCACTGCACACAATGAGATCAATAGATCTATTGCAAGTGCTATTGTGTGCATTGCTACTGGGCAAAAATTTAATTATTACAAAATGATTTTTGAGGTCATGTGTAAAAATAAAGGGAACAAAATGACTTTAGCTTATCCCAGATTTTTACAAATGGTTTTTGATGTCCAAGGTTACTGCACAAGGGATCATGATGATTTTTATGAGATCCCTGTGCAAAAGAAAGCAATTTTTATGAAGATGAACTCACCCCCACATTGTGACCTACCTATAACCCCAGCTATGATTGCTGTCATTGAAGCAGCTCAACCCCAACCAGACCCCCAACCCCAAATTGACCCAATACCTGAACCTTTACCTTCACTACAACATATGCAAATTGCCAAGAACCCTTCGACGCTAACACGTTAAATGTTGGCGTTGATGTGTCTATTTCAAACGTTGACACAAATCCTTCACAGACCCAAACACCCTTTAACCAACCCATATCCACCCAATCTACATCTTCTTCTCCCCCAACACAATATAGGTTACAAAAACACCAAAGGACTACTGGAGTGTTCTCCTCTAGTGGTCCTAGCCATGTAGCAGAGAGAACCACCATCACAAGTGTGGTTGGTGCTATGGATGAGGCTGGGACTATTGGTTCTGGCTTAGAAGTTGGCCAAGGCAGTCCTACCATAATTAAGACCTCATCCATGCCCAATGAATCTAACTTGGGAGGTCGAATACCCATTTTAGATGAGGGCAGATTGGAACCAATGACTTTGATGGAATAGACGGCAGTCTGCATGAGCTTGCAAAAGAAAAATGTATACTTGGTACAAGTTGTCAACACACAAGGCCTTGAACTCAAGCAATTGAGGGAGAGGATTGTTATTTTGGAAACAGTTGAATCCAGGAGAAGGCAGACAAGGGTCCTTTTATCTGAGGAGGATTCTTACAAAGGGGAGGAAGCTGCTACAGAGCCTGTTAATTTGAGTGATAAAGGCTCTCATGAAGCTGCTACAGAACCCTTTGTTGAGAGTGGAAAAGATTCATATGATGAAGAATCTTTGGGCGTAGCTGAAGCCCTTACTGGTTTGAAGAAACATACAGGTTTTGATATGTCTCTAGTTGCTCCTACCAACTTAAATTTGTCATTTACAACCATGTTGGAGGAAATTACAAGAGGCGCTGAGACAGGTACATTGGGCGTTGACAAGACAGATTTGAACGCTGACATGAGTATTTTGGGCGCTGTAAAGGCAAAAGTGAGCGTTGACAGACCTGCAAATGAGGTTGATGTATTCCAGTCATCATCCATCATCAAGGAGGTTTCTTCATAGGTATCACCATCTACCTTACCAACAATTGATCCATTAGATAAGGGTAAGGGTATTATGGTAGAAGAGGTTGTTCCAAAGAATGCAACACAAATTGAGTTTGATAGAAAGTTGGCTGCACAAATTGTGGAACAAGAAAGAAGGGAGGTGAGAGAATCACCTTTTGTTGTCACTTCAGAAGAGCAAGAAGGAAGTGATGGAGCTAGTTCAGACTCAAGTGTTATGATCATAGAACAACCAGAAAGACTTGAGTATGGTGATGAGCTGGCCAAGGAGAAATTGAATGAGTTGAAATTGCAGGTTGATTTTGATATGCCAGAGGTGGTTCAGATGTACCATGCTTGGGAAGATAGGTGTATGGAGAATCCACACTTGACCATTTCAAATCAGATATGGGGTTTGGAGATTCTTCTCAGAGTACAAAAGGATTGCAAGGTCATTCTGAAACACAAAGTAAGCAATGTTCTCTCAAATTTGAAAAGGGATAGAAAGGAGTTATACTTCATGCTGCTCAGATGTCATGGAACAGGGTGGACTTATAAGAAATTGATTGGGTTGACATTTGAAGAGTTGGAATGTAGAGCTTATCCCATTTGGGTTAGAGTGCAGGAAGCAAACACTCTAAGACTTCTTTCTGATGAAAGAAAAGAAGAACTTACAGAGGAAATGGAGCTTAAGAAGGCAATGTTTGTTCCCAGACCAGTGAAAAAGGGAGTTCCTCTTGAGTTTCCCAAAGATATGGATCCTTTACATCCAAGTGAAGCTGTTATAAGAAAGAGCCTCAAGCTCTCACCATTAGAAGCTTCAGATATGGTACAAGTGTTACCACTTGATTCCAAAAACCCTATTGTAAGCTATTAAGAAGATGAATGTGGGTTTTGGAAGATTGGCAGGTATGGAAAAGAGGTTCACACTTTTACCACTCTTATATCTTTGTTTGCAAGTTTTGACAGAGAAGACTTGGTAGACCTATGGAGGTTGTTAGAGGCCAAGTATGAGACTGAAGCACCAACTTCAGTCAATGGAATAAAACTGTGGTCCACATTCAAGAGAATGTGTGGACCAAAAGATGAGGATCCTGCTATTTGGAAGGATCTTGAAGATTATCTCAGTGGTCTTCAATGGAGATTGTATTCAGATGCTGGTTTTTATTATTTGAGTTCTACAAAGTTTGCTGAGTATCTACTTGTGGATGGTCAGTATTTCATGTCCAAGGAAGTCTTGGAGAAGATGAAGAACACACAGCTAGAAATTGATTATTCAGGTGACGTGGCAAAAGATTTGATCAGATTTATTTATTACCAATATGAGAAGGTTTGTAAGATTCCTCCTAGTACTTAATGATTATTCAGAAACTTGATCACTAGAATAGATATCAAGTTTAGGGGAGGATTGTTGGGAATAAATTATAGCCAGTCTACTTGAGCGCTGACAAGAGTAAAACAAGCGTTGACAGGACCAATTCCAACGCTGACAGATCAAGCGTTGACAAGACAAAGTCAAGCGTTGATGCATTGAAGACAAGCACTGATGGATGGATATACTCTACGCGTTTATTGTATTCTAGATTACTTCTAGTAAAGATAGGAACAACAATGTATTTTCTATATTTATCTTTACCTAGAATAGTTGATACGTAGATTATTGTACAAGGTTTTTTATGTCTATAAAAGAAGACCTTTAGGTTATTGTTCAATATAAGTTTTCATACGTAAACTACTTTCATTGTAAGCAAGTTTGATATCATTAATCAAAGTGAAAGTTTGTTTACATCTTGTGTGTTCTTGTTTAAGTGTTAATTCCGCATAACACTTAGATTGTCATATACATATACAAAGGTTTCTCTAAGTGTATTACTTGATCTAATCTCGTATACATAAAGCTAAATCGATCTAAGGTTGGGATCAACATTTTGCATTAAGCATAATTTTCTTAAGCCCATACTTCGCCCAATTGTTCTTCACATAATATTCAACCATAGGAAAAGCTTCACGTTTCCCAATAAAGTTTCCATATAGGATGTTTTCAAACCGATTCCCCACATTTTGAATAACCCGACGCGGAATAGATATATCCACCCCTTCAAACACTTTTTCCACTTGTGTAAACGTAAAGCTACTAGTACCTTTTGAAGTATCACGTTGGGACGCAATGCCAGCGTAAGACACATAAGCAACCTGAACAAATGGAACACCAGCAGCACTCACATTTGGAGAACCATTATCATTCGATCCACTTACTTGTAGAGATAGATTTATATTGGAACTTGGAACTGACAAAGATGGGCCAGTAGACCAAAAAGACTCATCCTTTCGCTGCGAACCACTCCCTTCTTGCTCCTTTTGTACCACAAAGCCCTCACCAGCAAACGATGGACCCTCATGATCATACGTACCAATATTAGGGTTTCCATCGACCTACGACAAGCTAGCATCCCCATCCAAAAATTTAGTCACCACAGGAGAAGACATACTAACAAATTCATCTTGTTTATCCTGCACACCAAATGACGTGTATGAAACCCTAACAGGTTGACGAATAGTAACATTACCCAACATGGTCGCGTTAGGGTTTGAAGAAACCCTAGACTGATTATTCCCCTCCTTCGCAATCAAAGAAGCTTCATAAGAACACAACATATTGATTATCTCTTGGGTCCGAACACCAGACACCAAGGACCAGAAGTCATATTTATTCATCTTTAAACTGTGCATAAAATCATGAACCTCCCCCACAGTACCTAGTTTCACCCCAAAAACCTTCATAATCACATCCATATTACAAGGCTGCATACTATTGATAGCCGCAGCTTTCCTCTCACATCCATCTTAGCATACTCGTTAGGTTCCATATCTAGAACTGAAACCCTAATCAGTGAAACGACCAACAAACCCTAAAAATAAGAAACCAAGGAAACGAAACCCTAAATTGCGACGACAAGAAAAAAACAAAACAGTGATCTCACGGGGGGTTTCTTATGTGGGTTTTTGTGGCAAGGCTCCCTCTTGCTTTCTAAATTGCATGGAACTAGTGTGTTTATTTGGAAAGAAAACAATAAGCGAGGTTGAGGCATGCCTGTTGGTTTTGTCCATTTGTTTTTGGAGGGAACTAATAAGATAGTGAAAGGTTGTACATGATGCCAATATGGGGATTGTATAAGTTTGATTTAGGCATTTAGGAAAGTCTAAGTGTTTGAATTTGGTGTCATGACAAGGTGGGCAAAGTGAGGTACCTTGTGGTTTTTAACCTTTTTGTGGTGAGATTGTACTAATGAAGGGGACACAAGGAAAAGAGCTAGTAAGTAGGTGTAGAGGCTAGTGTGAAAGTGATGTAGTTTCTGAAAAGGGGAAAAGGTATTTTAGTTTGTTGTTGGTAGTTTAAAATTCGGCTGTGATGACTCAAGTGGGGAAAGAATAATGTGTTTGATTTATTTGCAAATGTTGGATGATGATTATTTCACTGTGGAAATAAATATTGAAGTATATGATATGTTGTCTAAAATTTATTCATATCATTTTAGGTTCAAGTTGATTTGTAGTTAAGCTAAATGGTCCTACGTAAAAGGAAACTAAAGTGATATGCGTAGAAAAATGTTTATGGCTCGTACAGGTATAGACGGAAGGATGAGGAAATAGTCTCGTAAAATAATATTTATTAACGTTAATTTGGTGCGTACACATCCTGCATAAAATTAAACGGGGAAAATTCAATAGACGAACAAGTCTAACCCGTTAACTCGGATTTAAATAAGTTAAACAAGTCGAAATTTTGCGATTGTTACACTTTCTTCTATAAATAGTACTCACTTGCACTCCAAACGGGGTACGATTTTCACACTCATCTTTACGCACACATATATCTCGGATGATATGAATACTTACTCTCACGCCAGAGTCTAACCGTGGGGTCCGTCCCCACGGTAAGGACTAACGGTATTACTCTACGTGTGCTGGAAATCGTCAACCACATCTCTTGATAGTACAAGATCCTTCCACAACACAAGACATCTAAGGACCTCCCAGCGAGTACTTAGATCTACTTCTGACACCGATCGATCACTGCACTAATAAGTGTCGCTATCTGTGGGACCCGGTACACAACTGCGTTCCATAAAAATCTCAGTCCAAAATGAGCGATAAGCAAGATGTTAGAAATACGTTTTTACGTATTTAGGAAGGATCGGTCACTCCAACAATATATACGTAGTATGGGATCGTATTCATAGTCTAACATATAACCCACAAAGCCCACATGTAGGGTGGGCTATATAAACTCCCTCCTAGCATGTTAGGAGGGGTTGTTTGTGCTCACATTTTCACTCTTTTAATCTAATATTTCCTTTTTCTCTCCAACCTCTCTCTACTTTATTTATCTAGATCTTCATCTATCTCTCTCTCTTGTGATCATTCCATCAATTGGATAATCCAAGGATTACGTAGGCCTACATTTGGTATCAAGAGGCATGGGATGATTGGTTTGTTCTTCTGTTTGTTTTCTTGATTTCGTGAGTTTTTGATCAACAAACCCAAGATCCAAATTTTTCGTGTTTTTTTTGTGGTCTAAATTGTTTTGGGTATCTCCTACATAGTTGTGGTAGGGATTTGGTTACTTTGGATCGTCCACAAACATGAATTTTGGGGCGTTTGGCTCGATTTAGGCGAAAAATCACGTTTCTAAACCATATTGCAGAATCTTCTCTATTATTGCGGAATCTTTCCTTTGCATTTTCGCAATAATTAGGGTTCAGGAATCTGGATATTGCGGAATTATTTCTTGTAATATTGCGAGATCTTTTGTGGCTTCTGGTTATTGCGAGAACTTTAGAAAAAAATTATTGTGAGATCTTTTATTCGGAATATATATATATATATATATATATATATATATATATATATATATATATATATATATATATATATATATATATATATATATATATATATATATATATATATATATATATATATATATTAATTCGGAATATTGCGAGATCCTTGATTCGGAATATTGCGAGATCTTTGATACGGAATATTGCGAGATCTTTTGCATTCAGATTATTGCAAGATCTTTATTGGTTTCAAATTATTGCGAGATCTTCTTGGATATTAAGTTATTGTGAGATCTTTAGCATAAGATTATTCCGAGACTCTTTTTGATACAAGGTTATTGCGAAATCTTTGCATTAGGATTATTGTGAAATCTTTCTTAGTACAAGGTTATCGTGAGATCTTCAGGGTTGATTATTCTGAGATCTTATATATCGCGAAATCTTTACAAATATACCGAGACTTTTCAAAAATGTGTTTTTGAAATTTTTTAACTCGTGAGTTATTTGGTCTTGGAATTTTTTGGTTTCTCAAGAACACATATTTAGGGGATTCAATCAAATTTTCTTCACTTATCAAGGAATCAAGAACATTTACGATTTATTCGGTGGTTTGTAAAATCCCGTGAATTTGTTTTTTCGGTTTCTCCACGAATTATAAAACTCCATATTGTTCTTTCGACTACAACAAACGCAATTACTTTCTTTCATTGCTCGATCGATAAGTAATCCTTACCTTCAGTTATCGTCGAACTTCAATGGAACTGTTGAATTCGACATCTCGAGAGGGAGAATTGCAGAAGATGCAAGAAGAAGCAAGTAAAAGATGTCAGGTCTCATTTAGACAATTTGAATGTCATCTCTACGAGCTTACAAAGCTCGACTACGGACCATCCTTCGTGGCAGTCTTTGGTCAAGATGCTCTGTTCTTCATCGAGGCTATGATGATAAACTTGGATATTCTTCAGCAGAAGCTTGACAAAGAAGACTTCAATCACATTGAATCCGTATCTGCACTTCAATATCTTTTGAAACAATTATCGACTTTTCTTCAATTCGATGTTGCCAAGAAAGAAAGTTCAGTGCTCTACAAGTCATTCCTTGAAGACATGCATACAGAGATTTAAGACTTTTGTGGTACCTTGTTCAAATACGTGAACTCTCTTACGTATTTGTTCCAAGACAGATCACGACTTCAACTTGATTATGATAATGAAGCAAGAAAATCAGATGCGCACAAGGATAATGGTCATACGGAAGACACAAAGGAGATCGCTTTGGTTAACGATGAGAGCTGCACGTCAGAGAATATTACATACATCTCTTATGATGACACCATACCTATATACGACGAAGAGCCTACAAATACGGTACAAATACCGCATGTTGAGCATTTCGAACTTATTTATGACAAACATGGGATGGAAAAGGGTGATAGTTATACCATTTCTAATTCTTCCGATGTGAGTCATAATGGGGGAGAGATTGTTCAAAATGCTATAGTTAATCATGATAAATGTTCAGATGCTTCTTTAACCAATTATGCTTCTAGGATTGAAGAGCTTGAAACGATAATAGCTGAACAATCAAAAGATCTTGAGGATGCCACACTTGAATTTTCGAAGAAAAAGGACAAATTTGAAACATATTTTGAAAAGCTTGAAGAATCAAACGTTGTTCTAGAACGAAAATTGGATTAAAAAATTTTAGATTCTAAAGTTGAAAATGATTATTTTGTTAAAACAAATTAATTTACTTGAATCTAAGTTGGCATCCCAAGATATCTTACAAACGGATAACGAGACCTTAAAACAACATTGTAATGAGTTATATAATTCTATCGTAGAGATGAGGTCTAAAACTCTAGAGTCAACGACCCTGTTATTTACTGAAAATGCTGATTTAAAGGCTCGGGTTCAGAAAAAGGTTTTTGCTATAGCTGCTCTGAAAAACGAGCTATGGAAAATTAAGGGCACTAGTATGGACACTAAACTTGAAAAACCATCAATCTTGGGGAAACCACCTAAAAATCAGTCCGTTCGACAACCGACTGCATTTAGATGTGAGCGACCAAAATCCTCGAGACCGCGGTTTGCCTCCCAAGTTGATATAATTCATCTTTCTAGGCCAGTCACTCCACTACCTGGGCCAAATGTGATCAAATCAACCTATGCAAAACCTACAAACAAGACTGCTACTAGTGATTCTAGGTATAGTTCTAAGAATATACCACAACATAGGTCGAATAGAATGCCTAATAATCACTATGTAGAGGAACCTATGAAAAGGACACAAGCTAGAACTAGGATTTCTAGATCTCATTCGGACCTCATACATGGTGTTTGTTCTGTATGCATGAAAAGTGTCTTCACGACAAATCATGTGCTTGTATAACTAAAGTCTTGAAGGAGCTGAACTCAAGTGCTAAAAGAGGGATTCCTAAAGGAAATAGGTTTTCTATCTCTAAGTCTTCCGATGTGCATAAGAAAACCATGTCGCCTAGATCCAATCTTAGGTTGCAACCCACTACCAGAATTATAAAATCTAGCAATCTTCAATGGGTTCCTACAGGAAGGATGTTTTCCTCTAGCACTGCCAAGGTTGACTGTGAACTCCCACATGATTCTGAAATAGATATCGCTAACCCATATCAAAGCATACAAACTCCTAATGAGAATGCAGGTACCAAAGTCAACGTTCAACAAGAACAAAGCGGTCCAATCGTTGTATATCGTTCAACTAGGGACGCTCTCAGAGTTTGGTTGCTGAAGAGACAGATATCTAAGAAACAAGTGTCTCAGGGGATTTGCGGTTAAGCTTACAAATACAGTTTGCAGTCACATCACAGATTGTAACCCGATCTTCAAAGAAAGGGAAGTTTATCTATTCAATGATAACTTACCCTCAAAACGAGAAATTAAACTTTCTCGGACACGAGCTGGAATTAAAACTATTCAAAAGTTTTAAGCTCGTGTATATTGAAGGTTTATATAGTTCATAACAATTACACAAAACCCTAAACGAGATCAGAGCACACATATAGCAGAAGCGATTTAACAACATCATAATTAACACAATTATAATTAATCGAATTAGGGTTATATACCTTTACGCTAAAGCAAATCCACAAAATAAAGAACGAATCACCAATTCGGGTTTATAACGAATATCACCAAGATATAGTCTAAAGTAAGACTAGATTACGTTCTTGTACACACGTAATACAACGAGCTAACCGTGATTCTAGCATGTGTAAATCGAGCTTTACGCTTGTGGAAAATCTACCCAACAACCCTAGAGAGGGGATAGGACTAGATTATAAGCAAAATCGAAAGAACAAGAAAACCAACCAAACCCCTTTGTGGGTTTGTCCTTGCGATCAACTAGAGAGAAGAGGAAGAGATATTGGTGTGTGAATTCTGAGGGTGGGGTTTTGTTTATCTAGACCTAGAATTCTAGTAGTCCAAACAAATATAAGGAAAGTTTTTTCCTTCCCCCTTTTCCTACATAACCGACGGCCCAAACACCCCTTAGGGGTGTTCTGGAACCTTCCATTCTTCTTTCTATTTACACCACAACGCTCGTTAGTACTTAACTCTTAATTATTTAACGGTCGTTAAAGTTATAGCTCGGTTTAATTTAATAAATATAACAAATATATTTATTAAATAAATTAACTCTTTACGTATAGAATGCAATCTCGTAATCTCGAGTTCGATCCTATCACACGACTATTAAATATAAGTCCATAAACTTTCAGCTCCCACTTGGACATATTTCGAATATCGTGATTACATTGACTAGCTTCTAGTTACACTAGCAATGTCTCTAGTACAACTCGAGTAAGGTCTCCTGGATAAAACCTTTTAATGATTCATCATTATTATTATCCTTTTATTTCTAATACAACGTTAATAAGGATATGGATCTCAGTCATTCCTTTCATTAACTATTATGTTTCTCGTTCACAGATTCAACAAGATTACCAAAACAAATTTGGGTGTGGCCATACAAACATCTGACTAATCCCACGAGGGGCCCAACTATATTAAAACTTCAAAACAAAATTGGAGGAAATAAATCCCATATTGACTACAAGCAAAACCAATGAAGTTTGCAACAATTTTGAAAAAAATCCTTATAGCTACCAGTTACGTTTAGCGTTAGATTATTCCACAAAAATTACACTTGATTCAAATTTTTTTATGGTATCTCAGGTCTAAGGATAACTATTTGTGATTTACTTGATGACAAAGATCCACAAAGTAAAATCATATAGTTGGTATAAGTCCAATATCCGATTCAACAAATATCATCCAAAATCGATCAATATACTTTCAAGTATACTCTATCGTAATTTTTAATTGTCTTAATTTAATAATATTCCCATATTATTAATCGACAACGGACATTTAGTATAACAATTTATTCATGGATTAAAACATGTAAAGTAGGATACACAAGTAAGTAATATTAATAAACGAAACCCAATCTTTATTTCATTAAATAATAATATCTTAACATCCTTATCCAAATACTAATCACAGATTTATTGCATGAGTTCGCTAGCTAGTTGCAGCCCAATAGCCTTGACATGCTTAACTACCTTTGGTCTAGGCAAAGCCTTAGTAAAAGGATCAGCTACGTTATCATCTGTGTGAACTTTTATTAATTTGATTTCACGAGCTTCAAATTGTTCTCGTACGCAGTGATATCTACGTTTAAAGTGTCTGGCGCCCTTGATGATTCCAGCATCATCGGTAAATATGATTGAGGCAGAATTTTCCCAATACATATTTATTAGGTTCTTTTATTGCAAGCATCATCCCAAGATCTCTAATAAAATTCCTAATCCAAATCACATTTAGTTATGTATAT
This sequence comes from Glebionis coronaria, assembly GCA_025667525.1. Classification (NCBI taxonomy): domain Eukaryota; kingdom Viridiplantae; phylum Streptophyta; class Magnoliopsida; order Asterales; family Asteraceae; genus Glebionis; species Glebionis coronaria. Next base: position 354,165,898 of record CM046874.1, read on the forward strand.
GGCTTTCTTCCGAATACCAAAACATTTATTTCGTAATCCTCTAATATATCAGAATACGTTTAAACAACAACCCAGTGGAGCTTCCCTGGATTCTGTTGGTATCAACTGACTAAGTTCTAAGCAACGCCACATCAGGCCTTGTGCATCTTACAACATACATAATAGATCCTACAGCCGAAGCGTAAATCACCTTCTTCATGTATGCCTCTTCTTCAGGAGTTGATGCATCCATCTCATGACTTAGATTATGCTTAACTTCCATAGGTTGAATACCTTTCTTGGAATTATGGATATTATACTTCTTCAATATCTTATCTATATAAGCATCTTGACTAAGACCAATTAACCGTCTTTTCCTATCTTGATAGATCCTAATTCCCAGAATGTATGCAGCTTCTCCTAAATCCTTCAAAGAAAAACATTTACCAAGATAATCCTTAACAGCTTTAAGTCTTGGAATGTTACTTCCCATGATTAATATGTCATCAACATATAGGAGTAGAAATACTACATCACTCCCACTAGCTTTGCGATATACACATGGCTCATCACGATTTTGAATAAATCAAAACTTTTTGATATCTTCATCAAATCATTTATTCCATCGACGTGATGCTTGCTTGAAACCATAAATAGATCTTTGAAGTTTGCACACTTGTTTTAGATTCTTAGGATCAACATACCCTTCCGGTTGTTGCATATAGATGTCTTCATCTAAGCGACCATTCAAGAAGGCAATTTTAACATCCATTTGACATACCTCATATTCATAGTATTCTTCTATAGCTATGAGAATCCTAATAGCTCTTAAGTCTGCTACAGGAGAAAATGTCTCCTCGTAGTCTACGCCAAAAGTTTAAGTAAAACCTTTAGCTACTAAACGAGCTTTATAGGATTGTATTCTACCGTCCATATCGGTTTTCTTCTTGTATATCCACTTATGTCTCACTACTTTAGCATTTGGTGGTGGATCTACAACAATCCAAACATCATTAAGTTTCATGGATTTAATTTCCTCATCCATAGCAACCATCCACTTATCCCTCTCAAGATCAAGCATGACGAATTTATAATTAGCAGGTTCTCCAAGATCCCCTACTTCATCATCATCCTCTATATTAAGACATATATTGCTATTTGTGTTTTTAATCCTTTCGGATCTACGCACATGAACTAATTCCGGTGGAACCGCCAGACTTTCTGGTTCTACAGGAATTATTTCGCTAGTGTTTTCAGAAGGTAAAGTATCTATATGACTCTCTTCAAGATCATTATTTCTCCCACTGAATTCTTGATTTACAAGATCACATTCAAGGAAGTCTCCATACCTAGAAACAATCACTTTGTTCTCAGGTGGATAATAAAAGTAGTAACCCATAGTTTCCTTAGGGTATCCTACAAAGATACATTTCACAGATCGTTGTTGGAGTTTGTCACTCGAGTTACGTTTCACATACGCCTCGTGATTGGTGTATTTTGCATACACCTAATAGCATGTTAATTTAGCTTAATTATATATTTATTTGTTGTTATATATGTACTTTGAGTGTGTTTTGTGATTATGTAGGTTACACGCGAAATGGAATAAAATGGCCGCTTAATTAATTGTTTGGAGAAAAGACATTGTGAGCGCCGATAAATGAAGAAAAAATATTGAAGAAAAAGATTTGAGCGCGTCGTAATATTCGCGGTCATCTTTTATTTGTCCGGGCTTCGTTCGAGCAATTATTGATGTTGGGTTATTTTTTATTGGGCCAAAGTTATTATATGCCAAAAGAATAAAAGAAAAAGAAAAAAATAAAATAAAACTTTTGGGCCCAATACCCAATAACCCACCACCAATGGATGTATATATATAGATATGGAGGAGTCGAATATAAAGGGGAAAAAAACACGGTCAATTACACCACAAAAGAGAAAAAAAAAACATCGCCGATTGGGAGGAAAAAAAAAAGAGTCGTCGCAAAACAAGAAAAAAAAAAGAAGAACTAATTCGTCCCTTGGGGTATCCATTTGAGCCGCATATTATATAAAGGGGTGGGGGCAGCCACAAAAGAACAAGTTGTCCTATTGGACATTATTAACAGTCACCATGGTTTAGTAATGGTATGCATTGTTTAATAATGAATTGCGGAGAGCGGGTCGGGTACACCGTGATGTTCGGCTAATTTTGTTGTAATTCCTTCCGGTAACTTTATTTATGGTTTGATCATTACTTTTGGATTATCATATTTTTATTACATTGATTTATGATTTATTTATAAATTATTTTTATCGATTTAATATTATGTTTAATTATTTGTGTGAGACAATTTATTGTTAGTTAACGATTCATACTTATTTTGTTTAGTTAAAAAAAAGATGGTCGTATAATCAACATAAGTTGTACCTAAATAAATTATTAAAACATAATTATTCGTTGGATTAATATAAGATTTATTATCGCAAGTCATTGATAAACATAATAAATGCCAACATTAATTCATTCATATTAAGTCAAAATAATTTTGTAATCAGTTCTAAAAATTTTCGATAATCCATACGTGTGATCAACCATAAATATTAGGAGCTGGAAGGGATTGTATTTTTGTTTTAATTATTTACATCTTTATTTTATTTTTCTAGCTTTATTATTAGCTTAATAATTATTTTAATTTTTAATCCGCATTTTTATTATTAAAAGTATTTTAGTTGTTAGATTTCAAAACCAAAACTTTGATTGATCAGTGATCACCCCAAAACTTAAACTAAAACCACATAGTCCTCGTGGATCGATACCGCTTACCCTATCTAGTATAAGGTAATTAGGTTATTTTTGACCGGCTCGACGTCGATCAAAAATTTGGCGCCGCTGCCGGGGACTCAGTGAGCTTTTCGTTTAAGTTTTTGTTAATATTTTTCTTTAATAAAATATTTTTTTTTTTTGGTAAAAGGGTAGCAATGACCCCGGTAAATAGAACCAAAAAAAGCGTTGAAGTACAAGGAATGTGGCTGAAATACCACATTAACCGCAAGCTACAGGCAGCTTGTTAAACAAAATGTTTACGACAGGCCATAAACATTAACTAGTCTAGAGTGCTGGAAATATATAAACTAGACAAAAACCAAGACGATAACATAAAGTTACAAGGAAAATAATAAAATATCAACATGGGATCATCCAGTAGGAGTGCTTGCCCCAATATGAGTATTGAGAAGATTCACCGATTCATCAAAGACGACCTCGACTCCCTCCTCCTCCTCATTATCTTCCTCGCTTACTTGAGCCCCTTCATCAATACCAGGTATGGACAAAGATGAAAATTTATTTGATGTAGAAACACTGCTCATTTGAGCTTTAGCCTTGTTCGGATCATTAAGATTGCTGGACTGCTTCAACTGACCAGATTTAGTATGCAACTTACTACTATTATCAGCACTCGTACTTGTAGTATCCAAGTGAGTTTTTGGCCGAAAAACAACCGTCTTACCTGCTTGGAAACCCTTGCTCAATGGAACACCTCTCGGAACTTGATCCCCTAAATTACCTTTGTACTTCTTCCTCTTGCTTTGCACTTGTTGGAACCCATCTTTATCAACATGAGTTGTCACTTTTTCAACCGTTATAGGTTTAACATTTTTCGGACAAGAATCACCGGAATGACCAAAAATATTACAAGTATGACATCTAGGCGGTTTCCATTCGTATTCAACTCGAATTAACTCCTTAGTACAACCAGAGCCTTCAAGATCAGGGACACCAATAGTAACGTTATCTATAAACTCCGAATCAGCATTCATCTCAATAAGACAACGAGCAAAACTACAACGACCCCAAGACTCTTTGCACATATTATCAGTATAATTATCCATCATAATAAGCTTACCAAGAAAGGAAGCAATTAAACTAATACCTTCCTCTTCAAATACCTGAAGCGGGACATCATGAAACTTAACCCATACCGGAATACGAGTTAGTTCCTCCTTTAGAAGATTCGTTTTCATAGTCCATTTCTTAAGAAAGATTGGTGAATTACGAACCATCCACGGACCACCTTCCAGAACCGCATTAAGACCCTCACTAGAACCAAATTGAAAAAAGAAAAAACCTTTCTCATTCATCATGATACGCTTAAGACCATGTTTTGCCCAGTTATTCTTGGCAAAATACTCAACCACAGGGAATGCAATCCTTTTACCAAGAAAGTAACCATATAAAGTGTTATGGTAGCGAGCATTTACCGTTTCAACAACCTTCCTAGGAATAGAGATATTAACACCTTCATAGATATTTTCAGAATTAAACGAAGAAGAGACTGCATTAATACCTCCATTAGTAGACGTAACCATATCACCTTCAAATCTGCAAAGTAACATCAGAATTTCTTTAGCACGATCAGGTGAGATCAATTCCCACAACGGATGCTTCTTCATACTTAATTCATGCATAAATTCACTCGCTTCAGCAAACGTGCGAATCGTTACACCAAATAATTTCAAAACCGCCTGTAGATTACACAATTGCATACCATTAATGGTAGCAGCCTTAGCTTCAAGGTCTGTTTCCTTAGCCATTTGTGCAGAGTGCACACTCGAACCACCTGAACTGAGTGAAGAAGTGCTGCTAGTTAAATTCTTATGGCGTTCACACAAAGCTTTATAATAAAGCATAGTGGTCTCCTTTGGTAAAGTAGACCATTTAGGAAATTTGTTTGCCTTCACACCATTTGCAAACACTTCAATGTCACGCACAGTATTCAACGGAATAGAAAACAAATTAGATATCTCCTCTAGCGTTACTAAAACCTCAAGAGTAGACACCTTAACCACATCCATCCAACCTGTAAACAATGGCTTATCACTTTCTTTGCTCGAATCCATGTTCAATCAAACACAACCCTAACCACGAAAAAGAACCCCTAAACAAACAGTAACTTTTTTTTTTTTTTTTTTTTTATAATGATCGTAAACCAAATTAAACAAAATGACAAAGCCTCCAAGAACAATTAATGATCAAGGACTAAGGGTCAGCCGCCAAAAAGTATAATAATCACCAAGTAAATGAAATTGATGAATATTAGGTACGAGGACAGCCGCCAGAACTGAATGAAACAAAACGACAGAATTAAACGAGGGTAAAATAATGACTCAATTAATGACTCAATTAATAGCAACTCAAAAGTCAGCCGACACCCAAGGTCAGCCGACACCAAAACAATTAATTGCACAGATTGTGACTCAATAAATTACCCACGAATTAATGTCAGCCGACGAATGATGTAGCAATAATTAAAAACAACCGACGATAGAAGACAAAACTAATTAAAGTAAAACAAACCCCTAAAAACCCTAAGAAAAACAGGTAGACCAATTTAAACAAAGAACGAAAACAATCTTGCCGACAAGAAAGAAAGCTCTGCCGCCATAGATGTTATTTAGGGTTTTTTCTTTTTGCATGCAAATCTTCTTTAATAAAATACAAAAATACTTAAAGATTTTATTTTTCTTGTTTTGTTTTGTTTTGTTTGTTTGTTTTGTTTCTTGTGAGTGCGCAGGTTAGTGTATGCGCACACGTAGATCGGGACGTACATCACCGTTAGCTTACGATCCTGAGGTTGAGAAAAGTGCAAGGTTAAGAAGGAAGATGTTTCGACAGTTTTCTACTAATCTTGATTTTTCAGGTTTAGCAGAGCTTTTCGCTGAAATGCCAGGTGACAAAGATGTTGGCGGAAGTGCTAGCGACAGTAGTAGCGGAGAAGAATCTCCACCACGGGGTGTTGATTCTTATTACAGGCCGGGGATCTTCGAGGATCCCTCGCCTATCGTTTATCCGGATCCGGTTAAAGGGGTTACAAGTAACTTCAAGATCCAGCCGAACCTCATAGCAATCTTGCCAGTGTTTAGAGGTCGTGAGGAGCCATATGCACATCTGCGAGAATTCTTCTCAATTGCTGACACACATCAGGTTAATAACATTACCAAGGATGAGGTAAGACTTCACCTTTTTCCTTTCTCACTTAAAGATCAAGCTAAGGACTGGTTCTCATCTCTTGAGCCAGGTAGTATTAACTCATGGTCTGAAATGCAATCTGCTTTTCTTGAGGAATTTTATTCTATAAGTAAAACTGCTGCCATTAGGAATAAGATTAAATCCTTTCGTCAAATCCCAGGCGAGCAGTTTCATGAAGCATTTAATAGACTAAGGAGTTATTAAGAACATGCCCTCATCACGATGTTCCAAAATGGTAGCTTGTCAAAGTCTTCTATGATGGGTTGGATTATAACAACCAACAATTTGTGATGGCCACTAGTAAGGGTATGTTTTTCTCGCTACCTATGGAGGAAGAATGAGAGTTTTTTGAAAAACTAAGCAAAGGTTCTAAGACCCAAGCTTCAGTGGATCGAAACAACCACCTATCTTCCGCCAATTATGTGTCTAACCAACGTGGCACAAATTCTGAAATTAGTGAGTTAAGTAAGAAAGTTGATCTTTTGTTGAAAAATATAGGAAAAGGTGTTCCGAATGTGTCTAATGTGTCGCATAGTGGGTGTTCAATGTGTGGTGATCCAAGTCACTCTGTCGATAATTGTCAAAGTTGGGGGGCGCCACCAAATGAGGAGGTAAATGGAGTCTATGGTGGTCGTCCACGAAATGACCCATTCTCCGAAAGTTACAATCCTGGATGGCGCAATCACCCCAATTTCCGTTGGAAAGATGAAGACAGTCGCCCTAATAATACTCAACAACAACACTATGGTTACAAACCAAGGTATGAGGGTGGCGATTCATCTAACTTCCAACAAAATTCTTACAACCATAGGTCACAACAACAATATCCAAATCAGGGCCAAGGGCAAGATGACAACCGTCTCTTGAACCTTGACCGAAAGTTTGATAGGCTTATGGATTCATTGTCTACCAACAATCAAGAGATCAATAGAAAATTCGAGGTCACTAATCAAAGACACGAGACCACTACTAAATCTATTGCAGCTCTTGAGAGACAAGTTGGTCAATTAGCGGATCAATTAAGCAAAAGAGATGAGGAAAGGCTACCGAGCTACCCCACCATGAATCCTGCACACAAGAAAAATGGAAATGAGCACGTGAATATGGTGACATCTCTTCGAAATGGTAAAATCTACAACAATGACAAGGGAATTCCAAATTCTCCTGACGTCGAGGATTTCGTCACTGAAGATGAAATCATTGTTAAAGGTAAAGATTCTGATAATGTTAAGTCCGGTTCTGAGTTGGTAAATGATTTGTTAAATGATTTTCCTAAACCAACAACTCCGAATCCAAAAGCTACGAAAACTACCGAAGTTGAGGAGGGTGGTGTGTCCATCACACCTTACCCTACGGCTTTGGAGAAATCGACATCTGCAAGGTTAGCTAAAAAGGGTCCTCACGCTGAGGATATGTGGGAGACTTTCAAGCAAGTTAAGATCAATCTCCCCCTTATTGATGCTATAAAGCAAATTCCTGTATATGCCAAGTTTTTAAAGGACTTGTGTACCCAGAAGAGGAAGCTGAAGGCATCGTTGCCTAAAAAGATTGACCTAACTGAGCATGTTAGTGCAGTCTTATCTAGCTCTCTTCCTCCTAAATTCAAAGATCCTGGAGCACCATTGATTTCAGTGGTGGTCGGAAATATTGGCATTAAGAAGGCGCTCCTTGATCTTGGTGCCAGTATCAACATCCTTCCTGCTAGTTTGGTTGATAAGTATGACTTAGGAACTATTCGTAAGACAGACACCATTATTTCCTTAGCCGATCGATCTACCAAAATTCCTAGAGGTATCTTAGAGGATGTTATTGTGAAAGTTGATGATATCTATTACCCAGTTGACTTCTTTGTTATGGACACCGAGTCACAATACAAAGATGTTCAACCAACTATTATCCTTGGGCGCCCATTTTTAGCCACGATAGATGCTAGGATTAATTGTCGGACTGGCGCCATGGATATTGCCTTCGGTAATAAGAAGATAAGATTGAATGTGTTTAATTCTATGAATTCTCCTACGATGAATGAATGTTACCAAGTAGATGTGATTGATGAGGAAGTTCAAAAGTATGCATCCCGTATGCTTAAGAATGATCCTTTGGAATTATATCTAACTGGTGATAATGAGGAGATTCTTGATGTTGCTGAAGTTCAAGAGATTCAAGAGTGTTTGGTCAGTTCTTTGGACCATCAAAAGCCACCTTGGTCTTATAAAGTGGAGCCCTTGCCTTCTACTTTTGACACGGCTACGAAGCCGTCTTTGGAGGTGCCTCCAAATCTTGAGCTAAAACCTTTGCCATCTAATCTCAAATATGCTTTTCTAGGTCCTAACAATACGTTACCCGTTATTGTTGCTTCTGATCTTTCTGAATCACAAGAGGGAGCACTTCTAAAGGTGCTTTCCAAGTACAAAGCAGCGGTGGGATGGACAATTGCAGACTTGAAAGGGATCAGCCCTTCATTATGTATGCATCGAATTGTTACGGACCCGGATATTAAGCCAGCAAGAGATGCGCAAAGGCGTCCGAATCCTAATATGAAAGAGGTGGTGAAGACGGAAGTTCTTAAATGGTTAGATGCCGGTATCATCTATCCCATCTCGGATAGTAAATTGGTAATTCCTACTCAAACGGTGCCTAAAAAGGCCGGAATCACCGTTGTAGAAACCGAGAATGGGGAAAAGCTCACAACCCGACCAGTTACTGGGTGGAGAGTTTGTATAGATTACCTTAAGCTGAATAATGCCACATCTAAAGATCACTTCCCACTACCTTTCATTGATCAAATAGTTGAGAAGCTTTCGGGTAAAAAGTTCTATTGCTTCTTGGATGGGTACTCCGGTTATAATCAAATACCCATCCATCCTGATGACCAGGCCAAAACTACGTTTACATGTCCTTATGGAACGTTTGCATTTCGAAGAATGCCTTTTGGCCTGTGTAATGCACCTGCTACCTTTCAGCGGTGCATGATGAGTATCTTTTCTGACATGGTTGGAGAATCTATAGAGATATTTATGGATGATTTCTCCATCTTTGGTCAATCCTTTGAAAGCTGCCTTGATCAGCTTGAAAGTGTGTTAAAAAGATACACCAAAACTAATTTGGTGCTTAGTTGGGAGAAGAGTCATTTCATGGTTCGAGAGGGAATTGTATTAGGGCATGTTGTGTCTGAAAAAGGATTTGAGGTTGACCGTGCCAAAGTTCAAGTAATTTCGACCCTTCCTCCTCCCACTACCGTCAAAGGTGTGCGTTCTTTTCTTGGTCATGCCGGGTTCTATAGGCGATTTATTAAAGATTTTAGTGCAATATCAAAGCCTCTTTGTAATCTACTCTTAAAAGATGCACCCTTTGACTTTAATGAATCATGTCTTAAAGCATTTAATATGCTTAAGCAAAAGCTTGTAGAAGCCCATATTCTGCAATCACCTGATTGGTCGAAGCCTTTCGAGATCATGTGTGATGCGAGTGATTATGCCGCTGGGGCGGTTCTAGGACAGCGGGTCGATAAGAAACCCGTTGTGATCTTTTATGCTAGTAAGACTTTTTCAGAAGCTCAAATGAATTACACCACTACTGAAAAAGAGTTGTTAGCTGTGGTTTTTGCTCTTGATAAGTTTAGGTCGTATATTTGGGGGCATTCTAAGGTGATAGTATTTTCAGATCATAGTGCCATAAGACATTTGTTGACTAAGAAAGAGACAAAACCGAGGTTGCTTAGGTGGATTTTGCTTTTACAGGAATTTAATCTAGAAATTCGGGATAAAAAGGGGTCAGAAAATGTAGTTGCCGACCATTTGTCTAGAATTATCCCTCCGCCGTTCAACCCTTCTGATATGATTAAGGAAAGTTTTCCGGATGAAAGTTTGTTTGAGGTTTCTAAGGTTCCTTGGTACGCAAATATAGTTAATTACCTAGCTGTTAAAAAGCTTCCGGAGTTTTGGTCCAAACAACAAAGAAAATACTTCTTCTCCCAGTTGAAGCATTATTTTTGGGAGGATCCGGAGCTCTATAAGGTGTGTGCTGACCAAGTCGTTAGGAGATGTGTTCCTGACCATGAGCATATTGACATATTGGCTAATTGCCATTCTTATGCATGTGGTGGACACTTTGGTGCTACAAAAACTGGGCATAAAGTCCTACAAAGCGGTTTCTTTTGGCCGACTATATTCAAGGATGCCCAATCTTTTGTGAAAGCATGAATTCGTTGCCAACAAGTTGGAGGGATTTCAAGGCATGATCAAATGCCTATGAATCCTATACTTGTTGTTGAGATCTTTGACGTGTGGGGTATTGATTTTATGGGACCATTCCCCACTTCGCATGGCAATGTGTACATTTTAGTGGCAGTTGATTATGTGTCTAAGTGGGTAGAGGCTGCAGCTACTAGAACAAATGACCATAGTGTAGTTCTTAAGTTTGTTAAGAAGAATATCTTTGCTAGGCATGGAATTCCTAAGGCTATCATTAGTGATGGGGGTTCTCACTTTAAGAACTTTAGATTTGGGAAATTATTGAAACACTATGGAGTTAATCATAGGATAGCTACCCCTTATCACCCACAGACTAGTGGACAGGTTGAAGTATCTAATAGGGAGATTAAGCAAATTTTAGAAAAGACCGTCCGTAGTGATAGGAAAGATTGGTCCTTGAGGTTAGATGATGCTTTGTGGGCATATAGGACGGCTTTTAAGACTCCTATTGGTATTTCACCGTATAAGTTAGTATATGGCAAGGCGTGTCATTTACCGGTTGAGATAGAGCATAGGGCTGAATGGGCGATTAAGACTGTTAATTTGGATTTAGAGAAAGCAAGTAGTTCTAGGAAACTTCAATTATCTGAACTAGATGAGATTAGACGTGATGCCTATGAAAGTTCTAGGATTTATAAGGAGAAAACCAAAGCTTTTCATGATCGACACATCACCAAGAAGTCCTTCTTGGTTGGTCAAAAAGTTTGGTTATTCAATGCTAGACTTAAGCTTTTTCCTGGAAAGTTGAGAAGTAAATGGACGGGTCCATACGTTGTGACTCAAGTCTCTCCATACGGAGCCATTGAAATAAAAAATATGGTGGGTGGAGAGCCTTTTAAAGTTAATGGACACCGTTTAAAGCCGTATGTTGAGTTGGAGAGTGATCAGGTGGAAACGGTGGATGTGGTTTACTTGGAACCACTCCAACCGTCTCAATAGCTCATATGAGTTATGTCTGGCTGAAGACGGTAAACTTAGCGCTTCGCGGGAGGCAACCCGTGGTTTGTGGAACTTTGTGGGTGTGTTCACTACAAACCCTCACGAGACAAAACTCGTCCAGTCGGGCTATCGAGTGATTTAAAGGCTTGTTGCATATGCTAAATGCAACCGTGATTCCTACGAAAGTGAGTTAGGTTTTTGTTTTTTGTGTGAGTTTGTCAAATTGATTTTTAACCAAAATTTCAATTTAAAGTTTTTGCATTAGGGACAATGCAATGCTTTAAGTTGAGGGGGTGGCACATGTGTTACATGTTTTTGTGTGAAATTTTGGTCAAAATGGGTTAAAATGTGATTTTTCGAAAAAATTGAAAATTTTTAAAAAAATTTAAATCATATTATAAGAGTCTTGTGCTAATTAGATGTGGAAGTTTCTTCTACATATATATGTTTGTTGAGTGTTTGCAGATTCTAAAGATTAGCTTGTGGATGATTTATTGGAGCAAGCTAGAAGATTTAGCCATAATTATCAGGTGCACCCGATTCCATTGTATAATTTGGTTATTAAATTGATTTGATTGTTTGCATGTAGTTAGGCATATGTATAATTAGATGATCAAACCACGCCGGTTAAATTCTCTCTACTTACCTTTGCTTAGATCGGGTAGAAAGTTTAAATAAATAATATGAATATAGTAATGTAATAGTTGGGTTAGGACATTTGAAATTGATCTTATTCGGCTCGCTACCCGCGCACGGTGGCCTTAGAAAAGAGTTGGAGAACTGTCATAATTATTGGTGGTAGTCATATGCTGGGCTTGCCTATCTGATTCGTCACCCGCGCAAGGTGATACTTTAGTTGTTAGCATGGGTCAGACGCCAATTTTTATGATGGATAGCATTGCACTTAGCTGAGACAATTTTATGTGAAATAACCCAATCCTTGTATTATTGTAATGAAATTAAAAAGATTAGTTTAATTTGGTGCGTTGTATAATTATACTATGTGGTAGATAACTCCATCATGTGATGTACCAGTAGGCACGAAGTATAACTGTTCCCATTTAATTAAATAGACTTAATTAACCGGTTCTCATGTGCCAGTGTGTCTTAGTATAGATATTCATTTTTCTGAATAATTGGTCTTTATATCAACCTTAAAAGGAGTGTATAAAGCGTTCGGGATGACTTGTATAAGAAACGGTCCCGAATGGCTAAAAAAGATAGAGCTTATGTGTGATGTGAAAAAAAAAAGTGAAAAAAAAAGTGAAAAAAAAATGATGAGAAAAAAGTGGAAGTATGTAAGCTAAAGTATGATGGCTTATGATGTGCTCTTTTGGTATAAAAACTCCAATGTCATAAAAGGTGTACGATATTCTCACCTCTTGTTTTAGATTAATATTTATATTGATTATAGGTGTGCATTAGGTACGTTGGACACATGGTTAATTATATGAAACATAAAGTAAATAGAGTCAATGGGAATGGTTATGCTAAGTGTTTAAGAAGGACAAAAAATATTGGTAATCATTTTGGATTATTTGTCATGTAGGATGGTTATTGGTGTATTAGGTTGAATGTGATCTTTTTGATGAAATTTCAATAGTATGATTAAAAATTATGAAATTAACATGATTTTAGATTTTTTTTACTTGGGACAAGTAAAGGCTTTAAGCATGAGGGGATTTGATTGGTGTATTTTGCATACACCTAATAGCATGTTAATTTAGCTTAATTATATATTTATTTGTTGTTATATATGTACTTTGAGTGTGTTTTGTGATTATGTAGGTTACAAGCGAAACAGAATAAAATGGCCGCTTAATTAATTGTTTGGAGAAAAGACATTGTGAGCGCCGATATATGAAGAAAAAATATTGAAGAAAAAGATTTGAGGGCGTCGTAATATTTTCGGTCATCTTTTATTTGTCCGGGCTTCGTTCGAGCAATTATTGATGTTGGGTTATTTTTTATTGGGCCAAAGTTATTATATGCCAAAAGAATAAAAGAAAAAGAAAAAAATAAAATAAAACTTTTGGGCCCAATACCCAATAACCCACCACCAATGGATGTATATATATAGATATGGAGGAGTCGAATATAAAGGGGAAAAAACACGGTCGATTACATCAAAAAAGAGAAAAAAAAAACATCGCCGATTGGGAGGAAAAAAAAAGAGTCGTCGCAAAACAAGAAAAAAAAAGAAGAACTAATTCGTCCCTTAGGGTATCCATTTGAGCCGCATATTATATAAAGGGGTGGGGGCAGCCACAAAAGAATAAGTTGTCCTATTGGAAATTATTAACAGTCACCATTGTTTAGTAATGGTATGCATTGTTTAATAATGAATTGCGGAGAGCGGGTCGGGTACACCGTGATGTCCGGCTAATTTTGTTGTAATTCCTTCCGGTAACTTTATTTATGGTTTGATCATTACTTTTGGATTATCATATATTTATTACATTGATTTATGATTTATTTATAAATTATTTTTATCGATTTAATTTTATGTTTAATTATTTGTGTGAGACAATTTATTGTTAGTTAACGATTCATACTTATTTTATTTAGTTAAAAAAAAAGATGGTCGTATAATCAACATAAGTTGTACCTAAATAAATTATTAAAACATAATTATTGGTTGGATTAATATAAGATTTATTATCGCAAGTCATTGATAAACATAATAAATGCCGACATTAATTCATTCATATTAAGTCAAAATAATCTTTGTAATCAGTTCTAAAAAGTTTCGATAATCCATAAGTGTGATCAACCATAAATATTAGGAGCTGGAAGGGATTGCATTTTTGTTTTAATTATTTACATCTTTATTTTATTTTTCTAGCTTTATTATTAGCTTAATAATTATTTTAATTTTTAATCCGCATTTTTATTATTAAAAGTATTTTAGTTGTTAGATTTCAAAACCAAAACTTTGATTGATCAGTGATCACCCCAAAACTTAAACTAAAACCACATAGTCCTCGTGGATCGATACCGCTTACCCTATCTAGTATAAGGTAATTAGGTTATTTTTGACCGGCACTTCGACGTCGATCACCTCGCTACCCCAGACCTTTAAAAAAGACAAATATGGCTTCTTGCCATGCCATAGTTCATACGGTGTCTTATTCACCTTCTTCGTGGGAACCATATTTAAAATACGAACAACAGACTCTAAAGCATAATTCCAAAAAGATAATGGTAAAGTTGTAAGATTAAACATAGATCGCACCATATCTAATAATGTATGATTGCTCCTTTTAGATACACCATTTTGTTGTGGAGTATAGGGAAAGTAAGATGCTGAACAATTCCATTCTCACTCAGATAATCTTTAAACTCTTGACTTAAATATTCACCACCTCTATCAGAACGAAGAGCTTTAATCTTCTTTCCTAGTTGCAATTCTACTTCTGCTTTAAACACTTTGAATGTTTCAAATACCTCATGTTTATGCTTAAGTAAATAAACATAACCATAACGGCTATAATCATCCGTAAATGTTAAAAAGTAGCTAACACCTTTCCTAGAAAAATGTCTAAGTGGTTCACACACATCAATATGTATTAAGCCAAGTAGATCAGTAACCCTTTCAATATTACTATTAAAAGGTTTCTTGGTCATATTTCCATAGATACAAGACTCACATTTATCAAATGATTCATCATTGATATTTTCCAAAAGACCTTCACGTTGAAGCTTTTGTATACGAGTCTTCCCAAAATGAGAAAGTCTACAATGCCAAAGATAAGAAGAGTTATTGTCAAACTTTCTCTTCTTATTCATGCTAAAAACAGAATTATTATAATACTTAGATTCATTTTCATGCATGTCTATTTCAAACACACCATTCACAAAAATTGCATTAAAATAGAAAATACCATCTTACCAAACAGAAAATTCTATTATAATCAATAGTGTGAACGAATCCATTATTCAATAAACAAGAAAAGGAAATAACACCCCTAACAATTGTAGGTGCATAATGACAATCATTTAAAATCATTACTAAACCCGAATGTAAAACTATATTAAATGCTCCTATAGCTTCAACCGCTGCTTGTGCGCCATTGCCCACTTACAGAAATTGTTCCCCATAGGATAACCTCTTTTCCAGATTAAATCCCTGCAGCGTATTACAAATGTTAATACCGCGTCCCGTATCATATACCAAGGAATTTAATTTGTATGTCAAATTAAATAAATAGATCATAAATAAAGTACCTGAAGCTGCAGCGCTCTACTCAGAATTTTTCTTTATTTCTTGCAACTCTTCAAGGTAAAGAGGGTAATTCCTCTTCCAGTGAACACTTGCCTTGAAATGGTGACAAGTCTCATCCTTCTAAGATTAATTCTTCTTGACAAAGCTGTGCTTAGGTTTCGAATAAGTCGCAACTTGCTTGCCCTTATCACCCTTGCATTTGCCTTTCTTCTTGTTCGCTTGTGGTTTTTGCTTACTCACTCTACCCTTTTGTATTGCTAGTACAGGAGGAGTAGAGTTAGATGCCTTGCCCTTGAACCCCTTTTCGTAGTCAATGAACATTGCATGCAAATCATTAACTTTCTTCCCCATGCAATGCATATTATAGTTTCTAGCAAACTCATTGAAGTCCTTGTTAAGGGACCTATTTATCAAGTTGATAGCCATATTATGATCATATGGTTGTCATAGTGCAATGAGCTGTTCCATATAACCCTTCATCTCCATGTAATGGGAACTCACAGACTTTACAGGAGTTTGCTTGCAGCTATGCAAAGCATCTACTAAGTCGTAGATCTCTACAGCTTGCGGCTTCTCGAACATAGCCTTGAGTTTATCAAGCATACACTAAGGCGAAAATAACTCATACTTCTTTTGAAGCGGAGGTGACATTTTCCCTAACATTAAGCAAGCCACCTCTGAGTGCTCCTTAACATTAACAGCGTGTTCAAGCCTTCGCGTTTCAGAAACTCCTTCTGCAAGATCCTCCGAATAAGGAGTGGTCAAGATATCAATAGTACCCGCTACTCTCAAGGCAATTCTTAGTGAGCGGTACCAATCATTGAAGTTTGGGCCAGTAAGTTCAGGACGATCAAAAAATGTTTTGAACCCAGAACTTATAGTGTTATTGTCGAGTTGAGCCATTTCTACAGAAATAAGTTCAAATATTAGTATTTTCGATAATAAAATACTTTCAAGAAAATAAAATTACCCCGGTATATAACCATAGTATTTTCCTTGAATCCTAGAACTATATTGACATATTACATCAATTGATCTCTAGTAATGAATGTACTCGACATAGGGACTTGTTGAACAATTCAATTGACAAACAATTTTCAGTTTCTAGACATTTTAAGGGATTTACATTGCCAAAAAAAACATTTTGCATTGTAAACATGTTTCATCCCTTCCGAATGCCTTAAGTTTCTAGATCTCACTGAGTAACTTAATTAAGTCGTCTAATCTGAATAACGTAAAACCATCATACGAATTCTCATTCTATGAAAGTTTTCTCTCCATTACTTTTTTTTGGTAAAGGGTTTCCCCGGTAAATATATTAACCAAAAAATAAAGTTAAGTACAAAGGAATGTGGCTGAAATACCACATTAACCTCAAGCAAAGGCTTGGAAACTAGTGTTTATGACATGCCATAAACATAAAACTATCAACAAAAACAATTAACTAATCATCGAAGAGTTAAACACCAGCAAGATGAAGTCTTGAAACAGAGTGAACAATCCACCACTCCAACAACAAACTAAAGGAAGCAGAGGATCCTCATGAGACTGCCTCCTTAAAAAACCTTCTCGAGAAAAACCCAATGGGAAAACCCCCGAAAAAGAAAAAAGAGTACGACCCTCATACATAAACGTCTTCATAGGAAACATACATACTAGGTAACCTCCATCGATCTAGCAGCAACTTGGATCGAGCACCACCCTTCTTAAATCGGAAAGTAACAAGCTTTAAACGAATGGTATCACATATCAATTGTACAAGCTGATCAACATTCCTACGGGGTTGGCCTTTAAACAATTGGGCATTCCATTCAGTCCAAACAAAATAAGACGCGGCAGCAACCACCATCCGGCCAATAATACTCATAACAGACCGACCATTCGAAATAGGAACTAAATACGCCAATATATCCACAACTCTCGGTGGGATAGATCCTATATCAGCGAAATAACGAATATTACTCCAAACCTGCAAAGAAAAAGAGCACTAAAAAATAGATGCGAGTGAGAATCTGGAACCGCCTCACACAGTGGGCACCTAAGGAGAGTAATATCCACATTAGGGCTAACATCCCAATGCTGCAATCTGTCTTGATTCTTCAGTTTTCCTTGAATCATGAACAACATATGAACCGCATGCCGAGGGATACAATGCCCAAACCATACAACATGGTACCAGTCAACCTCATCAGACTGAACTCGAATGGAGTTCCAGAGCCGAGCCACATAAAACAGATGCAGACTACCCGCAATATCACGCCACATAAAAACATCTTGATGATCCTCCTGAATATCCGGAACAAGCAAGGCATATAACATAGGGAATAGCGCAGGCTAGTCAGGAGGCCATTTCCAAGCGCCTTCATCAATCAAATCACGAACAGTGTCCGATAGCAAAAAACCTGACCGAATAATATTACGAACCGTAAGGAAATTCCGGAGAGGACAAATATCCGCCCAATTGTCAAACCACATAGATGTATTGCTACCATTAGAAATCTTATGCCATAGAAATGGTCGAACCCGTGAACGAATCATAAGTAACTTACGCCAGCCCCAACTTATGTCACCAATACCCTGAACATCCCAAAAGCTTCTCCCATTAAGTTTATAAGAATGTATCCATTGAACCCACAAGGAATCCTTCCGAGTAATAATACACCAAATGTGTAACGTCATAAGAGCAGTATTAAAATCCTCCAATTTACGAATCCCCAACCCACCTTTACGCTGAGGAAGACAGACAGAACTCCATGCAACCTTTTCCTTACCTCGTTTCAAAGGTCCTTGAGACCATAAAAATCCACGCATAAGTTGCTCCAACTCCAAGATAATCCGAGAAGGAAGAATAAAAACAGAAGCCCAATAAATATGCATAGAAGATAGAACCGGCCGAATAAGCTGAAGCCTACCTGCCAAAGACAAATACTTATTTCGCCAATCATTAACCCCTGCCTTCTAGTTTTCCACAAGGACTTTACAATCCCTATACACTAAACGGGACGAGATAAGAGGAACACCTAAATAACGAACAGGGAGTTGACCTTCAGCAAACGGCATCAAACTGAGAATACTATTCTTCACCGCAAGAGAAACATTACAAAAAAAGAAAACTGTACTCTTACGAATACTCGAAACTAGACCCGACACATTCTAAAACTCATCCAACGCATCCATAATAACACTGACCGATTAAAGATGCCCATGCGCAAATAAGAAAAGATCATCTGCAAAACAAAGATTAACAATCCTATTTTTGTCACAAAATGGTAATAGAACTCCCTAGCATCATGAACACGCTTCCATAAAATAAGCGTTAACACCTCCATGACTAAGGTGAATAAATATGGCAATAACGGATCACCTTGTCGTAATCCTCTTTTACCACGAAACCAACCATGAATATTACCATTAACACAAATAGAGTATGAGGTAGATGAGACACACGTCATAATCCACTCGACCATAACATGCAGGAACCCAAAACTAATCAGAATTGAGCGAAGAAAAACCCAATCAACCGTGTCATACGCTTTCTGAATATCAACCTTAAAAGAACACCTAGGAATCTCTCCATTACAACATCGTCCAAAATCTCATTTAATGACGTAGTAACTTCAAGTGTTCATAAATTAGATAACATTCAACTTAAATTTTAAGGGTATAAATTTGATTGAAATCAATGTATGGAGAAGCATGCATACAACTCTGTAACATATGTTTAATAAAACATTTAGTAAAATTTTTCACGAGACTAAATTTCTACATAAATTATGTTGAGGTATTGGATTAACCAATCAAAGAATTTACCCACAACTATACACAACGTACTTACGGCTAAAGCACAAAGCAATAATCTTATTCATTGTGATTTCGTATGTAAATTTGCGGTAAATCAACCTTAAGGTATAATGAAAATAATAATCGTAGGTAATATCAATTTGACGCACAGGCGAGTCGGGAATTGGGTTAGTGACTAATGGCTTATCTCCTCCTTCCTTAACCGGGTACATGACCAGCGGTTCGTTATACCCACTTTATAGTTATTCAAAAGGAGTAGCCTTTAGATTATTATTGCAATTCACCAATCAACGTAATTCTATGTAATTTAGATATCAAACAAATCTTAACTTTAATATGATTTAGTCCATATTCCTCCATAACCGACGGCCCAAACACCCCTTAGGGGTGTTCCGAAACCTTCCATTCTTCTTTTTATTTATTCAACAACGCTTGTTAATATTTAACTCTTAATTATTTAACGGCCATTAAAGTTATAGCTCAGTTTAATTTAATAAATATAATAAATATATTTTTTAAATAAATTAACTCTTTACGTATTGAGTGTAATCCCGTAATCTCGAGTTCGATCCTATCACACGACTATTAAATATAAGTCCATAAAATTTCATATATGGCTTACAGTCGGATCACAGATTGTAATCCGTGCTTCAAATAAACGGAAGTTTATCTATTCAACGATAAGTTACCCTTAAAACGAGAAATTAGATTTTCTCGCACACGAGCTTGCATTAAAACTATTCAAAAGTTTTAAGCTCGTGTAAATGAGGTATAATCATATCTCAGATTATGCCCCGTGCCTCAAAGAACGGTAAGTTTATCGCCGATGATAAATTTATCCTCACAACGAGAAATTAACTTTTCTCGGGCATGAGCATATATTAAAACGTTCGAAGTTTTTAAGCTCATGCACAATGACTTACAGTTAAATATCAGACTGTAACTCGGACTTCAATTTTAGGAAAGTTTATCTTTAAAGATAACTTATCGTTGTAACGAGAAATTAACTTTTCTCGGTCATGAGCTTGTATTAAAACATTCCAAGTTTTCAGCTCATAAAAGAAAGTGTATCTTTTAAATAAGAGAACTTTTCCTCATAACGAGAAATTCCACTTTCTCGGTCATGAGCTTTACGTTAAAACATTCAAAAGTTTTCAAGCTCATGAAAACGACTTCTAAGTAAATATCAACTTAGGACTCGTTCTTCATTTAAAAGGAAAGTTTATCGCCGATGGTAACTTATCCTTAACAACGGGAAGTTTACAACTTCTCAGACTTGAGCTCGTTTCGTAAGATATTTAAAATCTTTAGCTCAAGTAATTGGTTTTCAAAAAAGGGCATGTCTTCTAAAATCGATAATATTTACGATCCTAGAAATGTCGTTTAATAATGACACGGGGTTGTAAATAAAGTTCGAGCAGAAGTTTAAAAGATTTAAAACATGCTCAATATGGTTTGCTATTATTTCCGATAGTAACCCACTTTTCATATTAAAGTCAAGCATTTCATCG
Organism: Glebionis coronaria; assembly: GCA_025667525.1. NCBI lineage: Eukaryota > Viridiplantae > Streptophyta > Magnoliopsida > Asterales > Asteraceae > Glebionis > Glebionis coronaria. Next base: position 354,186,616 of record CM046874.1, read on the forward strand.
AAAATATTTGACTCAACAACGGGAATTAAATTTCTCGGGTATGGTTTACTAAATAACCATGTAAGGGATTATGTTTACGCGATAACACAATCTAACACGAATATATGTATGCTTCAGTGCATTTATTTGTCAAAACGAGAGAAACCTTGTTTTTTATTGTGAGATCTCGTAATTTTCTGGTAATTATTTTACTTATATATATTATTTTAATCATTGATAATAGTTATTTGGAATTATAAATTTTTATTATTTTATGTTTCCATATTTATTTAAATAGAAAATTTTGATTGAAAAGCACCGTGTGCATTTTTTACAAAAGTTTACTTGAATCAACGGAACGAGGGCCGAGGGCTAAATATTTCGACCTTAAGATATTAATCTTTACTTGGTATTAAGTCTAGACCGATAACGGGCACAATGTTAAATCCTTGTATATCACGTTTTATTGTCGATTGTTTTAATGTTCGATGTTTTCTCTTTAATGACGTGGTAAGTGGAGTCGGGTGACTATATTAATATATTTCAAATGCGTTTTAACTTTTGAAAATTATTTTTACGAAACCCGAGTCCCGTGAATATTTGTAAAAATTGACTAATAGTCATTTCCTGCTTTTTAACTAAATATTTACTTTTAGTCCAAAGAAATGCAAACTTGGCAAGTTTAGTCCCTCCACCTACCACTATATAAATAATTTCCCTACCTAAAAACACATAGATACAATTTATAAAAAAAAAAATCAAACATCACCTCCTCCCCTGTAACAACCCAAAACCATGATCATTATTTAATTATATTTTTACGTATATTTTTGAAATTTTTGACGAGGTTGATTGTCATGACGATTGGTAATTTGATTTGGATGATGTTGACATTTTATTTTTACGTTTTGACGAGTTGCGAGGATTATTAGTGATGACGATATCGACGGATGCCCGAGAAATTTTATTTTTTATTTTAAACATGTCGATGTTTAATATTTTGACGTTTTTATTTTAATGTCGTATTAAGTCGTGCCGAGACTATATAATATCATATTTTGTGTGCGTTTTAAGTTTTGAGAAGCATTTTTATGAAACCCGAGACCCGTAAAAATTTTCCAAAGTGACTAGTAGTCATTTCCCGCTTTTTAACAAAGTATTTCCACTTTGGTCCAAAAGAATCACAATTGGCAAAAACTACCCTAAACTTCCACCATATAAAATGAAAATTTAACACAAAAACACACACATTTCCACTCACCACCAAAAACTCTCTCTCCCTCCTCTCACCCTAAACAAACCGTCACCCCTCCACCACCAAAAACCATAGATTTTTCAAAATCTAGCTTGAATCTATTAAAACCAATTGAAGTCCCATTCCTATCTTTTGATTGTCCATCTTTTGGTGTGAAAATCTTACACATGCATGAACATTTTTGAAAAACCCAGTTTTGGATGAAAATCTTGTGTTTTGATCTTAAATTGTTGTTGTATGTAGGTGTTTATGTTTATATATATATATATATATATATATATATATATATATATATATATATATATATATATATATATATATATATATATATATATATATATATATATATATATATATATATATATATATATATATATATATATATATATATATATATATATATATATATATATATATATATATATATATATATATATATATATATATATTAGTTTTTATGATTGCATATTAATATTTTTGAGTTAGGTTTCATAAATTAATCATCTAGGATGATTTAGTGTGTTATGATATAAACTAGTAGTGTAAGAATGATTATAGTGGTAAAAATGGGGTTAAAATGTGGTGAAAATTTAATTTTGAAGGATTTTTAAATATATATTTTTAAACAGATTATTAAAGTTAATTTTCTGAAAATATGAGTTTGAGTTTGAGATGAACTAATTAGATATTGTTGTTGAGGTTGTTTTTAGCTTCGTTTTGGTATAAGGTAGGACTTCTAGCTCCAAACGAGAAAAGTTACGTTAGTTTGATTATTTCGTGTACCGGGAGACGAGTATCGGCACAATATATAATTGTTGTCGATATTTGGATCGAATCTCGGGGACTATAAAATGGATTTTTAAATATGTCATGGACTGATTTTGAATGTTAAGTATGAGGATGTCGAGTCATTTTCAAAGTTGAGTGTCGGTTTCATAAACGGAGAAAAATAAATGTGTTAAAAGACTATATGAAATGTTGACGTAAAACTGTCCGGTTTTTGTGGTTCAAAGATGTGTCGGGCAGGGAACTTTAAATATGAAATCTTTTGATGAGTTTTTAACAGGCCTTTCTATATATAGTAAGTGAAATTTCTGATTAGTATCATAAAAATTTGACGTGTTTAAGTGGGGTAAATGAGCTTGTACATTTTATGTGTACCGGCAGATTTTTATCGAAAGAATTAACTAATAGAATAAACATATAGAATGGAGTAAAAAGGGCACTTGTATTATTTTTATTTTGGATTGATTGTGATTTTATGATTTTGAGTTTGATATTACTAAGTATGGATTTTACTCGAGTTTATTATTGATGACCGCGCCTTATTTGATAGGTTGCGGTTTTTGTGTTTACCGGGCATCAACTATCGTCGAAGATCGTCATACTACTGCTATTACTTCAGGTGAGTCTATAGCCTCGCTTTCTACTTGTTTTAATGATTTTAAAACCCGCGACGGGGATACATGCTATTTGAAGTAAAATGAACACATGTCATGAGTAATTGTTGGACCCGATGTTGCCTTTGATGAAATGAATTGTATAAGTACCGAATTGCATAAGACCCTAAATTCATGAGCCATTAACTATCTTCTGACTTGATGTTGCGAGTTAGGAATAGCCGCTTATTCTAATAATAGTACTATTGGGCTGACAACCCTATCTAAGACCAGGGCTTTACGCTGAGTAACCCGCTGGGAAGTATAATTTTACGTGAATAAGAATTGGTATTCTTGCAATTAATACCCTAGTAGGGGCACTGGTAATTTTCTAGTCATTCTAGCATTTGGCGTGGGTGACTAAGTTAAGGGGTCGGTGTCATGAGCTTAATACAATTCAATAGCTACTGCTATAATGTGATATACCTGATTGATAGATTGTATGGCCACAATTCTATTAAACAATTGTGAATGATTTTTACGATGTGTTCAATTATGTTTTGTAAAACCTATATACTTGCTCAACCTTTGTGTTGATGATTTTAAGCATGTATTTCAGGTACTTGAAGTGTTGAATTGCGGAGCTTGCTGGAGAAGGATTGCGGGATTGCTTTTGTAGTAATTTGGTCTAAAACAGATTTCTTTCCCTATTGTCAAAAACATATAGTAAATGGTCAAATATTTTGGTAAAAGGTTTGTTGTTTCGATTAAGATCCTAGGGGAACCTGTACGCTACTCTGATATATTTTTAACTGATTTTACTTGGGATCGAATGTTTTAGACATTAAATTAAATTATTTTCATATTTATTCTTAAATATACTATTTTTGGGTCATTTAAAGAGTTGTGAAATAAAGTTTGTAAATAACACCCAATTGTGTATTTTCCTCTACGCAATGTAAATTGGGGGTGTTAAAGATTGGTAACCAGAGCTTTTTAGTTATAGCGAATAAGGTCGATTTTTGAAAAATGTCCTAAACTATAACTTTGGTGTCGAAAGTATTTTATAAAAGCAACGTAACTTCTCTGCAAGGCTCCGGTAAGATTATTTATTTTTGTTATGCTTTGTTATTATAGATGTATCCCTTATAATTGTTGTGAATTCTTGAGTATTTATTAAGTAAATACTGCGATGAGGTATTGGTATTAATAAAAGGACGTAGAGTGCTTTCACCATAATTTCATCATAATTTCATTTTGATGAATATTGTATAATTATCATTTGCATTGCATTGCATCGCATACATATATATTTTGCATACGTAATTCATTTGCATTTGCATAGTTATGCATTGCATATATATTTTTGAATAATGACCTTATGTACTTATGAATTTTCTGTGATTTCAGAAAATTTCTGACATACCATATTACGTCAAGAATGGGGGATTTGCTGTAGGTCAATGGAGTTTGCAGAATCAGTATGTAGGTGATCATAAGATTTCAGGTGGATGGTTAGATTACGAAGATGATACGAATGATAAGAAAAATGTTGTAGAATCTGATAGTGATAATTATATGACTAAGAGTGAGGTTGGAAGAACTGAGGTTAGAGCAGAAGTGAGAAGTTATGGGACAATCAGAAAGAGATATATAGGCTTCGCAGGTTAAGTGACTATGTAGCTCATCTTGGGCCGTATCTTGAACCACATTGGAAGTTTCAGGATAGTGAGGTGTATGCTAATTCTCATTATATGATAGACCCGCCGTGTCAAGGAGGGCTTTTGAAGTATGGATTTAGGAACCCACCGTGTTTAGATCCAAAAGGGAGGTGCTGCAAGTTAGGACCAGATGAAGATGAAGCAGGAATGAGCCAAGTTAGAGACGGTGATGGACCACATCCTATGGAGTGATGTAGTGATGGATCTTTGTTGTATTTCAGTTTATGTATTATTATGTTGTATTTGGATTATCTAGATGTTGTGAGGTAGTTTTGTGATGGATTATTATTATTATTGCTGTATAGGATGGTAAGGGTAAGTGACATTAGTGACAAGGTTTTGTTGCGATTTTCTCGGATTTATGGATGAAATATACTATTACCCTTTAGTATTTTGATGTGTCTTTGTATCTTTTCTTTTGAGATGATTGTGGAATTTAGGTAGTATTATGTTGTTGGCGTATGCAGTATTCATGTTATATCTTGATGAAAAGACCCTATTCTTTCTATCTCGATGTGTATACTTATTAAGTTTCTTTCTACTCTTATCACATGGAAAGAGTTGAGTGAGATATGTTTATGTCATTAGCAGCGATTCCTGTGTGTGTGACTGAGTATCCTGAAATATGTCTCCAAAGGTTGCCAACCATTAGGGTAGATTATATGATTGTGGGAGTAGTGGTTAGATTGTTTGAAGCTGATAGTGCTAAGAAGAGACGAGATGCTGCTGAGATTGAAAATCCTGCTGTTTTAGTTAAAGATGCTGCTGAAATTGAAGATGCTGTTGAGACTGAAGATGCTGCTGATATTGAAGATGCTGCTGTTCCAGTTAGAGATGCTGCTGTTATTCTGCAAGATTTTAAAAGGATGTCTGTGTATTGGATTATTAGGAATGAGAAGAGATGCGGTGAAGAGTGTCGTACGACTATTGATGGTAATTGGGAAGGTGAAACTATATGGATAAGTTCGAGTAACTGATGGATGTTTAATATATCGATAGTTATTTGGGAATGTTCAACTAGGCGAAAAGAGATGGTAATTTAAAGATTGATCCTGATTCAAAATTAAGTGTGGCAGAAGAGGGTAAAGGAATGGTATTGTTGCGAATGACAATAAGGAATAGGAATTTATTTCCTCTAATGGAAGGTAAACCTGGAATTTAATAGTCTAAGATAAGAAGAGATGGTATTCAAGTAGTTACTATAAATCGGGTAAACAGGAGGAAGTATGATGTGTAGATCACATATATTTTATACCACTTAAGTAATTATCTATTTACTTGATGTAACTACGGACTAGCTGGAGGTCGAGCTGCTGAAGGAATAACAAGGAATGTGGTATAAAAATTGGTATTTCTGTGGTAATGAAATGTTTTCATTTTGGTAAAGGAGATTGAATAAAGGAATTATTCAGATAATAGAAGATCAATATGAAGGGAATGTTGCTGCTATTCCAGTCTATATTTTGGAAATGCTGATAAGATTTGAGATTTAGATGTAGTAATTTGTATATTCTTATTTGGTAATCATTGATTTAGAATGTTATTGAAATACTGAAAGTGTTATTGATGGTGTATTAAATTCTGAAGGTGTTATTGAGAATATATTGAGATTTGAATATGTTAGATTTTAGCAGAACTGAGGACGAGAAATCGACGAGAATTTGCGATTGGTTGAAATGAGAAATTCATCGATGGAAGAATAATATATATGTGTATATATTAAGGAAATATTTTTGGAGCATATGGTATTAAGAAGTATAGCGCGATTAACTGAACTAGAGTTGTGAGAAAGTTAACCAGGATAAGGATGAATATCGTAGGATATGATAAATAAAGGTGAAAAGAATTAAATTGGAGTGTTGTTGAGCATTGAGTACTGGTTTCAGGGAAGTAATCAGTGGAATTTCTATTTGACGATTTTATTGGTCAATGATGAGAAGGTATGTAGTAGAAAACTACAGTAAGTCAAATTTTCTGTGCGCTTTACTAGTAGTAGTTGGAAAAGAATGAGAAGATGAGTAAGTACTTGAGGACACTATGTGATTGTTTTGCGGAATCGTAGAGTTCAATGTCGTCATGGGAAAAAGTAAGCTTTGTGTTAGCTTGGTGATAAGAGTTTTGCAATCTGATTGTATATTTTGTTATATGACATTGTTAGGAAGTTGAGGATGGTAATATATTTGATTGTAAGAATTGGCATATGAGACAATAAGGATAATCTGATTTGACTGGAAGGGTAAGTCGTCAGAGAAGTAATAATGGAAGTAAAGATAGAAGCTGGATGTTTTATGAATGAGATGACTGCTGTGAGGTTGAACAAACTGAGCACCAGATATCGGTGTCCATTATTGATTGTGAATATTTAGTGTGATGAATAGATGATTGAAGGAAAGAAAAGTATTCCCTAACAACTGGAAAATTGTTATTAAAAGAAGGAATGGTATGTAAAATTCTTTGGATAAGAATTTTAGTTGGAGTAATATAGATGTTTTAGAATGTGCAATCTATGGCTGAAGTGATCGTGAAAATCTGACTAGATTGAAATGATTGAGGCTTTGCCGATACCGACGAAACCGACTGAAGCTTGTAAATCCTTTGTGTAAGCTGAGTATTATCGGAGGTTTATCAGGAGGTTTTCACTGATTGTTGAACCAAGGATAAAGCTGACAAAGAAGAACTAAATGTGTGAAATCCATTCATATATTTAAGTTGTGGTTGTGAGATCTGATTCTGTAGTTGAGGAAGTTGTTTATGAAAGCTGAGGATAGATTGAAGGTCTGTGCCTGTATAATTAGTATTGGAGGGATCTGAAGGAATTATAGAGCTGCGATGATGATATTTGGATAATATCAATTGGAAAGGAAAGCAATAGTAGTGTGTTGACTTGAATAAAGAAGTGTAACGAGGTTTATATGATCATGAGATTGGACATTGTGGTATTTGTTTTGGGATTGGAAAGTATTACTTGTATGGAATCAAGTATGAAGAAAATAAGAATAAGAAGGACTTGTGTGTAAATGCCATTCGGGGATTTTAAAGGAAGAGGAGTAAGGATTACTTAATGATGACGGGGAAATAATAATCGGTAAATTTTAGATGGGATATGTTATAGTTCTGTCTTACGAAGTATGTTTCAGATTATGGAGGATGAGTGTGGATGCTTTCACTATCGACTAGTAAGTATTTAGTAAGGAGAATAAGGAAAAAGAACTTATAAAATTTCTGAAGTAATTGAGAATTGACTCTTAAGTTTTGAGATAATTGGAATATTGGTAGCAACAAGCAGAATGGATAGAATGGAAAGAAAGTTAGAATTGAATTGATAAACTAATGGAAAAGGAATATCAAAAAAAGAAGATCAACAGATTGTTGGAAATTTTGAAATAGAATGGTAATAGAAATGAAAGAGTTGAGATGTATGTTTTTGTGGGACAAAAACGGTTATTGTGATTATCTAATTTTTCTTCTATTAGATCAGAGAGTGTGTTAAGAAGGAAAGGACCAGTGGTGAATGATTGTTCAGATTAAAAGAGAATTTAATTATTCTTAGAGTGCTGAGAGTGTCGCATGTAGTATTGAAGGGATTTTACAAATTGAAGTATTAATACAGAATGGTTGGAATAAAATATATTATGATATCAGGAAGTGATCTGGCCATTATATATTTCATATTTGAATATATGAGGCTAACGGAGTTATTTAAACAGTATATGATACGAGGAAGATGTAATAATGTACTCTGGAAGGTACAGTAATTCAGTGATCTAGCAAGCACTACGCTCGGGACATAACGATTGTTAGAATGAATGAAAGTGGAAAATGAGTATGGAAAGTATTTAAGTGACTGGTTAGAATTATGGATAATCTCATTGTATTTAGTTTGAGTGTAACCTCAGGACATAGGGTAGAGTATTTTTTGAATATTGGAAATCGCTGTGATAAAGTATGAGTATTGATTAAGGTTTGAACATATTATATGTGAACCAGAGATTGAGATTGACTTTTGGATATTAGAGATTTCTACAGAAAGTGTGAAGAATTGAGTTAAGAAGGAATATTTCGTATTTTTGGAAAGCAATGGACAGAGTGAAAGGATGAATGGAACGATGGTAATTGAAATTGGTACCAATCACATCAACATATGATTGAAACTTGGGATGATGATATCTTAAATATTTCACTATGGGGACTAATGGAAACTAGTGAAGATGAAATCTTTATGCGATGATAATCGTCATATCAGTAGTTAAGAGGTGTAATTTGAGAACATACATAGTTGTGGGGTATGTTGTCAGAGTATTGGGGGCAGGAATGAAACTGAGAAAGTGATGCAGAAGGAGTATGAATGATGAAGGAATATTAGCATAATAGAAGGTGAAATTGAAAGTTGAAGTGTAGTAATAATTATGGATATGGTGATATTATAAGAATTGAGTTGGACTGGTGTAAAATACGTGAGTATCTCTTGAGGATAAGAGGTCACTTTGACTCTAGAAGTGAGGAAGTGCGAGTGTGAGGCGGGTTGAGCGTCGGGATGTCGCTCTCTTTTAGGAGGGTAGGATGTAACAACCCAAAACCATGGTAATTATTTAATTATATTTTTACGTATATTTTTGAAATTTTTGACGAGGTTGATTGTCATGACGATTGGTAATTTGATTTGGATGATGTTGAAATTTTATTTTTACGTTTTGACGAGTTGCGAGGATTATTAGTGATGACGATATCGACGGATGCCCGAGAAATTTTATATTTTATTTTAAACATGTCGATGTTTAATATTTTGACGTTTTTATTTTAATGTCGTATTAAGTCGTGCCGGGACTATATAATATCATATTTTATGTGCGTTTTAAGTTTTGAGAAGCATTTTTATGAAACCCGAGACCCGTAAAAATTTTCAAAAGTGACTAGTGGTCATTTCCCGCTTTTTAACAAAGTATTTGCACTTTGGTCCAAAAGAATCACAATTGGCAAAAACTACCCTAAACTTCCACCATATAAAATGAAAATTTAACACAAAAACACACACATTTTCCACTCACCACCAAAAACTCTCTCTCCCTTCTCTCACCCTAAACAAACCGTCACCCCTCCACCACCAAAAACCATAGATTTTTCAAAATCTAGCTTGAATCTATTAAAACCAATTGAAGTCCCATTCCTATCTTTTGATTCTCCATCTTTTAGTATGAAAATCTTACACATGCATGAACATTTTTGAAAAACCGATTTTTGGATGAAAATCTTGTGTTTTGATCTTAAATTGTTGTTGTATGTAGGTGTTTATGTTTATATATATTAGTTTTTATGATTGCATGTTAATATTTTTGAGTTGAGTTTTTATGAATTAATCATCTAGGATGATTTAGTGTGTTATGATATAAACTAGTAGTGTAAGAATGATTATAGTGGTAAAAATGGGGTTAAAATGTGGTGAAAAATTAATTTTGAAGGATTTTTAAATATATATTTTTAAACAGATTACTAAAGTTAATTTTCTGAAAATATGAGTTTGAGTTTGAGATGAACTAGTTAGATATTGTTGTAGAGGATGTTTTTAGCTTCGTTTTGGTATAAGGTAGGACTTCTAGCTCCAAACGAGCGAAAAGTTACGTTAGTTTGATTATTTCGTGTACCGGGAGACGAGTATCGGCACAATATATAATTGTTGTCGATATTTGGATCGAATCTCGGGGACTATAAAATGTATTTTTAAATATTTCATGGACTGATTTTGAGTGTTAAGTATGAGGATGTCGAGTTATTTTCAAAGTTGAGTGTCGGTTTCATAAACGGAGAAAAATAAACGTGTTAAAAGACTATATGAAATGTTGACATAAAACTGTCCGGTTTTTGTAGTTCAAAGATGTGTCGGGCATGGAACTTTAAATGTGAAATCTGTTGATGAGTTTTTAACAGGCCTTTCTATATATAGTAAGTGAAGTTTCTGATTAGTATCATAAAAATTTGACGTGTTTAAGTGGGGTAAATGAGCTTGTACATTTGGTGTGTACCGGCAGATTTTTATCGAAAGAATTAACTAATAGAATAAACATATAGAATGGAGTAAAAAGGGCACTTGTATTATTTTTATTTTGGATTGATTGTGATTTTATGATTTTGAGTTTGATATTACCAAGTATGGAATTTACTCGAGTTTATTATTGATGAACGCGCCTTATTTGATAGGTTGCGGTTTTTGTGTTTATCGGGCATCAACTATCATCGAATATCGTCATACTACTGCTATTACTTCAGGTGAGTCTATAGCCTCGCTTTCTACTTGTTTTAATGATTTTAAAACCCGCGAGGGGGATACATGCTATTTGAAGTAAAATGAACATGTCATGAGTAATTGTTGGACCCGATGTTGCCTTTGATGAAATGAATTATATAAGTACCTAATTGCATAAGACCCTAAATTCATGAGCCGTTAACTATCTTCTGACTTGATGTTGCGAGTTGGGAATAGCCGCTTATTCTAATAATAGTACTATTGGGCTGACAACCCTATCTGAGACCAGGGCTTTACGCTGAGTAACCCGCTGGGAAGGATAATTTTACGTGAATGAGAAATGGTATTCTTGCAATTAATACCCTAGTAGGGGCACTGGTAATTTTCTAGTCATGATGGCATTTGGCGTGGGTGACTAAGTTAAGGGGTCTGTGTCATGAGCTTAATACAATTCAATAGCTACTGCTATAATATGATATACCTGATTGATAGATTGTATGGCCACAATTCTATTAAACAATTGTGAATGATTTTTATGATGTGTTCAATTATGTTTTATAAAACCTATAGACTTGTTTAACCTTTGTGTTGATGATTTTAAGCATGTATTTCAGGTACTTGAAGTGTTGAATTGCGGAGCTTGCTGGAGAAGAATTGCGGGATTGCTTTTGTAGTAATTTGGTCTAAAATGGATTTCTTTCCCTATTGTCAAAAACATATAGCAAATGGTCAAATATTTTGGTAAAAGGTTTGTTGTTTTGATTAAGATCCTATGGGAACATGTACGCTACTCTGATATATTTTTAACTGATTTTACTTGGGATTGAAGGTTTTAGACATTAAATTAAATTATTTCCATATTTATTCTTAAATATACTGTTTTTGGGTCATTTAAAGAGTTGTGAAATGAAGTTTGTAAATAACACCCAGTTGTGTATTTTCCGCTGCACAATGTAAATTGGGGGTGTTAAATCCCCTCTTTCTTCTTGCCGTGAGTCTTCACACCAAAACCACCATAGATCTTCAATTTTTACCTTGTTTTAACTAAATCTAAATCAAGGCCCTACCTAGAAATCAAAAGGTGATTCCATTCATACCAAAATTTCACACATGCATCAAGTTTTAAGTTTTCATATGATTTATGTGTAGGTTTGCTATTTTATATGATCCGGTGGTCTAGGGTGGTGGTATAAGATGATGGCCATGGCTAAAGAGACATAGAGAGGTGGAAGTAGGTGTTTCTAGAGAGAGAAAGGAAATTTATAAAATGAAGATAGAAAAACACAAACAACAACCCCTCCTTGGAAGCCTTGGAGGGTACACTACACGTAGTTTTCGAGTCTAGTCTTTGCGTTAGTGACTATGATAACTAATGGGAATTCTTAAATGTCGTCACATAAAGTGGATTTCCAACAAGCTTCCCCCAGGGGACGACGTGTAGGATTCCTTACAATATTTTTCCTAACAAGTACATAATGATTAAGAACAAAAGCTTCCATGAAGCGTCCAATGCTGATGATGTCTTTTGAGGCCTTTGACTTCAAGTTTTCACTTCAAAACGAATCATCTTTGTAGTAACTTGTAGAAGAAACACTGTAACAGCACGAGCTAAGTAACCCATATACTTCTGGTTAAGGAGAAGCATCTATATTAACTTCCCCCTAATTCATGCCACATATTATTGATGTAGAAGCTTTTAATAGCTTGCCCCTAAAGCGACAATCCTGATAAGCAGTCTCAAAGCTTTAAATAAAGCTTAGAATGATTAAGCGCACAACAGAATTTAACAAGCAAACCCCATCATATGAAATGATAATGTTGCTATGAGTGATTGAAATTTTAGGGCACGCCAAGTAGATCAACAACATCCCTCCTCACGCTTGAATAATTCTTCTGATTTTTCTTCCCCTTGAGAGTTCAAGTTATGCATACTAGAAAGAATTAAGACATTTTTTCCCCGACGTAGTTGAAGAAAGGAAACCAGTCCCATGTATGAAGCCCAAATACTGAAATAGGCACTTTATCCCATTCATGAAGTTGACATCGTAACACCAGAGTCAATTAAGTCCTGGAAATGCACATATCTTCTTCCAGAGATGCACCAGAGTCAATTAAGTCCTGTAAATGCATATCTGTCTATATAGGATAATGATGATGTATAATTGCAACATCAAAACAATTAAACATCGGACAGTAGTGTACCGTTTAGAGATCGTCTAATGCCACGAGTTAAAACACTGATTTTCTCTGCGGTTATAACATTTGTCTTCCCGGAATGCCTTCAAATCAAAAGAAGGTATGAAATTCATCACGTGTACTCGTTGTGCGTGCAATATATCTTCTTCTTTCCCCTTGATGGTTTCGAAACTTCGGAACTAGCAATAAATCGTACGCACATGTACCTGAAATCTTGTGAGAATAATAAATAAGCTGAATTATATTATGCGAGAATCAGTTGCTGATCGAAGTTCTCTACTCATAAACTCTCTATGGCTATCTTTACTAACCCCTTTGTAGGCTTTTTGAATTGACCACTGATGGAGAAAATCAGATATGCAAACGTGAATTTGAATAAAAATTCCTCGACCTTGTGATTTAAGCTTGCACTATTCTTGAATGAGGAACGGTGTAGAAATATCCTAGTAGAGAAATTTGTAAGTACCCAATACATTACTGACGAATTATATAAGCACAACACCTCTTGAAATTATCCACGTCGACTATGCGCGTGACATTGAGAACAACAATGTAGCTCATTAATGTGATAGTTATCCATGTCATCAACCAACCACCCCGAACCCGGTAACTAGATAATCAAGTCTTCATCCAAAGATTAAGCACGAATAAGTTATCTTTCGAAGATAAAATAAGTGCACGCCTTCGAGAAATCCGTCTTTAATTTCAAACAATAATACCTGCTTAAAAATCCGTAGCCACTAAAATTCAAATATAGCTATTTTTCTTGGTCTCGTCATTAAAAATTTTGTCACTGTGTCTCGTCTTTTTGTCTCGTCACTTTGTCACGTTGCCATCTCGAATCATCAAAATGCAATTTAATATAAATTTGGCATGTAAATTAATATAGCACAAATAATACTAAACTACTAAAAACGTTCAATCACACTTTGACACATTCATTAGTCGGCCCATCAAAAAAGTAGACTATATCCGGTCCATTTCCAACAAATTATAATTCTCAAAATTTCGTGGCCCATTTGTTCTTAGGTGTATATTTTGGATAGTTTAAACCATACCAAGTTAATTTTCCAAAAACGAAATACGACCAAATGGGCCCATCACTTTGGCAAATTCCAAATGATATTTAAGTTTATGTTTAGTAGTATTATCTTAGCCGACCCAGTTAGTCATGTAACCAAAATACTATCCAAATTAGGTGGTATATATCATCATACCTTAATTAGTCTCACTTTAACCTAATCACTTGTATCATTTTCATCCCAGCCTCTATTTCAAGCCCCCGTCTCTCTCTTCATCAAAGCAGCGACTTTCAATCAATCATACAAATCTCATCTTATCTCAAAGCATCAGAAAATAGATATCATCTTTGTTACCTCTGCCCCCTTTTCTCTCAATCAAACAACACATATCCAAATATGTCTTCATCACCAATCAAACCATGAACAACAATCATTCCTTGCACGACTTATTAAAGTTCGAACCATAGAACCATTGTTTCCTTTTAACCAAGCAAATCAGTGAATAAGATGGGTTAATCATGGGTTAACTTGTTTCTTACTCATCGGATGAGCCAAAAAGTCTCAAGACTTTGGAGAAATTAAAGCTTAATTTTAACCATAGGCCAAGTGCATGTGGCTTCAAGATCTTAATTATAAAGGTCTCGGGTAAGGGATTCGGTTCTTTATTGATAGGTGTGTAAACACCCATCCTTTTTACCACTTAATTACAATAATAACCGGACCAAAACGTGTATTTTATGTCTTTTATATCGGAATTATGCGTGGTTTGTGTTTTTGTTGTGATTTAGGACGAAATGGTGAAAAGTGGAGAAAACACGGACATTCACGGGCATTTACGGACTTTTATTGAAGAAAAATATGAAAGACGAAGTCAAGAAGTCAAGAGTGCAAAAAGAACGGAAGTCCAAGACCAATTCTGAAGATTTATCGAAGAAAAAGTCAAAAGACGGGAGTTTACCAAAAGCCGAAGAACTCAAGTCTTATTTATCGAAGAATTAAAAGATGAGTCCAAAGAAATCCCGGGCCAAAAGTCATCAAAGTTCAAGATTAACAAAAAGATTAAGAAGGAATGACTTAAGGGCGCAATTAAGAAGAAAGGAAGGATGGGAGGAAACTTCCTCTAACCATCCCCCTAATCACCTATAAATACACCCCATTTTCATTCATTTGTTTTTTTTACGAATCGTGACAATTAGTTCTTCCACCTTTATTTACTTGCACATTTACTTTTCATGTCAATTTAAATACTTGTCTTGCACCTTTAATATCTTTAATTTCAAGTAAGTGTTTCTTTTAATTCTCGCACCTTTACTTTATCTTGTTGATCTCATTCTACCTTTCTTGATCTTTGATTTATATGCTTTTTATCTTGTTAATTTGTTTAAAGATTACATTTTTACGCTTTTGATTGTTTTAAATCATTTATTTTCATAGCTTATTTTGTTTATTTTCAAGTTTATAAAGTTTTTATAAAAGTTATTTTCGTATAAAAAGTTGTTTTCGAAAAGCTTATTCATTTCGTGTCTTTAAAGTTGTTAAATTTCAGTTTAGTAGCTTATTTTCATACGGTTTACCTTAGAAAATTAGACTTGTGCTTATTAGAATCATAGCTTATTTGTTTAGCTTAATTTTTACTTTTTCCTTCGTATTCCGATTGGTAAATCGGAAAGGAGTTTATCTATTCCGACCATAGCTACATTGCTTGGTCGGAAAAGGGTTTCAGTATTCCGATTGGTGGCTTGGTATTCCGGTCAGGGGAGGTTAGGTTATTCCGATCAGGTAAGAGTGACAGCTTTCCGATTGGTGCTCCTTTCCACATTCCGATCGAGGTGTTTGTTTGGACATTCCGATTAGGTAAGGTGACATATTCCGATCAGTGGGGTTCCAATCAACATTCCGACCAGTTTTTTTCCATATTCCGATCAAGAGGTAAGTTAATATTCCGATCGAGGTTTGTCTGGATATTCCGATCTAGGGTAAGTGACATATTCCGATCTGGTGTTCCGAACACATTCCGATTTGAGGGTAAGCTAACATTCCGATCAAGGTAAGATCAGAATATATTCCGATTGGGAGGTTTTTCACTTATTTTGTCTTGTTTACTTTTAAGTTGTTATTTTAATTCTTGTCTAATTTTCATTCTCGTCACGCTTTAATTTTTAGTCGTTTAATTAATTTACTTTTCAAAGTTTTTAAATATCGCACACATTTAATTTTAATTAGATTTAGATTTTATTTTAAGTCATTTTAACGCCATTTAATTTTAATTGTTTTGCACATTTTCATATATTACAACGACAACACTTTTGTTCCACCAAAATAAAACTGAGTCACACATTAAACACAAGTTTTTCAATTCGAAGAGATTGGTACAACGAATATTTTTAACCTGAGTAAAATCAAGTTATCAAATGGCGCCGCTGCCGGCTCTTTTCGTAAAGATTAACGGTTTTCTGTGAGAGACGCGTTGCTTTTTGGGATCCGTTCACTTGTGAGCGTTATTTTCTTGTTAAAAAATAAAAAAAAATCCATAAAAATTAAAAATTTCAAAAATCCAAAAAGATTTTATCTTTATTGTGTATATATATTGTCTTTTTGTTTGGTTTCTTTTTCTTTTTCATTTTCAGGTGTATGCGTACTAGATCTTCTAATTATCAAGAGCCCGAGACTCAAGAAGATTTAGCTATGTCAGGTGTAAACAACAATAATATTCCACCGCACCTCAATAATAACAACAATGTTCTTCCACAGCCCGATCTTCGGACCATGGAGGAACTTTGTCAACCTACCATGTTTGGACGAGGAGGACCGATTGCGCCGATGCAAATCAACGCTCCTTAGTTTTCGTTGAAGCACCACATGATTCAGCAAGTGCAAACAAATCCTTTTAGAGGAATGCCTGATGATGATGCCAACAAACACCTCGACAAGTTCATTACAATCACCCAAAGCATGAAGTTGGCTGGTTCCACAATGGATGAACTTCGCCTAAAACTCTTTCCACATACTTTATTACATCATGCCGAGAAATGGTTTGATCGTCTCCCGAAGAATTCTATTCACACTTGGGATGACATGACTCAACGCTTTTTGTCGCGCTACTTTCCACCATCCATGGTCACGAGCCTTCGCAATCAAATCAGCGGTTTCATGCAAGATCCTGATGAATCTCTTTTTGATGCTTGGGAGAGATAAAATGTCTTGATCGATAGATGTCCAAACCACAACATGCTACCTGTGACCTTAATTGATACTTTCTACAACGGTTTGACTTTTCGAGATCGTGATACGATCAATGCAGCCGCCGGTGGCACATTCATGAAAAGGAGACCCGAGGAGTGTAGAGAGTTAATTGAGAACATGACTACTCACCACAAAAACTGGGATTCCTCTGCTTCGTCAAGGAATAACCCGAGAGTCAATGTTTCCTCCACTTCAGCAAACCCTGATATGACCGAACTCACCTGTGTGCTGACTGAAATGAGCAGAAGTATGCAACTCTTGGCTTCAAACCAACAACAACAACAAGTTAAAGCTGTTGTTACTCCTTGTGAAACATGCGGCGGTCCACACCCATACACCGATTGTCCTTCGACACAAGGAAATCCGGAAAATGTGTATGCAGCTTATGGTAATTATTCACCGGAAAATTACCAAGCTCGACCTCAAGGGGATAGAAATCTGCTGAGTTATCGATCAAACAACTACCTTTCACCCGGTTTTTCTCCTCAAAACCAAAACCACGCCAACAACTACAATAGAAGCAACCAAATCCCACCAAGAGCGTCTAATCCTTATCATCTACCCACCCAACAAACCCCATCCAGTAATCCGGATGTTGAGGCCATCATGAGAACCCAATGTGAGCAAATCAAGAACCTGCAGAGTCAAATTATCAATCTTAAAGGAGATATTACCAAGCAAGGAAATGAGATTATATCCGAGCTTCGAGATAATATTCAATCCTCCTTCAGCAATCAAACCAATGATTTGAAGAATATGCTTGCTAGTTTCTTGCCCGCCGCTCAACCTTCTTCTTCGAGTTCTCTACCTTCAAACACCGTCACCAATCCGCGAGCAAATGTGAGTGCTATTACTACCCGTAGTGGAGCCACCATCGTAGGACCACCAATCCCACCCCCATCATCTACACCTCTTCCACCACCATTTATCCCTACTCCTCCTACACCTAGTATTAGTGCACCATTACCGTCTCCGCCTCACCATGACGATGTTCCTAGGACGGACCTTTCAACATCTCAACCTTTACCACCTACACTTGCACCTTCACCACCCAAACCCAATATCCCTTATCCCTCTCGTTTAGGCAAGACCAAAATGCTAACTTAGGAGGACTCCGAAGTGACACGCTATGTGAAGATGATTTCTCAAATGAACTTCAACATTAGCTTTCTTGAAGCACTTGTCCACATGCCCAAATTTGTTAAAGCATTTAAGGAACTGCTTAACAAGAAGGAGAAGCTGATTGAACTCGCCAACACACGATTAAATGAAAACTGCTCTACCGTTATTCTTAAAGAAGTTCCGAAAAAGCTTGGAGATCCCGGTCGTTTTGTGTTGCCTTGCGTGTTCAACAAAACCGAAGAATTTACTGCCCTTGCTGATCTCGGGGCTAGTATTAATTTGATGCCATTGAGTGTTTGGAAAACACTATCATTGCCCGACCTTACTCCCACAAAGATGACTATATTTTGTTGCTAATGATCCAAAGTGATGTGAAGAATCATTTATCGAAAATCAATATGAAGGATCGAGACGCACGACGTAAAGCAAAAACTCCCCAAAAGTCATGGAGAAGTGTATCCGAAAAGACCCTAACAAGGTATGAGGATAAATAGATCCAAGTCATAAAAGGAGGCGGATCGTTGTATATCAAAATCCAAAATAAAGATTGGAGAAAAATGAAGAAGTCTGGTCCAAGTATGAATCTCTCAAAACTTCAAGTGAAGAAATTCCATTATGAAGAGAAGACCATTATTTCATGAACGTCTCTCGAGGTTTGAAGTATGATGTCGCTGCCAAATATCGGTCCGAGAAAGGTCTCAAATCGCGAAGCGAGTTATGCCAAGATATGAACTTTATGAGGTCCCGAGAAGCAGTTTTAAAAGATTTTGTCCTTTAGCTAACTATTGATTAAATCGTTCACTTTGTTTTCGGACTAAATAACTATCGAAATAAGTCAACAATGCATCTTCGTGATCATTCAAGACAAAAATGAAATATAAGAGATACCCCTAGGAATAAGGGAGTCTAAGTGAGTAATTGACCCACATGAGTTCGTGTTAGTTTGCTAACTTATAATAACAATGATCTCGTTTTTAAGCTTGGTTTGGAGAAAGTGAAGACTTGAGAATGATGAATGTTCATGACATTTCCAAAACCCAAGGTATGCTTTTTGATTTCTTTACTTTGGATGTTTATAGTTTTCTATCTCTTTAATAAAGGCCAAGGTGGATTGATTATGATGAAAAATGTAAACGTGCTTTGTAACTAATGCATTGCATGAGGACATTGCAATGGTCAAGTGTAGGGGATTTGATAGGTGTGTAAACACCCATCCTTTTTACCACTTAATTACAATAATAACCGGACCAAAACGTGTATTTTATGTCTTTTATGTCGGAATTATGCGTGGGTTGTGTTTTTGTTGTGATTTAGGACGAAATGGTGAAAAGTAGAGAAAACACGGACATTCACGGGCATTTACGGACTTTTATTGAAGAAAAAGATGAAAGACGAAGTCAAGAAGTCAAGAGTGCAAAAAGAACGGAAGTCCAAGACCAATTCTGAAGATTTATCGAAGAAAAAGTCAAAAGATGGAAGTTTACCAAAAGCCGAAGAACTCAAGTCTTATTTATCGAAGAATTAAAAGACGAGTCCAAAGAAATCCCGGGCCAAAAGTCATCAAAGTCCAAGATTAAAAAAAAGATTAAGAAGGAAGGACTTAAGGGCGCAATTAAGAAGAAAGGAAGGAGGGGAGGAAGCTTCCTCTAACCATCCCCCTAATCACCAATAAATACACCCCATTTTCATTCATTTGTTTTTGTTGACTAATCGTGACAATTACTTCTTCCACCTTTATTTACTTGCACCTTTACTTTTCATGTCAATTTAAATACTTGTCTTGCACCTTTAATATCTTTAATTTCAAGTAAGTGTTTCTTTTAATTCTCGCACCTTTACTTTATCTTGTTGATCTCATTCTACCTTTCTTTGATCTTTAATTTATATGCTTTTTATCTTGTTAACTTGTTTAAAGATTACATTTTTATGCTTTTGATTGTTTTAAATCATTTATTTTCATAGCTTATTTTGTTTATTTTCAAGTTTATAAAGTTTTTATAAAAGTTATTTTCGTATAAAAAGTTGTTTTCGTAAAGCTTATTCATTTCGTGTCTTTAAAGTTGTTAAATTTCAGTTTAGTAGCTTATTTTCATACGGTTTACCTTAGAAAATTAGACTTGTGCTTATTAGAATCATAGCTTATTTGTTTAGCTTAATTTGTACTTTTTCCTTCGTATTCCGATTGGTAAATCGGAAAGGGGTTTATCTATTCCGACCATAGCTACATTGCTTGGTCGGAAAAGGGTTTCAGTATTCCGATTGGTGGCTTGGTATTCCGATCAGGGGAGGTTAGGTTATTCCGATCAGGTAAGAGTGACAGCTTTCCGATTGGTGCTCCTTTCCACATTCCGATCGAGGTGTTTGTTTGGACATTCCGATTAGGTAAGGTGACATATTCCGATCAGTGGGGTTCCGATCAACATTCCGACCAGTTTTTTTCCATATTCCGATCAAGAGGTAAGTTTATATTCCGATCGAGGTTTGTTTGGATATTCCGATCAGGGGTAAGTGACATATTCCGATCTGGTGTTCCGAACACATTCCGATTTGAGGGTAAGCTAACATTCCGATCAAGGTAAGATCGGAATATATTCCGATTGGGAGGTTTTCACTTATTTTGTCTTGTTTAATTTTAAGTTGTTATTTTAATTCTTGTCTAATTTTCATTCTCGTCACGCTTTAATTTTTAGTCGTTTAATTAATTTACTTTTCAAAGTTTTTAAATATCGCACACATTTAATTTTAATTAGATTTAGATTTTATTTTAAGTCATTTTATTTTAACGCCATTTAATTTTAATTGTTTTGAACATTTTCATATACTACAACGACAACACTTTTGTTCCACCAAAATAAAACTGAGTCACACATTAAACACAAGTTTTTCAATTCGAAGAGATTGGTACAACGAATATTTTTAACCTGAGTAAAATCGAGTTATCATTTATGCATGTGATTTTCGTTTTATTTCTTGAACCGAAACAAAGAAAAGATTGTGACATAATTGTTTCAAATCTTTTTTTAAGTCGAAAAATAAAAAACGGGTGAAACCGACATGGATCTATGAAGATATAAATTTCGTGAGTATAGATCTTCAAAAATCTTGACATGCATGTCAAATACGAATTGAAATCTAAGACCAGTTATCGTTTTGATTAATTTCGATTCTAGATGATATAGATGGGATTAGGTGTCGATAGGCTAGGATAGATTTAAATGGGATTAGGTGTCAAGATCTTATACCATTTGTAGGATTATGTAAATCTTTCTTAATCTAGAGAGAGTAGAGATAGAAAGATGGTAAGAACACTCACACTTTTAGAGAGAGAAAGTGAATGAAAACACCTTTCTACTATGAGTAAACCAAATGTGAACCAAACCCTATCCATCAAAGGAGAGGGTTTATATACCAAGCCCATAAGATGGGCTTGGGTTTACAATGTTGGGCCAACCATACATGACATGTACCGGGCCTTTCCTTGTTTAATTAATGTAAACATACTAGGACTACGAGCTACTTAACTAATATATTGTCCGAATGACCGATCCTTCTAAATATATAAAAACGTATTTCCAACAATCTCCCCCTAAGGGAGGTCACTACAAACAAGGGCGTTACCAAAGTTACAATAATAAAATAAACTTAGCATACTATGCTTGTCTTGAGCTCGTAGTCTTCGTCTTTCTTTTCTTTTCCTTTTTCCGATGAATATGTTGATGTGCTCTTTGATAACAATCTTGAACATGTATCTCTTGCCTTGACCTTGTGACTTCATCACTTGTGATATATACCTTCTCATGACTTGATGTCCCACGTACTTATACCTTTTTATTTCTTGAAAGCTTCAGAGTTTGATACAGCGGAAGACTTGACTTTTAGACTTTCTTGAATTTGTTGAAGTATTAAGTGTATAAAGTATAAGCATGCGGGGACGACTTCTTCTCGGATTCCGCAATGCCACCGTCTTCAAATGTAATAAGATAAGTGGACACGAACGAAATGGCTTTGAACATTTCATTCTAATTCGGTAGCATTTTACCTCTGGTCGGTGAAGACCGTTGAACGATATTAGATATCGTACTTGTGGCAGGTAGATTTAATTGAAAATCTCCTTGAAAAGATTTCACGGGTAAACCCGTTCTCTTTACTCGACCGCCCAAAGCTGACTACGAACGTAAAGAGTGAATCATTTGGATAAAATTATCCGCATGATTGAAGCCGTCAATTCCGATTCCTGAAACAAGTTTGATTCATTAAAGAATCGCACCATCGTTGCTTTCCAGTTGTCACGAGGTTGATTCATATTGAATCTTGCAAGTTACCTACCAAGTGCTGTTTGATGGTAACACTAGAAGAATTCCATTCGTCACTGTAAATACTAAAAAGTATTACTCTGAATGTTCTGGCAAGATCATTAAAATATTGCGTAGAGGCCTGTAACGTGTTTAAATTCAGTTAAGAATTAAACCACTGTTGCTTTCCAGTTATCACATGTTTGATTCATAAAGAATCGCACAAGTCACCTACCATGAGCTTTTTAATGTTCGCTCAAGAAGGATTTCCATCTTCATTGTAAATACTTAAGTATTACTCAGATGTTTAGGCAAGATCATGAAGATTTTGCGTAGGACTCTTAATATCTTTCTTACTTTTCACAGTATGTGAAGAAGCAAGGAAATATGGAAATATGTCCTAATGAGATATTTGATGATCTCAAATGGCTCTAGACTCGATCATGCACTTTGGAATTTTAGTGATTGGAGGCTGGAGTGGAGTGCCACCATTTTAATACCAATTTACTCAGAGTGAATAAATCGATAGATAACGTGTTGATCTCTGTGTGATTAAAACAAATACCTTTTGAGAGATCTCTGAGTTAGTTGGGATGGGTTGTGCATTATATTACTGGGTCCATGATGTGATCTTCAATAACATATGAGTTGACCCGGTTTCTGCCTAAGGTTGTAAGGAGGGCTTCTTTCTTGTCACCCTTTATCATTACAATTCTTTTTAATTCTTCAACCCCTTTAATGCTTACCAGTACGTCATAACTAGCACCTTGTTGTGATTGTTCCAGTGCTAACTTAAGTACTTGGTCGACATTCAACTACGTTCACAATCTTTCCCCATCTTTCCTAAGGACTAATATTTCTAGATATGGAATGTCCTTGGGAAGATTCCTCCGGTTTTGGAAGAATCATTGGACTTAACCTATCCGACCATCCTTATGTCACCACAATCTTCATCGTCGTGAAATAAATGGGTTTAGGGTAAGTATATGTCACCATGAAAATCCATTTTTGATGATCAAATCCGTTTTGCTCCCCCTTAACATATGTCACGATATCCGAAGATATTTTGCACATGTCAGGAATAGCTATCACGTTAAGTCAAACCATTTTTGATCAATCATTTCTCATATAAAATCACATTTTCCCCCTCATATTAAAAATATTAACCCAACCTATATTTTTGATATCAATTGATTTAATGAAGTTTTAAAAATGCAAGTCCATTTTATCTTCATGATACCAATGTGTGAGATATGATAACGATTTGTAAAATAATCACATATTCACCATATAAGAATAAATTGACAAGGTTGGATCTGATTGATGAGAACATCATATGATAAGATCACATGGTTCATGTCGGCAAATGTTGGTCGCCTCGTCTCGTCTAAAGTCATCTTTTGGCACCACATGTACGATTGGTATCGTTGTCTTGACACCAGTGTGTGAACTTGGCACTCTTGGCATCGAAGATTCTGAATACTTCCCCCTCAATTTTTGACCCGTGTTCTATCGAAAGAGCTGTAATCGTCATTTGAGTAGTCGCATCATCGAATATGTAGATACCAATAGTAAATAGCTACGATGGTAGAGATGATAACTTCATAAAAACAAGATTTCTCTCGTTTTAACAAATAAATGCACTGATGCATACATATATTTGTGTTAGATTGTATTATAACGTAAACACAATCCCTTACATGGTTATAAAGTAAACCATGCCCGAGAAAATTAATTCTCGTTGTCGAGCCAAAGCTTTCATAAGAAATACTTGACCTTAATATGAAAGGCGGGTTGCAGTCTGAAATAACTACAAGCCATATAGACATTTTTAAAATATATACAACTTTTGTACGAACTCTATTTATGGCGCCGTATTGATATTAATCAACATTTATAAGGCCGTAAATATTATCGTACCAAAAGACATGCCTTTGAAAAATAAAGTAAAAATATTTTTGGATTTTTCTGAATTTTTCAATTTTTATGGTTTTTATATGGTTTATATTTTTGTATTTTGCTTTTGTGGATAAAAGTATAAAAAATATAAACTTGGAATACATGAGTGTCCCAAACTCATCCGATAAGGTTTGGTTCAAGGCAGCAAATATAATATCGTCAACGTATATTTGTACCATAATCATGTCTTTCCCTCGTTTCTAAATGAACAGCGTGGGATCCACCTTTCCTTTTGCGAAGCCTTGCATAATAAGAAATTGTAACAATAGATCATACCACGCGCGTGGAGCTTGCTTTAACCCATAAAGAGCTTTCTTAAGCTTGTACACGTGATTAGGATATTTAGAATTCACAAAACCATCCGGCTGTTTAACATAGACCTCTTCCTTGATTTCACCATTGAGAAATGCCGTCTTCACATCCATTTGATAGACGATCATATTCATATGAGTTGCATAAGCAAGGAATAGCCTAATAGCTTCCAAACGGGCAACGGGTGCAAAGGATTCCTGATGTGATCGTGATGGTATATGTAATAATTAAGATATGTTATATGGTAAATTAGAAAATTACCTTTAGGAAAATGTAATAGACTAAAATTACCAAAGACGGATTCAATTAAACACGTTGGTGAACCAAGTTCGTTGTACACGAAGATCGAGTGAATTTGAGACGTTTTGCTTTGATTTGGACAATTGATTCGAATTGGTTGTTCGGTTTTTAAACTAAAATTACTCCTACAATTTATCCTAAAGTGCATGAATCTTAAACCCAAAATAAAATCTAAAAGACAAATATTTAAAATTAAAAGTTATTTAAAATATACTATTTAAAAATTAATTTAAACTTAACTATTTAACTAACTCATTTTTTACATTAAAAAAATCTTTTATTAAAGCTGATTTAAAAACTTTTTTAAATCTAAAAATTAATTAAATATATTTAAAATTACTTTTAAACTATTACTTTTAGAATTTTCTAATTAAAACTTTATAAAGTTAAAGTTTATATATAAAAAAACAGTTAATGAACATAAACTTAACAAAAACGTTTCATCAAAACAAATAAAAACTGGCAGCCAACTTATTGTGTTATATTAATTATAAAAGCTGAAATAAATCTCAAAAGAGCATCTGGCTCAAGTGGTTATCACAAAAGGCTAATAAGTGGGAGGTCTCGAGTTCGAGACCCCCTGAAGACGAATTTTTTGAATATAAATTTTTATGATGGCAGATTAAATGCCAAATTTACCTTGTATTGTACAGTTAATGAAAAGTAAATTCACTAACTGAAACACCATGATGATAAATAAATATAACAGCAAAAAAAATGTTAATACAAACTAGACAGATATCTAGATAAACAAATTAAATCTACATAAATCAAATAAACCCCTAGCAGATCAACAAGAACTACACACAAATCTAATACCAAACTCTAACACCCTATTTTTGACAGTAAAATCAGAGGCAAATAACAAAATCAAAAGCAGTAGTGAAAGAATCCTCTAGCAAAACTTTATTAAACTCAAATGTGTTCAAATAAGATAGTACTAACATGGAAACCGCTACTCAAGTGACATTCATCTCGTTATAAATCCTAGACTTGTTAATCAGTAAGATAATATATTTAACAATGAGCTAATATTTAGTAGCTTCTCACTTCCACTCACGAATTCGACAGTCAGATCAGTAGCTCAATTTTGACTACTGAATTAACTGAATAATATCAGACTGCGAGCAATATTCAATAACTTTCAGAAAATAAAAATATTTAGGCAACAACAAGCGAATATTCTAAAACGATAAGTCAAAATAACACTTTAGTAACATTTAACCAACATAATTATTACGATGATAAACAAAAACCAGCAGAATCTGATAAGAGAGCACAAAAAGCTGGAATAAAATGTACACATCTCTGCAAATTCTAAACCCGGCAGCTTAAGATTTATAAAGTTGCTAGACCTCAATTGAACTAATACAGCAAATATTATATCAGAAAGTTTAGCATTATTCAGGCACAACTAAACCATATTCTAAATCAACGATGAACTAATTTAAACACAACAAAATGAAACACAACAGATTATAATCAACCTAATCAGTAGACTAAGATATGAGACCAACTAAAGCAGTTTAAATCATTAATACAACCTCGATTAAATAATTTTCAAGTAATCGACTAACAAATTCTACCCAAACACAACATCATACAAAAATCATTCAAAATTAGTCTCAT
This sequence comes from Glebionis coronaria, assembly GCA_025667525.1. NCBI lineage: Eukaryota > Viridiplantae > Streptophyta > Magnoliopsida > Asterales > Asteraceae > Glebionis > Glebionis coronaria. The sequence continues at coordinate 354,213,263 of CM046874.1, forward strand.
AAACATTAATCATCATAAAAATAACAGGAATTAAAACCTATTGTCGAAAACCATTGGGGAGTAGAGCGGCGCTGAGCCGTCTAGATAACCGAATCAAAACCACCATTCATCTCACCATAACTCGACCCAAACAGTCAATCGATCCAACAATGGATTTCGAACCACGAACTTCTTATGAATCAGCAGATATATTAATACTCATTCAGCGGGAATGAGTATTTTTCCCTTAATCTTTCTAGTCATTCAATTAAGCTATGACTTAAGTGATTAGATGGCATTTATACATGATCTCATCGTTCTTTTCGGGCTTTAAATGCACTAAAATGTCATAAAATACCATATATATGCTTGTGTTTGTTTACTTGTGTATTTTAGGTATGGATATCGTGAAAAAGACAAAAGATCACAAGAAACAAGGAAAAACGGACACGAGAAATGAAGCCGTACAAAGAACCGGGCCCTAATTCATGAATTATCCAAGATTTACCCTTGAAGACTTGAAGAAATGCAATATTGATCCTCAAACAATGAAGAAATGACACTTAAAACCCTTGTGAATTCATAATTACAAGTTTGGTCCCTTAAGTTTGTCAAAATTGCAAAAAGGTCCTTCAACTTTGAAGAAATGGCAAGATTAGTCCCTCAACTATTCAACATTGTCAATTATGGTCCCTCATGAAGACAAACATATATTGAAGACCTTTGAAGATCAAGAGTGTCCAAAACCAGCCCTTGAAATATCTAAAAATGACAAAAACAACCCTTAAAACCTTTTTGGAAAAGTTTGGTGGAAAAAGTGTGAAGAATGGAAGTTTGTTTGTGAAGAGAATTCGTTTTTAAGGATGAAAATCTTATTATACATATTTTCCCAAAGAACAAGGACTGCTTTTGCCCAATTCTAAACTTTCAAACGAATATTGCGCCAAACACTTACCTTTCCCCCATTTTCGGATCAAAAGTTACTACTGTTCACCATGATGAACCCAGTAACTCCCACCACTTAAACAAAGGGTAAACTTCAATTACCCTGGCACACGTTTGATTCACCTCACTCTAAACCTATCCCAACAATAAAATCCCTCTTCTCCACTCACCAAGGACCCCACACCCAAACCCGTTCCACCTATCACATGACAACTTCCTCATTAAGGAATGCCACCTGTCAAGATCAACGATTTACATTCATTCCTTGGCCACAAAGCATAAATGAACACTCAAGATCAAATTGGATAACTCATATCAAGGATTCGTCTAGAAGCACTCAAGGGCACTTTTGAGAATTCACATCTAGGGTTTATGAATAGTGTTATGTAAGCATTTGCCTATAAAAGGAGACCTCAACCTGTGAGAGTCCCTTTGTTCCAGATTTTGGCTATAATCTTTGTAATTCCTTTTTATTTAAATAAAATTTGAATTTCCTAAAATTTGTGAAATCTCTTTTGTGTTTATTAAAAGTTGGTGTTTGAATAGCTGAAATCTGTGTTCCATTTGATCTTTTAGACCTTCCTTAATCTTGTGGTTAAGGAACGTCTATGTTTGATAGGTTTTCAAAGGTTCAAAAACCTTGAAATCCTTGTTTCTGTTTTGGTTATTATCTTGTACTAACCCTTAGCCAAAAGCCTTAAGCTCCTTCAAGCTTGTTGACACCAAGCCTGAGAAGAGATTTAAGCTCTTGGTTGAGTTGTTTGCTCATTTGTGTTGAAGAAATATCATAATCAAAACCTTGTTCTACTTTGAACATCAGCAGGTTTTGATCTTCTTTTTGAAGAACCTTGGTCTTGTTCTAGTTGTTGAACAAGGTCCAAGGAGCATAGCTGGTCCTCCTAGGATGTTGTGGAGGACAGGTATAATCCCTTGTTTAAGTTTCCCCTAAAAATTTCATGTTAATGCATGTTTTGGATTTTGTGCTTTGATTTTGTGTTCTTGTGTTTATGGTTGTGATTTTTGTGTTTGAATCTGCTAGTAGTCATCTAGGAAGTGTTACTGAATCATAAAATCAGTAGGTTGTTAGTTGAAATCACAAGTTGCTTTGAAAAGTTGTGGATTAAGGTGTGTTTAGTATAACAGCCTGTTTTGGTTTTGTGTTATTTGGAGGTTGTGCTTTGTGTTGCTTTGTGTTGGGACATGTCTCATAGGTGCTAAGTGACATTTATCTACAAGCTTTGGGCATATAAACACCTAGAATCAACAATAGGCTCTAAAATCTTGTATACTTGTTGAAATTGGCTGTGGTTTAAGGGAAACCTAGTTTTAATCATAGACTAGGGTTAACAAGTGATTAAACCTAGTTAGTTACATCAGGGAAGTAGGATTTGAGTGTTGAAATTGGATCTTTGGTCAATTATATCATCAAAGTGTGCAAGTGTTCTTGAAGTTCATATCAGGAAGTGTAATCTGCTTTGATCTTGTTCCATACTTTGATTTAGTGATTGATTTAAGTTTGTTTGTGCTTAATAACAGTTTACATAGCTTGTGTATGCATCTGGTTAAATTTGGAGTGCTTATTCTTGCTTAAACTGCTTAAGTGTTCATAACTGCTTAAAATCCATGTCTGTGCTAGATCTGAGCATTGTTTGATTTTTCTGTGCTAATTGGTGATACTTAAGTGTGTTTTTGTGCTTGATTATGACTCCTTGTGATTAACTGATCACTTGGGTGCCCTTGTCTTCCAACAAAACATACAGAATCTCTCTAAAATCAAAGGTCAAATAGTCAAGGCAGTGGGAAGCAGTTCCTATTGAAAGTTCCCCCTGCTAGTGTATTTTTGTGTTCAGCTTATCAATAAGCTATTCTAGCTTATTTTAACCAGCAACAACTTTGATTTTGTAATAGGTGCTCATTATTTGACCCATTTGTTCATACTGGAGAAATTGGTGGGTTGACTTTAGGGTTTGACTAGAAAACCAACTTAATTGACTTTTTCATAAGTGCTTATTGGCTTATTCCAGCTTATTGGTTTTGCTTATTGGATTTTGGTTGATTGATTTGGCTTATTGAAGTCATTTGTAACATTTTGCAAGTTGAATCAAGTCCTGAGGTGCCCTAGAACTAAAACCCGACTATTTTGTCTTTTAGTGGATTTGTACTTGGCTTATTTCTGGCTTATTGAGTGTGCTTTTCCAAAATTTCTTTTTACAGATCTCTTTAGTTTCCCAAAAGAAGGTTGTGTGTCAAATTAGAGCTTATGGCATTGGCTTATTGCTTAATGGGCTTATTGGCCCAATAAGAATAAGCTGTTTGTTCATTAAGTTGTGATAAGCTCACTTTTAGCTTTTGGGCCTTCAGAGATTTGTGTTTAGAATTGAATTTTGAGTCAGATAGTGCTTTTCCAAGTCATTTGGGCTTATTTTGACTTTTTGGGCTAAAAAGCCCATTAAGGTGGATTGTTTTTGCTTTTAGCCCATTTGGGGGCCCAATAGGGGTAATTTGGTAATTTCACTTTCATTTTCTGATTATTTAGGTTAAAATAAACTAGTTTGCAAGTTTTTAGAATTTTTTATAATTTTTGGATTTTTAATATTATTTTATTATTATTTTTCAAATTTCACATTTTTGCACTTTTTATATTTTTCTTAGCTTAAATACATTAAAATAGGATTTTTGCAACTCTTAGATTAATTTTATCATCGTTAGATTATTTTTTATAATTATTTTAAGTTTTAATAGTTTTTAAATCATTTTAAATAGTTTTTCTTAGTTTAATAATTTATAAAAATAGTTTTTAATCTTTTTAGGTCATTTTAGAGGTTTACCAATTAAAAAATCTTTATTTGGGCTTTTTGATAATTAATTTGATTTTTAGGGCTTTAATTAGCATTTAAAAATTATTATTTAATTAATTAAAAGGTTTGAAAAAGTTTTGATCATTGGTAAACTCTTAGTTTAGTCGTAATAGTAATTAATTTCACGTCTTCGTCATTCTCTTTTCTTATCCCCTTCTAACCAATATTAATCTCAAACCAATTACGAATTACTCACACACATATACCTCCTTGGGAAACGAACTTTCACCTTTGGGTCATTTGTACACGGTTTTCCTAAACCATCGTGCTTAATACTTTCCCTATTTATGCTCTTTTCCTAAAGAGTAGTAAAACACTACAATCATTATTAAGCTTACTCAAATATTCCTTAGTTATAACAAGTTAAAAATCCAGATTCGCAGGAATTAAAGCACAATAAACACGAGAATTAAAGAAGATTTATTAAAGTTGAAAAACTAATTTTATTAATCTCGAAGATTTATTACAACTTGAATAAAAAAGAAAATTACAAATCTAAATTAAATCTACCATTATAACTAGGAAAGAAAAAGGGATGATTTTCTGAATAAAATTAGGGGTTTATATAGGCTAACCCGAGGGGTTGGGGTGAGGTGTTTGTTGGTGATGAGGCGAATCTCGACCCTTGATTCAGCATCTCCATTCTCTCTCCTGTTTGTTATGATCCAAGGGTGTAGGCTTGCTCAACTTCACTCGGATTTCTAGCATGGCACCAAAGTGTGCTAGTTGTGTTAGTTTGCTGCCTATGTGGACAAATATTACTGGCTCTTTGGCTGAATAACAGGTCTTGGACCAATCAAAATCGAGATGTGACACATAAATCTGCCACGTTGGAGACTAGTGCTTAATATCACGCGCTCAGCTACCCTTGAATCATCTGAAAAAATGCGTGAATTATACTCGCGATCTGATTGGAGAAAACCTCTAAAAATTAGGGTTCTAAACCTGGTGGTGTTTTCCCCTTTTTATTCTATCTGCGTCTTCTTTTTCTTTCTTTTATTTTGGCTTTGACCGAATGTATCGACCAAAAAAGGTTAAATAAACCTTACACCGTCTCTTTATTAGACTTGATTGAGATGGGCTTTGACCCATAAATTACTTCCTACGTTTCTTCATTGTTTTATGGTTATTGCAAATTTAAGCCCAATGTAGTACTTAACCCGTCCTTTTATTTGTTGAAATTCGGTTTGGGCCTATAATCCAAAAATAGATAACATTCCCAATATTGGGCTTTTAGGCCTGATAACTAGATTTTACCTAGTTAAAAATTAAAGTTCTTTGTCGTGTGTCTCTTCGAATTGAAAAATGGTTTAACTATGCGACTCAGTCGTTCTTTGGTGAAACAAAAGTTGTGTCGTTGTAGTAATTAAAAGTGCAAAATAATTAAAGTAAATGACGTTAAAGTAAAATCTAAGTCTAATTAAAATAAAAGACAAGTATTTAAAAAACGTGACGATAAATTAAAAGGCACTAAAAGTAAATAACGCAAACTTAAATCTATCTAAGGCAAACTTAAAACGCAACTAAAACTAAAGCTAAGGCAAGGCTAAAATAAATCTAAGGCAATTAAACTTAAATTGCGACTAAGAAAAAGGCGAGAAAATTAAGCTTGAAAATTAAAAGTTAAAAACAAAAACTAAAAAGAACCTGAAAACAGCTCATTCGGAATAATCCTTCGTTCGGAATAATCACTCATCCGGAATGTCACCTTCGTTCGGAATGATTCTCCTTCACTCGGAATATTTACCAAAATCCTTGATCCGGAACAAATTCTCTATTCAGAATATGTCACTTATCAGGAATAAATCCTTCATTCTGAACTTTTGCTGATTCAGAACTTCTTGAACGAAACCCTTGGTTCGGAACTTGCTGAATCGGAACCCTTGGTTCGGAACTTGCTGAATCGGAACCCTTGGTTCAGAACTCACTGATTTGGAACCCTTGGTTCGGAACTTGCTGAATCGGAACCCTTCGTTCGGAACTCACTGATTCGGAACTTTTGAATGTTCCGAATGAGACCCCTCTTCACTGATCCGGAATACTTCCGAATGAACAAGTAGTTGTTCTGGAACTTTGAATGTTCTGGAACTTGGTTCGGAACTTTCTTGGTTCGGAACTTCAACTGGTTCGGAAAAAGTTCCGAATGAACAAGTGTCGACTCGAAGAAAGTTGTCTTGATCCGGAACTTCTTGGTTCGGAACACTTGGTTCGGAACTTACTGATTCGGAACAGTCAAGGAATAAACCTCCACTATGAATCTTTGGTAGGCTTGGTTCGGAACTTCACCTGGGAAACAGATAGCAGCGAAGAACACGTAAGAAAGGAAAAATCACGAATCTAAACAAATACTAATCAAATCAACCAAAAGATTAATTCAAAATAACCAAATAACATCTACTAATCATAAACAAACAATCCAAAACAATCAAACTAACAAATCTAATCAAAATAATCAAAACCCACTTAAGAAAATCAATAAAAATCAATAACAAGAACATAAACAATAAAGCATGAGGATTAAGATCAAATAAAGAAAGGTAGATAGGAGATTAACAAGAAAAAGTAAAGATTGACAAGAATTAAAAGATAAACTTACTTGAAATTAAATGTAATTAAGGTGCAAGACAATTAAGGTAAATGATATGTAATTAAATGAAAAGGAAAGTAAAATGGATGAACTAATTGTCACTATTAGCCAACAAAATGAAAATGATTATCCTAATGACTATTTATAGGAGAGGATTAAGGAGTGCTTAGGAAGCTTCCTCCCCTCCTTCATTTTTCCTTAATTGCACTCTTAAGTCCTTAAGCCTTTTAATCTTCTTAATCTTGGGCTTTACTGACTTTGTCTCGGGATTTCTTCAAACTCGTCTTGTAATTCTTCAATAAATTAGACTTGAGTTTTTCGGCTTTTGATAAACTTCCGTCTTTTGACTTTTTCTTCGATAAATCTTCAGAATTGGTCTTGGACTTCCGTTCTTTTTGCACTCTTGACTTCTTGACTTCGTATTTCATCTTTTTCTTCAATAAAAGCCCGTGAATGCCCGTGTTTTCTCCACTTTTCACCTTTTCGTCCTAAATCACAACAAAAACACAAACCACGCATAATTCCGACATAATTGACATAAAATACATGTTTTGGCTCGGTTATTATTGTAATTAAGTGGTAAAAAGGATGGGTGTTTACACACCTATTAAATCCCCTATACTTGACCATTGCAATGTCCTCATGCAATGCATTAGTTACAAAGCACGTTTACATTTTTCATCACAATCAATCCATAATGGCCTTTATTAAAGAGATAGAAAACTATAAACATTCAAAGGAAAGAAATCAAAAACATACCTTGGGTTTTGGAAATGTCATGAATAATCATCATTCTCAAGTTTTCACTTTCTCCAAACCAATCTTAAAAACGAGATGATTGTTATTATAAGTTAGTAAACTAACACGAACTCATGTGGCCAATTATTCACTTAGACTCCCTTATTCCTAGGTGTATCTCTTATATTTTATTGTTGTCTTGAATGATCACGAGGATGCATTGTTGACTTATTTCGATAGTTATTTAGGCCGAAAATAAAGTGAACGATTTAATCAATAGTTAGCTAAAGGACAACATCTTTTAAAACTGCTTCTCGGGACCTCATAAAGTTCATATCTTGGCATAACTCGATTCGCGATTTGAGACCTTTCTCGGACCGATATTTGGCAGCGACTTCATACTTCAATCCTTGAGAGACGTTCATGAAATAATGGTCTTCTCTTCATAATGGGAATTTCTTCACTTGAAGTTTTGAGAGATTCTTCATACTTTTACCACGACTTCTTCATTTTTCTTCAATCTTTATTTGGGATTTTGATATACAACGATCCGCCTCCTTTTAGGACTTGGATCAACTTATCCTCATACCTTGTTAGGGCCTTTTCGGATAGACTTCACCATGACTTTTGGGGAGTTTTTGCTTTTCGTCTTGTGTCTCGATCCTTCATATTGATTTTCGATAAATGATTCTTCACATCACTTGGGATCTTTAGCAACAAAATGTAGCCCTCATGCCTTGTTAGGGCCTTTTCGGACTCGCCAATCTTCGCATCCCGCTTCAATAAGTTATGCCTTGGCTATGAACTCTAATCCATACCGAGCAACTTTTAAACGATCTTGGGCTAGAAGCTAAGTAACTTTTCAAATCGTACAACCTTATTTATTGCAGATAAATTTATTAGCAAGCGATAGGAGAATAGGCTCATAATTAACTCACATAAATTCACGAAAGAATACCAAACTTATAATTGGCTCTATCATCTCTCGTTCTCCATAGTTTAAAATCTCAAGGAATGAGACTCGTGGATGCCTATTAAATCAAAGTTTTGGGTTTTCGAGTCGCCTATAGGATCTTGCAAACTCTTAGACTTTTACAAGTTTAGAAATCGCATTTTAAAGTTCCCTTGATAAACGACTCTCTAGGATCAATTATAGGAACTTGCGAAAAGTTCTTGTTCTTAACCCGTGAGAGTTAAGACTTTCGCGTTTTATAGCTACCTATATAAAAGCCTAGCAAAACTTGACTTAAACACGTTAAGGATACCAGCTAGAGTAAACTCGGGTTGAGTCAAAAGATTCACAACGTTTGAAAATTAAAACCACTTTATTAAAGATTTATTCTAGCAAGGAAAGAAAATAACTATACAAAGGGAAAACTAAATAGGCCAAAATAGATCAAAAAATTTGAAAAATGTCGAAAAATTGATTTTTCGGTTAAAATGAGGACAAATACAAGGAAAAGAGCCACTTAACTTCGATAGAAGTCTCCCCTACACTTAATATAAACATTGTCCTCAATGTTTAAGCATGTGTGAGTAAACTCCCCTACACTTAGAACATTGTGCACTTTGTTTAAATCTCGCTAAGGAAAAGACAACAAAAGAGATTCCTCTTTTAATATTGAGAAATATAAAATAGAGAATCAAAAGAGTTTAGGATAGAACCGGGAAGAAGGGAACACGGAATCACGGGTCGTCAAGAATCATCAAGAGTGGATCATTGAGCGCTCGAATCCCTGAATAGTAGAAGAGAGGAAATAGCAAACACCAACGGGTCTCCCCTACTCTTAGGATAAAGAAAGCTAAAAGATAGATGCATGGGTTGCCTCCCAAGAAGCACTTGATTTTTGTTAACCGAGTCGTGAGCCTGACTCGACCTTGATCAGCATAGGAAGAAGCATGAAACATATCCACCAGGATCAAAGACATAGTTTTCGTCCATCAAATAGCACAAGCTTAAGGCGAACAAGGCAAGCCAAAGAAGAGTAGGCAAGGTTCCCTTAAGCAAAGATGGAGCACGGTGGAAGCAAGGGTGAAGAGGTGCAAGCATGTCTTCAATAATTCCAAAGATTTTTCCTTTTATTTCATCAGGTGGATACTGAGATGGCTGAAGAATATCAATACCGGGGTCGAACACCTTTTCCTTTAGGGGAAAATAGCACTCAGGCTCATCAGAATGGGAAGAAGATCAGCGAAGAAGATGCACAACCTCGTCCTCAGAAGGTGGAGAAAGAGGTGTCAAATCATATGTGTTGCGGATGTCGGTGTCGACCGTTTGCTTCTCCTTTGAAAGAATTTTCTTCAAATCCAAAGTAGGATCAAGACGATAATCTTCAAAGTATAAAGGAGGAGCATCACTCTCATGAGGGAAGTAAGTATTGAGAAATGTAGAGAAGTCTTCCTCAAAAGAGTAATCATCCAAAGTAGGATTAAGCATGGATGACGGAGGATCTTCATCATGTGAAGAATCACTCGAAAGAGTATCGGCCTCATCAAAATCATCGAAAGTGGGCATCTCGGGATACTCGGAAGTACAATCATAATCATCCGAATCTGAGCTAGAATCATCATCATAAGCATCAAAGACCGGTGGAGAGTCATAAATGGGTGAAGGTTCCAAATTGGAGAGAGAATCATCCACATAATCTTCAAAAAGTGGATTATCAATGCAAGACTCGAATAGAGGATTGTTGTAGATGACAAAATCATCTAGCACATTAATCATATTCGCAGATTCTCGTCCAAAGGATTTGCTTGTAAGCTTCCCCATTTTAAACACTTGTGCATCATCCCCGACTCTTAAGATTAACTCACCTTTGGCAACATCAACTAAATCTCGTCCGGTTCTCAAAAATGGCCGACCAAGTATTAAAGGAATACGAGGGTCCATTTCATAATCAAGAACAACAAAGTCGACCGGGAAAGTAAATGTACCAACTTTAATGAACACATCTTCGGCAATACCAACGGGGTAAGCGAGAGTGCGATTTGCAAGTTCAAGAGTCATCTTTCTTGGAGTGAGGTCGGGTAATGATAGTGTTTTCCAAACACTCAAAGGCATAAGATTAATACTGGCCCCGAGATCAGCTAGGGCAGTAAATTCTTCGGTTTTGTTGAAAATGCAAGGCAACATAAAACGACCGGGATCTCCAAGTTTTTCCGGAAGTTCTTTAAGAATAACTGCATAACAGTTTTCATTTAAGCGTGTGTTGGCGAGCTCAATCAACTTCTCCTTCTTGTTAAGCAATTCCTTGAATGCTTTCACAAATTTCGGCATGTGGACAAGTGCTTCAACAAGGCTAATGTTGATGTTCATTTGAGAGAGCATCTTCACATAGCTCGACACTTGAGAGTCATCCTTGTTTAGCATTGTGGTCTTGCCTAGCCGTGAAGGATAAGGGATATTGGGTTTGGGTGGTGAAGGTAAAGGTGTAGGTAAAGGTTGAGATGTTGAAGGGTTCTTCTTAGGAACATCGTCATGACGAGGCGGAGACGGTAATGGTGTACTAATACTAGGTGTAGGAGGAGTAGGGATAAATGGTGGTGGAGGAGGTGTAGATGATGGGGGTGGGATAGGTGGTCCTACTATGGTAACTCCACTACGGGTAGTAATAGCACTCACATTTACTCGCGGATTGGTGACGGTGTTTGAAGGTAGAGAACTCGAAGAAGAAGGTTGACCGGCGGGCAAGAAACTAGCAAGCATATTCTTCAAATCATTCGTTTGATTGCTGAAGGAGGATTGGATATTATCTCGAAGCTCGGATCTAATGTCATTCCCTTGCTTGGTGATATCTCCTTTCAGATTTATAATTTGGCTTTACAGATTCTTGATTTGCTCACCTTGGGTTCTCATTATGGCTTCAACATCCGGGTTAATGGGTGGGGTTTGTTGAGCGGGTGGGTGATAAGGATTAGAAGCTCTTGGTGGGATTTGGTTGCTTCTATTGTAGTTGTTGTTGTTGGCGGGGTTTTGGTTTTGAGGAGAAAAACCGGGTGAAAGGTAATTGTTGGACCGGTAACTCAGCAAATTTCAATCCCCTTGAGGTCGAGCTGGGTAATTTTCCGGTGAATAATTACCATCAGCTGCATACACGTTTTCCGGATTTCCTTGAGTAAAAGGACAATCAGTGTATGGGTGAGGACCGCCGCATGTTTCACAAGAAGGTGCAACTGCTTTAACTTGTTGTTGTTGGTTTGAAGCGAGAAGCAAGATAATTTTGTTCATTTCAGTCATCATGCGGGTGAATTCGGTCATATCAGGGCTTGCTGAGGTGGAAGAAACATTGACTCTCGGGTTGTTCCTTGAAGAAGCGGAGGAATCCCAGTTTTTACGGTGAGTAGTCATGTTCTCAATAAGCTCTCTACACTCCTCGGGTCTCCTTTTCATAAATGTGCCACCGGCGGCTGCATTAATCGTATCACGATCTCGAAAAGTCAAACCGTTGTAGAAAGTATCAATCAATGTGACTGGAAGCATGTTGTGGTTTGGACATCGATCGATCAAGACATTATGTCTTTCCCAAGCATCAAAAAGAGATTCATCAGGGTCTTGCATGAAACCGCTGATTTGATTGCGAAGGCTCGTAACCATGGATGGTGGAAAGTAGCGCGACAAAAAGCGTTGAGTCATGTCATCCCAAGTATGAATAGAATTCTTCGGGAGACGATCAGACCATTTCTCGGCATGATGTGATAAAGTATGTGGGAAGAGTTGTAGGCGAAGAACATCCATTGTGGCACCGGGCAACTTCATGCTTTGGGTGATTGTAATGAACTTGTCGAGGTGTTTGTTGGCATCATCATCAGGCATTCCGGCGAATGGATTAGATTGCACTTGCTGAATCATGTGGTGCTTCAACGAAAACTCCGGAGCCATGATTTGCATCGGCGCAATCGGTCCTCCTCGTCCAAACATGGTAGGTTGACAAAGCTCCTCCATTGTCCGAAGATCGGGCTGTGGAAGAACATTGTTGTTGTTATTATTGAGGTGCGGTGGATTATTGTTGTTGTTAACACCAGCCATACTTAAATCTTCTCGAGTCTCGGGCTCTTGATAAGTAGAAGATCTAGTACGCATACACCTACAAAGGCAAAAGAAAACAATACCAAACACAAAGAGAATATATATATACACAATAAAGATAAATCTTTTTGGATTTTTGAAATTTTTAATTTTTATGGATTTTTAACAATTTTTTAATTTTTATGGTTTTTTGAAATTTTTAAGCAAGAAAAATAACGCTCACAAGTGAACGGATCCCAAAAAGCAACGCGTCTTTCACATAAAAGCGTTAATCTTTACGAAAAGAGTCGGCAGCGGCGCCATTTGATAACTAGATTTTACCTAGTTAAAAATTAAAGTTCTTTGTCGTATGTCTATTCGAATTGAAAAATGGTTTAACTATGCGACTAAGTCGTTCTTTGGTGAAACAAAAGTTGTGTCGTTGTAGTAATTAAAAGTGCAAAACAATTAAAGTAAATGACGTGAAAGTAAAATCTAAGGCAAGTATTTAAAAAACGTGACGATAAATTAAAAGGCACTAAAAGTAAATAACGCAAACTTAAATCTATCTAAGGCAAACTTAAAAGGCAACTAAAACTAAAGCTAAGGCAAGGCTAAAATAAATCTAAGGCAATTAAACTTAAAGTGCGACTAAGAAAAAGGCGAGAAAAGTAAGCTTGAAAATTAAAAGTTAAAAACAAAAACTAAAAAGAACCTGAAAGCAGCTCATTCGGAATAATCCTTCGTTCGGAATAATCACTCATCCGGAATGTCACCTTCGTTCGGAATGATTCTCCTTCACTCGGAATGTGACACCCTAGAATCGAGGTCATTAACGATACCCTAAATTACGCTAATTTTTGAAATTTTTAATAAATTTTAATTTCTATACTTATAAGTATTTTGGTTAAAGCCGATGTTCGAGGTTATAATTTTTACGATTGACGTTTTAAGAAGGACGATGACGATTACGATCCCGAGGGATGCCCAATTTTATATAATTTTTGACGATTTATCGATAATGTAATTTTTCGAGAATTTTATTTACGGTTGGTGTTAAGTTGAGTCGGGTGAGTTTTATAGCCTTCCGAGTACATTTAAAGTATCCCAAAAATATTTTGGAGCGTTCGGGAAGATTTCCGACTCCCGTAAAATTTTCAAAATTGACAAATGAGTCGAACCCGCAAAGTTTTGAGGACGTTTTCTATTTAAGGACAAAAGAAGCTAAATATTGCAATTAAGCCCCTCCCAACCCACCAAAAAGGCCAAAATTGTCATAAACACAAACACACACAACACTTTCACCAAAATTTGAGCTCTCTCTCCCTCCTTTCTCTCTCAAACCGACGGACACCCCAAACCCACCAAAAAATTCACCAAAAATCTTTTTCCACTTGATTTTCTTAAAATCCAAGGTAAGACCACATCTAGTTTGGTCATTCCCTACACATTCATGTGCTCAAATCCCACATGCATTAACAAAAAATTTTCAAGATTTTTTCATATGATCCAAATTCATTTTTGTGGCTAAATGAGCTAATGCATGTTGATTTTAAGAGTTATGGAAGTATAAACACCAAGAAAACCCACCAAAATTAATTTGGTTGTGGTGATTGGGTCACCCAAACCCCACGGCAATGGGGGTGTTTGGGGAGCCATGGTGGTTGTTGATTTTGCATGTTATTCTTATGTTTGGTTCATTGTTTTAGGATGATTCACATAGGTTTTATTAGTTGCATGTACTTTTCTTTGATTCTTGATTTTGAGTTTGGTTGATCAATAGGGGTAGGACTGAATATTGATGTTAGGATATGTTTGGGAAGGCTTAGGATGATGTTTAGTGGTGGTTAGAAGTCTTGGAATCGAGTCTAAGCATGTTTTTGGTATGGTCATTTTTAGGCAGAAACATTTGGTCCATTTCATAAAAATGATTTTTTTTCCAGGTCTTGAAAACTAAATGTAGTGATAGAGGGTCTTTCTAGCTTTAATTTGGTATAAGGTAGAGCCCGTGACTCAAAACGAGCTAAAAGTTATGACATTTTAAAGATCGGGTACCGGGAGACGAGGACTTTCATAATCCGAATTTGTGCAAAGTTTTAGTCAAATCCCGAGGGTCACAAGTATAAATTGGTAAATGGTCAAGGGTCAAAATTTGGTCCCTAACCTGTACAAATGAGTCTATATGTTGACTTAGGAGTCAAAGAAGTCAAAGGCATTTTTCATATAGGTCAAAGAGGTCAAAATTGGTCGAAGCGCAATTTCAGCCCGTAAAATGTAGTCGTGGAAAAGAGTTGCATAACGGGTCGTAAAAGTAAAAACTTTTATTGGGCTTAAAAACATGTTATCTACAGGTCTTATAGGATTTTTGGAAATTTTGTCAAATTTTATAAGTGTGATATAATAAGGTAAAACAGCCCGTACTTTAGTCGAGTACCGGCGAGAATGAGTAAAAATGGATAGCGTAAGTAATGAGAACAAATGGTATAGAATGAGTGATACTTGTTATTTTGTTTTTGGCGTGAGTTATACTTGTCCTAAGTGACTTGTATATATGTATTTTATACAGTACCGTAAGTATTTAAATGAGATTACTCATTACGCGTTATTTGTGATAGGTGTTGATTTAACCGGGCATCCGTTTCGTCGTCAGTGATCATCCCTCGAACTACCGACTACTTAAGATATAAGGTGTGAATTTATAGCCTCGCTTATACTTATTTCAAATTGTTTTACCCGCGAGGGAAATGCATGCTAGTTTTTAAAAGGAACGTATATCATGAATGATTGTTAGACCCGAAAGTTGCCTTAGAAATTGTGTTGAGTACCAAAGTTGCAAAAGTCCCTAAAATCATGAACTATTAACTATTGTACTGCCCTCGAGTAGGGGGAAATAGCCGCTTATGCAATTTGTAGTACTACGGGGTTAACGACCCAATGCTAGCCGAGAAGCTGTACTTATAGTAAGTTCTGCGGTAGATTATTTTGTATGAGAAATAAGGTATAATTGCAACTGATGCCTTTAGAAGGGGCACTGGTTTCATCTGAATCACGCCGGTATTATTACGCGGGTGATTGAGTTAACGGATTAGTGTCATGAGCTTAAACACAATTGTCAGTGTCCTGATTATAGTTTGTTTGATCGACAAGACTATAAATGATCACGAATGGTTTTTATTATATATATACGTTCAAATGGATTGTAAAACCTATGAATTCCACTCAACGTTTTCGTTGACCAAATTTTTGGCATGTGTTTCAGGTAACCGCTGAGGTGTAGGATGGAGCATGCATGGGATGGATGTTGTGTGTACGGCTTGGTGTCCGCTTGTTTTTCCCTCCTTCTCTACTTAAACAATTTTTATGTTTAATGTCATGTGGTTGTAAAACTGAAGTTTTTGGGTTGAGATTCATGGGGACCGAAAACGCTAAACTCTGTGCACTATTTGGGGTTGGAAAAACTGTGGACATGTATCATCTAAAAATTTTAAATTTCAAGTTTTAAGTTGACGTCTTTTTAGCGTCGTTTGATATATCTTGTGTGCAATGAATACTGTGTAGCACCCATTGTTGTAGTGCCGCTGCGCATAACAATTGTGGGGGTGTTACAGATTGGTAATCAGAGCCACGAGTTATAGAGAACTAGGTCGTTTTTGAAAATCCTAAACTATAACTTTTGGTGTCGTAAGAAAGGGTCCAAGCACACACAACTATCCTGCATGGCTCCGGTAAGATTTATTGTTGTATTTATGGCATTTGACGTATACTTTTGAGTAAAGTATATATGTGGGTAATTATTACGTAAGTATGGAATTACTATATGTAGACGTTGAATTTTACGTGAAATATCCGACATCGTAATTTTTGTATTAATCATGCATGAGCATCATATTATTACATTTTGGGCATATGTACCACCTTTGCATTGCATTTGCATGCATATATTTATAATTATTGTATAATTACTTATGTACCCTCCGAAATTCGCTGTTATTGCAGGAATGGCCGAGGTACCGCCTAACGATAACGGAAACGATGTACGAGCCCAGGACCCCGACCCAAGGAGGACTACTTGCCCCACGCCTATGCGTACTTCCCATCTGGTTGGTGTACCAGACATCCCCAGAAGAGCCGAAGGTGCAATGAGTGCAAATTCTCTTCATCAAGGCATCCCAAGAATTTGCTGTCCCGGACCGAGGATTTATCATGACGTACGACGGACTGTGAGAGGTTTGGAAGGATCGATGTGCATGAGGTATGTAGTGGAATCAAGGGTGGTCAGTAGGTTCGACGAGAATGATAAGGCAGATGAAAGACTGTTGGAAAGGACGGCAAGAGTTGAGTATGACGGGAATGTGAACAAAAGTGACATCAACAGTTTAAGATCAATGGTTGCGAATTTAAGTGCTAGTCTTGACCGTGTTAGGGAGGATCAGGTGAGGTTGTCGAGGATGCAGAGTTGGGAGCATCGTGTGAGGGATTCATTGCCCCCGGATTGGAGATTCGTGGACGATTTGGAGATGGAGGCAAACGACTTCATGATTCAGCCACCTACTAGAGGTGCTTGTATTTCGGTGGGAAGCCAGGTAGCGATTGAGTGTGGATCCACATCAGGGACGAAAAAGGAAATGGAATGTGAGCCGGAGGAGAAAGGAAAAGGAAAGTGGATGATGTGGATGAGGACGTTAGTGATGAGGAAACCGAGGAAGACGACGACGAGCCGCCATCCAAGAGGCCGTGTGGATCACCACATGCCTAGTTACTTGTTTTGTATTTTCTTTGATCATTGTAATAGAACTATTTTGGACCTTTGTATGATGGTATTATGACGAGAAACTCAAGTACTTGATGTTTTATGGTGAACGATTGTAGTGGCAATACTTGTCACGATTTTGGTTAATTATCAATACAATCTATGTTACCTTTCATGATCTGTGATATGTCTTAAATTTGATCTTTTGTGATGTGAATTGATGAATATTAGTAACTCCGTAGTGATGAGTCGTTGTATGTATTTTATGTCTGGGAAACTTGATATGAATACTTACATTGTTTTTCTATTTTCCTTGTCTTGCAGAAAGAGATATTCGATAACACCATGCCTCCAAAGTTGACTGCCGATCGTGTTAACACCATGATTCAGGAAGCTATAGCAAATGCGTTGGAAGCGGACCGAGCTGGGAGAAATCAGGATCCAGGAAGGAACGCGGGGAGACAGCAAGCCCCGAGGGTGTGTACCTATTCTAGCTTTATGAAGTGCGGTCCCACGCAGTTCCGTGGAACGAGTGGAGCCTTAGAACTTAGACGATGGTTGGAAAAAGTTGAAAGTACGTTTGAAATCAGTGGTTGTGCAGAAGCGGATAAAGTAAAGTTTGCAGCAGCTACGTTTCTCGATGATGCGTTATGGGGTGAAAGTCGCCGAACATGGGAAAAAGGGGAGGGAGGAAGCCCAGTTTGAGCCCATGTAGGAAACTCAACTTGTTTACGCTATAAATAAAAACCCCTACACCCTTAGCAACGAATTTCTCCCCTCCATAGCACAAAATCCAGTCGACTAACATCTATGGAGGAAGAAGAAACCCAAAATCAATTAGGGTTTAAGGTAATTAACTAAATTAAATTTCGATTATTCTTAATTTACCGTATGTAACAATTATAATGACGAAATTAGGTTTGATTAATTAAGGTTTTGATTAATTATGATTATGGATCTCTAATTAAACTTGGGGTTTCATAAACACATGATTGGGTATTAATTAATAAAATTAATTATGTTTAATTATGGTTTAATTATGCTAAAATCAAAGTTAAGGTATGGGCAGATTTTTAGGTCAACTTGTTTTAATCATAACTTGATCATAAAAATAGCTTTTTGGATGATTCAAAAGCCTAAATTTAACTAAAGAGAGACTACTTTCCAATGGTGGTGATTAGAGCTTTTATCTCAGTAGTTTGGTCAGTCAAAATTCTTTGCAAGATTCAGAGTCAAAGTTGTCTTTCAGACAACAAGTGTCTAAGTTAACTTATTTATATGTTGTATGAGTCATGTACCAAAGGAGAAGTCAATTGGAACTATTTAAGATCGTGTGATGTCATGAAACTTTTAGAGTATAAATGCAGGTAGAAACTTGACACGTAGAGATAAACACTTATGTAAAGGGTACTTGTTTGGGGTTTTAACCTTAGCAAAAATTATCATATGTTTTCAATACATATAGGAAGGTTAGGTAAGGATTCTAGAGATGGATGACATGTTTATGTATTTTATTCATGATTGTTTTGTGTCAATGAAAACAGGACAGCTTTGGGTAAAGTATGAGCGGGTTAAGGTTAAGGTATAACTAACGTATGGAACACATAGAGAGTAAAAAATGAGTTAATAACATGATAGATGTTGGGAATAATATTAGCTACATCATTATGCCGCTGACAAAGGGATTTCAGACGATGACAAGAGTTATTTTGGTGCTGACAGAGTGGACGCTGACAAGAAATATTCAAGCGCTGACAGGAAAAATCCCAGAATACTTAGTCAACACGTTTTGATATGTTACGAAGATATGCATTTTATATTGTATTTTCTATAGTTATCTTAATATATCTTCCTAGAATAGTTGACAAGTTTACTTATTGTACAAGACTCCTTATGTTATAAAAGGAGGTGTTAGGGTTTAGGTTTGATATACGTTTTACACTTTCATTGTACACAAAGTTTAATCAATCAAAGTGAAATTTTGGTTTACATTGTGTTTAACATTGTTCTTTGTTCTAAGTGTTAAAATCCGCATAACACTTAGATTGTTGTTAACACAATGTTTCTCTACGTATTATACTTGATTCAATCTCGATTATACAAAGCTAAATTGATCTAAGTTTAGGATCAACAAGTGGTATCAGAGCTTTTTGAGGAACTTTGATCAAAAGAACCCTAAAAACCCTAAATCGCTGAAACCTTAATTTCATCCAAGCATCTTGTCCACCTCAGTCGTATCACAATCTTCAAACCATAATCTCAAGATTCCCATACTTGATCCTGATAACTTTGAACTCTGGAAATTCAACTTTGAGCAATACCTACAAGTTGATAAATATATTCTTTGGGAAGTTATTGAGTATGGAAATCAATTCAATAAGGAAGCAAAGATTCAAGCTTCTATTAAAACAAGAAGAACAGCTGGACAGACCAGTGATGATCTCAAAGCAAAGCCTAAAGATGGAAGAGCTATTTCTGATTCTGAAATGGCAGATAGAAGGAATGACATGAAAGCCTTAAGCACATTCAAACTTGCTCTTGGTCCTAAGGTGCAACACAAATTCAGAAAGTATGAGTCTTTTTTTGGTAATGGGTTACCCCGGTAAATATATTAACCAAAAAAACGTTTAAATACAAAGGAACGTGGCTGAGATACCACATTAACCTCAAGCTACATGCAGCTTGTTAACAAAGACTATGAAACATCAAAAGCCCTAACCGAATCTAGAAGACAACAGTAAACTAGATAAAAACCAAGATGTGAACATGAAACCGCGCTCACTCTTCAGCATCCAACACCACCATGATAGGAGCAGGAAGAATCCAAATGAGCCTGCCTCCTTAAAAAAAGCTTACCAAAGAAAACCCAGTGGGAAAAACCTTGGACAAGGAAAAAAGAGTACAACACTCACCCGGCACACCTATCATGGAACAAATCTTGAGCTCGGCACCATCCATTTGTCAAGCAGCAAACTTGACCTGGTAGATAATTTCTTGAAACGGAAAGAAATCAACTTCAAGCGAATAGTATCACATAGAATCTGAAATAACTGATCAACAGACATCCGCTTCTTCTTGAAAAGTCTTGAATTACGTTCCATCCAAATAAAATAAGCAGTAGCAGCCAACACAAGACGAGCAAGAATACTAACACATGATTTCCCATTCGAAATTGAAATAACATGAGCTAATATATCATTAATACGAGGTGGGACAGTATCCATACCACGCAAGGTCCGAACCTTAGACCAAACCTGCACAGAATAAGAACATTCAAAGAAAAGATGGTCATGGGAGTCTTGCACCAAACTACATAAAGGACACCGAAGAAGGCTTAAATCCACCAACGGGCCAACATCCCATTGCTTAAGCCTATCCTGTGTCTTCAATTTCCTTCTAACCACCAGCCACAAATTAATAGAGTGAAGAGGAATACAATGAGAAAACCAGACAGCTTTATACCAATTTACTTCCATAGCCCGATCACGTATGGAATCCCAAGCTAACGCCACAGAAAACGGCCGAGAAACACCACTAATATCCCTCCATAGCAACTCATCTTCTTTGTCATCATTAATAATAGGCACAGGTATAGAAACAATATTAGGAAATCTAGTATTCCAATCCTGCGGCCACTGCCAAGCACCATCAACAATAAGATCCCTCACCTTATTAGATAAAGAGAACCCCGATCTATTGATATTACGGACCGTGAGGATGTCCCGTAGAGGACATAAATCTGCCCAATTATCAAACCAGATAGAAGCAACTCTACCATTATTAATATTATACCAAACAAACTTACGAACACGTGGTCTGATTTGGAGAAGTTTTCTCCAGCCCCAACTCATGTCTCCAAGACAAGGAACATCCCAAAAGCTTCTATCCTTTAACTTGTAAGAATAGATCCATTTGACCCATAAAGAATCTTTACGAGTCAAAATACACCAAATATGAGAAACCATTAAAGCAGCATTAAAATCAGAAAGCTTACGAATACCAAGGCCACCTTCAACAAATGGATTACAGACAGAGTTCCAAGCAACTTTAGCCTTACCCTTCTTCATTTCACCTTGACACCATAAGAAGCCTCTCAAAAGCTTCTCCAACTCATGAATAATCCGCACAGGTAAAATAAAGACTAACGCCCAGTAAATATGCATAAAAGATAGGACAGAACGAACTAACTGAAGTCTTCCTGCTAAAGAAAGAAATCTATTGCGCCAATCATTAACTCTACTCTCAAGCTTTTCTACAAGGACCTTACAGTCCCTATACAGAAGCCTAGAAGAGATTAGAGGAACACCAAGGTATCGGACAGGTAACTCGCCTTCAGCAAAAGGCATTATATGTAAAATAGTGCTTTTAACAGTAGTGGAAACATTGCAGAAGAAAACAGTGCTCTTAGGGATACTTGGAACCAAACCAGAAGCAATTTTAAATTCCTCCAAAGCATCCATAATAACTTGCTCAGAACCCAAATGACCCCTGGCAAACAAGAAAAGATCATCTGCAAAGCAAAGGTTAATAATTCATTGTTGCTCACACCGGTGGTGGAAATAAAAGTCATCAGCATCAAGAACCCTTCGCTTCATCATGAGAGAAAGAACTTCCATAACCAAAGTGAAAAGATACGGAGATAACGGATCACCTTGTCTGAGACCTCTCTTTCCTTGAAACCAACCATATAAATTACCATTGATACAAATCGAATACGACGTAGTAGAAACACATGTCATAATCCAATCAACCATTATATGATGAAAACCAAACCCAATCAGAGTGTTACGGAGAAACTGCCAATCCACCGTATCATAAGCTTTTTGAATATCAACTTTAAAAGCACATCTTGGCGGACCAGAATTTCTATGATAGTTTCTCATCAATTCCTGCCTCAATAATATATTATCTGAAATCCTGCGGCCCGGAACAAAAGCTGATTGATTAATATTAACCAAAACCCCCAAATCCCCTTTAATACGGTTAGCATTAATCTTGCTAATGCATTTAAAGATAACATTACAACAAGAGATAGGGCGATAATCAGTAATCTTGTCAGGAATAGTAACCTTAGGGATAAGAGCAATAATAGTATGATTAACCTCTTTAAGTAGTTTTCCATTAGAGAAAAACTCCCGAATAGCACAAGTAAAATCAGCACCCACAATATCCCAAGACTTCTTAAAGAAAGCAGCAGTAAAACCATCCGGCCCAGGGGCTTTGTCATCACTCATAGCAAATATAGCACTTTTAATCTCAGAATCAGAGATAGCACGAACCATGTGGGCAGCTTTCTGAGGACCAAGCTTGCGAACAAATAAGTTAGAAGTATTAAATTCACCTGAAGCACTTGATTGACCAAGACATTGCTCATAATGAGCAACAAAAGCACCAGGCACAGCACCTCCCTCATGAAGAACATTAAGAGAATCACGAACCATTTCAATACGATTACGAGCAAACCTACTCTTTACCGAATTATGAAAGTAAGCAGTGTTAGAGTCACCTGCATCAAGCCATTCAATTTTAGATTTCTGCCGAAGGAAACGTTCCTCATCAAGCACAACTTCTTTGAAAGAAATTAAATAATGAGCATGGTCTTCTTTCAGCAGAACATTTGATGGGTCCAAATCAAGAGCTTTCTGTGCAGCATCTAATTCCACACGAATCTTGTTTACACGATCATGAAGGTTACCCTGTTCAAACAGTAACTTACGTAACGGGGCCTTTAACCCTTTTAACCTTTTAACAAGCTTGAACATAGCACAACCATTAAACTCAGCCAACCATCCGTTAGCAACAACATCATGAAAACCCTCCTTATGCACAAGAAAATTAAAGAATTTAAAAGGTTTAGGCTTGGGCCTGCTAACGGAAGGGATCCGTAACACACAGGGAGAGTGGTCAGAAATCCTGTAAGGTTGGAAAATAGCAAAACATCCTGGAAACTCATCAAGAAACTTAATGTTAGACATAATGCGATCAATCTTTTTAAGAATACCATCATCTCCTTGGGGTTTCTCATTCCAAGTGAAATGAAGACCTGTAGCATTAACATCCATAACTTCCATAAGATTAACACACTCCTTAAATTCCCGCATTTCAATATTAGGAGAATAACCACCATTTGAGTGATCTTCAAGATTAAGAGCAGCATTAAAATCTCCCAAAACAACCCACGGTTTATCATGCATAAAATTAGCATGAGAGATCAAATTAGTCCAAAGAACACGCCGATCAATATAGTAGTTATCTGCATAAACAAAGGAGCAAAACAAAGTACGGTTATCCACACGGGTATTGATCTGACAATGCATAACTTGACTCGTTTGGGACAACACCATAATATCCACATTATCATCATTCCAGCCAAGAATAATACGTGTCCCTTTAGGGCACAAACCACCATTAGATGTCCACTTCCATCTACTAAAAATCTTACGACACATATCGTAAACACCTGAAGCATCAACATGGGACTCCAAGATAGCACATACACTCAGATTGTTTTCATTAACAACCTGACGAACCTCTTTTCGTTTAGGGGATTGGTTCAAACCCCGTATATCCCATGAGGCTATACTAAACATTTAAAACAGTCGTAGCAGGAGTGCTTGCCCCTGTTTGATAGTTGAGAAGATTAACAGTTTCATCATAAACATTTTCAATCTCCTCATTATCATCATCTTCAACTTGATCACCTGTTTCATCTAGTAGATTCTCAAAAGAATTGGAAGTAGAAACATTCACAACAGATTTACCTCTATTAGAACTACCAGGGATAGAAACATTACCAGAATCACCACTGTTTTTATCACGGTTAGGATTAGGATTCGTACCAGACTTGGGAGAATTATCAGCATTGATTTTCTTTGGAACAAAGTTAAAAGGATTACCAACCTGAAAGCCCTTGCTCAAAGGAACTCCTCTCGGAATCTGACTTCCTTGCTTACCTTTATTATTACGCTTTCTACTTCTGACTTGTTGAAATCCATCATCTTGTTCCTGTACAACAGTAGGTGCCACTTTGGGAATAACACGTTTAGGACAAATTTCAGCCGTATGGCCAAAAACATTACATGTAGGGCATCTAGGAGGCTTCCACTCATATTCAACTTTAACAGTTTCTTTGGTAAACCCATCCCCATCCAAATCAGGAACAGCAATAGTAATTGTCTCATGCAAGGCACAATCAGATTTTATTTCAATTAAAACACGAGCAAAACTATTACGGCCCCATGACTCTTTACACATAGTGCTAGTAATAGAATCAAGCATAATAGGCCTACCAAGATGTGTAGCAATCAAACTAATACCCTCTTCCTCAAACACTTGAATAGGCACATCGTGAAGTTTAACCCACACAGGAATACGCGTAAATTCCTCTTTTCGAAGACTAGTTTTCATAGTATACTGTTTAAGAATGATAGGAGAATTACGAATCATTCATGGGCCACCCTCCAACACACTTTCATAACCAGCTTGTGTGTCAAATTTAAAGAAAAAGAAACCATTAGAATTCATCATGATCCTATTTAATCCAAATTTAGCCCAGTTAGTTTTAGCATAATACTCAACCACATGAAATGCAATTCTTCTACCAATAAAGTTACCATATAGTGTATTACGAAATCGAGTATTAACTTTCTCAACCACTTTACGTGGTATAGAAACCTGAACACCCTCAAATCTGTTTTCAGCAATAGCAGAACCAATGATAGTACGTACAATAGGAGGTTGTTTACTTGGACCAGCAGCAGATGCATAAGAGTTAGATTGAACACCAATCTCCACAGATTGCACAATAGAAGGTTCAGCCACACCATGTGTTACATTAGTTGCATTCTCACGAAACAAACTATATTCATTACCCGTAGGTTTGGGTGGAGGAGAGCCAGGATAATCAACAAATTTAGTATTAGGGCTCGAAGACCACACATTGTTATCCTCATTAGTACTAGCCACCTTACAATCAGCATGTTCCAGTTCATCAGGTAATAGCTTAGATACAAGAGGGGTAGTAAGACTTACAAATTCATCAAGAGAAGTGAATGGAGTAGTTTTACTAGGTTGCCGCAATGTAATATGAGAATCAAGATCAGAATTAGGGCTTGAACGAGCCCTAACTGATTCCAGTTTATCTCCCGCAATAATCTCTTTCTCATATTCACACAACCATTTAATCACCTCACTGGCACGATCTTTGTTAACCAAACTCCATAGTTCATACTTATTCATCTTTAAATGTGACATAAAATCATAAAAATCTTGTCTAACCCCAAGTTTAATACCAAACAGATCCCTAATCGCATCCAAGCTGCATGATTCCATGTTGTTAATAATAGAAGCTCTTTCAGCCAATGGCATGTTACTCAACGTATACGAATCCATAATCAATACGCAACCTTAACCACGAAAAAACAAACCCTAAAAAATTATTAAACGAAGTAATTGTGAACCCCACGAAAACCCCTAAAAACAAATAAGATTGGTCGATTATTACAATCGCAGCACCCAACTTATAATAATTAAAAAGACCCTACACGTGATCTTAGCCAAGCGAAACCTTAATATATATTCGGCCGACAAATTGATTCCACAAAAGGACAATCAACCGACTATATTGATTCACTATATTGATTCCTAGTAAGTAGATGACATGTGATCACACAGGGACAAAAACAACCGACCAAAGAATTAAAGTAGTAGCCTACGAACAATAGATGACACGTGAACTCACACAGGGACAAAAATCAACCAACTAAAGAATTGAAAAAGTAACCTACGAACAATTAGATTGCACTCGTGAACTCACACATCAAATGACGGCAGAAAAATTAAAAATAACCAATTTAATTAACCCTAAAACCATGCAACCAAACAAGGACTTTGTTAACTCAAGAATAATCAATGATTAATCGAGAAAACAACATCATTATAAGGTATTCAGATTAAAGGAAAAAGAAAATTGGGTTATGAGAAGAAGGGATTTTCCTGGCAGCCATTGATGTTTTTTACACTAAGATTCGCCCCATTTTTTACAATTGATCCAGAAAGTATGAGTCTGTTAAGAAGCTTCGGGAAGCTCTTGAAATCATCTATAGGGGTAATGAGGAAACCCTTAAGCAAAGGAAGAAGCAGTTGATGATTGAGTATACTGTCTTTAAAGCTTATCCTAATGAGAAGCTTAGTGAGGTTAGAAGTCGTCTACAAGACATCACTAGCAAGTTGGCATTCATGGGAACAGAACTTGAAGAACAAGATATCACAGCTACCTTTCTTGGAGGTCTTGGTGATGCATGGGAGATTCATGCAAAATCTATCATTGCCACCAAGACTTACAAGAATGCCTCCTTTGATGATATCTACAATCAATTAAGGACCATGGAAGCTGAAGCCATTCTCAAACAAGGAAGCTGTTTAACATCTGGAAGTGTGGCATTCATCTCTCACAATGACTCACAAACCGCTGACAATGTTTTACATGTCAACGGCTTGGATGTTCATCCAGTCATTGGATCAACCTATGTCAGTGGCTCAACTTCAGCTGCTGACATCTACAATGTTGGTTCTCTAAGTATTAAACCAGCTGGTATTGACTTGGATACTGTGTGTACATACATTGCTGCTTTGCCCAATGGTTCTCTAGTTACTTACATCTTGAGCAAATCAGTGATGCTGATCTTGAAGAGATGGACATCATGTAGAGTATGGCACTTGCTAGCATAAGGGCCAATATATGGAACAAAACGTTAGAAGGAGAACGACTTTCAATCGCAAGGAGACTGCTGGATTTGACAAATCCAAGGTTGAATGCTACAACTGCCGTAGGATGGGACATTTCATGAGGGAATGCAGATCTCCACGTAGAACTGATGCTAGAAAGAACTCAAGCCAAATCATTAAGGTTGAAGATGCTGGATCAAAGGCTATGGTAGCCATGCATGGGATTGATGGACTTGGATGAGACTGGAGTTTCATGGCTGATGAAGTGGAACAAAATCAAGCTTTGATAACTAACAAGGAAGAAGAGCATGTGCAATATGATCTTATGGCCAATTCTTCCTCTTCATCAGATAATGAGGTATATGATTATGCCTTTTGCAGTAAGGGTTGTAGGTTAAACACAAAAAAACTTAATAAAGAAGTTTAAAATATAAATCTGATGTGTTTGATGTAGAAATCGGACTAGCCAATTATAAAAGGGGACTTGCTCAATCTGATGGGATGGTTGAGGAGTATAAGAAAATGGAATTTGACCTAAAAGATCAAATTAATGTTTTAACCAGAGATCTAAAAGTTAGTAATGAAGCTAGGGATTCTTTAATGAAATCTAGAGAAGACTTACAACTTAGGTTAGATGAAGCCAGGTCTAAAGAAAACGTAGGGTTGAAAATTGAAAAGTTTGAAAAAGCTAGCCAAACCCTAGAAAAATGTGTCAGTGAGCAAAGACAACATGGGGACATGTTTGGGATTGGGATGAAAGAGTATGCTGCTATCCCACCACCTGTTGGAAAATTTTATGGTATCCTTAAAAAGGATCTCTCTTTGACTGGCATACCTGAACTACAAGAGGAGGAATTCATTCCTCCACCACGTGTGCTTAGTCCAGTTGAGGAATATAGGAAAAAGGTAACTGACCTAGAACAATGGAAAGCAGCCAACCCTTTTCTGTTTGTTAAGGGTAGACTGCTTAATGATGAACTAGTTGAAACAAAATCCATTGTTGTGACCAACCCCACCACTGGTAAAACTATTGACCTTGGCTCAACCCCAAAAAGTAAACCTAGTATCAAGTATGCTGAAATTCATAGAGAACCTAGGTCACCTCAAAGCTAAATGAGTGTTAATGGGACAGGGTTTTATCATTCCAAGCCTAAATTTGTGTCTAAAAGGCTTGCTATACATGTGGGAGTTTTTCACATTTGGCCTATAACTATGTCAGCGGACACAATTCACCCGTTGACAATAGGTCAACAATGGTCAAACCTAGACCTTTTGTCCAACCAAGTCCTTAGGACACTAGACCAACTCCTTTCTTCTCTAGAAGGACTGATACCCATGGACAAAGACCCTTTCATAATACTAATACCTGGTCTAACAGACAATGGGTTCCTGTAGTAAACCCTAATTCACCCGTTGACAGGAACAATTCAGCCGCTGACAAGACCAAATCAGCCACTGACAAATCTAGGTTTGGTATGAATGCCACAATTGGCTTCTGTCAGACCTTATGTTAGACCAAGCAATAGGTATTAAAAAACCTAAGGGACAAGGGTCTAAAGCTTCATCCAGTTTGACATGAAGACCTAAACAAGACCAAAACCTTGATTCAAATGAAATTTCTATGACCTGTACAGATTTAATTTTCTTGCAAAGGTCATCACTAAATCAATTGGGGTAAATTGGGTGTTTAGGGCACAAAGGGATGAACAGGGGTTGTTACAAGGAATAAATCAATTCTTGTTGAAAAACTAGATAAATGCAAGTCTGCAAAGGCTTGGGTTCCCAAAGAAAACTAATTTGTTTTCTTCATGTGTAGGGTATTCACAAGTAGGTCAATGATTTTGGATATTGGGATAGTGGATGCTCAAGGCACATGACGGGGAAGGAAGATTACCTTACTGATTTCACTCCAATTAAAGATGGTGATAAGGTGTATTTTGGTGGCATTTATGGCAACATTTCTGGCAAAGTCACACTCATCACCAACAACTTAAGGTTTGAGGAAGTCTTCCTAGTAAAAAAAACTTGATTATAATCTGTTTAGTGTGTCACAAGTATGTGACAACAAGAATAAGGTTCTTTTCACTGATACTGAGTTCTTAGTTTTAAGTAAAGACTTTGAGATTCCAGCTGACAAGTTCATAGAATTTAGAACACCTACACATAAAGATGTTTATAATGTGAATCTAAATGGCATTAAAATGAATAACAACTTGTCTTGTCTTTATGCTAAGGCCTTAGTAGATGAAAGTAGATTATGGCACATAAGGTTAGGGCACATTAACTTCAAAAACATGAATAGACTTGTGAGACATGATATTGTAAGAGGATTGCCTACAAAAGCATTTCACAATGATCATAATTGTGTTGCATGTTTTAAAGGCAAGCAACATAAGGCCTCATTTAAGTCTAAGATTGTTCATACTAGTTCTAAGCCACTTCACTTATTACACATGGATTTATTTGGTCCAACCAATATATAAAGCCTTAATGGTAAATCCTATTGCTTTGTTGTCACTGATGATTATTCTAGGTTTACTTGGACTTTCTTTTTGGCTTTAAAAAGTGTAACTGCTAAGACTTTAATCAATTTCATTACTCAAATTGAAAACAAAACTGGTAATGAGGTTAAAATTCTTAGAAGTGATAATGGTGGTGAATTTAGGAACAGCCTTCTAGATACCTTTTGTGTAATAAGGGAATCTCTAGGGATTTTAGCCCAGCTAGAACTCTACAACAGAATGGTGTAGCTGAAAGAAGGAATAGAACTCTTATTGAGGCAGCTAGAACCATGTTAGCAGATGCAAATCTACCCATTGCTTTTTGGGAACACTGCTTGCTATGTTTAGAATAGGGTCTTGGTTAATAAATTTCATAATAAGACTCCCTATGAATTACTTTGGAATAGGAGGCCTAATATAGACTTCTTTAGGCCTTTTGGATGTCATGTAGTGATTTTGAATACTAGTGATAACCTAGGTAAGTTTCATTCCAAAGGTGATGAGGGACTTTTTATTGGATATTCCATAAATAGAAAGGGGTATAGGGTTTTTTTTTTGGGTAAAGGGGAATTAAACCCCGGTAAAATATATTACGCCAAAAAAACACTTAAGTACAACGGATGTAGGTGAAATCCTACATCTAAGCCCGTTACATAGGCAACAACCATGCTTAAACATAAAGCTAAACCCAAAATCACTACACAAGAAGACATTACCTCTCATGACTGCTTAAAAAACATTCTACTTCCTACCACTATGAAGAACTCTAAAATTATGGAAATCTTTAGTTTGGCCAGGCAAATCACGTATTTGATCCATGAAATAATCATCATAATTATCAAATTCCTCTTCAAGTGTATTACCCCCTCCTATGGATGACATATAAGCCTCATAGTCTTCATTGGAAGCAAAAACTTCCTCTTCATCAGAATCACTAAAGTTCGCAAGGTCTTTATCACCAAATGATAATTTTGGTTTACTAGAAGAAGCCACCTCCTCCTTTTCAACCTCCTTACCATTCGTCTTTTCCTGAACAGTTGGAACCTGAGTACTCACAGTCATCGTTGTATCTTGATTACCACTTCCCGAATCAACTTGCTGAACCACATTAGAAATCGCACCATCCTCTTTTAACTTATCGAAAGAATTTTTTAGCTCCAACAAATGAAGGTTATCAAAAACCTTAGATCTGCTATTGTGATTACTATTGTTCTTAGAAGATGACGGTTTAGAAGATTTCATTACCCACGCAGATTTCGGTTTAGAAAACCTAATACCTTCAATGCGTCGGGGTGTAGGTTTTGGAATCTGTTTATTCCAGCCATATTCATGTGTATGTTCAGCTCCACGGTTCACAACCTGAATAGTAACTTTCTTCTTCTTTGGGCACTCCGAATTCAGGTGATCAAAAATTTTACACGTATCACACCTCGGAGGCTTCCATTCATACTCAACAGAGATCGTTTCCAATGAATGTCCCTCCTCACCATGAATAGGTACAGCCACTACAAAAGATTCTACAAGAGCCTTTTCCGCACTCACCTCAATAAGGGCCCGCGCATACGAACAACGTCCCCACGAGTTAACACATACATCCGCTGTGTGAGCATCCAACATAAAAGGCCTACCAACCTTAGAAGTAATCAAACTCAGTCCGACCTCTGAATAAGCAACAACCGGTACATTATGCAATTTAACCCAAACCGGCACCGTTTTAATATCGTCCTTAATCAGCTTCTTAGTTGGATTCCAAATGTTTAGCATAATTGGTATTAACCTAATACGCCATATACCATTAGAAAGTACTTGCTCCATACCAGCCCTAGTTGAGAACTGAAAGAAAAAAAACCCATGATGAAACATGGTTCTTTTAAGACCAAATCTTGCCCAAGCGTTCTTAACATAGTTTTCAACAATGGGAAATGCATGCCGTCTTCCAATAAAGTAACCATATAATGTGTTCGCAAATTTATCAACTTTTTCATCTACCACATCATTAGGAAGAGTTATATCCGCACCCGGAATACCTTTATCACTAATAAGCAGCGACAAGTTCACCTTTTTTGAAGTATTGTGTACCAACCCATCAGCACATGACATAGGAGTCACATTATTGTGACTTTGTACATGCATCTGCATTGTATCACTACCCTCAACAAAAGACACACTAGCAACCACCATGTTAGACGCCTGCCCCTGATTTTTAAGAATTTATTTCAATGGCTTGTCCGCAGGGTTGTGAGGATCTGGTCTAGGCGTATTCTGATCAACAATAGTAGCAGCTAAACCAGCAGTAGTTAATCCTCGTTTAGCAACAATAGGTTTCCCGTCTTTTCCTATCAACACCCCATCAATATTCTTAATCCTCTTAGCAATATCCTTAACAATCAGATCGGGCTTAAGGTTGTTATCTCCTTTATTGCCACGAACCGCATTAAGGAAACCCTTTTCCATCTCTCTATATCCACCTCCAACAGTCACAATCAGCAGTTCCAAGGGTGAAGCAACCCAAACAGAAAACTTCCAAAACCAGAAACAAACCCTAATCGTAAGATGAACAGTAACCCTAGATACCAAAACGAATTTAGTATCAAGGATAATCAGAGTTTGTTGATCAAACACGAGATTTCACAATGTAAATAGCAATAATAACAAACAGCGCACAAACCGTAACCACAACCCGAACTGAAAACGTAAACCAATCAATGATCAGCGATATGGCTACAAGTTAACAAATCGAATCTTAGTCACTTTAGATACACACAGGTTATTAGAATCGTTCAATACCCTTGGGAAAAAACGAAACCCTAATACCCCAATGAATCTCAAACGATTAAAAAAAGATTGTAAAACAGATCACCACACCCAAGCGAGCAAGAATATGATTATGAATTCAGTAAGGTAAGGGAAAAAGGAATGATTGGCCGCCAGAAATCTCCATGAAAAGAGAGAGAAAAAATTAGGGTTTCAAGGGGTATAGGGTTTATAACAAGAAGTCTAGGATTCTAACAGAAAATATTCATGTTGACTTCTTGGAGAATAAACCAAGTGATCTTGAGTCTGGACCTAATTGGCTATTTGATTTAGAGACATTATCAAGGTCCATGAATTATATGCCTGTGACTAATCCAATTGTCTTGGAAGCACCTATTTTTGACATTGCAGGTATACATGTTGATAAAGAAGAAGGATCACATGCAGTTGAGCCAAATATCATGTTTGATTATGTAACCATACCTATATGGACTGATGAGTTTATGCAAGCATCTGCTGTTGCTAGAAAGGAGGAGGAAGAGCAACAAGAAAAACCAGTTGATGAAACCATGCATACATCTTCATCCGCTGACAAAGCCAATTCATACGCTGACGCATTGAATTAAACCGCTGACAGTCTGTTTGGAAATATATTCTCTTCCTCCAACAGAAATATTTTTGAACATGTTGAAGACCCCATACCGAATCAAGATGTCAGTGGACCAGTTCCAGCCGCTGACATCATACCTCTAAGTTCAAGTGGGCATGGGAGCAGCAATGAAGATTATATTGGCAACATGGAGTCCACTGCTCATGATAACTCACTATTTGGGGGAGGGATACTTACAAAGGTGGCCAAAGATCATCCTCCCTCCCAAATTATTGGTGATATTCAGACTCCTGTTTAAACAAGGAGAACTAAGAATACTCAAGGTGGATTCATTGCTAATATTCACAAGAAGGAAGATACTCCTTTTGTTCAAGAATGTTTGTTTGCCTGTTTTCTCTCTCAGTTAGAACCAAATAACATTTTTGATGCTCTCAAAGAAGAAAGCTGGGTTGAAGCAATACAGGATGAGCTTCATTAGTTTGCTATTAAAGATGTTTGGGAGCTAGTAGATTGTCCAAGGTATGTCAGGCCAATTGGGACGAGATGGGTTCTAAGAAACAAGAAGGATGAGAGAGGCATTGTTGTTAGAAACAAGGCAAGATTGGTTGCTCAGGGATACACAAAGGACTAAGGTATTGATTATGAAGAGGTTTTTGCACCTATTGCACGAATTGAGGCTAAAGGATTTTCCTAGCCTATGCTTCCTGCATGGGTTTCAAAGTCTACCAAATGGACGCGAATAGTGCATTTTTGTATGGCACAATCAAAGAAGAAGTATATGTCATACAACCTTTTGGGTTGAAGATTCTGAGCATCCAAATAAAGTTTATAGAGTAAAGAAGGCAATGTATGGCCTTCATCGGGCCCTTAGAGCATGGTATGGAACACTTTCCACCTACTTGGTGGATAATAGCTTCAAGAGGGGTACCATAGACCAGACATTATTTATAAAGAAGGAAGGGAAGGATTTTCTTCTTGTTCAGGTTTATGTAGATGACATCATCTTTGGTTCTAGTGAATTCTCTAAACTATGACAGATAAGTTTAAGATGAGTGCTATGGGAGAGATGACCTTCTTTCTTTGTCTACAAGTTCACCAGAAAGAGGATGGTATTTTCATCTCTCAAGATAAGTATGTGGCAGAAATTTTGAAGAAATTTGGTTTTTCACCACATTAAAAATGAGCTAGCACTCCCATGGATAGGGAACACCCCTGGGGAAAGATTGGAGAAGGTAAAAGAAGTTGATGTTAGGAACTATAGATAAATGATTGGATCATTGATGTATCATACAGCTTCAAGACCTGACATTATGTTTGCAGTATGTGCATGTGCATGTCATCAATTCACACCTAAGGAATGTCATCTTCATGCAGTTAAAAGGATCTTTAGGTACCTTAGATGATTTCCCACATTGGGATTATGGTATCCTAGAGAGTCTCCTTTGGATCTTATTGGCTATTCAAATAATGATTATTGAGGAGATAATCATGATAGAAAATCCACAACTGGTGGATGTCAATTTCTTGGGAACAGGCTTATATCATAGCAATGCAAGAAGAAAACTGTGGTAGCCAATTCAACAACTGAGGCTGAGTATGTAGCAGCTGCTGCATGCTGTGGGCAAGTGCTATGGATTCAAAATCAGCTTTTGGATTATGGGTACAATTTTATGCATACTAAGATTTTTGTAGATAATAACAGCACCCTATGCATTATTAAAAATCCTGTACATCATTCTAAAACTAAACACATAGAAATAAGGCATCATTTTATAAGGGATTGTTTTGAAATTTTAATACATCCAGATAGAGTGGACACAGAAGATAATGTGGCTGATTTGTTAACTAAACCTTTTGATGTTGGGAGGTTCCAGTACTTGGTAACAAGTATTGGAATGATAAATCCATAAAATATGTGTTTTTGAGAGTATTGTATAATATGTACAGGATATGCATTGTTATTATCTCATGTAAAGGTATTAGATTTTCCACTATATTTTCTAATGCTGGCAAAGGCATTTTATCCGCTGACAAGTGATTTTGGCCGCTGACAGCCCATGTTAGTTTTTATGGTTTTTGATCTAATCATCAGGCATTTTTGAGCATTGTGCAATAGGATACAGAGTTTCTTATGGACTTCATATCTTGAAGAATTTTTATTTATGATGGTTGGAATGTTTACATTCCTATCTTGAA
The DNA here is from genome assembly GCA_025667525.1 of Glebionis coronaria. Taxonomy (NCBI): domain Eukaryota; kingdom Viridiplantae; phylum Streptophyta; class Magnoliopsida; order Asterales; family Asteraceae; genus Glebionis; species Glebionis coronaria. Next base: position 354,247,912 of record CM046874.1, read on the forward strand.
ATAAAAATTTATCATAATTATTTCTTTGCAAATCTATGTAAGTTTAAGGGGAGGTTTAGGAAACCTTTAGGTATTTGGGTACTTATAGAGTGCTCTTATCACAATTCTAGATTGTGTCCACTGGTGAGTAGGAGTTAGAAATAATGAAGGCTTTTCTTTTTTAGAATTGTTGGAATTTCTAGTTCTTGAGGCACTGTAGCATGCAAAGTTGATATACTGTGCATGTTGCCAAGACTTTTTGGCCTAGAATTGGGATTGGTTGGTTGGGAGACTTGGTATAAATAAAAATGGGCTTACCTGGAAGTTCCAAAGGGTTTATATGATATTTCTTCACTCTTAAGAACTTTAGTTAGTAAGGGACACTTGAGAACAATTATGTCTATCTTGCTTATGCAAGTGTGCATGATTGGACAATGCTTGCCAAACTTCAGTCATTTTCAGAGTAAGAGTTATCTTCATTAGGGTAAACCTCTTTGTTAAGGTCTTTTTATTTTATTACTTTTTATTTTTGGCCGTTGACACATAGTGGTTCACCCGCTGACAAGCACATTTTCAAACGCTGACATGGCAAATTTACATGCTGACAAAATATAGCCGTTACCCGCTGACACTAATATTTTGACCGTTGAAGAACACTAGGACCCACCTATTTGTAACTTTTGCGATATTTTGGTCCGTAATTTTATGGGATTTGGTAAATTCTTTAAAATCTAAGAGATAAGTTATTAGTTTTCAAGATTTTCATCATTATATTTTGAATAACTTACCTCTTTTTCAACCAATAGTATCCTAGTTTCCATCCTATAAATACGGCTCATACTATTTACAACAGGGTAACTTGCTTGATTGATTATTTTTTCCATAACCATCCATTATCACTTTCATCTTTTTGAACCTTTCACAAACAGTTTTCATGGCTCCTTTATTTAAACCTGCTGGTGCTACTTTGGGCTTTAGGGATCAACACAACATGATCGCCTATCCTGAGGCTGATGAGACACATCATCCTTAATACACTGGAATGATTGAGTATCTCTTGGCGTCTAACTTAAGGTATGCTTTGACTCATGCTCCACTCATTCCTATCACACACATCAAACATTTTTGGAACACTGCTAGTTCTGAAACAGTTGGTGGAGTGATTACATTGTCAGAGACTGTTCATGGGACACAATGGGTGGTCACTGAAGCACTTACTCGTCAATCCTTAAGGCTTGATGATGCTCATGGTATGGCTATCTTCCTCAAGAACAGTTAGAAGAAGGACTTAAAGGCTTGGGTTATCAATTTCACCCTGAGGACAAAATTAATAAATATTCAAAACAACAATTTCCTCCAGCCTGGAAGTTCTTGATACATGTCCTCTTGTAGTGTCTTAGTCCTTAGTGTACATCTTTCAATGAAATAAATCATTCTTTTGGTTATATTCTTGTTTGTTTGGCCACTGGGCAAAAATATAATTTTTCCCATATGATTTTTGAGGGCACGTTGAAAAACAAGGGTAGCAAGATGACTCTTGCTTACCCTAGATTTCTACAAATGGTTTTTGAGAACCAAGGTTACTGTCATAGGGATCATGATAATTTTTATAAGATCCCTACTCAAAAGGCTAAATTTTTTTGTCCATGAATACTAGACCTTTCAGACCCCTACCTTTTACACCTTCCATGTTGGTTGTTATTGAAGCAGCCAACAACCCTCAACCTCACCAAGAACCTGAACCTGAACAAAAACAACAACCACCTTCACCCCACCAAGATGACCCTATGCACATTGACCCTTCAGCCGCTGATACTCGCGTTTCAGCTGCTGACACACCCATTTCACCCGCTCTCACCTTACCACCTCAAACACATGTTCACTAATCCACTTCCTCATCTGAACCTTTTGAATTTCGCTTAGAGAAAAGACAAAGGACTACTGGATTCTTCTCTAGTGGTCCTAGCCATGAAGTTGAGAGATTTTTGCCTGATCAATCCATTTTGAGGAGTCAAATCCCCATTTTGGAAGAGGGCAGTTTGTAACCATTATCTATTTTAGAATTGACGGCTATCTGCATTGGCTTACAAAATTCTAATGTGGAACTTGTACAAAAAGTCACTAACCAAGGCCTTGAACTCAATCAATTGAGGGAGAGGATAGTTGTTTTGGAAGCTGCTGGCTCAAGAAGAATGAGAGCCATGGTTTTGTCCTATGAAGATGATTCTTACAAAGGGAAGGATGAACCTACTGAGCCACTCATGAGTGATAAGGGGTCCCATGAAGGTTCGTATGGGACTCAGGTGATAGCTGAAGCATTGACAGGGATGAAGGAACAAGCTACTCCCTTTTTGATCACTCCCATGAAGCAGTCTTTCACTGAGATGATGTTACAAGCTAGTGGATTATCAGTCGTTGACAAAGGAAACTTGAACGCTGACACGCCTATTTCAGACGCTGACAAAATTCCAAGTGTGACTGGTTTATCCCAACCACCACTCATGATTCAGGAGCCTTCCACTCAGGTACAATCTTCTACTTTTACCTCTATTGATCTAATGGATAAGGGTAAAGCTGTGATAGTAGTAGAAGATGTCCCAAAGGATGCAACCAAGACAAAGTTTGATGAAATGCTTGCTCACCAGTTGCAAGAGCAAGAAAAGAAGGGGCTTAAGAAAGGTAATATTGAAGCACAGATTCTCTCATCGTAATTTGAAGGAGATGAGAAGGATGAATCTAATGATGAAGAAGAGGAGAGTGATCATGGTTCTAATGTGATTTTAGAAGAACCAAAAAGATTGGAGTATGGTGAGGATGAGCTGGCAAAATAAAGGCTCAACCAATTGAAGAAGAGTGTTGATTTTGACATACATGCTATTTGTGATTTGTATTTTAGGTATGAAAGAGAGATGTTGGAGAACCCTGATGTCTCTTTATCTGACAAAATTTGGGGTATGGAAATAATGATGAGAGTTCAAGGTGATTGTCAGGTCATTTTGAAGAATAGGGAAGTTAAGATGTTGAGGGAAAACAAAACTGCAAGAAGGGAATTGTATAATATGCTTCTAAAATGTCATCAAACAGGATGGACATATGAAAAGTTGAGGAAGCTGTCATTTGAGCAGTTAGAGTGTTTTGCTTATCTAATATGGGATTCTGTGTGTGATGCAAACACATATAGGTTGCTTTCTGCTGAGAGGCAAGAGGAAACTGAGGAGGAGTTGAAATTAAAGAAGGATTCCATTGTGCCTAAACTAGTAAAGAAGGGATTCAAGCTTAAATTTCCAAATCTTGATCAGTTGAATCCACATGAGGTCATTTTGCAGAAAAAACATGGTGTTTTCTCCTTTGGAGGCATCTGATATGACTACTATTGTACCTCTTGATTTTAAGAATCCAATCACTAAGTATGAGGAGGATTTTATTGGTTTTTGGGTGATTACCAGGGCTGGAGGAAAGGTACATACTTTTACTTCATTTATTTCTTTGTTTGCCAGCCTGGATAGAGAAGATATAGAAACTCTTTGGAGTTTGCTGAAGGAGAAGTATGAGGCAGAAGCTCCTTCATCCTTGAATGGAATAAAAATCTGGACAACATTTAGTAGAATGTTTGCCCATAATGTTGCTGATCAATCTGGTTGGATCTGGAAGACTTGAGTGACTTGAAGTGGCACTTGTATTCAGCTGCTGGTGTGTTCTATCTTTGTACCACAAAATTTACAGAATTCTCGTTGATAGATATGAAGTATCCACTGTCACAAGATTTATTGAAGAAGTTGATCACCACCAGGCTTGAAGTTGACTACACCAGTGATGTTAGCATGGACTTTATGAGATTAATATATTCTCAGATTCAGGAGTAGGTTTTTATTTGTAAGAATCCTCTTTGTATTTTGTTTTATTCACAAACTTGAACATTAGTATAAGTATCAAGTTTAGGGGAGGATTGTTGGAAATAAAATTAGCTACATCATTATGCCGCTGACAAAGGGATTTCAAACGCTGACAAGAGTTATTTTGGCGCTGACAGAGTGGACGCTGACAACAAATATTCAAGCGCTGACAGGAGAAATCCCAGAATACTTAGTCAACACGTTTTGATATGTTAGGAAGATATGCATTGTATATTGTAGTTTCTATAGTTATCTTAATATATCTTCCAAAAATAGTTGACAAGTTTGCTTATTGTATAAGACTCCTTATGTTATAAAAGGAAGTCTTAGGGTTTAGGTTTGATATATGTTTTACACTTTCATTGTACGCAAAGTTTAATCAATCAAAGTGAAAGTTTGGTTTACATTGTGTTTAACATTGTTCTTTGTTCTAAGTGTTAAATTCCGTATAACACTTAGATTGTTGTTAACACAAAGTTTCTCTACCTATTATACTTGATTGAATCTCGATAATACAAAGCTAAATCAATCTAAGCTTGGGATCAACAATAGATACTTAGATATCCATCATAGAGGTTGTAACATCGAGGTTGGATTAGTAACCTAAATCGATGTTAAAATATGTTTATATAGTTATGTATTATAGATCATCTACGTGTTGTGTGAAGATATTGGATTTGCTTTGTAAAACCCGCTTTAATAATCCTAAGATCATTAAATGCACGAAGTTACCGTTAATATTAAAATCTATAATTAATTAATATACGTCATGTATCACGAACATTTAATACGAACAATATGTATATTAATTAATTATCATAAATATTATGTACGTAAACACGAACATTAATATACGATAAGTATGTACGTACGATATTAAGAAAACGTTCAAGTAGTGAAAGCACGATAATTAAATACGAATGTACACGATAAATAATTAAGCAAGAAAAACAAAACATAAAAGTATAGGGGTGTTTGTTGGCGTCGGTTTAGAAAGAAAGGGAAGGGAAACCGGGCTTTGGCCGATACCAAATTAACTAGTTATAGTTTAATAAAAACTACAGGGGATTTTTATTAAACACTTTTACAAGAAATCAAAACCCTAACCCCTCTCCTTGTCTCTCTCTCTTACCGCGACACACATAGAACACCAAGGATGAATTCGTTTTGATTTTGTAATTGATACTATAACGTGTTCGTGTTCATCCCCTTTTTAATCCACGCATTAGTATCCCTCAATCCTTTTTCTTCTTTTTATTTTTAGTTAGGTTATGGTCAAGATTTATTAAGAATAAAATAAAAAAAATATGTAAGTATGTTAGATCAACCAAGAATAGAACAAATAAACGTTTGGTCGTGTTTGTTACTTCAATCGCAGCCCAACCGAGACCATGGAGGTCTCGGTGGTGTCGCGTGAACTACCAGTCGCAAGCAAGTGTTGGCGGTGGTGGTGTTGTTATGGAAACCACAAGGATCAAGACCCCCCCTCAGCGGGTATCTTGGCCTAGCGGTGGGAACCGAGACCCTTTGGGGGGGGGGGGGGGGTGCTCGGTGGGTATTCGACGCAGGCAGAGGCAACCCCAGCTTCGGCTGGGGGGCTGTTTGGTTCGGCGCAACAGCAAGCCGAGAGCCGTAGGCTCTCGATGAGTGTGTTGTGGCTCGGGCTGAGTCACGACAGCGAGGCCATGGCCCTCGGGCCGTGGTACTCGGTTGCCGGGTCTCGGGACGGGGCTTGGGAACTTACACTTTTCAGAAACACATAAATTAAACCAATTATGTAAAACAAGTTATGTTATAATTAATTAATAGTATTAATTAATTTTGGTTTAGTTAAATTAAAACTTATGTTATGTTTATTTAAATAAAACCATGATAAAATATGTATGTACATTTATTTAAATAAATTTAGGCTATAATAATTAATTGATTTAATTATTCATGAACATGGATTTAATTAATTAAAACTTAGGTTAAATTAATTAATATCTTTTATGGTAAAGTTTAATAACATGCATTATGTAATATTATTAATTAATAATAAACTTATAATAACATGACATGATATTATTAATTAATAATAATAAGCTAAGTATTTATAAATGATTGAACTTTATAATATAATAATACATGACATGGAATAAGCATATAATTAATTATGGAAACATATTAATTATGGAATTATAATATTTATGGCAACATGATAAATATGGAAATATACTAAATATGGTAACATGCTATTTATGGTAATACGTTAAATATGGTAACATACTATCTATAGAAACATGCTAAATATGGAAACTTTCTATTTTTGGAAACTTACTAATTATGGAAACTTTCTATTTTTAGAAACTTACTATTTAAGAAAAACTGCTATTTTGGAAAGTTACTATATATAGAAACCTACTATTTTTAGAAAGTTACTCATTATGTTATAACAAGTATAATAACACTTAAAACATGAAACCCATGAAACTAAAACACATGAAACTATAAGAAACACATGATTAAAACATGAAATACTAAGACAAGACAAGAACAAGTATAATAAGTATGAACATGTCAAGCAAACCAAATAACAAGTATGTGTAAGTAAGATCGACTCTTATTCATGTCCCTTCATTATGTAGCTATTGTGAAGTCAGGAGTGATCGTCTACGTTCGTTTTTGTCTTCATTTACTGGACATAAGGTACACATATTCCGTCCTTCAGTAAGGACATCTTTCCATATACTTAGGATTTCCCCGTTTGCAGCCATCTGTTTTCCCCAATAGTTTAAGTGTCTTAAACACTTCAGTATATGTATGATTATTTTAGATTGCCTGAGCTATATACATGCATGCCAGTTTCACCTAGTTATGGGGGTTCCATTACCATAGCACTGGAAGCACCGGTGTTATGACTCTTCTGCGGTGAGAGTGATTGCATGTGGGGCGAATGGGTACATCCTAGGAGAAGTAGTATGATTTCATGGTAACTGTGATGTGTGCTTTGCATCCATTACAGGAGCTGATCCCTTCACTCATTTTATATATTAATGAGAGGTATCCCCTCTAATTGCAAGAGTAGGTCACCCCTCTAAGTATTTATGCATGTGGATATAACATGACCTATATGGGCTCTCGGCATATCTAAAATACAGATTTTCAAGATAAACTAAGCATAAGTCTTTTTAAAAATTTAAACTAGTTTTATGAACTTAAACTAGGTTTTCTAGGACACACATTTATTCCGCTGCTATTCATTTCATTCATTACTTGCTTATGTTTATGTTTTACATTCTATGTTATATATCCGTACTGAGCCTATTTCTCAGCCATATTTCTCTTTCCATGTCCCAATATGGTTGGTACTAAAGGACAACGCTAGGAATCCAAGAGTACGTGCATGGAATGAGGCGCCAACTTTCTTTCATTCTTTAATGCATTTACATACTTTTGCTTTGCTGGACATTGTTTAGTCTTTTCCTTACATTCTATACTTATGCATTTCGTGTGTGAAGCTTATGTGAATCCGATGTTTGTTTCCGGATTCTTTTATGGTCATTTAATGTTTTATACATTTAACTTGTATACTTTGATGACATGCCATAATTATCCTGTGATATTCCATTTATTAAAATGGGGTGTTACAATTATGGTATCAAAGCTAAGGTTTTGACATGTAGGCTTTTAAAATTGACATGTGACTATGGGTAGTCATCAGCGTCTTCCTAGAACTAACAATTTGTTTTCATGCATTCATTTCATGTATCATTGTTGCAGAAATTTTAACTAAGTAATGGTTGGTATAAGACTAGCCATATTTAGTCGCATGTGCTTCTAATCGAATCATTTTGCTTGGTGAACCGACCCATAGGCATTCGCATTAGCTCATGTCATTCTGTTTTGATGAACCGACCTATAGGCGTTTGTTCTCGCCATGTCAATTTTGTTTTCATGTCATTTGCATTTGGCTATACCTTCATAAACTGTTTCATGCATCATTTTATTATGTTTACCATATGTTCTAATCAGATTAATCATTTCATTTTCATTTTTAAACTGTCAGATGGTCATGACACGCGAATAAGAGCTAGTAGCAGCTGTCCAAGCAGCTCTACAAGCCATGCTTCCCCAAATCAGGAGCCAAATTCGGGCTGAATACCAAAATGCCCCGAATCAGAACAACAATCCTCCTCATCCACCCTTACTTTTTACTCCATTCATCAGAGAACTGGAGAGACTAGCACTGATTTCATGCAGAGGTTTCTTAGGTTGGCTGGATTCTTAGGTGCGGTTGCGGGTACAGCGGAAGAACAAGCCAAGCACTTTCGTTGGGCTTTGCACGCCTCTACAACAACTCGTTTACTTAGTGCTACGTATGCGAATGTGGCAAAAGTTAATGATGTAGCACGTAGCTTAGAAATGCTACATGAGCGTGATGACTACGAGGAACAAGCTCGTCCTGAGAAGAGGTATAAATTTCAGCCATCAAGCGTTATCATTTCATTTCAATCTTTATGTTCATTTATACCTTTTTCCTATCCAGTTGTATCTTCAGGCAGAAGGGTGGAGACCGGTCACAACCGGCCACTTAGCATAATGCCAACAAGGGCCACGGTCAATCAACCGACTGTTATGGATTTAACAAGAGGAACGGTAATGACAATTACTGATGAGACTGTAATTATACATAGTCTCATCGTCCAAATCGGGCTTAAAACGCTTAAAATATCATAAAATACACAAATATATGCTTGTGTTTGTTCATTGTGTATTTTAGGTACGGATATCGTGAAATCAACAAAAGATCACAAGAATCAAGCAAAAACGAACACGGGAAACGAAGCCGCACAAAGAACCAGACATGAATCATGAATTTCTAATGAAGTCCTCGAAGAATTAAAGAATTACAAGATTGGCCCCTCAACTTTAGAAGAATTATCATTTTATACCCCTCATCTATCAAAAATTACTTTGGGTTCCCTAAAGTTTGAAGAAATATCAAGAATAGTCCTCAAAATTTGAAGAAGTTACATATTAAGTCCTTATCACAAGTTTGTTAACCTAAGGACTAAGGTTGTAATGCTAAAGGAGTAACTGTGAAAAGAAATCAAGGACTGTTTGTTATAAGGGGAGGACCAGTATTGCCAAACTGCCAAAGTTATTTTAATAACTTGTTTTACCCAGCCTTTCACCCAATACACCAACCTTCATCATCATTACAAAAGAGAGGAAACCAACTCTTTTTACTGTGCTTCTTCCCTGATAATACAGATTACCTAGAAATCATTCACTTAAAAAGAAAGAAAGGGTAAATCAAAATTCACTTCACCAAACTTTAATTAAACCCTCAAATATATAAACCCACATGGCCTTGTTGGCCATGTCACCACAATCAGACAAGGAACCAACAACTGGCTTAACAAGGTGAAAAGAGGGGACCACGAATCAAAGGCTCACAATGAGTCCCTTGTTCATCACTCCAATCTAACGAATCTCATGAAACTTTGAGAAAAAGATGTCAACATTTGATTAAAGCACATCCATTGATCAAGATTGAGAGGTTCTAGAATTTGAATCAAGGGTGAATTGAAGAACAAGACATAAACAATGTCGACATTCATGCTTTAGGGTTTCTAGTCTCCTCATTGTAAATAAATAGACTAGCTATTATTCATTTTTCTTTGTTCCAATTTTTCTCCCATTTGTAATAGACGAATTTGGTGATCAGTTGAGTTCCACCTTTTATTTCATTGCAATTTAAATTCAGCATCTTTAAATACCTTGTCAATTTTACTTACCTTGCAAACACTTTACTTTCCTGTCTTGTTATTTCATTCATCACAAAAAAAACTAACGAGTTACTGTATCATAAGCAGTAAGCTGGCTTATTGACAAGAAGCCCATCTTATTGGGTTTTTAGGTTGTTCTTTACAAGCTGTTCAAGTTTGAAGGTTCTTGGTTACTTGGTTTGAAGAAGTCTGATAAATTTGGTTTTAAGTCTGTGTGGTAACAAACATTTGGGTGATAAGCTCTTGGGTAGAATAAGCTGGTAGTAAGAGTTATTGTATCTGCGGCGTGATTAAGTTGTAAGAAAGCTGAGTCGAGGTACTTATAAGCTTAGTTGGTTAGAGTTTCAAGCTTGGACCACCTTGTAAGCAACTTCCTTCATTTTATTTCTTAAAGACCTTTATTTTGCTATTGCTATTATCTCTATGCTTATGTGCCTTTTTGTTTTACCAATTGCTTATTTTTCTGCTTATTACTTCTTGTTATTTCTTATTGTGTTTATCACTTTCATTGTATTTCTTTATTTCAGCTTGTCTTAGCATTTAATTTCATTTTTCTGTCTAAAAGTAGTGTTAGAAGAAGTTCATAATCTATCATTAGCTTAAGATTTATATTAAGTTTTTTCGCATGAAGTCTCTGAGGTTAGTAGTAATAGGGTTAAGTTTTTCTTTCAGTCCTAAACACGAAAAAAAAAAATAGGTGTTGCTTAAGTCTCTATAGTTTAAATTCAGTAGGGTCTTTTAATTTTGTGTCATTTGGTTTTATGTGTTGTTATTACTTATTTGCTATTTGATTTATGTCACTTTTCAAGTTCCATGTGGTTGTTTGAGGTGTGTAGTACTTAGGCTTAGAATTGAGGTTCATGACTGTGCCAAAATATGCCAAGATCATGACCATTTATACCAGCAGTCATAGTAGTTGGGATATTAAGTTTTCGAGTTACAAATTTGGTAATATAGTAGCTCATAGATAGGAATTGGTCTTTTTTCAATAAAATTAGTGGGTAGCGTTTAAGTTAATGATTTATTTTAAAGTTAAACTTGGTATTTTGAGGTTAGATTGCACCTAGTTATTGTCCCTGGTCATGTTACGAACAAAAGCATCAGATGTGGCAATTGTTTCGGTTTAAGTTCTTAGTCGATGAAATTTAGGGAGTTAGTAGATTAGACATAGGTGGTTTGTTGTTTTAATTCTTAGCAGAGATTAGAATCTATTAAGGTTGCATGATTTTAAGTTCAATTTCACTCAATTGCACTTGGGCTAAACATTCTAGCAACCTACTGTCATTCTTAGTTGGTTCTTTGGTGATTTTCATTTGTTTGTGTTTGTTAATTGATTTATGTGACTTATCCTTGTGTTGTTATTAACTGCTCAGCAACCCCACTAGCCAAATGCTGGTGGTTTGCTTATTCAACAAAACTGCTAGCAAGACAAATAAAAAAAAGGTGTCCAAAAGTTGAACAAAAACTGAACAAAAAAAAGGGGGGGAAATAGGGTCTCGAACCCTGACCACAATCATATAACAAACGCAGAAAACATTCCCCTCACCATCTACTCTATTGGTGTTTTTGTTTATTTTCTCTTTTACTTTTCAATTATACTTGTTTCTATTTCGTACATATTCAGCTTATCAGCCCGTATTGTGTTAAATGTTGTATTGTGTTAAATGTTGTATTTGTGGGTCATTTGGTGTTGATAATTTGATTGAAATTGTGTTTCATTTGCTGTTTGTGAGTCGTGTTTGACTCCTCACTTGCTAAAGCAAGTGAGGGTGCCTCTTGTGCCCAAAAACGTCACCAAAAGGCCCAAAAACCAACCAAATCCGAGCAAAAATTGTTCCTTGTATCACATTGAGTAAAACAGGCTTTAGCGACAGTTTTGACACTTTTAAGTGTCGCTTATACTTTGGGAGGGCGGAGGATTCTATTTAGCGACAGTTTTGTGACACTTAAAAGTGTCACTAAAAGTATTGGGAGGGAGGAGAACTAGTGTATAATAAAAAATAAAAAAAAGTTAGGATTTTATTTTAAAAGTCATTTAATACTTTTAAAAAATCATTTAATTAGTTTAAATTGTTTTTAATTAATAAAAAATAATTAAAAGTAAAAAAAATATTTAAAATTTTTTTTTTCTTTTATCATTTCGAACTTAGGAAAATATAATTTTATTTTTTAGGTTTTAAATTTATAGTTTCGCGTTTGTAGGTTCGTTATTTGTTTTTCGCTTTCGTTATTTGGACTTTTTAGTCCATTTACGTTTTGAAATTTATTTTTTATTTTTTTTCTTATATTTTAATAAGTTTGTTTTTGGTTAAGTTTTCAAAATTTTAACTTTTATTTATATTTCGTCACATTTTGTACGTTTTTACGTTTTAATTCGTCATAGTTTAAATTAGCGTAACTCGTAATTTAGTTTTCCAATCTCTTTCAACCAAAAAACGTAACTAATCCAAACATTGTTCTTATATTATTGGCACATATTACACACCTCCTTCGAGAACGAACTCGCACTTATTCGGTTTTACGGTTTTCCTAAATCGTATAACTTAATACTTGCCACGGTTATTTGTTTTTCCTAAAACAAGTGACTAAAATACTACAATCATATTGGCGCCGCTGCCGGGGAGGTGTTTTTAGTGTGCCATTATTACTATCGTGTTTGCGTGAGTAGTGCGTTTTTTCTTTTCAATTTTTGGAAAGCGTGTATAACGTACATACTCATTTTTATTATTTTTCTCTACTATATTATAGTATCCAAATAAATCGTGTTTAATTTTCCTAAATTAAACACACAACAATCTTTTAATATATTGTAGATATATTCGTTTTCGTTTTTCTTGTGAATATTATTAATATACTGTATTTACGTAGAACAATAAATATACAAGTACTCCAAAAGCGTGAAAACGCAACCTTAATTGGGATTTCATCACTCAGTTATTGTATTTGAATCTCAAGCAAAAGTTTAAAGGCAAAATAGATAAATACTTTCGCGAGGCTTAATTTTGATTAACACAAACAATAAGGTGGGTAAAAGGCGGTTGTATTTCACGACCTAAGGGAAAACGGCTCTTAAGTGCTTAGCGTCGCCTCGTTCCCCCCCGCTTGCTTGTGCGTGTTTTGAGAAAGAGGGCTAATCGAGGGTTTGCCGCCCAAGTATTATCTACATATACTATATTTGCTTGTGTTTTCAAGATTAAACCCTCTTGAACTCCACCAACGTTCTAAAGTCATCGAAGGCGTTCACTCCACGTGATCGTTTTCATTCCTTGAGGCTCCTTTAATCGAGAAATTGATTCGAGGAGAGAATTGTAGATTTGAGTCTACGTAATACACAAAAAATCAAAAAATATTAAAAAACAATCAAAAACCAAAAAAAATTGAAAAATCGTAAAAACCGTAAAAAGAATCTTCTTTTCTACTCCCCATTCTACGCTTAGTTCATGCGCACTCGATCGAAGGATTATTCTAATTCTAGCGACGCTTCGAATCGACACAATCGTAATCGAAGGAATCGACGACGTAGACGAGAATTAGAAACCGACGTTCCTAATATCGTTGTTGAAGAGACGTAGAGGAGATAGCCGACAATCGTTCGATGATGGAATTGCTCCAAGCGCCCACCGACGGTTATGGAGACGCGATCGTTATTCCCGCTATCGAAGCAGAGAATTTTGAGATTAAGAGCGGAATGCTTTCGTTAATCCAAGCTACGAAGTTTCGAGGTCGTGAAGCCGACAATCCTCATGACCATATTCGGAATTTTGATCGTCTTTTAGCCACGAGCAAGTTTAAGAACGTCGACACCGATGTCGTCAAGCTTATGCTTTTTCCGTACTCGCTCGATGGTGCCGCCAAGGATTGGTACGAGAAAGAACCACCTAATTCTATAATTACGTGGAAGGATCTCGTTTCCAAGTTCGTTAATCATTTTTTCCCACCGTCTAAGACGACGTTTTTCAAAAATGAAATTACGAGATTTGAGCAAAAACTAAATAAATCTTTTAGAGACGCGTGGGATCCTTTTAAGGAATTGCTTAGGCAATGTCCTCACCATGGTTTTTCCGAGTTTCACCAAATCAATACGTTTTACAACGGTCTTAGTTTTCAAGAACAATATTCGTTGAATTCCGCCACCAGTGGCAACTTTTTGTGCAAGATTCCGAAGGATGCATTAATGATTATCGAGAATCGATCCAAGGTTTACCAACTCTGCAACGCACCGAGTGTTGCCAATGTCGCCAATGTCTCCAATGTTAGTAGTTCTAATCGCAACATTGAGAGGGTTGATGCGAAGGTCGACAAGTTGACGAATCTATTCACGTCTTTTCTCGTCGAAATGCAAAAGAAAGACGCTCCCGCTACGGTGAAAGCGGTTGAGACATCGTGTACGTTTTGTGGTGGACCTCATAATTATTACGAGTATGCGGCTACAGATGGCCAAACGTCGAATGTGAGTGCGTTAAACAACAATTATTCTAATCAAAATCAAAATAATGCCGGTCCATCGCAACAAGGCAATTATAACCAAGGCAACAATTTTAATCAAAACCAAAACAATTCTCAAGGAAATAATCAACAAGGAAATTTTTCGAATCAAAACCAAGGTTATAATTAAGGTCGTAATTTGATTTGGCAAAACCGAGATAGCAACAACAATCGAGGAAACAATTTTTCAAGTGGGAATCAAAACAATTTTCAAAGAAGTAATCAAAACCAAGAGAACTTTAATTCAAATCAAAATAGTTCGTCAAACGATTTTCAAAATTACATGAAAACGAATGAGGCTAATATGAGACGATTAGAGGGAGAAATTGGTACTTTGAAAAACGATTTTTCTAATACTTTAAAACTTCAAAACACGAAGATTGAGCAAGGACAAATTGATATTAAAAAGATGTTTTCGGCTATTATGAACAAAGCCTCGGGTGCTTCATTGAGTTCGTTACCTAGTGACACCGTTTCAAATCCGAAGGAACAATGTAAAGCCGCCTCGTCTCATGGAAAAAGTCGTGTGATTACCCCCAACCTTGATGGATTTCGTGTTGTTCCTTCTTCTCAACCCTCGACTTCTAAGATGTCTTATTGTTCTAAAGTCGATGGGGTGAACGTGGCGACCAAGGAAAAGAGTGCACACCCTCGTGTACCTCAAATTCCATCCACGGTTCAAAAAGAGAGCTTTATCGACCTTACCAAAGTAACCCTTGAAGAAACTTGTGCTTCGAGCCTTCTTAAAAAACCCAAAAGGCATATGCCGAGAAAGGAAGAGGATCCGGGCCAATTTCTATTACCTTGTGATTTTTCCAAGATTGAGGGATGTTTAGCCCTTGCTGATTTAGGTGCTAGCATCAATCTCATGCCCCATTCTCTTTGGAAATTGATAAGATTTCCTTCACTTACCCCCACGAACATGACAATCGAGCTTGCAAATTGTACACCACTTATACCAATTGGAATAGCCGAGGATGTCTATGTTAGAGTTGGAAAGTTTGTTTTTCCCGCGGATTTCGTCATATCCGATTATGAGTGTGACCCTAAATGTCCCATTATTTTAGGCCGACCATTTTTATCGATGGCTCGAACCGTAATCGACGTTCACGAGGGAAGACTTACTATGAGATATGGGGAGGATAAAATGGACTTTTTCACGAGTAAATCCCAAGTGTTTAATGATCATGAAAAAACAGAGGTTTCAAAACCTAATGTTTCAAGTTCTAATGATTTCAAAATGTTTAGTTTAGCGAAAACTATGAGGCTTAATGCATGTTTTGAAAGAATTAAGAAAAACAATTTTAAAGATGATGATTTTAACGATAAAGAATACGTGTACCTAATTTAAAAGGGTATGTGTAAATTTATGAATGAAAAATCACTTTGGGATGTATTCGATGAAACAAGTGAATGACCAATTCTGAAGGGTGACGTTAGTGCCATCACGACAATGACAAAAATGGGCTCGTCTTCACCACCTTCGAAGGACCACGTCTTTGAGGCTTCAACTTCTAACTCCATCGAAGTCCCTCCTTTTCCTAGCCCAACACCCATTGAGGCTGAAGGTTTTATCGACATCGATCCTCTCATCTTAGAAAAGTCACCTAAGCATAGTCATTCGACTTGTAAGACCATGGTTGTGAGTGCTCACATCGACTCTTTCTTTGACGACGACGATGGCGATTTTGCCGAGTTTGATCACCTACTTTAAAATCCACATGCCATTTTTGAGGATTCTCCCAAAAATACCTCTTCACATGTGAAGTACGATGATTATGAGTTTGATCCCGAGATTGAGGAAATCATTGAACGAGAGCTAGCTCTTTTACCTCCACTTCCACCTACAAGTGAGGTCGATCTTTCCAAAATCGAGGATGAACTAAATGAGTTGGAATGTCTTATTTTCGATGAAGAACCAACTCATCTGACCCAAAATCTAATTCTCGAGGAGTTACCTTATAAACACTCCTCATTTGAGCATGACGTTTACCACATTTCCGAGGATTTAAATTATCAACGATCCCCATAAAAGAATGATGGTTTCGTGCTTGATCGTGATCTTTTCGAGAGAGTTTCTAACGGATACTCAAGGAAGGGAATGACAACCCTTGGTTTGACAAGCCTATCCTTGATGAAGAAATCGATGAGATCGACGTTCATGAGGATGACGAGTATGTAGACCCCGAGGGGCGGTGTTCTTTATTGACAAACGTTTTGAGAACTTATATAATCCGCCACCCCCTCCCACCAATGATTTAAATGTGAGGATTTTTAGCACGACTAATTTTGAATTTGACACGCCAAATATTTTCGACATAATTCAATCGGGTTTTCATAAATAGTTTCTAAACGATGAAAAAGGGAAAGATTTTAAAAATGTTTTAAAAGATTTTTCTACATTGCTAACTCCGTCATCACATCGTTTTATGAGTGCTACCACCTCGTCTACTCCTTTTGACGATGGTGTGTGTGAATCTAGTGTGGGGGAAGACCCTTATGTTCCCTCACATTTCTCCACCGAGGACGAGATTTATGATCCCGGAATTGCTTATAAAGGGAAATCTCGGTCTTCCACCGATGCAATAAATAGAAATCATATCTATTTGCTTGGTGTGAGTCTACCTCGAGTAGCTCATTGTTTTGACTTACCCATTGTCCCACCTTTCTACTTCTTATCTATTTTCTTCTACGCCATTGGGGTTCATTTTGGAGTGGCGTTGTTTCGTCTTTCATCCGAAAACAAGGACACTATCTTTGACCCCGGTATACGTGTATCAGGTTTTTAAAGTACTCCACGTACTTTTGGGCCTTGTTTATCATGTAAGCCCCACCAAAAATGACCATACAAAGATTATCCCTAAATGATCACATTTATGGGGATTCGAGTCGAGCTTTTGACTCGGTTATCAAAAACAAGGTGCCTCGTGGGGGATTCTCATGCTTATCCTTGTAAATATTTTTGCTTTCTAATAGTGTAACGAGGGGACTTGTGCTCTTCCAACCTTTGTTCCGTGGTTGTTTGTGATTGTGATTCATTAGGTTCATCGTCATCATTGAAGCCTCTCGTGTTCGTTTCACGGATCACTCGAGCTTCGATCGTTGCCTTTGGAGATTCCGATATCCGATGATATCCTTTTATGTTCTAACGTTTATCTTATTAGCATAATTCATAAACGGCTTTTAGGTTATTCGTTTTACCCTTTCCATGCTCGAGATTAAGCATTCGACTTCGTTCTAGTATGGGGGTGTTTTCACCCCTAGACTCGAAACATTGAGGACAATGTTTAGTTTTAGTATGGGGGGGGGGGGGTGAGTAGATACTTCACCTTGCTTACGTCATAACGCAATCCAATTTTCATCTTTTTGTTGCAAAATAAGGCTAAAAATGGCCAATTTTTAAATTTTTTCGTATTTTTCGTAAGTGTTTAAGACACGAATGTTGGTTTTCCGATAGTGAGAATAAGAGTAATTTTTGACTCGACCGTACGTGTTGAGCACTTAACTTCGATTCCTTAACTTTTTAGGCTAAGTCTCTTAAATAAGGACGAGAAATGATAGAGTTATTTATAAGTCTCGTAATCGTTCACGATCTCATGTGTAGTAATTATTAGCTTATTCTCCCCACGCTTTTGTTTAAATAAATTCAATAAGTAAGGTCGTACGATTTAAAAGGTTACTTAGCTTCTAGCCCAAGATCGTTTAAAAGTTGCTTGTGTTCGAATAGAGTTCATAGCCAAGGCATAACTTATTGAAGCGGGATGCGAAGATTGGCAAGTTCCAAAAAGGCCCTAACAAGGCATGAGGAGCTCCCTTTTGTTGCTAAAGATCCAAGATGATGTGAAGTATCATTATTCCAAAATCAATATGAAGGATCGAGACACACGACGAGAAGCAATATACTCCCCTAAGATCACGGAGAAGTCTATCCAAAAAGACCCTAACAAGGCATGAGGATAAATATATCCATGTCCTAAAAGGAGGCGGATCGTTGTATATCACAATCCCAAATTACGATTGAAGAAAAATGATGAGGTCGTGGTCCAAAACGTCAAGTGAAGAAATTCCATATATGAAGACCATTATTTCAAGAACGTCTTCCAAGATTTGAAGTTCGAAACACATACCAAATATCGGTCAGAGAAAGGTCTCAAATCGTGAAACGAGTTGTGCCAAGATATGAACTTAAGGAGATTACGAGAAGCAGTTTTAAAAGCTCGTGTCCTTCGGCTAACTATCGATTAAATCATGCTACTTTATTTTCGGCCTTAATAAATTATCGAAATAAGTCAAACATGTATCCTCGTGATCATTAAGACAAAAATAAAATATAAGAGATACCAAGTAGGAATAAAGGAGTTTAGGTTCGTAATTAACACTCATGAGATATGATCGTGTTGCTAACTTATAATAACAATGATCTCGTTACACGCTTAGCATGGAATTGGGTGAAAATCGAAGACGACGAAATTATTTCTAACGAAGCATTCACGTGTTCTTGTTCTATGATCCTAAAAGTCACTCTATCGTGATGAAAACAATACATTATGTCTAAAACACGTGTAGTAGTTTATTTAAATTTATGTCTTTAATAAATGTCATCATAAAATGAATTTTGGAAGTGCTACGATACTTAATTCTAGCATTGCGTGAGGGCACGACAATGGTTTAGTATGGGGGAGTGATGAGACTGCAATTATACATAGTCTCATCGTCCAAATCGGGCTTAAACGTTTAAAATATCATAAAAATACCCAAATATATGCTTGTGTTTGTACATTGTGTACTTTAGGTATGGATATCGTGAACACAACAAAAGATCACAAGAATCAAGCAAAAACGAACACGGGAAACGAAGCTGCACAAAGAACCAGACCTGAATCATGAATTTCCAATGAAGTCCTTGAAGAATTCAAGAATTACAAGATTGGCCCCTCAACTTTAGAAGACTTGTCATTTTATACCCCTCATCTATCAAAAATTACTTTGGGTTCCCTAAAGTTTGAAGAAATATCAAGAATAGTCCACAAATTTGAAGAAGTTACATATTAAGTCCTTATAACAAGTTTGTTAATCTAAGGACTAAGGTTGTAATGCCAAAGGACTAACGGTGAAAAGAAATCAATGACTGTTTGTTATAAGGGGAGGACCAGTATTGCCAAACTGCCAAAGTTATTTTAATAACTTGTTTTACCCAACTTTTCACCCAATACACCAACCTTCATCATCATTACAAAAAGAGAGGAAACCAACTCTTTTTACTGTGCTTCTTCCCTGATAATACAGATTACCTAGAAATCATTCACTTAAAAAGAAAGAAAGGGTAAATCAAAATTCACTTCACCAAACTTTAATTAAACCCTCAAATATACAAACCCACATGGCCTTGTTGGCCATGTCACCACAATCAGACAAGGAACCAACAGCTGGCTTAAAAAGGTGAAAAGAGGGGACCACGAATCAAAGACTCACAATGAGTCCCTTGTTCATCACTCCAATCTAACGAATCTCATGAAGCATTGAGAAAAATATGTCAACATTTGATTAAAGCACATCCATTGATCAAGATTGGGAGGTTCTAGAATTTGAATCAAGGGTGAATTGAAGAACAAGGCAGAAACAATGTCGACATTCCTGCTTTAGGGTTTTTAGTCTCCTCATTGTAAATAAATAGACTAACTATTATTTATTTTTTTGTTCCATTTTTTCTCCCATTTGTAATAGACGAATTTGGTGATTCATTGAGTTCCACCTTTTATTTCATTGCAATTTTAATTTAGCATCTTTAAATACCTTGTCAATTTTACTTACCTTGCAAACACTTTACTTTCCTATCTTGTTATTTCAATCATCACAAAAAAACTAACGAGTTAATATATCATAAGCAATAAGCTGGCTTATTGACAACAAGCCCATCTTATTGGCTTTTTAGGTTGTTCTTTACAAGCTGTTCAAGTTTGAAGGTTCTTGGTTACTTGTTTTGAAGAAGTCCGATCAATTTGGTTTTAAGTCTGTGTGGTAACAAACATTTGGGTGATAAGCTCTTGGGTAGAATAATATGGTAGTAAAAGTTATTGTATCTGCGGGGTGATTAAGTTGTAAGAAAGCTGAGTCGAGGTACTTATAAGCTTAGTTGGTTAGAGTTTCAAGCTTGGACTGTAACACCCCCAAATTTATACAACTCAATACAGCGGAAGACTAGTTGGTGTTACGGGATAGCACATTACTCACATCATAGACAACGCATGAAAATCGCGTCGTTTATTAATAAAGCATTTCCATTCATAAAGATCAAAGTTACATCGGTCCCAAGTCATTACATTTATACAAAGTTTTACAAAATATTTGAATGGAAAATATTGTTTAAGTGCGGGCCATGAATTCTTGTCGTCTTCCCGAGAATTACCTTCAAGTACCTGAGATAAAACATGTTAAAAGAAAAGGTCAGCGATAACGCCGAGTGAATTCATAGAGTTTAATAAAATCCATCAATATAGTATCAGTATAAAATTATTACTGAAAATCATTTTTGTACAAATCATTTTAATAGCCATAAAATAGCCAAAGTCATTTTATACAAATCTTCATCAAAAATCATAATATAGGCGTTTGCCTTAAAAATCATCATACGAGCCAATGTCGTAAAAACATCATACAATACGTCTTATGACGTTGTATAAAGTCAAATAAAAACCGTTATATGAATGTGGTTATGAAAACCAAAACACGAACATAATATCAATAGTATGACCCTGTATTGCTAGTCAGGCAATACATCCTAATTCGGAGCGTCTAGTAGTATTTCGTTAGTTTGGATTATTATAAGCCGCATGACATTGTTACCTTACTAAACCAACAACGGGTAGCTAACCCGATACTCAATTTGCCCATCTAAAGTAGCGTGTCGTCACAAAGGTCACGTTATGGAAATCTTCTCATACATAAATTCGCTTACCAATCAATGTGGCACGACGGGGATCAACCGTCAAGGCGCGAACTGGGGTGATCGTCCCCAAATAGTACTATTATATGCACAAGCGTCTACCAAATCCCGGTAGTTCACAATTCATGCTAATGGGACTTTTAGTGACATAACCTAACTTTAATAATCCATTTGATTTCATCTATCGGGTCCTTTAATCATTTATCGGGTCATACAATCGGGTCATTCAATCATTCGGGTCCAAATCAATAAACAAACAATCGGGACAAATGGTGTCCTATTTTATAAAAACTAACATGTTATCTCCCTCGCGGGTTTATAAAACATTTCATAAAAACATTTAAAAGAGTGCGAGGCTATGAACTCACGTTGATATGGGAAAGCGGGTTATCGGCAACTCGGACGTACGGTACGTGCTTCAATCACGGAAACCTAGACAAATAATACTTGTCTTAGACTCATGTCCAATGACTTTATAAAAATAACAATTATGTATACATATGATGATTTTATATATATGATGATCAAGTGGGTTTACATATTCTCTTTTACTCTTTTTAGTGTTTACGTATTGGTAACTTCTTACTAGTTTACTAGTTTTACCTATTTACGTGTCTTTGGTCCAATAAACTTATTATAAGTTCTTTAACTTGTTTTAATCCATGTTATACTTATATTATCAGTATCTACACTTTACAAGTTGGGCCTAAATGGGTTAAGCCCAATAAATAAGTTTATAAGTGTTTTAGTCCATTTTATTGTTTTATTAGTCCTATAACGTTAACGTAGCCCGTTAATGTCCGTATGTTATATAGTTCGGGTTTTATCGGTTTTTACTTAATATATGTTTACATATCAGTATATGAGTTTTATAAAGTTTACATTAGACGGGTCCAACCGTCTAAGTTTTATTTAACAAAAACGTTAATTTTACGGTAATAGCCGAAAAAGTCGTAAAAATCATGTTTATAGTTTTTATTACTTATAAGTGTTATTCCACTACCATTTTTATAATTTATACACTTATTTAACCTTTTACATATTTATATAAATAAAATCCATAAGCTAGTGGGTTTTTATTTTACATTTTATACAATATAATTTTGAGTGCTTATATAATAATAATAAATATTAATTCTCAAAATCTGATTTTTATTTTCATGTTCACCAAAACTGCCATATCTAGAGTTCTATATGGAGATAGAAGCTCAACTTTTTATCACATAAACTACATGATATTTGCTCCATTTAACTCTTCTATAGCTACTGTTGAATCATCCCCTAAGTATTTTCTAAAAATCGTCCAAAACAGTAAACTCAGATTTGTACTTTAAACTTGTTTTGATCATATCTCACTCATTACAATGATTCCCTTGCATGGCCAACTCTCACATGTGTACAAGACCCATAGCTTACTGTAAATCCATTAATCTATGCCATTTTATCAGTTCATGACATGTTTCTTTACTGTTTTATACAGCCATCATTTTTAAGCAAGATTTTAGCCTTGTTTCTTATAGTTTTTCACCTTTTTAATCATATTCATCAACACCAAATCCCCACACAATACTTTTATCATAATATAATCATCATATGAATATACAATAAGAAATAAAATACATGATTACATAATCAAAATAACAAGAAGATGGGGAGAACAATCTTTATACCACCATGATGATGTAGGTTGTGATCAAAACATGGATTTTGATGGAGAGACTTGTGGATAACCAAGACCATCTTCAAGACCACCAATCTTCATAAACTCCTTGTGGAAAATCAGCCCCAAGACTCCATGGAAATTCCTCCTTGGATGTTATAATCACCACCAATCAATAGGGTTTCAAAAGGGCTTCAACATGTGCAAGAATAACATAGGATTTTATGGTTGATTTTGATCAAAAGTGGTGTTTGAAGGTGGAGTATGGACGGAACCAAGAGAGAGTGAGAGAGGATTTTGAGGTGGTTTTGCATGTTGTAAATGGAAGGAAATAGATTGCTAGTGGTTTTTGATGTGTGTTAGCTTACAAGGTAAGCTTTTAGCAACAAGTGTTGCTAGTTAGCTTGTATACTTGACACCTAAGTGGCGTTGTGGCTAGTTAGGCCGGTTTTGAGTGGGGGTGGGACAAGTGTCCCACTTGTCTCATCCCTATTTATTTACGGGTACTCATCGATTCTAGTTTCCTCGATTTGCGTGCCCTCGGGTCGTTTTACGTAAAACGTTTTTATAAATTATGAATCAACGGCACAAAACGAATCTAATAAAAATTGTCTCATCAAAAACGGAGTTCGAAAACGTAAATACGTAATCCTAAGGTTTCCGGTTTAGTCGTAAAGGACGTTAAAAATAAAATCGTAAGTCCTAATCTCTTCTCGTAAATTTGTGAGTTTATGAACTAACTCAAATTTAAAACTCCAAAATAATATTCATGGACAAATTTATTTTCTGAAATGTCGGACTGTCACCAAAGACGGTGTATGTAAACGTAAGCACGTAACGTAGAATCCTTCGGTTTAGACGTAGTCGATGCTATTTCAAGACGTAAATCCAAATTTCTTCCCAAAAATAAGTGAGTTCATAATATAACATTAAAATAATATTTTCAATTAGATATTGAGAATAAAATATCAACCATAAATTGACAGATTGTCACAGCATTTACCCCTAAACAAGATCTTTGTCCTCAAAGATCATCTTACCTTACTACTCGCTTCTTATAGAGTTAAAGCCATGTGGGTATTTCCTCCACATTCGGTCTTTTCTCACAAGTGCAATTCATTACAATACGCGAGTTTCATCAAACATAACTACGGGAATAAGATCAGGCTTAATGTTGACTTACTTTCTCTATCCATGATGTTCACGGGTTTTTGATGAATGCAACTTTTCGCTGATCTAAGCTTTATTACGAAGAATTCAGATTTTCACTTGATAGATATTCCATCAAGTTCGATATACGAAACATAATTCACGCATCTCTTGAAGTCCTTGGGTAGATCCAGCTTATATGCCTTTCAAACCAAATCTTTTACATCATCTCAATGGTCCCATACAACGGGGACTTATATCCTATGATTTGTCAGATCATTAATTCATTTCTCCAAGGTTAAATTTTTCGGCATAACTTCGCTACCCATCTGGCACTTCAAGATCTACATTTCATATTCACATAACCTCTTGCCCACTACCGGCAGTCAATAATCAGATCCTAATTTCAACAATCATTCCAGGTCTCGCGGGTCGAGCATTTTGTAAGGTTAGGTTCGCAATCATAGGAAATCTTAAACCTAAAAGATATGTCCAACTCACAATGGGTGTATGTCGGGCGCCTTTATCTCAACTCCTGCTTACAGATGCTCTAATATTTAGATCCTAACAAGATTCGATCTCGATCCTAATATGATGATTATCAATGATAATCTCTCCAAAGGAAAACGATTATACGGTTCATTACCAAAGGTCAATCATTCAAACATAAAACAAGACTTCTAGTGTTTTGTATTGTTACTTTACCTCGTCCCTTTGATTTGGGGTGGTAAACAGTACTCTCTTCAAGGATCGTTCTCAATGACTTCTGAGCAATTATCTAGAAATTCGATGCGAAGCGAGGATCTTGATAAAGATGTTTGATACAGGCACACTATGTTTACATAACTCTTTTGCATTTATCATTAACGGGAATGATATTAGCAGATTTGGCCAGTCTGTCGAAGATGACCCAAATCGAATCAAATTCAGATGATGACCTTTGCAATAGCTAGACGTTTACTAATGTATGAGGCGATGTCTGCCTTCATAATTGCCATCAGTACAACTTCTTCAGACAAAGATACTTTTAGTCAAAAATGACATACATATAATACTTAAACTTACAAGATTCCAATATAACTATATCTCAAAATCTCCATATTTAGGCAACCTCAAGTGGTCTTTAAAACATTTAATGCTATTGGCTTCTCTATTTTAATGGTTCACATTAGCCGCGAACCTCTTTTATAATCTATATTATCCTTTTTACAAACATTGTTTATTTTTATATTGTTCGGCAATTTATTTTGCACGTTCATTATTAAGAAATACATCGTAATTGATTCTTTATCCTTTCCTGATGATATAATTATCATGTCCGTAATTCACTCAGATATTCTTTCTATATTATGCGTCAGTAATTATGTTTACCTTTCTTCATATTTTCTAAGTTTCAGTTTCGTCTCATCTATCATTTTATCAGTTTTTCTCAATCCGGCGTTTAAAGCGTCGATAATCATTACAATTAATTAAATAATAAGTATTTAATTTTTATGAAACATAAACGCAAAAAGTTTTTAAATTTTCTTAGATTGTCCAATTATAAAAATGTTCAAAATAAATTTGAATTTAATTAACAAAATTTTTGTTGGTTTACTGAAAATAATTAGTAAGATCTGTAAATGTTTGAAAAATCTTTGTTTATACTCTGGTCAAAATTTTCTCAGTTGACAAGTAAAAATTGTCGTTTCAAGTTTTAAGTCATGGTTTAAATGGTTTCCTCAATCCTTCTTAGGTTATCTTGAGGTATACACAAACATTTACCCCTAAACAGAAGTTTTAGTTAAATGGTTTGTGTATAAGGGAATAATCCCTTAAAATCCTTTGTTAAAACATTTGTCAAAATATATTTTCACTTTCTTTTTTAGTATAACTCAAAGTCTTAAATGACTTCTAAATTTTAAAAAGTCAATTTATATTCCATTATCTATTAATCACATGGTTAAATCATGTAAAGGATTAAGTCTTAAATCTTATGTTAAATATATTCAAGGTACAATTTTTTTTTTAAATTGTTCGGCCAATTCAGGGCAATCTATAATTAATTATTAACTTCATTCTTATTCTTGTAAACAAATAAATGGTCCTTAATGATCACGAGCATGAATTTATCAAATTACAGCCTTCACACGTGATTCACCAAATTTATGAATGCTACATGTGTATTAGTCAATCCAAACGTCACCACGTGAAACTCATAATGTTCATTACAAGTACCGGATGTAGTGATTGGAATACATAATCTTTTCCGCAGATGCAAAGTTGATGATAACCATGCCGTGGAATAAAAACATACACTAGAACCTTGTAAATGATCGAACAAATCTTCCATTTCGAGTTATGGATATCGCTTTCGATTGTCAATTTACTCAGTTCACAGTAATCTATAAATATAAGGAATGATAACACCATAGCTCTTCATGATGACGAGCTTGGTAGAATAAAATCTTTCTCTGACAACTCTCTCAGTTGTACGATAATTCCTTTAATTTAGATGGTGCTGACGTACAGTGCACATGTCACAAGTGTAGCACCGGGAATATAATCAATACTAAATTCAACTTGCCTTAGTGGCGAAAGTTTAGGTAATTCACCAATAAATACCTCCTAAAGTTTCTGATAACAAAAACACCTTTTTAATTAATTCATATTAGGTTCTTCTAGATTACAATATCTATAACTAGTTCACAACCATTCACGGTATAATTTCAAGTCTAAATACAGGATATGGTCATCCATCAAGAATTATTTAGATCACTTTTGATAATCAACATCTTATCATTTAGGGGAATTCTACTCGAGTTCCCATCAATTAAGACAATGTCGTCATGTCATAATCAATCAATCCATTCTACTGGCATTACTAACTTTCCAGTTTTATTGCCATCGATAAGATATGAACTTCTCAAAAGACTAATAATAATTCATAATCCTTCACAAATTCAAGGATATATGGAGACACAACTTTCATCTAAAGAGTAAGGTCAACGTAAAATCTATGCGGGAGAATTTCAAATCAGATACAGACGAAAACATTTAACGAATATGAATATATCCCATGTTTTCATAATTTGAGTACGCATTCGAAAGCTCCTCGGATCGTTACCCAGGTCATTCAAATGAAATCAAATCAAAAGAAATGATAGGAACGTCGATAGATCCAGTCGGGTATCAACACTCGGTAATCATATACTTTTCCTAAGAATCTCACTACGGGAGAATTGGACAAGAAAAAATTGTCAATTGTCAAATAAGACAATTTCCACAAATGAGTAAATTTGACTCAGAAGAATAGATGATCAGGCACATATGTAGGTGTCCCTAACACTATGTCCTTATTTTTCACTTCTTGCAGATCTCATAAAATTATTCTTTCACAATCTTTAAAGAAAATGTATTGTTTATTCATTAGTTTTATGGTGACTACTAATCAGTCTTGCATGGTTCATTCCAAATTGTATGTAGGCGCGCAACTATATACAATTTCAAGATCAACGATGCAATACTCAGTTCGTCAAAATGTTATCATCATGTTTATAATAAAAACGTTTTCATGCTTAATTCTTAAATAAGAATCAAAAATATATTTACAAAGATTTTCTTTGTTATGGAAATAATTAAGTTTCCAAAAGCTTTTCATAAACAACTTCATTTTGATATCAATCACTTATAAATCTCACTTTGAATAATCCTTATTGTGATGAAAATTAAATTTTCTCAAAGGATACCGTTTTAACTTTATAAAAACGATGTGTGATCTGCAAAAGAGTGATGAAGAGTTGTTTACCAAGAACTTAACTACAATATAATAAGAAATGAGCTTAGCCAATTAATCATGAGGTTCATGATCTCGATGGCACTCTAAAAGAATAATTCACGACGTAACTCAGCCAATATGAGTACTTGTTCAATGGTTACATCACTAATGCGAACATTAGGATGAAGCAATGAAAGATAGATAACATCGATACATGTAGGATTTAGCAATCAAAGGTAGTCTTTTCATTAATCACAAACAAGTCAAATTGTACCGTAACACATTACGTGTCACTATGTCATACAATTTCCAAAACTCATCCTACCAACTGATATCTCAGTTAAGTTAGGGAGTTTTAAAAGATACCACAATGAATACTAATCTACAAGGGTCATTAGGTGTTCCACATGTCCCAGAAGATCCATCGGTCTCAATTCAGAAGAAGATCTCTTCAATTTATTTCTTAGACACTGGGCATCCTCGTTAGTGGACAATGGCCTAGGAACAACACTTAACACGAATCAACAATCATTTAAAACCCTATAATTCAATCACAGGACTTAATAATTTCCTCTTATCAATCTCATATTCCAATACTTTCAATCTTATTCTTAGACCTTAATAGGGCAATAAAAGCTCGATATGAACAACACTTAATTTCCAATCCTATAACTCCTTTATCAATAATTATCAAATGAGTCACTAGTATGAAATGACTTGATCATTCAACTAGACTTCTCGGAAAGGTACTAGTGGCATGAGGCTTTTGGCTAATGGTTCCAATGACAGCCTCAAGTGCAACATTCACCCTTTCGATTTCAATCTAAGAATTGGATGACAACGAATCAGATGACATCTTTCTAGGTGGTAATGTTTTGTCAAACTCCACTCTATAAGAAAAGATCGTCATAACATCGATATCAGATTTAATCTCGCCAATTCTTTTTCAATATCACAATCAACTAATGTCTACACTTCTACGAATATCAACCATTTTGTTGGGATTACAAACATCCACAACTTGGTTTAGATCTAGGATAGCTAGAATTCCGACGAGAATAGCTTCGATAAATTTTACTAGGGGATTTAGGGTTCCTTTTGACAATCTAGGTCGTATAAATACCACGTATAAATATCAAAATAATCATCAAACGATCATGTAATAAAATTACATCATATATATATATAATCCAAGTTATATATATTAAAATAACACTTCTCAGTCTGGCCTTGTCGGTAACTCGGGAATTCTTCGGCACCCTTATAGTCAAAAGATTTTTTTAGACATTTTTAGAAAAATGTTTATAGTTAAAAGATTTTGAAATGTTTTATTCAAAACCTTGGTTTTAAAAATCTTTCGTTCTCTATAACGAGAGCTCTGGTACCAAACTGTAACACCCCCAAATTTATACAACTCAATACAGCGGAAGACTAGTTGGTGTTACGGGATAGCACATTACTCACATCATAGACAACGCATGAAAATCGCGTCGTTTATTAATAAAGCATTTCCATTCATAAAGATCAAAGTTACATCGGTCCCAAGTCATTACATTTCATACAAAGTTTTACAAAATATTTGAATGGAAAATATTGTTTAAGTGCGGGCCATGAATTCTTGTCGTCTTCCCGAGAATTACCTTCAAGTACCTGAGATAAAACATGTTAAAAGAAAAGGTCAGCGATAACGCCGAGTGAATTCATAGAGTTTAATAAAATCCATCAATATAATATCAGTATAAAATTATTACTGAAAATCATTTTTGTACAAATCATTTTAATAGGCCATAAAATAGCCAAAGTCATTTTATACAAATCTTCATCAAAAATCATAATATAGGCGTTTGCCTTAAAAATCATCATACGAGCCAATGTCGTAAAAACATCATACAATACGTCTTATGACGTTGTATAAAGTCAAATAAAAACCGTTATATGAATGTGGTTATGAAAACCAAAACACGAACATAATATCAATAGTATGACCCTGTATTGCTAGTCAGGCAATACATCGTAATTCGGAGCGTCTAGTAGTATTTCGTTAGTTTGGATTATTATAAGCCGCATGACATTGTTACCTTACTAAACCAACAACGGGTAACTAACCCGATACTCAATTTGCCCATCTAAAGTAGCGTGTCGTCACAAAGGTCACGTTATGGAAATCTTCTCATACATAAATTCGCTTACCAATCAATGTGGCACGACGGGGATCAACCGTCAAGGCGCGAACTGGGGTGATCGTCCCCAAATAGTACTATTATATGCACAAGCGTCTACCAAATCCCGGTAGTTCACAATTCATGCTAATGGGACTTTTAGTGACATAACCTAACTTTAATAATCCATTTGATTTCATCTATCGGGTCCTTTAATCATTTATCAGGTCATACAATCGGGTCATTCAATCATTCGGGTCCAAATCAATAAACAAACAATTGGGACAAATGGTGTCCTATTTTATAAAAACTAACATGTTATCTCCCTCGCGGGTTTATAAAACATTTCATAAAAACATTTAAAAGAGTGCGAGGCTATGAACTCACGTTGATATGGGAAAGCGGGTTATCGGCAACTCGGACGTACGGTACGTGCTTCAATCACGGAAACCTAGACAAATAATACTTGTCTTAGACTCATGTCCAATGATTTTATAAAAATAACAATTATGTATACATATGATGATTTTATATATATGATGATCAAGTGGGTTTACATATTCTCTTTTACTCTTTTTAGTGTTTACGTATTGGTAACTTCTTACAAGTTTACTAGTTTTACCTATTTACGTGTCTTAGGTCCAATAAACTTATTATAAGTTCTTTAACTTGTTTTAATCCATGCTATACTTATATTATCAGTATCTACACTTTACAAGTTGGGCCTAAATGGGTTAAGCCCAATAAATAAGTTTATAAGTGTTTTAGTCCATTTTGTTGTTTTATTAGTCCAATAACGTTAACGTAGCCCGTTAATGTCCGTATGTTATATAGTTCAGGTTTTATCGGTTTTTACTTGTTATATATGTTTATATATCAGTATATGAGTTTTATAAAGTTTACATTAGACGGGTCCAACCGTCTAAGTTTTATTTAACTAAAACGTTAATTTTACGGTAATAGCCGAAAAAGTCGTAAAAATCATGTTTATAGTTTTTATTACTTATAAGTGTTATTCCACTACCATTTTTATAATTTATACACTTATTTAACCTTTTACATATTTATATAAATAAAATCCATAAGTTAGTGGGTTTTATACAATATAATTTTGAGTGCTTATATAATAATAATAAACATTAATTCTCAAAATCTGATTTTTATTTTCATGTTCACCAAAACTGCCATATCTAGAGTTCTATATGGAGATAGAAGCTCAAATTTTTATCACATAAACTAAATGATATTTTCTCCATTTAACACTTCTATAGCTACTGTTGAATCATCCCCTAAGTATTTTCTAAAAATCGTCCAAAACAGTAAACTCAGATTTGTACTTTAAACTTGTTTTGATCATATCTCACTCATTACAATGATTCCATTGCATGGCCAACTCTCACATGTGTACAAGACCCATAGCTTACTGTAAATCCATTAATCTGTGCCATTTTATCAGTTCATGACATGTTTCTTTACTGTTTTATACAGCCATCATTTTAAGCAAGATTTTAGCCTTGTTTCTTATAGTTTTTCATCTTTTTAATCATATTCATCAACACCAAATCCCCACACAATACTTTTATCATCATATAATCATCATATACATATACAACAGGAAATAAAATACATGATTACATAATCAAAATAACAAGAAGATGGGGAGAACAATCTTTATACCACCATGATGATGTAGGTTGTGATCAAAACATGGATTTTGATGGAGAGACTTGTGGATAACCAAGACCATCTTCAAGACCACCAATCTTCATAAACTCCTTGTGGAAAATCAGCCCCAAGACTCCTGGAAACTCCTCCATGGATGTTATAATCACCACCAATCAATAGGGTTTCAAAAGGGCTTCAACATGTGCAAGAATAACATAGGATTTTATGGTTGATTTTGATCAAAAGTGGTGTTTGAAGGTGGAGTATGGACGGCACCAAGAGAGAGTGAGAGAGGATTTTGAGGTGGTTTTGCATGTTGTAAATGGAAGGAAATAGATTGCTAGTGGGCTTTGATGTGTGTTAGCTTACAAGGTAAGCTTTTAGTACAAGTGTTGCTAGTTAGCTTGTATACTTGACACCTAAGTGGTGTTGTGGCTAGTTAGGCCGGTTTTGAGTGGGGGTGGGACAAGTGTCCCACTTGTCTCATCCCCATTTATTTACGGGTACTCCTCGATTCTAGTTTCCTCGATTTGCGTGCACTCGGGTCGTTTTACGAAAAACGTTTTTACAAATTATGAATCAACGGGACAAAACGAATCTAATAAAAATTGTCTCATCAAAAACGGAGTTCGAAAACGTAAATACGTAATCCTAAGGTTTCCGGTTTAGTCGTAAAGGACGCTAAAAATAAAATCGTAAGTCCTAATCTCTTCTCGTAAATTTGTGAGTTTATGAACTAACTCAAAATTAAAACTCTAAAATAATATTCATGGACAAATTTATTTTCTGAAATGTCGGACTGTCACCAAAGACGGTGTATGTAAACGTAAGCACGTAACGTAGAATCCTCCGGTTTAGACGTAGTCGATGCTACTTCAAGACGTAAATCCAAATTTCTTCCCAAAAATAAGTGAGTTCATAATATAACATTAAAATAATATTTTCAATTAGATATTGAGAATAAAATATCAACCATAAATTGACGGATTGTCACATGGACCAACTTGTAAGCAACTTCCTTCATTTTACTTCTTAAAGTCCTTTATTTTGCTATTGCTTTTATCTCTATACTTATGTGCCTTTTTGTTCTACCAATTGCTTATTTTTCTGCTTATTACTTCTTGTTATTTCTTATTGTGTTTATCACTTTCATTGTATTGCTTTATTTTAGCTTGTCTTAGCATTTAATTTCATTTTTCTGTCTAAAAGTAGTGTTAGAAGAAGTTCATAATCTATCATTAGCTTAAGATTTATATTAAGTTTTATCGCATCAAGTCTCTGAGGTTAGTAGTAATAGGGTTAAGTTTTTGTTTCAGTCCTAAACACGAAAAATAAAAAAATAGGTGTTGCTTAAGTCTTTATAGTTTAAATTCAGTAGGGTCTTTTAATTTTGTGTCATTTGGTTTTATGTGTTGTTATTACTTATTTGCTATTTGATTTATGTCACGTTTCAAGTTCCATGTGGTTGTTTGAGGTGTGTAGTACTTAGGCTTAGAATTGAGGTTCATGACTGGGCCAAAATATGCCAAGATCATGACCATTTATACCGGCAGTCATAATAGTTGGGATAGTAAGTTTTCGAGTTACAAATTTTGTAATCTAGTAGCTCATAGATAGGACTTGGACTGTTTTCAATAAAATCAGTGGGTAGCGTTTAAGTTAGTGATTTATTTTAAAGTTAAACTTGGCATTTTGAGGTTAGATTGCACTTAGTTATTGTCCCTGGTCATGTTACGAACAAAAGCATCAGATGTGGCAATTGTTTCGGTTTAAGTTCTTAGTCGATGAAATTCAGGGAGTTAGTAGATTAGACATAGGTTGTTTGTTGTTTTAAATTTTAGCAGAGATTAGAATCTATTAAGGTTGCATTATTTTAAGTTCAATTTCACTTAATTGCACTTGGGCTAAACATTCTAGCAACCTACTGTCATTCTTAGTTGGTTCTTTGGTGATTTTCATTTGTTTGTGTTTGTTAATTTGATTTATGTGACTTATCCTTGTGTTGTTATTAACTGCTCAGCCACTCTACTAGCCAAATGCTGGTGGTTTGCTATTCAACAAAGCTGCTAGCAAGACAAATAAAAAAAAAGCTGTCCAAAAGTTGAACAAAAAACCGTTCCCTGTATCACAGTGAGTAAAACAGGCTTTAGCGACAGTTTTGACACTTTTAAGTGTCGCTTATACTTTGGGAGGGAGGAGGATTCTATTTAGCGACAGTTTTGTGACACTTAAAAGTGTCAGTAAAAGTATTGGGAGGGAGGAGAATAGTGTATAATAAAAAATAAAAAAAAGTTAGGATTTTATTTTAAAAGTCATTTAATACTTTTAAAAATCATTTAATTAGTTTAAATTATTTTTAATTCATAAAAAAATATTAAAAAGTCAAAGAAAAATTAATTTTTTTTTTCAAAATTTTTTTCTTTTATCATTTCAAACTTAGGAAAATATATTTTTATGTTTTAGGTTTTATATTTATAGTTCCGCGTTTGTACGTTCGTTATTTGTTTTTCGCTTTCGTTATTTGGACTTTTTAGTCCATTTACGTTTTGAAATTATTTTTTATTTTTTTTCTTATATTTTAATAAGTTTGTTTTTAGTTAAGTTTTCAAAATTTTAAGTTTTATTTATATTTCGTCACGTTTTGTACGTTTTTACGTTTTAATTCGTCGTAGTTTAAATTAGCGTAACTCGTCATTTACTTTTCCAATCTCTTTCAACCATAAACGTAACTAATCCAAACATTGTTCTTATATTATTGGCACATATTACACACCTCCTTCGATAACGAACTCGCACTTATTCGGTTTTACGGTTTTCCTAAATCGTATAACTTAATACTTTCCACGGTTATTTGTTTTTTCCTAAAACAAGTGACTAAAATACTACAATCAATTACCATAGCAACAACAGCCAGTCCAACAACAAGAGGTCCCTAAATTCTTAAACTTTTCTATGTTAAGTTGTTGTATGTTTTTACATACTAACATGTCAGCACCATAAACAGGAACACTGCGAGTGGACGTGACCAAAATGCTAAGGGTCAGCAGTCCAAAAACTCGTCTTCATCTGGTAAACTATCATTTAAAATTTAGTGCAGTCATGTTTATGCCAAGTAATCATGTCTCACGCATATTTCTTAGCAGGCTCTCAGGTAGCAAGGGTACATCCAGGAGGTTACACCTACCCCGTTTTCACGACTTGTAGTCGTAGACATCTCGGTACATGCCGTAAGTCAGCCGACGTTTGTTTTAAGTGTGGACTACCAATACACATGTTGAAAGACTGCAAGAAGGGAGACACTGCTGGTACTTCTAGTGCTGCTCTTCCTAAGCCACCAGCGTCAGGACGTGTCTACACTACCACACGAGACCAAGCTAATAAGTCTTCAGGTACTATCACTGGCATCCTCTTTATAAACGGTCATGCTGCGTGTGTTTTTTCGATACTGGTGCTACTCATTCAGTTATATCCTCTACGTATGGCACTAGTATTAATAAAATCCCTACGCCATTAGAGAATATTTTATGCATATCTACGCCTATGCGAGAATCTCTGCGAATTACCCAAGTGTACAAAGATCTTCCACTAAAATTCGATGACAAGATTCGTCAGTAGACGCACTTCCTTTGGATATGTGTGAGTTTGATCTCATCTTAGCCATGGATTGGTTATCCAAGCATCATGCTACTATCGATTGTCATACTTATCGGGTTATCTTCGGCGAAGTTCAAGCACAAGAGTACATTCACAATGGTTTTATACCAGGAAAGTCTGTATAAATAATCTCTACGTTAGAAGCTCGTGCATTACTATGTCATGGTTGCGAGGACTTCTTAGCTTCAATTCAGGATATCACTGCCGAAGTTCCATGGATCCAAGATCAACCAGTTGTTTCAGAATTTCCCGATGTATTCCCAGAAAAACTTCCAGGTATACCACCTACTCGAGAAGTAGAGTTTAACATCGAGATCATCCCATGAGCTCAACCAATCTCTAAGGCTCCTTATCGCATGGCTCCCATAGAGCTCAAGGAGTTAAAAGATCAGCTACAAGAACTACTGGAGAGAGGTTTCATCCGACCGAGTGTATCACCATGGGGTGCATCGGTACTTTTTGTCAAGAAGAAGGATGGCAGCATGGGTCTATGCATTGACTATCATGAGCTGAATAAGATCACGATTAGGAACCGTTATCTATTACCAAGAATCGATGATCTGTTTGACCAACTTCAGGATGCCAAACATTTCTACAAGATTGATCTAAGATCTGGTTATCATTAGCTGCGAGTGAAAGAGCAGGATATTCTCAAGACTACTTTTCGCACCAGATATGGCCATTATGAGTTCGTTGTCATGCCTTTCAGACGCACTAATGCTCCTGCGGTTTTCATAGACTTTATGAACCGCGTCTTCCATGAGTACTTAGACAAATTTGTTATCCTCTTCATCGATGACATCCTCATCTTCTCTAAATCAAGGAAGAACATGAAGAACATCTAAGTATTGTTTACAGATTCTTCGTCAGAAACAATTGTATGCCAAATTTTCTAGTGTGAATTTTGGCTAAACAAGGTGGCATTCTTAGGTCACATTGTCTCCGCAAAAGGGATTACTATCGATCCTGCGAAGGTTGAAGCAATCACTAAATGGCCAAGACCGACGTCTGCAACTGAGGTTTGTAGTTTCCTAGGCTTAGCTGGTTATTATCGCAGATTCGTGGAGAATTTTTCAAGACTAGCCTTACCTTTGACCAAGTTGATGCGGAAAGGAGAGAAATTCGTTTGGACTAATGAGCGGGAGAAGAGCTTTGAAGAACACAAGAAGCGGTTAGTATCTGCACCTATTCTTACTCTCCCATCTGGTACAGGTGGATTTCAGATCTACAGCGATGCTTCGGGGTAAAGGATTAGGTTGTGTACTCATGCAAGTATGCAACATGGGAAAGTGATTGCATACGCATCACATCAGCTAAAGCCTTATGAGGAAAATTATCCTACACATGACTTAGAGCTAGCAGCAGTAGTCTTTGCAGTTAAAATCTGGAGACACTACCTTTATGGTGAATCATGTGATATCTTCACTGATCACAAGAGTCTCAAGTACATTTCACTCAGAGGGAACTGAATATGAGACAGAGAAGATGGTTAGAACTACTCAAAGATTATGACATCAATCTTCAGCATCACCCTGGCAAGGCGAATGTAGTGGCAGGTGCTCTTAGCCGGAAGTCAGTCATTATAAACGGCATGAAAGTACAAGAAGAAATCATACGTGTATTTGAGCGATTAGACATTCAATTCCTAGTACGTGGACAACATGGATATTGGGCTAATCTGAGAATTGAGCAAGACTTAATTTCTCAAATTAAGGTAGCCCCGAAGGACGATGGTGAGATATGGGCTATCATTCAGAATCTTGAGCGACAGACAGAATTTCGTCTAGACGAAGAAGGCATTTTATGACAAGGAACTAAACTATGAGTTCTGGATGATCAGACTCTCCGAGAAGCTCTATTGATAGAAGCTCACAACTCTCCATTCTCTATTCATCCCGGATCCACAAAAATGTATCATGACATTAAACAAAATTTCTGGTGGAGTGGCATGAAACAGGTTGTTGCTACTTTCGTATCCAAGTGTCTAACTTTCCAGCAGGTTAAGATCAAACATCAGCGGGCTAGTACCTTACTACAACCGTTAGAGATTCCCGAATGGATGTGGGACAAAATATCCATGGATTTTGTCATCGGACTTTCGCTTACTCAGAGTAGACATGATGCTATATGGGTCATAGTTGACCGTTTAACAAAGTCAGCTTATTTTCTTCCAATTCGCAAGGACTTCTCAGTCAGCAAATTGGCAGATATATTCCTTAAGGATATCATACGACTTCATGGAACTCCTTTAGATATTATATCAGATCACGACCCTCGTTTCACGTCAAAATTCTAGAAGGGTATGCAAAAAGCTTGGGGCACTAAACTTAAGCTTAGCACTACCTTTCATCCTCAGACCGATGGTCACTCGGAGTGTACAATTTAGACCTTGGAAGACATGTTATGGGCTTATGCACTAAAATGGCCAGGAAGTTGGGACGACTACATTTGTTTTGTAGATTTTGCCTACAAAAACATCTGGCATGCAAGTATTAAGTGTGCACCATTTGAGATGCTTTATGGCAGAAAGTGTCGTGCTCCAATCTGTTGGGATCAAGTTGGAGAATGAATCCTTGAAGGACCAGAAATGATAGAGGTGACCAATGAGAAGGTTGCCATCGCCAAGGCGAAGCTACAGGAAGCTCGTGCTCGACAAAAGAGCTATGTGATAAACATCATAGAGATTTATCGTTTAATATCGGCGACCATGTTTTCCTTAAAGTATCACCAACATGTGGTGTCAAGCGTTTTGGACTCAAGGTCAAGCTCAGTCCTCTTTTCATCGGACCGTTTGAAATCCTTGAACGTGTCGGTGAAGTATCATATCGTCCAGGTTTACCTCCTCAGCTATCTCATGTGCACGATGTATTCCATGTATCCTTACTAAGAGGTTACAACTACCATCCATTCCATAAAGTTACGTATTCATTCGGGCAGATTCGAGAGGATCTATCATATATCGAGGAACCAGAGAAAGTTATCGATCGCCAAGAACGAGTCATGAGGAGAAAGACGATTCCATTCGTTAAAATCCTCTAGAGGGATCATACCGAGCGGGAAGCCACTTGGGAAACGGAGGAGTCTATCCGGACTTCTTACCCTCATTTTCAGTTTTGACTCGGGCATGTCATTTCAACTTACATGTCTTTCCAGCATATATGTCATTTCAACATTTAGCATCTTGTCAGCTTATCGTATCTATAATTCGAGGACGTATTTTTCTTTTAGAGGGGAAGAATTGTAAAACCCGCTTTAATAATCATAAGATCATTAAATACACGAAGTTACCGTTAAATTTAAAATCTATAATTAGTTAATATACGCCATGTATCACGAACATTTAATACGAACAATATGTTTATTAATTAATTATCATAAATATTATGTACGTAAACACGAATATTAATATACGATACGTATGTACGTACGATATTAAGAAAACATTCAAGTAGTGAAAGTACAATAATTAAATACGAATGTTCACGATAAATAATTAAGCAAGAAAAACAAAACATAAAAGTATAGGGGTGTTTGTTGGCATCGGTTTAGAAAGAAAGGGAAGGGAAACCGGGCTTTGGCCCATACCCATTTAACTAGTTATAGTTTAATAAAAACTACAGGGGATTTTTATTAGAAACTTTTACAAGAAATCAAAACCCTAACCCAACTCTTTGTCTCTCTCTTGCCGCGACACCCACAGAACACCAAGGAGGAATTCGTTTTGATTTTGTTATTGATACGGTAACGTGTTCGTGTTCATCCCCTTTTTACGCATTGGTATCCCTCAATCCTTTTTCTTCTTTTTATTTTTAATTAGGTTATGATCAAGATTTATTAAGAATAAAATAAGAAAATATGTAAGTATGTTAGAACAACCAAGAATAAAACAAATAAACGTTTGGTGGTGTTTGTTACTTCGATCGTAGCCCAACCGAGACCATGGAGGTCTTGGTGGTGTCGCGTGAACCACCAGTCGCAAGCAAGTGCTGGCGGTGGTGGTGTTGTTATGGGCAGCCGCAAGGACCAAGACCCCCCCAACGAGCATCTTGGCCTAGCGGTGGGAACCGAGACCCTTTGGGGGGGGGTGCTCGACGGGTATTCGACGCATGTAGGGGAAACCCTAGCTTCGGCTGGGGGGGTTGTTTGGTTCGGCGCATCAGCAAGCCGAGAGCCGTAGGCTCTCGATGAGTGTGTTGTGGCTCGGGCTGAGTCACGGCAGCGAGGCCATGGCCCTCGGGCTGTAGTACTTGGTTGCTGGGTCTCGGGACGGGGCTCGGGAACTTACATTTTTTAGAAACAGGTAAATTAAACCAATAATGTAAAACAAGTTATGTTATAATTAATTAATATTATTAATTAATTTTGGTTTAGTTAAATTAAAACTTATGTTATGTTTATTTAAATAAAACCATGATAAAATATGTATGTACATTTATTTAAATAAACTTAGGCTATAATAATTAATTGATTTAATTATTCATGATCATGGATTTAATTAATTAAAACTTAGGTTAAATTAATTAATATTTTTTATGGTAAGTTTAATAACATGCATTATGTAATATTATTAATTAATAATAAACTTATAATAACATGACATGACATTATAAATTAATTAATAATAAGCTAAGTATTTATAAATTATTAAACTTTATAATATAATAATACATGACATAAAATAAGCATATAATTAATTATTGAAACATATTAATTATAGAATTATAATATTTATGGCAACATGATAAATATGAAAATATACTAAATATGGTAACATGCTATTTAGGGTAATACGTTAAATATGGTAACATACATTTATAGAAACATGCTAAATATAGAAACTTTCTATTGTTGGAAACTTACTAATTATGGAAACTTTCTATTTTTAGAAACTTACTATTTAAGGAAACATGCTATTTTTAGAAAGTTACTTTATATAGAAACCTTCTATTTTTAGAAAGTTACTCATTATGTTATAACAAGTATAATAACACTTAAAACATGAAACCCATGAAACTAAAACACATGAAACTATAAGTAACACATGATTAAAAGATGAAATACTAAGACAAGACAAGAACAAGTATAATAAGTATGAACACGTCAAGCAAACCAAATAAAAAGTATGTATAAGTAAGATCGACTCTTATGCATGTCCCTTCATTATGTAGCTATTATGAATTCAGAGTGATCGTCTACGTTCGTTTTCGTCTTCAATTACTGGACATAAGGTACAAATATTCCGTCTTTCAGTAAGGACATCTTTCCTATACATAGGATTTCCCCGTTTGCAGCCATCTGTTTTCCCTAGTAGCTTAAGTATCTTAAACACATCAATATATGTATGATTATTTTAGAATGTCTGAGCTATATACATGCATGCCAGTTTCACCTAGTTATGGGGGTTCCATAACCATAACACTGGAGGCACCAGTGTTATGACTCTTCTGCGGTGAGAGTGATTGCTCGTAGCGTCCCTTTACAGTTTTGGCTAGTATTATGATTATCATGTGGGGAGAAGGGGTGCATCCTAGGACAAGTAGTATGATTTCATGGTAACTGTGGTGTGTGCCTTGCATCCGTTACAGGAGCTGATCCCTCCACTCATTTTATATATTAATTAGAGGCAACCCCTCTAATTGTATGACAAGGTCACCCCTCCAAGTATTCATTCACGTGGATATAACATGACCTATATGGGCTCTCGGCATATTTAAAATACAGATTTTCAAGATAAACTAAACATAAGTCTTTTTAGAAATATAAACCAGTTTTATGAACTTAAACCAGGTTTTCCAGGACATACATTTATTCCGCTGCTAATCATTTCATTCATTACTTGCTTATGTTTATGTTTTACATTCTATGTTATATATCCGCACACTGAGCGTATTGCTCAACCGTATTTCTCTTTCCATGTCCCAATACGGCAGGTACTAAAGAAAAAAGCTAGGAATCCAAGAGTACGTGCATGGAATGAGGCGCCAGCTTTCTTTCATTCTTTAATGTATTTACATACTTTTGCTTTACTGGACATTGTTTAGTCCCTTCCTTACATTCTATCCTTATGCATTTCGTGTGTGGAGCTTATGTGGATCCGATGTTTGTTTCCGGATTCTTTTATGGTCATTTAATTATTTAGACATTTACCTTGTATGCTTTGATGACATGCCATCATTATTCTGTGATATTCTATTATCAAAATGGGGTGTTACATGCTTTGATTTGCAAATGTGATTTTTACTAAGCCCCTTTTACTCTTAAATGTTTTGGGATGGAAATGATACTGTTTTGTTTTAGAAAAGACTGTTATTTAGTTTTTATAAATGATATGAACATATGTGTGTATGAGTATGAGTATGAGTATAATATGTGATACACTGCACTGGCGAAAGGCGCAAGGGTATAGTAAGACGCGGCCATGTGTGAGCGTGTAGTATAGACACAATCGGAGACATCACATGCGGTGTGATGGGGATTGTTCGGAGTGTGATTCCTGTAAGTAAAGATGTTCACCCTTCGTTAGGATGGATGGATCTAAGCACATTTCCTTTTTGATCATAGTTAGAAATAATTATGACTTTGATATATGATAG
Organism: Glebionis coronaria; assembly: GCA_025667525.1. Classification (NCBI taxonomy): domain Eukaryota; kingdom Viridiplantae; phylum Streptophyta; class Magnoliopsida; order Asterales; family Asteraceae; genus Glebionis; species Glebionis coronaria. Next base: position 354,289,623 of record CM046874.1, read on the forward strand.
TAATATGAGATAACCATGCGTTCTTTATGTGATATAATGAATGTTTATGTTTGTTTATATGTTCATGAGATTGCATGCATGCGGTAAATGTTATGTTTTTAAACTAATAACTCTCACCAACCTTTGTGTTGACAGATTTAGTATCATTTTTAGGTAATCGCGCTATATGATTATGAAGTTGCTTTGGATTAGCTAGACCTTAGGGATTGCATGCGGATTCAAGTTGCTTTATGATTAGGATTTTCTTTTGTTGAACTTATGTTATGACTTGCATTATGTGAGCGTTATATGTTTCATTTTGAATAGATGTTATCATGACACGTTTGTGTTATGTTTGTTTTATTAAATATCATCTTTAGACTTTGTTTCTCTATTGTGACGCTATTATGTCATGATGATGTCTATTTATTCACGCCTCGCGATTTCTGCCTTGGAAGGGTGTGACAAGCACTAGGGACTTCCTTCGCTAAAGAGCCATGGGAGTGATCACTTAAGTCAACCATTAGATGGGCCGTGTCATCCTTCGGAGAAGCAGGCTTTGTAGCAGTTTCAGGAGTCTTGACCAGTGCAACATGGTTGATAAGAGTTGCAGAAAGGGTCTTAGTTGAGGTGGAACCAGTCACGGTCGGGGCAATCTTGCGGACATTCTTCTTGCGAGGTCCTTCAGACGTCTGCTCATCCTTCCGTTTATTCTTAGCCTTCTCTGAGGCAAGAGCTTCCTTTCTTTCTCTGGTAGAGACTATCTTAGTATCATCTTGTTCGACTACTTTTTGGCGGCCGCTGAGCTCAGGAATAGGTGTATTGTGTGGCAATGGAGCAGTAGTGTAGTTGATAGATCGTTGGTCTTCAGGCATGACCTCTTTTGGTGTTACTTTGATCTCGATCCAAGTGGGAAGACGAAGAAAATCATCCATAGTAAGCTCTGCAAAAAATAAATGTAGGTAAGGAAATCCACAAACGAATAAGACACAAAGTAAAGATGAAGAATATTCCCGTTCCCTTTCACACCTCGTAATGCCCTTCGAAACTCCGGTTGGCAGTAAGGGACGGACAAACCACACAAGAACAGTTAAGCCCTTATGAGGCAGTCTTAAAAGGATCTTTGGATCGGCCAATCTTTCGACATCAATTTCGTTAGAAGTAATTAGAAACTTATCTGAAACGTCAATATCCCGTTGCCTCCACGGCATGGCATCCGGGATAGCACGACGATCGATCAAGAAGAACTTCTTCTTCCATCCTTTTAGGCTGGAAGTAGTCTCAATAAAACACTTATTGGCTCTCCCATTAGTCTCTTTCAAAAATGAAAACCGGTGTCCTTGCTTGCACAACTTGTAGAACACTCGAAATAAATTAACTGAACACTTAATGTTTAAGTTTCGGCAACACACCTCGAACATCACCACGAACATCACCACCCGGTTTACACTGATGGGCCCCAACTGAGAAACATGGTCTCGGAAACGCTTGATAACTACTAGGAAGAAAGTGGAAAAGGGAATCCTCAAACCACCTTGTTGAATATGTTGCAAGTATATACCGATGAACTTCTTCAGAATCATATCCATAGTCATGTTAGGATTCGTCAACCTAGGCCGAAGATCCTCTAGTATTCCATACTTTACGATCGTCAATGTAAGTTCCTCATCCGTCATAACATAATATCTAATGTGCATATCGCACTTCGGATCTATAAGGTTTGCGCTCGACCCCACCCCGTCAGAGTCACTATCAGACATTATGAGAGTACGAAAGGGAATGGAAGGGAATAAATAAAGACAACCGAGACAAAAAGCACCTGAAGATGGACGGAGAGAAATACGCTTCGGTAATCACACACAACAAAAAGAGGAGAAATAAAAACGAATGGAAAAAGGAGAAGTGATAATATATAGGGTAACCTCGAGAACAGGGAACATCACATCAAGAGAATGTGAAGCACGTGGAACACTAAGGACCATAGGATAAAGATAGTGCGCCCCATGTGGCGTCTCAAGAGTGTTCCAACGCTTAGAAGGAAACCATAGGTCCTAAGATTAAAAGTGACCCACCTACATCCACTAGAATCCCAACAGGTAAGTATAATGTCATCTTTTACCAGTTAACATTACACTGGGGGGACATGTTTGTGTATGGTCCCAGCCATGGACTGATAACCATGCCATGTGGTATAGACCGGACCAGAACCGAAGCAATAGTACGAAAGGGACCTCACGATAGACCAGGTGGCACCTACTAGTTTAACACATCCTCAAATAAGAAAGGGGACAATGCTAGAGACGACTTGGGGACAGACCTATTTCGAGAAAAGATACAAACACAAGTGGATCCCATGACAAGTATGTCCACAGTATCCTATAAATAACACACACATTTATTGCAAGAGACACACTAAATACTCTGAAAATACACATTAGTACATATTGAACCCCTCGTCTACACATATACTTATTCTCACGCCAGAGCCGGGTCCTGGGGTAACACCTGGGACGAGGCTAACGTGTGCTTGTTACTATGTGTAAGTATTCCGAATATTGTTAATCTTACGAAGAGGGATCTCTTCTCTTAGTAGGCCTTACCGGAGGATTTCACATCTACATCTATAAAACAAATTGTTCATCATGTCAAGAGTTTAACCATCGAGTCAACTCGATCGAGTTATCGAGTCACTGGTTCGACCAGCAGGATAACCCAATCGAGTCACCGAGTTATTCGTTCGACCACCGAATCAATTAGAATATCGTTAACTATCTATCGATCATGTAAACTTCTACGCACGGTTTTTTTTTTTTGGGTAAAAGGGACTATCCCCGGTAAAATATATTACACAAAAAAACGCTGAAGTACAATCGGATGTAGGTGAAGTCCTAACATCACGACCCGTTACATGGGCAACAACCAGCACATATATATTGTGCACGAACCAAAACCCTACATAAAAGTGACATACCACTCTTATAACTACCAAAATAAATTGAAAACCATTACAAATTAAATTTAAATTACACAACCCAAGTTTTCAACTTATAGAGCAAACAGCACTTTTCCGTCTCAAGATAAGATTGCCGAGTGGACGTACTAAGCCGCTAAAAGCAAGCTCAAACATCAACATGAGTCGAAGCTACACAACCCAAACCACGTTTGATTTGTATCCCACAACTTTTAACCCACGCGACCCCACAAATATCATCAATCACTTTCAAATATGTTTATCTGATAAACTTATCATCCGATATTTCCTCCGTGATTTTCTCCTCCATGATAATTTCATGAAATAAAAAGCATTGATGATCACATCGCGTGACCACCACATGGCTCAAGTAACACCAGCAATGCATGAAATATGAGGGTAAGAGCAAATCAAAACCAAACTCGTCCCTATGAAAAGTTTGGTACCACACGTGATAATCACATGAGCAAAGAAAACCCTAGTGCAATTAGGTTTTCTGATCTCTATCTCCCCATGAACTGAACACCTCCACGTAATGCTACAACCCGTCCACGAACAAAAAAACCAAACAGCGATATCATGAATACTTAGAAGAACCGAAGGTCCCCGTTATCACAAACGACATGACAACGAATTAACTACCCATGATTGATCAGCGAGTCCATACATATATACCATAAGCAAAACTACGATATAAACAATCAAAGCACTAGACACCCAATCTCGACAAAACCAGAAATAATACTCATTACAAGGAAAAACCCTAGATACCTAGGGATTCTTGATCTCGCCGTCGCACCCATAAAACATACTGCCGATCTTCAGAAGCAACCATGAAAGATCTAATACAGCATCGGCAAAACGTAACCCTAAAAAGGTTTTCATCATGTAAATCACAAGCCAACATCACAAACGATCCTCAAGATCAGAATTAATGAACCATATAGCCAAAACCCTAGTAACTAGGGTTTCCTTGATCTCGGTGTAGTAACACAGATCGTGCACCAAACCCTCAAAACTAAGAACGATTTTCTTATGATGATTATCAGTCAAGAAAGCGCGCCTCCTCCAATAATAACACAGACCTAAGTGATCGATTGCATACCACAAAAACAACATACCAGTTATGATGATCTAATTAGGTTATCAAAGGATCCTTCAAAAAAGAAACCACATGATATAAATCAAAACTAGACAATCAGAACGAGCATATTTGTTAGATGATAGAGATACGATCAAACATAGGTTGTGGCCGGAAAAATGATGGAGGAGGCGGCCAAAAATCGCCCCTAGAGGGGAGAAGATTTAGTTTTTTAGTTTCTTCTACGCACGGTTGTGTAACACGTAATGTCAACATGGCGATAGTAGACAATGTCAATCAGATAGTATTCAAGAAAACAAATATAGTGTTTAAAGGTATTTCTTTAGTTTAATCACATAGAAAAGGACACTTGTGTATTTTAGAAAACCATCTTTATGTGAAGAGATGAATGAGAATCCTTACGAGAATGACATATGCATGGAACATTCAAGTGAAAGAATTAAGAAAGATGTTCATCCTATGATCGTTGGATGTGAACTAATGAACTATCTTCAAATAGATGAGACAATAAATGTGACATGTCAACTTATTTGATGATTTGTCCTTATAGGAATATTTAGAAGCAAATCCTTGTCTATTAGCACGGACGAAATCATGAGATCAAATAGACGAGTGCGTTTAGAATAACTAAACAATATTAGTATTATTGACACATTTAAAAAAAAACTAAATGCATTTAAGAAAAATCAAGCTTTTAACAAAATTATTATTACGTCATAAAACTTTATAGTTGTTCATGACACCTCCTGATTTCGTCATTGTCTATCAATAATAAAATTTATAATTTTTTACGATAATACAATGAATTAATTAAATAAGAGTGTCACACGTACAACATTGTAAATACAAGTTTATTTCAAAAAAATCGATACTTTTAACAAAATTAAACTAGAGGCGAAAATCCGTGAAGTTTTCGCGTAGATGATTGCATCTGCCCATTTGTATATTTATATAGTTAAGTGGACAATTAAACTAGAGGCAAGGGTTAAGTGGACAATTTTTAGTTAGAATTGTTTTGTATTTCACTTTTGATGATTTAAATACCCTTTATAGTAATTCTTACATGAATTACTAGCAGAATACCCACATGTCACAACTGCGGGTATCATAAAACTAAAATTTTACGAACAAAATGTTGTATGATATATATTTTTCAATATTGACTTTACAATTAATGATTATAGTTATAAGTTGGAACAACTTTAAATAATAATAAACCAATTCATATAAAAATAGTATTACGAAATTGTTATAATTGATGGTGAAAGGTATGTAGCATTCCTTATAACATTATATAACATGTAAATATAGAAAATGTTCGTTGTTTATATGTTTACACGTTTTCATATATTATAATAATAACTTTAAAATCTCCATATTTTAATATGCACGATTTAATCGAATAAATAAGCAAAATAATTTGTATTTCACTAAATTTGTACTAAAATACATACATAAACGAGATATGTTTTGGAATGTGTAAAATTATAAAAAATTAAATGGTTCAAAATCAAACACAGATTTCATATTAAACTTACATTAGTGAACAATTTAATAATTGTATGTAAAAATTTGTAGTTTATATCAATAATCATTTATACATGTTGCATATTAATTTGTATTCACTATGTCATTTAATATGTATTGCTCCCCAACTAATACATAAATAAATTTATGAAGTTTTTGAGTTGTAAAAGTTTGTATCAAAAGCTTGTAAGGTGTACTATTTTAAATATTGGAGAGGGAGTGCAATCTATTTTGTAAGTAGTATATATTTACGTGCCATTAAAAAATAGTACATAACTATGTAATATGGTTGTTTTTATTGGTTTCGACGGGGTCTCTCTAGTTCGTATTTTGACGGATTTTTTGCTAGCCGGACCGATTGTATAACACCCGCTCTGATAAAGAGACAAAGCATCACATTATGAGGTCATATCAGAACATATGTAAACACAAGCGGAAGTCTTAAGTTAATAAATATCAAACCAAAATCAAAACAACTCTCCAAAGTGTAAAATTCCAAAACATTAGGGTTTAAATGCAAAACTTCAAAATATAAAGATCTTCTAAACTTTATTCAAGATAATAAGTGTTGTCCCATGATATATGATGATAATATAAGAAATAGAGATGAAAATAGATGAATTCTAGAGAGAGAAAGTAGAGAGAATTGGTTGGAAACTTGTGAAATATTAGATTGAGAGAGAAGAATAAATGTAACCAACCACCTCCTAACATGCTAAGAGGTGGGTATATAGTCCACCTACATGCGGGCTTGTTTGGGCTATATATTAATGGGTCGGGCTTGTCTTTTGGGCTTTAAGTAGCTTAAACACAAGCCCGTGAATCACGACTATTCTACTACCTATTACAACATTCTAATAAATGTTACAATAAAAACCTAAGACCGAACACTCTTGTGTGACTTAATATTTTAAGGCTAACAATCTCCCCTAATGTGAGGTCATTCCTCTTCGACATAAATGAGTCGGAACGTGTAATAGTAGTGTTGTTCCTTCATGCTGTGATTTTTGAGCCTTTGTAGTTGTCTTTTGACTTTGTCTTTAATCTTGAGATCTTCAAATCTTTGACCGAATCATTCTTGATGACACAATATTTTGAGACTAACATCTTACTTACTGAGAGGTCATTACGACATGCAAGTATTTATGGAGATAATTAATCTTTTGTTTTGCGATCTTCAAAATGACTGCTTCATTCTTGCAGGTCAGCATCCTTGACTTGTCATTGCCATCTTGCGATCTCGTGTCTTTAATCTTTGACTTTGCTGAGTACACCATAACGCCACCTTCTCGAGACAAAACATAGACACGGACTGAATGGCTTTGACATTCGTCCTAAATCGGTAGTGTTTTTCCTCCGGTCGGTGAAGACAATTATACGATATTAAATACCGTACTTGTGATTAGGTAGATTCAATTAAGAATCTCCTTGACAGGGTTTCGCAGTTGTACTAGCCGTTCTCTTTACTCGACCGTCTCAAAGCAAGACTGCGAACATAAAGACTGAATCAATTGGATAAATATCCGCTTGATTAAAGTCGTCAATTCAAATTCCTAGAACAAGTTTGATTCATGGAGAATCTTACCATTGTTGCTTTCCATTTGACACAAGCTTGATTCACAAAGAATATCGCAAGTTACCTACCATAGCGTTGTTTGAGGTTGACGCTAGAAGGATTTCCATTCACCACTGTGAATATTAATGAATATCACTCTGAATGTTCTGGAAAGACCATAAAGATATTGCGTAGAAACCTGAAACGAGTTTGAATCAATTCAGATTCAAACCACTGTTGCTTTTAGTTTACACATGTTCAATTCATAAAGAATCTTACATATGACCTACCGCAGTGCTGTTTGATGCTAACACTGGAAGGATTTCCACTCATCATTGTGAACACTAGGTAGTATTACTCTGAGTGTTCTAGCAATATCACAAGGATATAGCGTAGGACTCTCTTTTTCGTCATTTCGTGAGTCCTAACGAAATTTGATTGATCTCTAGGCTCTAGACTCGATTAGTGCACTTTTAGTGGTCAGAGGCTGGAGCAGATACCACCTATTCAATATTAACTATCTCGGAGTGAGAAAGTCAATAGAAGTCGTGTTGATCTCCGTGAAAATAAAACAAACTTATTTTGAGAGAAGCTTGAGTCAACTGGGGAAGGGTTGTGCATTACATCACTGGGTCTATGATGTGTTGTCTTCATGATGTGTTGACCCGATTTCTGCCTAAGTTGTATGGAGGGCTATTTTCTTTTCACCCTTTATCCTTACATTTCTTTTTCATTCTTCAACCCCTTCAATTCTTACAAAGACATCATTACTAGCACCTTGTTGTGATTGTTCTAGTGCTAGCTTTAGTACTTAGTCAGCATTCAGCTACGTTCACATTCTACTCCATGTTTCCTAAGGACTTCTAATAATCTATTGGATTGTTCCTGGAAGATCCCTCCGGTTCTGGTTGGATCATAGGACTTTATACCTAACCACCTTTTGACACCAATAACTTCGTGAATTAAAGATGTTGTGGGTATGAGAACGTAACCATAAAAACCATAAACCTTCTAGTGGTTTCAAGAAGTGCTCCCCCTTCACATGTACTTCGATAATCGAAGTGTTTCGCACATGTGGGTAAGAGTTAAAGTTCTTGAGTCTTTAGATAACTTTTTAATCACATTTTCTCCCATATCTCTAATATATAAAATCGTTTGATATTAGAGATACCGAACTAGATTAAAATATATTATGAAAATAGTCTTGAAAATCTTCAGGAGAAAAATGTTTATTTCTTAGCATGAAATAATTTGGAACACTCCCCCTCAAAAATTGATCCAACTGAATTGTCATTATGAGGATGTGATCGACATTTCACTTTTTGAGGATATGAGTTGTTGAACACACAATTTTTTGAAAGATTTTGAATAATCATTGAAAAACTCTTGAAAAAATTGTGTTCAACACTTTTCGAAACATAACAACATTTCAAATTTTTAAGAAATGGTTTTTCAAAAGCATAAACTTGAGTTCATAGACGTTGAATGTCTTGACAAATCCACTCAAGTGTAAGAAGATTTTTCTTCTTTTGTTGAGTGTAAGCGCACTAAATCGTAAACTCCCCCGTGAATATCGACCCGGGTTGCAATCCGAAAGTGATTACATACCATTGTGTTGAGCTCAAAATGTTGAATGTTTTGTGACAAGCTCAACCCGTGATAGATTGCTCTACCCGTTGTTAGGATAAGTTATCTTTAAAGACATACTTTCCTGTATTTGAAGTTCGAGTTACAGTTTGACATTTAACTATAAGTCGTTTACATGAGCTTAAAAATTTGGAATGTTTTTATCGATAGTTCATGACCGAGAAAAAATTAATTTTCCCGTTGTTAAGGATAAGTTATCATCCGTGATGAACTTTCCTTTCTTTGAGGCACGAGTCACAATCTGAGATAATTGTAAATCATTGAAATGACATGTTTTGAAAAATATTTACAACTTTCATTCAAGCTTTATGTACACACCCGTGTCGTTGAGCGACATTTCTAGGCACGTCCATATTATCAAAACTGAAAGACATGACGAGAAGAATATATTGGTATTTTGAACGTTTTTCCATTTTTTATTTTGTTTCTCAAATGATGTTCACATTTTATTTTGTTTTTGTGTTTTCTCAAGTTTTTCGAAGATAATCCAAAATGGAATTTTGTACAACAGATAAAGGTGATATCGAATGTATAGAATTGGAACCCTTTGAGGAAGAAGTGGGTTTAGAATCCGCTGAGGTACCTGCAATCACAAAAGAAGAGTTTGCACAAATACTAGTATTATGAGTAACAAATTCCTTTTCAACGTGTAGAACAGTAGAATTAGTGCTGGCGTAGGTTTCATCAATCTTCTCTATTAGAATCCACTTAAGACCAACGTTCTTGAAGATCCTACCCGTTGGTTTCCACTGAAGACTATATTTAGGAGAAGTTTTCTATTGCATAGCGGAAGACTTCTTTGGAGAGAAACTATGTCATTTTTTAATCCATGTTCCAGATTTGTTGTTGTTGCTTTTCTTTGCGGCGGGTTTCTATCTCCTTGTTGTCTTATGGGATTCTACATTCTTTCTCTGTGCAAAGGCACGCGATTTGACCTCATAAAGGTATTGCAGAATGCAATGATCATGATTTCCATTGTGAATGCCCTCTTTACAAGTAGCGCATACAGGGTATTTGGAATTCACGAAAGTCCGTGTGTACCTAGGTTTTGCTGATCGTTTTGTCGTAGTGTTCGGTACACAACTAGTCTTTGATGGTTTCCAATTCATAGGTTGTTGGGATCCTCAGTTTTGGTGGACTACCATTAGGAGTGTGTTGAACTCTAGCGGTTGTTGGTGTATTAGGATTTGAATACACAGTTTTTTCTTTCTGAATCTTCCCTTTTTGCGTAGCATCTTCTAGGTTGTTGGTATGAACTAAGTCATTTGAACCTATAGATTATTTTGTGGACGTGAATGTCACACGCTTGGGGGTATTCCTAGAAGTGATAGGTGCATTCACATGGTTGGATTTAGCAAAAGTGTGCTTTTTAAATGGAGAAACATAGGGTGATACTGATTATTTTGGAACACTTGGTTGCACATCAGTCTTAGGGGGTAACCTAGATTTTACATGAGAAGAATTGGAGAAAGAAGTCTGTTTTCCTAAGATAGATGGCTTTGGATCCTTGTAGGCATTGGGTTGTCGAACAACAGGTTTCACAACTTGAGGTTCCACAATTTTCCCAACCATTTTGGCAACGAATTTCTTCAATTCTTCTATCGCTGTGTCCTTTTCTTGCAACTGAGCTTTCAAGTCTGTAATTTCCATACTCTTTTCGTTCATTTCTCGACCCGAGGCAGAAAGTTTTACTTGCAAGTTTTTATTATTTGGACCTTTTCCGACTTTTTCTTTCAAAGCAAGTTCAAGAGAGTGACAATGCTTTTTAAGGAAATCACATCGGTGTTGAATTAACGCAAAAGAATTTTAATCAACGTTTTCTTTGTGTTTCGAAAGCTCAATTTCAAGACGTTCACACTCTTTGGTCTTATCAAGATATTTGCATGCAACGTCAGAATATTCATCTATAACAGCACAAGATTTAAGAGTAACACACACAATATCTTTGGAGAGACATTATTCTAAGAGAAGATCATATTCATTCAAGAACTCTGATTTGTCCATTTGAAGTTCATCAATTTCTTTTTCAAGAGACAAAACGTATTTCAAATCATCCAACATTTCTGACCGAATTAAGGTTTCAAATTCCAGAACAGTTGATTTTATTGTCGCCGTATTCGGTATTAGAAGTTTTTTCACAAGCACAGTTATATCGCGAGGAATCTTTTTTTTCCACTCATCATTTTCACGTTTTTTCTAGTCTCTTTCAACTATTGATTGAATATTCTCAATGTGATGTTTAAGAATACCAAGTGTTATCCTACTTTTGCTTTTGGACGCATCAAGAGGCAAGTAGTTGATATATTTAAAAACGTTAGATTTCTTAGTGGCAAAATTATGTTCCATTGAATTCTTCTTTGTTTGCTTTCGAAAAAAATTGCCCACGAGACTTCTATTTTTGTGGAGTGAAAAGACCATAAAGACTGTTTTGATAGGCATAATTATATGGTTTCACGAAGTCTATATTAACCAGTGATCTACTCTCCTCTACCCAAAGGGGTGTCTCTTCATTATCAGGCCTAACAAGAGGACAATCAAGATTGGTCCATTCAGACTCATACATATAAAGACGGGGTTTCTCAGCTTGAGCTTAGTCGAGGTAGTTAGGACTTGCAAAACTAGCTTGACCCCTTAAAAAACGTCCGAGGTGCTATCATTCTTATGGTTTGAATAGACTCATGTGTTTTATAAACAATTTTCTTCAAAAAGTCGACTTGTTCTTCGAGTTCCATTACATTTTCAGTATCTTTTTTGTGTCTACTTTTGAAATCTTCTTTTAACTGGTGTGAACCCTAATTCTCTCTCTATGGGCGAAATTCTTTGTCCTTTTCGACTGCACTTCTGATTTAACCTTGTTAATTCATCATTCATTGATTAAAGTGTATACCATTGTCTGATCCGTATATTGGATAAATTATTTGTTTATTCGTGGTAGCCCTAATTAGGGTTTCATTTGTGACTGCTTAGTTTTTTGTATTTGTTTGGTTTGAGAGATGGATAATTCGAATAAAGCCTTTCCAGAGGGGCATGCGGGTGGATCAAAGCTATTGCAATCTTTGTTGGGTGCAAGAAAACCGATGCGTGGGTTGACCGTTCAGCCAGGTATGATTAGCAGTAACCCTAATGGCTCCTCTAATGTTTTGAAGGAAGTTCAGGTAGATAGAGAGATTGTTGATCAGCAGATCCAGGAAGTACAGAATGAAGGGGAACCGGTTACTGTTTCGGGTGTGAAATCGTTTGCAGATATGGTGGCGGCTGAGAAGGTGAACACCAAAGTGTTATTTCGCCAATTGTTTAATGATGATTCAGTGGAGGATACTGACTTTGTATTACCATTTGAGAATGTTAAGGCTGCCCAGAATAAATTTAACAACTCACTTGTGGGGTTTTTTGTTGGGAAATCAGTTGCATTCCCTCTTGTTAAGAACTATGTCATGAACACGTGGGCTAAGTTTGGTCTTCAGAAGGTCATGAGGGATGATGATGGTGTTTTCTTCTTCAAGTTTACGACTAGAGCGGGGTTATAGCAAGTTATTGAAAAAGGTCCATGGATGATAAGGAATCAGCCTCTAATTCTTAATAAGTGGACTCCAGATTTGGTTCTCTCTAGGGATGCTGTGACTAAACTTCCTTATGGGTTAAGATACACAAGGTGCCTGTAGTGGCGTACAACGCGGATGGTTTGAGTCTTATTGGGTCACAAATTGGATCACCAATCATGCTTGATGCCTTTACTAACACTATGTGTATGGAAGAATGGGGTCGAATGGGTTATGCACGGGCTCTTATCAAGATTGCAGCAGACAAGGAGCTCAAAACTAAAGTTACTATGGCTGTTCCACATCTTGAGGGAGGGGGGCACTCTAGGGTTTGTATGAATGTAGAATATGAATGGAAGCCACCAATGTGTGAGGAGTGCAAAGTGTTTGGCCATGCTTATGATCAATGTCCTAAGAAACCGGTTCCTAATACTGCTGACCAGGGAGTGGATCTTACTGAGTCACAAGATGGATTCACTAAGGTTACTACAAAAAAGCATAAGAACAAGAAAGCGAATAAAGGTAAGAATAAACAATCTCAGGGTGTTTTTATACCTCGATCTGAGTTAAAACTAAAATTTGCACGTGATAAGGGGAAGGGTCAAAAACGAAGGACGTGGTGGCTAAGCCACCTGAAAAAGAGGTAATTTTAAAGAACTCTTTTGGTGTGCTATCTGATGAGGAAGGCAAAGATCATTTAGGGGATGGTTTTGTTAATGATGACAGTGACGACGAGGACATTGATGAACATTTAGTCATGGAGAATTCTCAGCAAAGTTCAAATAAAGGAGCAAGCACTCCTGTTAAGTCGGTGATCAATGTTTAACATTGCTGCATGGAATATAAGGGGTCTGAACTTCTCCCTTAAACAAAAGGAGGTTCGACAAGTGATTGATGATAATAATCTTTCTGTATGTGCAGTCCTTGAATCGCATGTTACTGATTCTAAATTGACGCAGCTTTGTTCATATTTATTTCGGCAGTGGGATTGGACTTCTAATGCTGTTTGGTGTAATAAGGGGTCTCGGATTATTCTGGGATGGAATAGGAATGATGTGGATGTTAGTGTGATTACTCAGTCTGCCCAAGTGATTCACACGCGGTTGTGGTTAAAACATGATAAAAAAGAATTATTTTGTTCCTTTGTTTATGCCCATAACCTGTATACTCATCGGCGTGAACTTTGGAATGATCTTGCTAAATTCCAGGTTTATGTTCGACAACGGCCATGGTGTTTGCTGGGAGATTTTAACGCAGCTCTCAATCTTATTGATGTGGTTACGGGATCTTCTAATATTGATCTCTCTATGCGAGAATTTCGTGAGTGTGTTAACAGGTTGGAGGTCAAGGATGTGCAATATACTGGGTTGAACTATACTTGGACGCAGAAGCCTCATGGTAGTGACGGTTTGATGAATAAACTTGATCGGATTATGGCTAATGAGGTTTGTCTGGATTTGTTTGTGGGCTGCCATGCTATATTTAAACCATACCGCATCTCGGATCATACCCCTGGTGTGTTGTGTATTCCTACTGATGTAAGGAAGAGACCTCGACCTTTTAAATTTCCTAATAGCTTGGTGATGCATGAGCATTTTAAGGACACTGTTAATGCTGGATGGACTATGACCGGGAGCGGATTACATATGTTCACGTTGGTGCGAAAGTTAAAAGGTCTTAAGAAGCCTCTTCGTCGTCTTTTTTATGATCAGGGGTATTTGCATGAAAATGTGAAGCGCCTTAGGCATGAGCTTGATTTGGTTCAGCGGGATCTTGACAGAGAACCGTTTAATGAAGTTCTTAGGGAGGAGCAGATGTTATACTTGCAAGCCTTTAACCATGCTAGTCTTATGGAGGAACGTTTTTTGCGTCAAAAGGCGAAAATTAATTGGCTTAGGGATGGTGATAATAACTCTGCTTTCTTTTATAGAGTTGTGAAGAATAGAACGCAGCGAAATAGAATTGATGTTATTATGAATGCTACAGGGGAAATTTTTGCTAATGATCGTGTTGCTGATGCTTTTGTGCAGTATTATGAAGGTTTCTTAGGGCAGCAGGAGGAGGTGATGGCTTTAAATGACCAAGATTTATTTGTTAATCGTATTGATGCGGGATTGGCTGTTGATATGATTAATCATGTTTCTGATGGTGAAATTAAAGATGCTATCTTCTCTATGGGAAATGATAAGTCTCCGGGTCCTGATGGCTATACTGCGGGCTTTTTTAAAGGGGCGTGGGATATCATTGGTCATGATGTTATTCTGGCTATTCGGGAATTTTTTGTCAATGGGAAACTCCTTAAGGAAGTGAATCATACCGTACTTGCTCTTATTCCAAAGGTAAGTAATCCTACTCGGGTAACGGATTTTAGACCAATCTCATGTTGCAATGTTCTGTTCAAGTGTATAACCAAAATACTTGCTAATAGAATGAAGAATAGTCTTAAAGAGGTGATTAGTCCGAATCAGTCGGCGTTTGTCCCGGGTAGAAGTATTGCTGATAATATCCTCCTTACTCAAGAAATCATGCATAATTATCACTTGAATCGTGGTCCGCCTAGATGTGCTTTCAAGGTGGACATTCAAAAGGCGTACGACACAGTTAATTGGTCGTTTCTTAAGGAGGTTTTGATTGGATTTGGTTTTCATGCAAGATTTATTGGGTGGATTATGGAATGTGTTTCAACGACTTCATTCTCGATTAGTCTTAATGGCATGTTTCATGGTCATTTCAAGGGGAAGCGGGGCTTACGTCAAGGAGACCCTCTTTCTCCATATTTATTCACTCTTGTTATGGAGATTTTAACTCTTATGCTTCGAAGACGAGTTAGAGAAGTGGATAGATTTTCTTATCATCGATATTGTGAAAGATTAGAATTGGTGAATTTATGTTTTGCAGATGATCTATTCCTATTTACTTACGGGGATGTTAATTCGGCTAAGGTGATTAAAGAGTGCCTTGAGGAGTTCAAGAATATGTCTGGTTTATCTCCGAGCTTACCTAAAAGCACTATTTATTTTTTTAACATCACGAACCCAGTGAAAACTGCTATTCTCCAACTGCTGCCTTTTGAGGAAGGTAAACTGCCGGTAAAACATCTTGGTGTGCCTTTGATCTCGTCGAGGCTTATGTATGGGGACTGTAAGGAGTTGGTTGATAAAATCCAACTTCGAATTGATGGCTGGCAGAATAAAGCTCTTTCCCGTGCAGGTCGTTTGCAACTTATTAAGTCGGTTTTGGGTTCTCTTCATGTATTCTGGGCTGCGGTTTTTATTCTGCCCGCGAGAATCCTTGCGAATATTGAGCAGCATATGAGATGTTTCTTATGGTCTCAAGGTGGGTCGGGTGTTGGGAAGTCTAAAGTTGCTTGGGATATGGTTTGTTTACCGAAGAAAGAAGGTGGCCTTGGTATACGTCGTCTTTCTCCATTTAATCAAGCTCTTATGGTGTCTCATGTTTGGAAACTTGTTTCGAATAAGGACTCTTTGTGGGTGAGATGGGTGCATATGTATAAGCTAAAGAATCGAAGTTTTTGGGATGTTCCTATTCGTGGAAACATGACATGGGCTTGGCGTAAAATTCTACAATTGAGACCGTTGCTTCGTTACTCAATATGGCATAAAATTGGGGATGGTAATTCTACTTTGGCTTGGTATGATTCTTGGTGTTCGCTTAGTCCTCTTGCTAATATTATATCTAGTCGGGACATCTTTCGATCGGGATTTAATAAACAGACTAAGGTTCGGGATCTTATTGCTGAGGGGCAGTTCAATTGGCCTAATGAATGGGTGCATAAGTACCCTTTGTTACTCAATATTGCCGTTCCAGTTTTACGTGAAGGAAATGCTGATATTCTGGAATGGAGAGATTTAGACGGGAATCCGAAACCGTTCTCTACGCTCGCTGTGTGGAATTTGTTAAGACCCCGGGAGATTAAGGTTGCATGGTATCATGTTGTTTGGTTTTCAGGGTGTATACCACGGCATGCATTTACGTTATGGTTGATTATTAAGCGTAGGCTGAAGACCCAAGATCGAATGAGGGATTGGGATAATGTGGATTTGTCTACGTTGAGATGTGCTCTTTGTGAGACGACGCATGATTCGCATGAGCACTTATTTTTCGAGTGTTCGTTTTCTATTCAAGTGTGGAACACAATTAGAAGAGTTGCTGAATTTCCTTTTTCCATGGTTGCTATAGAAGATGTGGTTCATGCTTTACTTCCGATTGCTCACCAGAAATCTACCCGAAGTGTTGTAGCGAAGCTTGTGTTGGCTGCGACAACTTATTTTCTATGGCAGGAGAGAAATAATCGACTCTTTAAGAATTCTAAGAGGACGGTTGCCCAGGTTGTTGAGGTTATTGAAAATTCTATTCGGCTCAAACTCATGTCCTGCCGTTGGAGACATTCTCGGAGCGTCTCAGCTTTGGTGCAGAAATGGAGGTTATCGGCTCAGTTGATTAGCTAGTTTCTTTATGGAGGTTTCATTTTGTTCATGCTCCTATAGATGGTTCTTTCCTATAGGTGTTTTAGCTTATTTTATGTATTGATTATATGGCATGTCATATAATCGGGTAGTTCAAGTCTTCTTTGAGGTTAACACGGTATCTCTGCCGTGTTCCATTGTACTTAATGTTTTGGGTGATTAATATATTTTACCGGGGAGAAAATTTCCCTTTTACCCAAAAACCTTTTGTTTCTTTACATCAAGAATTTTAGCAGAATCGGTGGAATTCATTGAAAGTCTTTGTTTAAGTTCGTTAACTTTAGTTTTCACAAGGTACTTTTTTTGACGTTCATCCATTAATAAAACATTATATTGACATTTCTCTTTGGCTATAACTCAAGAGTTGTCTTATATTTATTTTCAAAATCGTCCTTTTGAATTTTTAAAGCACTACCCTTGTACCCCTCAAGCTCTTTGGTCTTTTGAAGAAGCTCAGCTCTATAACTATCAATGGTCTCACTAGATTTAATTAGAGCAGTTTTGCATTCTTCAAAGTTTTGAGTGAGCGTTGCATTTACCTTCTTTAATTGCTTTTGAATCTTTCTAGTCTCATTGACATCCTTTTGTAAACTAGCAATTAAATTAGAAAGCACGACACGCTCCTCATCATCATACTAATTTGCATGTTGATCATTCTCAAACTCATTATTGCACATGTCTGATGAAGCAGGTATGGTATTTGTATCAACCTTTTCCGTCATACATGGGTCAATAATGGTTTTAGTTTGATCACAATGCTCATGCATATTGGCATTGGAAAACAGATTAAATTCATCTTGGTGTACCTCTTCCAATGGATCAGAGTCAAAGACAGGGCCGTTCTCGTCAGAAGGTGTATTACTGATGACATTCTTAAAGTCTTGCCTTGTTTTCCAGAGCTGCTTCTTTCTTTGCCAGAGTTGTTGTCATCATTTCCTGAACTATACGTTGGAGTCTCATATCTGCAACTTGTGTTCTCAATATCTAATGTTATTCCACAACTTGCGTTGAGCCTTTCATCAATGTTTTCTTGCGTCTGCATTGTGTGGTTCACATAGGTTATAGTGAAGTCTATGTTGTTGGTTATCATATCTTTATATGATAAAGCATCTATTCCATTGTTTCTCTTGAAGCAGTCCTTTGTACGCGAAGACTTGATGAATTCAGAAGTAAATGTCTTTTCAAGTGTCGTATTGAGATCACCGAAAGTGGTCTTGCATTCACTAGCAATTATTCTTTCGTTGTCAGGTGTGCTTCAAGTTTATTCATGGCATTGGTGAATGTTTTTCTGAATGTGCCAGTGGATTCACCTAATTCGAGCAAGACTTTTGAAAGGTACTTAAAAGACTCATGAAGTACTCTAAAACCGTCCATGGAGTTTTTTCTCAAGATACATATCCGTTGTTGTAGTCGTTCCATATCTACGTCAGTTACGTCTGAACACTCATTGCGTTTTTCCATGATGATGGTGTCTTAGTTGATGAAGCGACTTCGGATCTTAAGTAGATGTTGTAGTGATTGTTGTTGATGAGAAAAGTTGTTGAAATCCCCTAATAATGTGTTCTCGAGAAATAAAAAATTCCAAGACAAAATAACTCACAAAACACGATTTTGAAATTTTTTCAAAATTCTCGGAATAAATTTCTAAGAAATTTTCGGAATAACTGATTGTTGTGGTTCTCGGAATATGAAGTGCTTGTGAATCTCAGAATATGAATTTCTTGTGATTCTCGGAAAAATACATTAGGATTCTCGGAATGTTGACTTTAGGTTTTTGGGAATATGTAATTTTTTCTTGTGATTTTTGAAATATGTAATTTCTTGTGATTTTCTTTTTTTTTTTTTGGTAAAAGGGTATTGACCCCGGTAAATAGAACCAAAAAAAGCGTTGAAGTACAAGGAATGTGGCGGAAATACCACATTAAGCGCAAGCTACAGGCAGCTTGTTAAACAAAGTGTTCATGACAGGCCATAAACATTAACTAGTCTAGAATACTGGAAATATATAAACTAGACAAAAACCAAGACGATAACATAAAGTTACGAGGAAAATAATAAAATATCAGCATGGGATCATCCAGTTGGAGTGCTTGCCCCTATATTAGTGTTGAGAAGATTCACCGATTCATCAAAGACAACCTCGACTCCCTCCTCCTCCTCCACATTATCTTCCTCGCTTACTTGAGCCCCTTCGTCAATACCAGGCATGGACAAAGATGAAAATTTATTCGATGTAGAAACACTGCTCATTTTAGCTTTACCCTTGTTCGGACCATTAGGATTGCTAGACTGATGCGACTGACCAGATTTAGTATTCAACTTTCTACTATTATCGCCACTCGTACTTGTAGTATCCAAGCGAGTTTTTGGACGAAAAACAATCGTCTTTCCTGTTTGGGAACCCTTACTCAATGGAACACCTCTCGGAACTTGATTCCCTAAATTACCTTTGTACTTCTTCCTCTTACTTTGCACTTGTTGGAATCCATCATTATCAACATGAGTTGGCACCTTTTCAACCATTGTAGGTTTAACATTTTTCGGACAAGAATCAAAGGAATGACCAAAAATATTACAAGTATGACATCTAGGCGGTTTCCATTCGTATTTAACACGAATTAATTCCTTAGTACAACCAGAGCCTTCAAGATCAGGGACACCAATAGTAACGTTATCTATAAACTCCGAATCAGCGTTCATCTCAATAAGACAACGAGCAAAACTACAACGACCCCAAGACTCTTTGCACATATTATCCGTATAATTATCCATCATAATAAGCTTACCAAGAAACGAAGCAATTAAACTAATACCTTCCTCTTCAAATACCTGTAGCGGGACATCATGAAACTTGACCCATACCGGTATACAAGTTAGTTCCTCCTTTAGAAGATTCGTTTTCATAGTCCATTTCTTAAGAAAAATTGGTGAATTACGAACCATCCACGGACCACCTTCCAGAACCGCATTAAGACCCTCACTAGACCCGAATTGAAAAAAGAAAAAACCTTTCTCATTCATCATGATACGCTTAAGACCATGTTTTGCCCAGTGATTCTTAGCAAAATACTCAACCACAGGAAATGCAATCCTTTTACCAAGAAAGTAACCATATAAAGTGTTGTGGTAACGAGTATTTACTTTTTCAACTACCTTCCTAGGAATAGAGATATTAACCCCTTCACAAACATTTTCAGAATTAAACGAAGAAGAGACTGCATTAATACCTCCATTAGTAGACGTAACCATATCAGCTTCAAATTTGCAAAGTAACTCCAATATTTCTTTAGCACGGTCATGTGAGATCAATTCCCACAAAGGATGTCTCTTCATTTTTAACTCATGCATAAATTCACCCGCATCACCAACCGTGCGAATCGTTACACCAAATAATTTCAAAACCTCATGTAGATTACACGGTTACAACCCATTAATGGTTGCAGCCTTAGCTGCAAGGTCCAAAAATCCATCACCAGAAGAGGAAACATTAGTAATAGGGTCATCTGTTTCCTTAGCCATATGTGCAGAGTGCACACTCGAACCACCTAAACTGAATGAAGAAATGTTGCTAGTTAGATCCTTATGGCGTTCACACAAAACTTTATAATAAAGCATAGTGGTGTCTTTAGGTAAAGTTGACCATTTAGGAAATTTGTTTGCCTTAACACCATTTGCAAACACTTCAATGTCACGCACAGTATTCAAAGGAATATAAAACAACTCAGATATCTCCTCTAACGTTACTAAAACCTTAAGAGTAGACACCTTAATCACATCATTCCAACCTGTAAACAGTGGCTTATCACTTTTATTACTCGAATCCACCATAGCTTCAACAAAACTACGACACAGAAAACTCGAACCACAAAATAATAACCCGTCGACCACTTTAATCCCCACTTAATATAATGCCCCACTTAATATAATGTTATCCAACCAAAAACGTAGAGTCTATGGTCAGCCGACAAGATTAAATCAAAGGCTATTAAATGCAGCGAAAATTGTGAAGGGTCAACCGACCAAGAATAATGTGAAGGGACAACCGACCAAGAATGATTGTGAAGGGACCAAGAATAATTGTGAAGGGACAACCGACCAAGAATGTAGCGACAATTGTGAAGGCTATTTTAATAATGAAGGGTCAGCCACCACAACTACATGACAATTATCATTCCTAGGTCAGCCGTCCAATAACAATTATGAAGGATCAGCCGACAAGTTAACAAGGATAATTTAATGCAGCAATGAATAAATGCAGCCCGCTCAAAACGATACCCAGAAACACCCGAAACCCTAAAAAACAATTAATGCTAAGTACTGTTTAAACAAAACAAACCGAACCAACTTGCCCAGGTAACACGTAACGATCGAAACAGACAAGTAACCACCAACGAGAGAAACAATACACTCGCACAAGACAATGACGGCAAAAAACTAAAATTAAAACCAATTTAATTTACCCTAAAATCAATCAACCAAATAAAGACTTTGTTAACTCAAGAATAATCAGTGATTATTCGAGAAAACAACATCATTATAAAGTATTCGGATTAAAGGAAAAAGAAAATTAGGTTATGAGAAGAAGGGATTTTTTGGCAGCCATTGATGTTTTTTAAGGTTGCGGAATAAAGCACTGATAAGTGTGAAAACACTCATCAATTTTAACCTAAAAACCACTTAAAACACGGACAATTACGTTATATTATACTTTTAATTGCCAGAATTACCCGTGTATAATGTGTTTGTGTGTTTTCAGGCAAAATAGGTACATTCGGAGCAAACATGAATTTTGACGGATTTTATTCGAAGAAAAGACGAATAAGAGGACAAAAAGAGCTAACAAGTACCAAAGATGCAAGATGAATGTAAAATCAAGGACTTGAAGTCTGATTTGCTCAAAAGCTAAAAAGTTTTCAAATAGAAAATGGCCAACAGTAAACTTGAGGGACTAAAGGAGAAATAAACATTTATAACAAATAAATAAAAGAATGAGATATTATTTCCTTGTAACTTGACATTCGAGTTTCATCTTCCCCAAAGGAGAGAGAAATAAAACCAAACCGACTCCTCACTTTATCTCCATGAAGTTTCAAGATTGATTTGCAAGAGATGAATGAAGAATCAAGTGAAGATTAAAGAATGAAAGTTGCTTATCTTTTCATTCTCTACAAGTTGGTGCCAATCAATTAGAATCAAAGTCTATAATAAAGAACCGCCCAATTTTGAGAATTCGTGGTGAACTCGAAGTCCAGGTGGATCAATGTGATTGGGCAGAACACGTCAAGCATCTCCTCTCCTCATTCCACATTCGGCTATTGTTAGGACCATTGGAATAGTCATTTGTAATAGGTATACTAGGAGGTATGTAGTTCCTCCTGGTCCTAGTAGTAGTAGGAGCAACACGTGCTCCTGGTCTTTAGAAATTCAAACTTTATTATTTTAAGTAGTTTGTTAGGATATGCATGAGATATGTTAGGAAAGGATATGCATATCATAATTACACGTTTTGGCTTAAATGATGTATTAGGGTTTCCTTGTAGTGTAAAAGGAACCTTAGGCAGAAGGGTTAAACACACCTTCATCAAACATTATTCTAGTTCATATTAATATTAGAAATCCTTAGTAAAGGATCAAGTCATCATAGTTATTATGTTTCTTCTTGTTCATAGTATTTGTATTCCGTACTTATACTGTGTGATTCATCTAGAGTCTCTCTATGAATAGACTTGTGATTACAGAAGTCGTTTACCATCCTTAACAGGCTGCAAGATCCACATCTAGTGGACCCAACAAGTGGTATCAGAGTCTGGGAGAGTTTCTGCACAAGAAGAATCAATTTTTCTTATTACTAACATCTTTGTTTAATCATGTCTGCCTCTAGTTCCACTCAAACAGGAAAAGACAGCACCGCTAAAACACAACAACCTCAACAGATCGTTGCTACGGTTTCCAATACAAATGGAAAATTTCCTCTTTTGAAGAAAGATGGGTATGATAACTGGGCAATGAAGATGGAATGCTGGATCACCAACACTGATCTAGATCTTTGGAAAATTGTTCAGAATGGCAATAGTAAGAAGCTCACTAGAAGAGACAAGAATGGTAATGTCATCCCTTTTGATCCTAAAACTCATGAAGAAATCACAGCTGTCCAGAAGGAGATCAAAGCAAAAACTATTTTGCTTCAGTCCCTTCCTGATGATCACATGGGTGATTTTTATCACTTGGATGATGCTAGAGAGATTTGGAATGGATTAAAAGCAAGGTTTGGAGGGAATGAGGAATCAAAGAAAATGCGCAGATCCATGCTGAGAGACGAATTCACAGAATTCAAGATCTCTGAAACCGAAGGTATTCATCAAGGGTATGATAGGTTCCAAAAGATACTTAGCCAGTTGAATCAACTCAGGTCTAAACCTGACAATGGAGATATCAATGCCAGGTTTCTTAGAGCTTTACCTCACTCATGGAATCAGGTAGTAATCTCTCTCAAAGCAAAAGGTGGCCTTGACTATCTTAATTTTGATGATCTGTTTTATAAGCTCAAAACCTTTGAGCCTCATGTGAGAGGATACTCAAGTTATTCCTTTCCTACTCCTGCTAACTCTGCTTTTGTGAGTTCCATGGGATCTAGTCCCATGTCTTATGATAGCAGCCCAAGCTATACTGTGTCTTCTCAACATACTTCTACTCCTAAACCAAAAGCCAAGTCTGGTAGCATGGTATAAGCTGTTCTTCACTCTTTTGTTGCTGATGTTGATCCACAACAGTAGCTTGCTTTTGATGACTTCAAACAGGTTGATAAACTTGACCTAGATGAAATAGATCTCAAGTGGTAGATGGCCATGCTCACTCTCCGGGTTCACAAGTTTGAGAAGAAAGACGGTCGAAAGTTTAACTACAACCCAAGAAAGCCAGCAAGGTTTGATAGAAGCAAGGTTAGATGCTATAACTTCCAGCAGCAAGGTCACTTTGCTAGCGAATGCCCTAACAAAAATGACCACGAGAAGAACAGGTATTCAGCCTTCAAGGTTCAGGAGCTCAAGGATGACAAGAAAGCTTTGGTGTCTGTTGACTTTATGGTTAACTAGAGTGATCATCAGAATGCTACCTTGGAAACAGTTGAACCTTCTACTGATGTGTTTGCAATGATTGCTAGGAATCTATCTGATGCCGAGGAAGCAGAAGAATTTGCTCTTATGGGCATCTCACCTCAGGTACAAAATTGCCCTCTTGGTTGTCATGATAAATATTCAGAACTGTTGTCTCAATACAATGAATTAAATGAACAAAATGATAAGTATTTTTAGATGTTCAAGCATATAAGAGTTCTTTAAAAACATTGGAACAACAAAAGAGGTGGCTTCAAGATACTCAACGTGAATATGAGGATAAAATTAGAATTCTAAACATTGATTTAGAAAACACCACTAATATGCTTAAATACACTGAAAAACTAAAAGATGAAAGTATCAAGGATAAGCAAGACATGCAGGAAAAATTGGATGCTACACTTTTAAGATTTGAAAAAGGGCAACATGCACCTAAGAATCTTTCAAAGTTAATTGATAGTAGCATGTCTGGTAGGACTAAGAGAGTTTTAGGATTTGATAAATATATTGATTCAGAAGATGTGTTAGATTTATCTTTTTCAAGTGTCTTTGATCCTGACAAGGAGGAGGAGGGGAAACCTAGCTACAATAGGTTTCAACCAGCTGCAGCAATGCATGCTGTCCCTCCACCTCTTATAGGAACTTTTATGCCCATATCTAGGCATACTGACTTGGATGGATCACAGATGCATGAGTTTCGAAAAAGCTCTACTAATACTAATAACTTTATCTCTTGTACTTTCAGTGACAAAGCCAGTGACTCTACATCCTATGGTTCAAGTGAAGAGTCAAGGCCTACAAGCTCCAAGACAAATGACCCTGCTGCTACTAGTGCTAGGAATAGTGAAGAGAGAGTTGCTTCTACTTCAACTGTGTCTAGTTCTAGTTTATTGAGTCCTAGGAATGTTGGTACTCCTAGAGTTGTGTGTAATAAATTTAGCAGCATGAAACAATGTCATTTGAATAAAAGGTCGTTTAAAACATGCTTTGTTTGTGGAAGTAAATTTCATTTGATTAAAGATTGTGATTCTTATGATTAACCTCCTTCTTTTTATCAAGCTTATCCTGCTCTTGGTCCGCCAGGAGTTGCTCCATATTTTTCTAGAAGACTAAACCCATGTGCCCAATCTTATTCTTCTTCTAGAAGGACCTCTCCTTTAGCTTCTGATCTTTGGAGAAACAATGGTTTCACCCATAATAGACCAACAAGCAACTATTTTTAGAACTTTAATCAGAATTATGCTTTTAATTCAGACCAAATGTATTTTGGTCAAACAATAACACCCATATGATGACTAGGCAACCTAAGATCAACAGTGGATCTCATCAATCTTCTTGGCTATCGACAAAAGATCCACAAGGCAAACTCAAACCTGAAAAGGTCTGGGTCCCCTTAAGACACTAACTTTTGTATATATCTTTTCTTATTGTTGTAGGTTACTCCATACCAAGATCCTACTCTAGGAATAGTTGATAGTGGATGTTCTAGAAGCATGACAGGGAATAAAGGACTTTTATCTAACTTTGTACCATTTCAAGGCGGAAAAGTCTACTTTGGAGGTGGTGAAGGAAGGATCTCTGGCAAAGGAATGATACAGACACCTAACCTTAATATTGAGCAGGTCTACTATGTGGAAGCACTTCAACACTTCAACTTGATCTCTGTATCCCAGATTTGTGACAAGAAGTAGTTTGTCCTCTTTATGGATACTGATGCACTGGTGTTATCCAAAGAATTTAAGCTCCCGGATGACTCTCAAGTTCTACTCAGAATCCCTAAAAGACACAATCTCTATGGTATCAAGCTGAATGAAGTTAATCCTACTGGTCAACTAGCTTGTTTGGTTGCTAAAGCCTCAGAAGATGAAGCCACTAAATGGCACAGAAGGATGGGACATGTAAACTTCAAGATCATTCACAAATTAGCAAATATGAACTTGGTCTCTGGTTTACCTCTCAAAACTTTCAGAAATGACATAAATTGCCTTGCGTGCAGCAAAGGAAAACAACACAAAGCATCCTTCAAGGCCATTACTGCTCCTAGTCTCATAACTGAACCATTGCAGCTACTACACATGGATTTATTTGGTCCTACCTCCATTAGGAGCATTGACCACAAACAATACTGTCTTGTGGTAACTGACGGGTATAGCAGGTTTACGTGGGTTTTCTTTTTGGCTGCCAAAAGTGAGACCTACTCAATTCTCAAGGACTTCATTACACTAATTGAGAATCAGCTGTCTAAGAAGGTGAAAGGTATCCGATGTGATAATGGAACAGAATTTAAAAATGAAGACCTCATAGCACTTTGCAACTTCAAAGGTATCAAAAGAGATTATAGTGCTGCAAGGACTCCTCAACAGAATGGTGTTGCAGAAAGGAAGAACAGGACTCTAATAGAAGCTGCAAGAACAATGCTTGCAGATTCCAAGCTTCCAACCATTTTCTGGATAGAAGCTATCAACACTGCAAGTTATGTTTTGAATAGGGTTTTAATTACCAATCCACACAAGAAGACTCCCTATGAGCTACTCACAGTTAAAGTACCTAGCATTGCTCATTTGAAGCCATTTGGTTGTCCTGTCACCATTCTGAATACTAGTGACTATTTGGGGAAATTTGATGGCAAGGCAGATGAAGGATACATAGTGGGATATTCAGCTCAATCTCGGGCTTATCGTGTCTACAATCTCCAAGCCAAGCGTGTCATTGAAACTATTAATCTCAGGTACTTTGAGGAGAAGTCAAACATCCAAGGCAAAGGTCCTGAATGGTATTTTGATCTTGATTATCTTAGTGACTCATTGAGATATTTTCGGTTCAAAACTAACCAAGATGCAGGTCCACAAGTGTTTGCAACTTCTAGTGCAGGTGCTCATTCTAGCTTTTCGGACTTAGATGAGGAGGATGATATTTTTGTTGTTCCATCCTATTCCACCACAGTCTCTCCAAATACCAATGCTCCTCCTAGTGATGCTTCTCCATCAGACATTATGGACTCACAAGGAACTCTTGACACATTGCTCAAGCAACAACAAGATGCTACTACAACAGCTGCTCAAGGAGGCTTTGAGTTTCCCTTGAGTACCCCTGCTATCCAAGTTACTCCTAATGTTACTCCTAGTGCAAGTTTAACACCTATTGGTAGTCCGGTTAGTGATCTTACTTCCTCAACTAGATTCTCTGGTCCTTCTGACATGGGAAACTATCAAAAGAAGCCTTCTACTAAGCTGGATGATATTCATAAGCAACCAATAGATGGCATTTTCGACTCTGCTTCATATGATGATGAAATTGTTAGGGATCTTAATAACTTGGCACCAGAAGTGGATGTAGCTTCTAATACTGTTCAGCAGATACATAAAGACCATCCTACTACTTAAATCATTGGAGATACTGGTTCTACTGTCAAGACTCGTCGCATGCATAAGAAAGAAACGTCTGATCATCATGCTCTTGTGAGCAATATTGAGGACCAAAAGCGTAATAATAACACGAACTTTCTTCACTGTTTGTTTGCTAGTTTTCTTTCACAAGTGGAACCTAGATCAGTCTCTCATGCTCTTGAGGATCCAAGTTGGTGGAGGCTATGCAGGAGGAGATGCATCAGTTCTTGTTTCAGAATGTTTGGATCCTAGTTGACTTGCCAGATAGAAAGATAGCAATTGGTACCAAATGGATTCTCAAAAACAAGAAAGATGCGAGGGGTATTGTGGTGAGAAATAAGGCTAGGTTGGTTGAACAAGGTCACACACAACTTGAAGGCATTGACTATACTGAAGTTTTTGCTCTTGTTGCTAGGATTGAGGCCATTCGTTTGTTTTTGGCTTTTTCTTCTTATGTTGGCTTTACGATTTTTCAGATGGATGTCAAGAGTGCATTTTCTCTATGGCAAGATTGATGAGGAAGTTTATGTCACCTAACCTAAGGGCTTTGTGGATCTACTTCATGCCAAAAAAGTTTACAAGGTGGTCAAAGCTCTATATGGACTTCATCAGGCTCCCAGAGCTTGGTATGAGCGTCTTTCCACTTTCTTGTTGAAACACGGCTACAGAAGAGGCACTATTGACAAAAGACTATTTCTTAAAAGGAATACCAAGGACATCATCCTAGTTCAAGTGTATGTGGATGATATTATCTTTGGTTCTACTAAGAAGGAATGGTGTGATGAGTTTGAACAACTAATGAAAGGCGAATTTCAGATGAGTGCCATGGGAGAACTTACATTTTTTCTTGGTCTTCAAGTCAAGCAACAGTCGGATGGTATCTTCATAAGTCAAGACAAGTATGTTCATGAGATTCTTCAGAAGTTTGATGTGGAACCTCTTAGGCCAGCAGCAACACGTTATGAAGTCACTAAAGTCAAACTCAAGAATGAGCCAAATCCTCTGGTAAATGTTCACATGTACAGGTCAATGACAGGCTCACTCATGTATTTGACTACATCACGTCCGAATATTATGTTTGTAGTAAGTGATTGCTCTAGACATCAAGTGGCTCCAACCGTTTCTAACTTGAATGCAGTCAAGAAAATTTTCAAGTATATCAAGGCTCAACCCAAGCTAGGCTTGTGGTATCCTAGAGAATCACTGATATGAGTGTAATTACTCATATTATTTGTATCTAAAAACAATGAATAAATGCATAAAACCAATAAAAATGGCTTTGTATATGCTTGTTTGTTGATTCATGTGTGTAGGTACCGAAGATCGCGAAAATCGACAAAAACCGGCACGAGTTTGAAGAAAAGATTGACAAAGCCAATATCAAGCTCGTTTTTAGCGGATTTCATCATTTATGGAGTTTAAGAGGCTTGTGGGTCCCACATTTGAGTTAATGGGCCCAAAAGCCCATTTGGGAAACTAGTTATGCACTATTGGATTAAAAAGCCCATCAAGTTCAAATAAACAAATTTGGGACGAATGTAAGTTTATGGGCCAAAAGCCCATGCCCTTAATAAAACGGGACTTTGATAGTGGGTTAGGGTTTGTTACATTAAATAAATGATTGATGAGTTTTTTATAACTCAAAATCAGTCAAACGTTTTTACCCACTCATAAACGTGTAACTCACACACACTTACCAAATAATTTTGATACAAACAAAGTAAAATCCCTCATCTTCCCCCACCCCCATATTAACCAGTCGCAACATCCACTATTCCTTAACCCTAGTTCAAATAATTAATTTGGGGGTTTTGCAAATTAAGGGCTCGTGTGGTTCACACGCATAAGGAATTAAATCCCCTGTAAATTCGGATGGTTGAAGGTGGAGAATAAAGACGTGGCAGCATATTATTGGGTGAACCACATCACAACTTGCCATTTCACCAATTGAATGAAGCCACGTCATATGGGAGAAAGCACAAGTAGCACAAATCATTTACACCCTGGCGATCCGTGTGATCATGATCATCTTACAACCGTTGGATCAAATGAAAGAAAGAGAAAGATGGATTGGAGGCTAGGATGCAAGATTATTCACCAACAAACTTCACCCTAGTACCTCTCTTGAGCCTATAAATAGCCCCATCTTTCTGTGTAATCTTTATCTCATTTTTTAGTTAAAGTTATTATGTTAAAATAGTGTTAGGAAAATTTGTAATCTCTTTTCTTATATTTTGTAATCAGTTTGGATATTAATAAAAGTTTATTGGGAATTATTTAAATTCATGTTCTTCTATTTGTTATTAAACTTTTATTGCAATTTATTCTTAATACTGTTTTGATTTTAATAATGTTCAAATTATTCGAATAAGCTTCCATTATAGCTTAAGTTGGATAATAAACGTAAAAATTGGGAATAAGACTAATCCCCAATGGATTAGTCGAAAAATTAGCTGCTGTTTATATTGCCTTGTTCGAGAAGGTTTTGTTTGGTTCGATGGTGATGAATGATGATGGTTCGAGGTTCGTTGATGGTGTCGTTTCGGGTTCATAAGATTGTTCAGCACAATCTTCTTCTCAAAGGATTTCTACAAATGGTATGTTATCCCGTTAATTTTGTGTTATTTTATATGTTTTACCATTAATTTGTTAATGAGTTAAATAATAAATGAAATAGGATTGTTTGGATCTGTTTTTGATGCATCTGATTTTGTTGACTGTTAATTTGAAGGAATGCATTTGAATCTGATTGTTAGATTTTGAGTATGTTAAATGTTGATTTGGATATGTGTTTTTTTGTAGGTTGTTTTTATCTATACTGTTTGTACCCTAGGATTGGTTTAAATCTGATATTTAGTTTAGTTCTTGTTAAATGTGTTATGCTTAGTCTATATAATAGACTAAGCATAACACATTTAACAAGAACTAAGCATAACACAACTACATGACAATTATCATTCCTAGGTCAGCCGTCCAACAACAATTATGAAGGATCAGCCGACAAGTTAACAAGGATAAACATTTTGTTTAACAAGCTGCCTGTAGCTTGCGGTTAATGTGGCATTTCAGCCACATTCCTTGTACTTCAACGTTTTTTTTGGTTCTATTTACCGGGGTCATTGTTACCCTTTTACCAAAAAAGTTAACAAGGATAATTTAATGCAGCAATGAATAAATGCAGCCCGCTCAAAACGATACCCAGAAACACCCGAAACCCTAAAAAACAATTAATGCTAAGTACTGTTTAAACAAAACAAACCGAACCAACTTGCCCAGGTAACACGTAACGATCGAAACAGACAAGTAACCACCAACGAGAGAAACAATACACTCGCACAAGACAATGACGGCAAAAAACTAAAATTAAAACCAATTTAATTTACCCTAAAATCAATCAACCAAATAAAGACTTTGTTAACTCAAGAATAATCAGTGATTATTCGAGAAAACAACATCATTATAAAGTATTCGGATTAAAGGAAAAAGAAAATTAGGTTATGAGAAGAAGGGATTTTTTGGCAGCCATTGATGTTTTTTAAGGTTGCGGAATAAAGCACTGATAAGTGTGAAAACACTCATCAATTTTAACCTAAAAACCACTTAAAACACGGACAATTACGTTATATTATACTTTTAATTGCCAGAATTACCCGTGTATAATGTGTTTGTGTGTTTTCAGGCAAAATAGGTACATTCGGAGCAAACATGAATTTTGACGGATTTTATTCGAAGAAAAGACGAATAAGAGGACAAAAAGAGCTAACAAGTACCAAAGATGCAAGATGAATGTAAAATCAAGGACTTGAAGTCTGATTTGCTCAAAAGCTAAAAAGTTTTCAAATAGAAAATGGCCAACAGTAAACTTGAGGGACTAAAGGAGAAATAAACATTTATAACAAATAAATAAAAGAATGAGATATTATTTCCTTGTAACTTGACATTCGAGTTTCATCTTCCCCAAAGGAGAGAGAAATAAAACCAAACCGACTCCTCACTTTATCTCCATGAAGTTTCAAGATTGATTTGCAAGAGATGAATGAAGAATCAAGTGAAGATTAAAGAATGAAAGTTGCTTATCTTTTCATTCTCTACAAGTTGGTGCCAATCAATTAGAATCAAAGTCTATAATAAAGAACCGCCCAATTTTGAGAATTCGTGGTGAACTCGAAGTCCAGGTGGATCAATGTGATTGGGCAGAACACGTCAAGCATCTCCTCTCCTTATTCCACATTCGGCTATTGTTAGGACCATTGGAATAGTCATTTGTAATAGGTATACTAGGAGGTATGTAGTTCCTCCTGGTCCTAGTAGTAGTAGGAGCAACACGTGCTCCTGGTCTTTAGAAATTCAAACTTTATTATTTTAAGTAGTTTGTTAGGATATGCATGAGATATGTTAGGAAAGGATATGCATATCAGAATTACACGTTTTGGCTTAAATGATGTATTAGGGTTTCCTTGTAGTGTAAAAGGAACCTTAGGCAGAAGGGTTAAACACACCTTCATCAAACATTATTCTAGTTCATATTAATATTAGAAATCCTTAGTAAAGGATCAAGTCATCATAGTTATTATGTTTCTTCTTGTTCATAGTATTTGTATTCCGCACTTATACTGTGTGATTCATCTAGAGTCTCTCTATGAATAGACTTGTGATTACAGAAGTCGTTTACCATCCTTAACAGGCTGCAAGATCCACATCTAGTGGACCCAACAAGTGGTATCAGAGTCTGGGAGAGTTTCTGCACAAGAAGAATCAATTTTTCTTATTACTAACATCTTTGTTTAATCATGTCTGCCTCTAGTTCCACTCAAACAGGAAAAGACAGCACCGCTAAAACACAACAACCTCAACAGATCGTTGCTACGGTTTCCAATACAAATGGAAAATTTCCTCTTTTGAAGAAAGATGGGTATGATAACTGGGCAATGAAGATGGAATGCTGGATCACCAACACTGATCTAGATCTTTGGAAAATTGTTCAGAATGGCAATAGTAAGAAGCTCACTAGAAGAGACAAGAATGGTAATGTCATCCCTTTTGATCCTAAAACTCATGAAGAAATCACAGCTGTCCAGAAGGAGATCAAAGCAAAAACTATTTTGCTTTAGTCCCTTCCTGATGATCACATGGGTGATTTTTATCACTTGGATGATGCTAGAGAGATTTGGAATGGATTAAAAGCAAGGTTTGGAGGGAATGAGGAATCAAAGAAAATGCGCAGATCCATGCTGAGAGACGAATTCACAGAATTCAAGATCTCTGAAACCGAAGGTATTCATCAAGGGTATGATAGGTTCCAAAAGATACTTAGCCAGTTGAATCAACTCAGGTCTAAACCTGACAATGGAGATATCAATGCCAGGTTTCTTAGAGCTTTACCTCACTCATGGAATCAGGTAGTAATCTCTCTCAAAGCAAAAGGTGGCCTTGACTATCTTAATTTTGATGATCTGTTTTATAAGCTCAAAACCTTTGAGCCTCATGTGAGAGGATACTCAAGTTATTCCTTTCCTACTCCTGCTAACTCTGCTTTTGTGAGTTCCATGGGATCTAGTCCCATGTCTTATGATAGCAGCCCAAGCTATACTGTGTCTTCTCAACATACTTCTACTCCTAAACCAAAAGCCAAGTCTGGTAGCATGGTATAAGCTGTTCTTCACTCTTTTGTTGCTGATGTTGATCCACAACAGCAGCTTGCTTTTGATGACTTCAAACAGGTTGATAAACTTGACCTAGATGAAATAGATCTCAAGTGGTAGATGGCCATGCTCACTCTCCGGGTTCACAAGTTTGAGAAGAAAGCCGGTCGAAAGTTTAACTACAACCCAAGAAAGCCAGCAAGGTTTGATAGAAGCAAGGTTAGATGCTATAACTTCCAGCAGCAAGGTCACTTTGCTAGCGAATGCCCTAACAAAAATGACCACGAGAAGAACAGGTATTCAGCCTTCAAGGTTCAGGAGCTCAAGGATGACAAGAAAGCTTTGGTGTCTGTTGACTTTATGGTTAACTAGAGTGATCATCAGAATGCTACCTTGGAAACAGTTGAACCTTCTACTGATGTGTTTGCAATGATTGCTAGGAATCTATCTGATGCCGAGGAAGCAGAAGAATTTGCTCTTATGGGCATCTCACCTCAGGTACAAAATTGCCCTCTTGGTTGTCATGATAAATATTCAGAACTGTTGTCTCAATACAATGAATTAAATGAACAAAATGATAAGTATTTTTAGATGTTCAAGCATATAAGAGTTCTTTAAAAACATTGGAACAACAAAAGAGGTGGCTTCAAGATACTCAACGTGAATATGAGGATAAAATTAGAATTCTAAACATTGATTTAGAAAACACCACTAAATGCTTAAATACACTGAAAAACTAAAAGATGAAAGTATCAAGGATAAGCAAGACATGCAGGAAAAATTGGATGCTACACTTTTAAGATTTGAAAAAGGGCAACATGCACCTAAGAATCTTTCAAAGTTAATTGATAGTAGCATGTCTGGTAGGACTAAGAGAGTTTTAGGATTTGATAAATATATTGATTCAGAAGATGTGTTAGATTTATCTTTTTCAAGTGTCTTTGATCCTGACAAGGAGGAGGAGGGGAAACCTAGCTACAATAGGTTTCAACCAGCTGCAGCAATGCATGCTGTCCCTCCACCTCTTATAGGAACTTTTATGCCCATATCTAGGCATACTGACTTGGATGGATCACAGATGCATGAGTTTCGAAAAAGCTCTACTAATACTAATAACTTTATCTCTTGTACTTTCAGTGACAAAGCCAGTGACTCTACATCCTATGGTTCAAGTGAAGAGTCAAGGCCTACAAGCTCCAAGACAAATGACCCTGCTGCTACTAGTGCTAGGAATAGTGAAGAGAGAGTTGCTTCTACTTCAACTGTGTCTAGTTCTAGTTTATTGAGTCCTAGGAATGTTGGTACTCCTAGAGTTGTGTGTAATAAATTTAGCAGCATGAAACAATGTCATTTGAATAAAAGGTCGTTTAAAACATGCTTTGTTTGTGGAAGTAAATTTCATTTGATTAAAGATTGTGATTCTTATGATTAACCTCCTTCTTTTTATCAAGCTTATCCTGCTCTTGGTCCGCCAGGAGTTGCTCCATATTTTTCTAGAAGACTAAACCCATGTGCCCAATCTTATTCTTCTTCTAGAAGGACCTCTCCTTTAGCTTCTGATCTTTGGAGAAACAATGGTTTCACCCATAATAGACCAACAAGCAACTATTTTTAGAACTTTAATCAGAATTATGCTTTTAATTCAGACCAAATGTATTTTGGTCAAACAATAACACCCATATGATGACTAGGCAACCTAAGAACAACAGTGGATCTCATCAATCTTCTTGGCTATCGACAAAAGATCCACAAGGCAAACTCAAACCTGAAAAGGTCTGGGTCCCCTTAAGACACTAACTTTTGTATATATCTTTTCTTATTGTTGTAGGTTACTCCATACCAAGATCCTACTCTAGGAATAGTTGATAGTGGATGTTCTAGAAGCATGACAGGGAATAAAGGACTTTTATCTAACTTTGTACCATTTCAAGGCGGAAAAGTCTACTTTGGAGGTGGTGAAGGAAGGATCTCTGGCAAAGGAATGATACAGACACCTAACCTTAATATTGAGCAGGTCTACTATGTGGAAGCACTTCAACACTTCAACTTGATCTCTGTATCCCAGATTTGTGACAAGAAGTAGTTTGTCCTCTTTATGGATACTGATGCACTGGTGTTATCCAAAGAATTTAAGCTCCCGGATGACTCTCAAGTTCTACTCAGAATCCCTAAAAGACACAATCTCTATGGTATCAAGCTGAATGAAGTTAATCCTACTGGTCAACTAGCTTGTTTGGTTGCTAAAGCCTCAGAAGATGAAGCCACTAAATGGCACAGAAGGATGGGACATGTAAACTTCAAGATCATTCACAAATTAGCAAATATGAACTTGGTCTCTGGTTTACCTCTCAAAACTTTCAGAAATGACATAAATTGCCTTGCGTGCAGCAAAGGAAAACAACACAAAGCATCCTTCAAGGCCATTACTGCTCCTAGTCTCATAACTGAACCATTGCAGCTACTACACATGGATTTATTTGGTCCTACCTCCATTAGGAGCATTGACCACAAACAATACTGTCTTGTGGTAACTGACGGGTATAGCAGGTTTACGTGGGTTTTCTTTTTGGCTGCCAAAAGTGAGACCTACTCAATTCTCAAGGACTTCATTACACTAATTGAGAATCAGCTGTCTAAGAAGGTGAAAGGTATCCGATGTGATAATGGAACAGAATTTAAAAATGAAGACCTCATAGCACTTTGCAACTTCAAAGGTATCAAAAGAGATTATAGTGCTGCAAGGACTCCTCAACAGAATGGTGTTGCAGAAAGGAAGAACAGGACTCTAATAGAAGCTGCAAGAACAATGCTTGCAGATTCCAAGCTTCCAACCATTTTCTGGATAGAAGCTATCAACACTGCAAGTTATGTTTTGAATAGGGTTTTAATTACCAATCCACACAAGAAGACTCCCTATGAGCTACTCACAGTTAAAGTACCTAGCATTGCTCATTTGAAGCCATTTGGTTGTCCTGTCACCATTCTGAATACTAGTGACTATTTGGGGAAATTTGATGGCAAGGCAGATGAAGGATACATAGTGGGATATTCAGCTCAATCTCGGGCTTATCGTGTCTACAATCTCCAAGCCAAGCGTGTCATTGAAACTATTAATCTCAGGTACTTTGAGGAGAAGTCAAACATCCAAGGCAAAGGTCCTGAATGGTATTTTGATCTTGATTATCTTAGTGACTCATTGAGATATTTTCGGTTCAAAACTAACCAAGATGCAGGTCCACAAGTGTTTGCAACTTCTAGTGCAGGTGCTCATTCTAGCTTTTCGGACTTAGATGAGGAGGATGATATTTTTGTTGTTCCATCCTATTCCACCACAGTCTCTCCAAATACCAATGCTCCTCCTAGTGATGCTTCTCCATCAGACATTATGGACTCACAAGGAACTCTTGACACATTGCTCAAGCAACAACAAGATGCTACTACAACAGCTGCTCAAGGAGGCTTTGAGTTTCCCTTGAGTACCCCTGCTGTCCAAGTTACTCCTAATGTTACTCCTAGTGCAAGTTTAACACCTATTGGTAGTCCGGTTAGTGATCTTACTTCCTCAACTAGATTCTCTGGTCCTTCTGACATGGGAAACTATCAAAAGAAGCCTTCTACTAAGCTGGATGATATTCATAAGCAACCAATAGATGGCATTTTCGACTCTGCTTCATATGATGATGAAATTGTTAGGGATCTTAATAACTTGGCACCAGAAGTGGATGTAGCTTCTAATACTGTTCAGCAGATATATAAAGACCATCCTACTACTTATATCATTGGAGATACTGGTTCTACTGTCAAGACTCGTGGCATGCATAAGAAAGAAACGTCTGATCATCATGCTCTTGTGAGCAATATTGAGGACCAAAAGCGTAATAATAACACGAACTTTCTTCACTGTTTGTTTGCTTGTTTTCTTTCACAAGTGGAACCTAGATCAGTCTCTCATGCTCTTGAGGATCCAAGTTGGGTGGAGGCTATGCAGGAGGAGATGCATCAGTTCTTGTTTCAGAATGTTTGGATCCTAGTTGACTTGCCAGATAGAAAGATAGCAATTGGTACCAAATGGATTCTCAAAAACAAGAAAGATGCGAGGGGTATTGTGGTGAGAAATAAGGCTAGGTTGGTTGAACAAGGTCACACACAACTTGAAGGCATTGACTATACTGAAGTTTTTGCTCTTGTTGCTAGGATTGAGGCCATTCGTTTGTTTTTGGCTTTTTCTTCTTATGTTGGCTTTACGATTTTTCAGATGGATGTCAAGAGTGCATTTTCTCTATGGCAAGATTGATGAGGAAGTTTATGTCACCTAACCTAAGGGCTTTGTGGATCCACTTCATGCCAAAAAAGTTTACAAGGTGGTCAAAGCTCTATATGGACTTCATCAGGCTCCCAGAGCTTGGTATGAGCGTCTTTCCACTTTCTTGTTGAAACACGGCTACAGAAGAGGCACTATTGACAAAAGACTATTTCTTAAAAGGAATACCAAGGACATCATCCTAGTTCAAGTGTATGTGGATGATATTATCTTTGGTTCTACTAAGAAGGAATGGTGTGATGAGTTTGAACAACTAATGAAAGGCGAATTTCAGATGAGTGCCATGGGAGAACTTACATTTTTTCTTGGTCTTCAAGTCAAGCAACAGTCGGATGGTATCTTCATAAGTCAAGACAAGTATGTTCATGAGATTCTTCAGAAGTTTGATGTGGAACCTCTTAGGCCAGCAGCAACACGTTATGAAGTCACTAAAGTCAAACTCAAGAATGAGCCAAATCCTCTGGTAAATGTTCACATGTACAGGTCAATGACAGGCTCACTCATGTATTTGACTACATCACGTCCGAATATTATGTTTGTAGTAAGTGCTTGCTCTAGACATCAAGTGGCTCCAACCGTTTCTAACTTGAATGCAGTCAAGAAAATTTTCAAGTATATCAAGGCTCAACCCAAGCTAGGCTTGTGGTATCCTAGAGAATCACTGATATGAGTGTAATTACTCATATTATTTGTATCTAAAAACAATGAATAAATGCATAAAACCAATAAAAATGGCTTTGTATATGCTTGTTTGTTGATTCATGTGTGTAGGTACCGAAGATCGCGAAAATCGACAAAAACCGGCACGAGTTTGAAGAAAAGATTGACAAAGCCAATAT
The DNA here is from genome assembly GCA_025667525.1 of Glebionis coronaria. NCBI lineage: Eukaryota > Viridiplantae > Streptophyta > Magnoliopsida > Asterales > Asteraceae > Glebionis > Glebionis coronaria. Next base: position 354,327,730 of record CM046874.1, read on the forward strand.
CAAGCTCGTTTTTAGCGGATTTCATCATTTATGGAGTTTAAGAGGCTTGTGGGTCCCACATTTGAGTTAATGGGCCCAAAAGCCCATTTGGGAAACTAGTTATGCACTATTGGATTAAAAAGCCCATCAAGTTCAAATAAACAAATTTGGGACGAATGTAAGTTTATGGGCCAAAAGCCCATGCCCTTAATAAAACGGGACTTTGATAGTGGGTTAGGGTTTGTTACATTAAATAAATGATTGATGAGTTTTTTATAACTCAAAATCAGTCAAACGTTTTTACCCACTCATAAACGTGTAACTCACACACACTTACCAAATAATTTCGATACAAACAAAGTAAAATCCCTCATCTTCCCCCACCCCCATATTAACCAGTCGCAACATCCACTATTCCTTAACCCTAGTTCAAATAATTAATTTGGGGGTTTTGCAAATTAAGGGCTCGTGTGGTTCACACGCATAAGGAATTAAATCCCCTGTAAATTCGGATGGTTGAAGGTAGAGAATAAAGACGTGGCAGCATATTATTGGGTGAACCACATCACAACTTGCCATTTCACCAATTGAATGAAGCCACGTCATATGGGAGAAAGCACAAGTAGCACAAATCATTTACACCCTGGCGATCCGTGTGATCATGATCATCTTACAACCGTTGGATCAAATGAAAGAAAGAGAAAGATGGATTGGAGGCTAGGATGCAAGATTATTCACCAACAAACTTCACCCCAGTACCTCTCTTGAGCCTATAAATAGCCCCATCTTTCTGTGTAATCTTTATCTCATTTTTTAGTTAAAGTTATTATGTTAAAATAGTGTTAGGAAAATTTGTAATCTCTTTTCTTATATTTTGTAATCAGTTTGGATATTAATAAAAGTTTATTGGGAATTATTTAAATTCATGTTCTTCTATTTGTTATTAAACTTTTATTGCAATTTATTCTTAATACTGTTTTGATTTTAATAATGTTCAAATTATTCGAATAAGCTTCCATTATAGCTTAAGTTGGATAATAAACGTAAAAATTGGGAATAAGACTAATCCCCAATGGATTAGTCGAAAAATTAGCTGCTGTTTATATTGCCTTGTTCGAGAAGGTTTTGTTTGGTTCGATGGTGATGAATAATGATGGTTCGAGGTTCGTTGATGGTGTCGTTTCGGGTTCATAAGATTGTTCAGCACAATCTTCTTCTCAAAGGATTTCTACAAATGGTATGTTATCCCGTTAATTTTGTGTTATTTTATATGTTTTACCATTAATTTGTTAATGAGTTAAATAATAAATGAAATAGGATTGTTTGGATCTGTTTTTGATGAATATGATTTTGTTGACTGTTAATTTGAAGGAATGCATTTGAATCTGATTGTTAGATTTTGAGTATGTTAAATGTTGATTTGGATATGAGTTTTTTTGTAGGTTGTTTTTATCTATACTGTTTGTACCCTAGGATTGGTTTAAATCTGATATTTAGTTTAGTTCTTGTTAAATGTGTTTACATAATCTTCTGTCTGCTGATTTTAGTTGGAATTTTTGGACTATAGGATTTGAGTTACTGCTTATTTTTGTTTGATTTGTTTTAATTATTTAATCAGTTTTGGTAATTTAGAGTTGCTGATATATTTTACTTGTTAAGTTGGATTTTGGCCGGTATTTGAGTTTTGGGATTATTGTATTTGATTTTGTTGAGTTTCATATGCTATCAGATTCCATTGGTTTGATAAGCTCATAAGCTGATATCCTTATCAGCTTTTTCATAGAATTTGTGAAAAAAGGGTCATTCCTGTGACCAGATATTAATTAATTTTATTGTCAAAAATAAGTACAAAAAAATTGTCCTTCATTGGATTCGAACCTGTGACCTCCTGGTCACAGGCCATACACGTTTACCATCTGAACTAAAGGCTCTTTTGGGTTTGTTTACATTCAAGTTAATTAATATAGTATATTGAATTAGGGCTGTCAGTTTTTAAAGTAGAATAACCTTAATTTTAATTTCATTTAAATCTAAATAGTTTTATTTTTAAATTACTTTTATAAAGTTTCAGTTTTAATAATAATTAAATAAAAACATAATAAAAAATGTTTTATTAATTTTTAGATATTTTATTAGTCATTTAGAATTAGTTTTTTAAGAATTAGATTTTAACTAAATTAGATTTTTAAATAAAGTAATCTCTTAAATAGAGTTAAAAAAAATTAGTGTAAAAGTTATTTTAATTAAATAGATTAATTTTTATTAGATTTTTAAGTAGTTTTAATTTTTAAAATAACTTTAATTTTTAAGTAATTGTTTTTAGATTAATATAATTTTAGGTTTACGATTCATGCACTTTAGGATTAAATTAGGATTTAAATTTGTAGAATTTAATTTTAGTTTAAAAACCGAAAACTAATTCGAGTCAATTGTCCAAATCGATACAAAACGCCTCAAATTCACCCGATCTTCGTGTACAACGAACTTGGTTCACCTACGTGTTTAATTTAATTCGTCTTTGGTAATTCTAGACTATTAATTTTTCCTAAAGGTAATTTTCTAATTTACCCCATAACGTGTGTATTAATCTCGACACATACAAAAATTTTGGCGCCGCTGCCGGGGATCTTGTGTACGATTCGTTTCGTGGAGATTTGTTGATCGTTGATTTGAAGACCCTTTCCGTCCTCGGAAAGTTTTGTTATTTTTCTACTATTATAGTATGTATCGTTTTTCTCGTTTCTTTGTGATTAATATATTGTATTACGTAGAACAATAAATTTACCTACTTTCCAAATAAGACCTTAGTTGGGATTTCATCACCTAGCTATTGTATTCGAATCCAAAACAAAAATAAAAAGGCAAAATAGATAAATACTAATAAGAAGTTTGAACTCGATTTATACAAACTATAAGGTGGGTATAAGGCGACGTGCTATAAAAGGCCGTCTAAGGAAAAAGGTTTTTAAGTGCTTTGTGCCACCTCGTTTCCCCGTTTGGTATATTGAGAGGGACGACCTATTATTGGTTTGCCGACTCAAGTAGTATTATATCTTATTTTTGTAGTTTACTTATTGAACCTCGAGACGTTTAGGTTTTCACCTATCGTTTCAAAGTCGACCGAGGGTCATTTACTTTCATAGTAGTTATCCTTATTCCTTGTTTTTATCAATCATTTTTGATTGAGCAATACCAAAATAAAATACCAAAAATAATCTTCTTCTTGTCTAATTTCTTTTTTTCAATCCTCTAAAATTCTCATCATTGTAGTGTATGCAATTACCTTCTTCTCGACTTGTGATTGATTTTAATAGGCTTGAAAATATTCCTCGTAGAAATAGAAATCGTCAACAATGAACAGTGGAACCCGAGCTTCCACCTATTGTTGTAGAGATGGCCGATAACCGAACAATGGAGGAATTGCTCCGTGCACCCACCGAAGGGTATGGGGAAGCAATCGTTGTGCCGGCTATTTTGGCGGATCATTATGAGATTAAGTCGGGTCTTTTATCGCTCATTCGTCCCAACCAATTTCGTGGCAATGAGACCGATAGCCCGCATTCTCACATTCGGAATTTTCATCGTATTACATCGACTCTCAAGTTTAGAGATGTGCCGAATGACGCGATTAAGCTCATGCTTTTTCCGTACTCGCTCGAGGGTAACGCTAAGATTTGGTATGAGAAAGAACCACCGGGTTCAATTTTGACATGGGATGATTTAGTGACTAAGTTTATGGATTACTTCTTTCCACCATCCAAAACAACACACTTTAAGAACGAGATCACTAGATTTGAACAAAAAGTGCATGAATCGTTTGTGGTTGCTTGGGAAAGATTTAAAGATTTGTTGAGACAATGTCCACACCACGGTTTCTCGGAATTGCATCAAATCAATAACTTTTATAATGGGCTTAATATGATTGAACAAGATTCTTTAAGTGCTGCCACGGGTGGTAATCTTTTAAGAAAAACTCCGAGAGACGCGTGGGGTATAATTGAGAATAAATCTAGAGTGCAATATTCACGAAACACACCGAGTGTTTCCAATGTGAATTCGTCTAATACCGAGATTGCTAGATTGGACTCTAAGATTGACACGCTTTTGAATGAGCTTAGGAAGAATCCTCATGGATCGATTAATATGGTTGAGAATGTTTGTGTATCATGTGGTGGAGCACATCCTAATTATGCTTGTTCAACCACGGGGTTTGATCACGCTAATGCGTTTGCCGCGACGAGAACTTCTGGCTCCAACGGTCAAGTTCCTCGTCAAAATCATGTTGCTCCACCGGGTTTTCCACCGGTTCAAAATAGGTACAATAATGGAAACAATGGGAATAATTTTAACCGTGGTAACCAAGGGAATTATAATCAAGGAAATGGGTTTAATGCTAATCAAAACAATCAAGGTTTTTACAATAACCAAAATGATTTGTCAAGCTACATTAAACAAATGAGGCAAATTTGAAGGCTTTTCAAAATAATATGCAAGGACAAATGGCAACTTTGAAAAATGAGTTTCAAAATACGATTAAAGGGCAAAATAATAAGATTGAGCTTAACCAACAAAGATTTGAGCAAATATTAGAGCAAAGTCAAAATCGTATGCAACAAAGTTTGCAACACGGTCAAAATAAATTGCTTTCGATGTTTGAATCTTTTATGACCAAACCTTCCTCGTCTTCGGATGGCTTACCTAGTAATACCATTCCAAACCCGAAGGGTGAGATGAAAGCTATAACCATACGTAGTGGGAAAGCTTTAGACGGACCTTTGCTTCCACATGTGAGTACCTCTCCGGTGAGGGAAGTGGAGCAAGAACCCGAGGTGGTTAAAGAAAAGGAAATTCCGATTCCACCAAAGGTAGACCAATTGTCTATTCCAGAACCCGAGCTTCCGAAGACTAAACCCACACTACCCTACCCTTAGAGACTTAACAAAGAGAAGCTCCGCGAAAAGACCAATGCTCAAGTGTCTACGTTTCTTGACGTGTTTAAGAAAATGTATATTAATCTTAGTTTCGCGGATGCATTGTTTAGCATGCCTAAGTTTGCTTCAACCATCAAAAGGTTGATGAACGATAAGGAGAAATTAGTTGAAGTTTCTACGTCCTTAAATGAAAGTTGTTCCGCGGTTCTCTCTAAAAAGTTTCCCAAAAAGCTTGGAGACCCCCGTCAATTTTTGATACCATGTGATTTCCCTAATATGAAAGAATGCTTAGCATTAGACGATCTTGGCGCTAGCATTAATTTGATGCCTCTTTCCGTGTGGAAAAGGTTATCACTTCCCGAGCTTACACCTACTAAGATGACTATCGAGCTAGCGGATCAATCGACCACCTTTCCAAAAGGTATAGCCGAAGACGTGTTAGTCAAAGTAGGAAAGCTCATCTTCCCAGCGGATTTTGTAATTTGTGATTATCCAGAAAATTCTCGTGTGCCTCTTATTTTGGGAAGACTTTTTTTAAATACGGCTAGTTCTTTAGTTGACATGAAAGAGGGGAAATTGACTTTACGTTTTGATGATGAAAGTATCACTCTTAATGTTGGTAATATCTCGAAGCCTTCTTCCGAGGACGACGAGGAATCAATCAATCAAATCGATGTGATTGATGGTGAAGAGGTGTCGCAAGATATGCTTGGTTTTTCGGATACTTCCAAAAGTGGCAATCCCACTTCATCGAATCCTATTATCTCTTTGGCTAAACCTCCACTCACTCCATTTGAGGGAGGGACTTCGTTCTTGAAGAGCTTGGGAATAATGGTCATTCAAAAATCGATAAGGAAATTGATGATTACCTTAGCACACCATTTGACCCTAGTGAGTTTGAAAGTGAGAATTTTGATCCAGAGGGAGATATTGCGTTGATTGAAAAATTGTTGAATATAGATCCTTTTGAATCACCACCTATGGAATTAAAAGTTATGAGTGCTAATGAGATTAAAGTGAAAACATCTATTGAAGAAGCACCCGACCTAGAACTTAAGGAACTTCCTACTCATTTGGAGTATGCTTTTCTTGAAGGAACGGATAAGTTACCGGTGATTATTGCTAAGGGATTAAAGGAAAATGAAAAGGATGAACTTATTAAAGTGCTTAAGAAACATAAACGGGCAATTGCATGGAAAATCTCCGACATTAAGGGTATAGATCCAAAATTTTGTACTCATAAGATTCTAATGGAGGATGATTATAAACCCGTTATCCAAAATCAAAGAAGGGTCAATCCAAAGATTCATGAGGTGATAAAAAAGGAAGTCACTAAACTTCTAGACGCCGGAATGATCTACCCTATCTCGGATAGTCCATGGGTTAGCCCCGTGCATTGTGTTCCAAAGAAAGGAGGAATGACGGTTGTTACTAATGAGGATAATGAATTGATTCCTACTAGACTTGTGACCGGTTGGCGTGTTTGTATTGACTATAGGAAGCTTAATGATGCCACTAGGAAGGATCATTTTCCATTACCTTTTATGGATCAAATGTTAGAGAGACTAGCGGGAAATGAATTCTATTGCTTTTTGGATGGATTTTCCGGCTATTTCCAAATCCTCATTGACCCTTGTGATCAAGAAAAGACCACATTCACTTGTCCTTATGGAACATTTGCCTATCGTCGAATGCCTTTTGGATTATGCAATGCTCCGGGGACATTCCAAAGGTGTATGATGGCCATTTTCCATGATATGATCGAGAAAACCATGGAAGTTTTCATGGATGACTTTTCGGTTTTTGGGGATTCTTTCACTTCATGTCTCTCTAACCTTGAAAGAATGTTGCAATGTTGTGAGGAAACGAATCTTGTGCTTAATTATGAAAAAATGTCACTTCATGTGCAAAGAGGGAATTATGTTAGGACATAAGATCTCTAAGGCCGGTATTGAGGTTGATAGGGCTAAAATCGACGTGATTGCCAAATTACCTCCACCCACCACCGTTAAGGGAGTTAGGAGTTTTCTCGGCCATGCCGGCTTCTATAGACGTTTTATACAAGACTTCTCTAAGATAGCTCGGCCTATGACCCATCTTTTGGAAAAAGAGACTCCTTTCATCTTTTCGGATGAGTGTATTCAAGCCTTTGAGAGCTTAAAAAGAAATTAACCGAATCTCCGATTTTAGTTGCTCCGGATTGGGACCTAGCTTTTGAAATTATGTGTGATGCTAGTGATTACGCGGCAGGTGCGGTTTTGGGGCAACGTAAGTCAAAACATTTCTTGCCTATACTTTATGCAAGTAAGACTATGACGGATGCTCAAAAAAAGTATACTACAACGGAAAAGGAGTTTCTTGCCGTTGTGTATGCTTTTGAAAAGTTTAGACCATATCTTGTCTTGTCTCAAACCATATTGTTTACGGACCACTCGGCTATCAAATATCTTCTTAATAAACAAGATGCTAATCCGAGGTTTCTCCGGTGGATTCTCCTCCTTCAAGAATTTAATGTCAAAATTCTAGACAAAAAAGGAGCCGAGAATATCGCGGCCGATCATTTATCTCGACTTGAGAATCCTCACCAAAGCGATCGAGAGAACAAGGAAATCAATGAAACATTTCCTCTCGAGACGCTTGGTATGATTGCTTTTTGTGGTGATGATAATACCCCATGGTTTGCGGACATCGCAAATTACCATGCGGGGAAGTTTGTGATCAAGGGTATGTCGTCCCAACAAAGACGAAAGTTTTTCAAGGATATATCCTACTACTTTTGGGACGACCCCTATTTATTTCGTGTGTGCGCGGATCAAGTGATTCATAGGTGCGTGTTTGGCAAAGAAGCTCAAGATATCCTTAAATCTTGTCATGAGGGACCCACCGGGGGACATCATGGTGCCAACGCCACCGCGAAGAAAGTCTTTGATGCTGGCTTTTTTTGGCCTTCAAGATATCGTGATGCGCAAGTCTTGATCAAGACTTGTGATGCTTGTCAACGTCAAGGAAAAAACTCACAAAGGGATGAAATTCCTCAAAACATTATCCAAGTTTGTGAAATCTTTGACATGTGGGGGATCGATAGGGCCATTTCCATCTTCGAAGGGAAATAAGTATATTCTCGTAGCCGTGGACTATTTGTCTAAATGGGTCGAAGCTAAGGCTTTGCCCACGAATGATGCTCGAGTTGTGGTGAAATTTTTGAAGCTGCTTTTCGCTAGGTTTGGAACTCCACGGGCTATAATAAGTGATCGTGGGACCCATTTTTGTAATGAACAATTTGAAAAAGTTCTAAAGAAATATGGTGTCACTCATCGACTTTCGACGGCTTATCACCCTCAAACGAGTGGTCAAGTGGAGGTTTCAAACCGAGCTCTTAAAAGGATTTTGGAGCGTTCTATTAGAGAAAATCGCACTTCATGGTCGGATAAATTGGATGATGCATTGTGGGCTTTCCGTACGGCTCACAAGACGCCAATTGGTTGCACACCATTTAGGTTGGTCTACGGAAAAGCAAGCCACTTGCCAATTGAACTCGAACATAACGCGTATTGGGCTCTTAAACATTGTAACTTTGATTTGAGGACCGCGGGTGATCATCGCAAGGTTCAATTTAATGAACTAAGTGAATTAAGGGATCAAGCTTATGAAAATTCTTTGATCTATAAAGAGAAGACTAAGAGGATTCATGACTCTAAGATCAATAACCGCATTTTCAATGTTGGTAATCAAGTCCTCTTATTCAACTCTAGACTTAAGATTTTCTCGGGCAAGCTTAACGTTGGTCCGGACCATTCACCATTGCACAAGTTTTCCCTTATGGCACCGTTGAGCTAGCTCAAAAAGACGGGCCTAACTCTAAGGTGAATGATCATCGTGTGAAACACTATTTTGGAGGGAACATACCTACGGAGGTTCTCCCGGATCTTCAAACTTTCCCTAAGGACCAATGAATGCGGGGATCGAGTCGAGCTCATGACTCGGTTAACAAAAACGAGGTGCCTTGTGGGGGAGTCCCATACAATCTATCTTCTATCTATTTTCTAACACTAATAAGGCTTGATCTTTCAAGCTCGTGCTCGTGTTTTGTTGTGTTGTGAATCTTAGGTATGATCCTAATATTTGAAGACTCTCGTGTTCGGTTTTTGCCGGTCCACTTGATCTTCCATTCTTTGAATGCCAAAAAGGGGCACACTCTTTATCCTTTGATTTTTATCGACTAACGTTTTATCTTGAGGCATAATTAATAAACAGCTTATAGATTTGCATGCTCTTTCCATGTTAGGATTTTGCATTAGACTCTTCGTGTTTTAGCAAGGGGGTGTTACTCTTGAGCTAAGAAACATTGAGGACAATGTTTTGTTTTAGCATGGGGGAGTCAATCGATATAATCGCTTGCTATTGCTTTTGTCGTGTCTAAACGTAATTTTTCTCATTTTTCATAAGAATTTTAAATTTTTCGTGTTATTTTAAAGTTTTAATAAAGAAAATAAGTGCTTTTGACACGAATGTAGGCTTTCCGTTGGTGAAATTAAAATAGTTTTTGACTCGACTTGGTTTTTACCTTAGCTTTTCCTTAACGTATTTGAATTAAGTTTTGCTAGGCTTTTATATAGGGAGCTTTAAAACGCGAAAGTCTTAATTCATATGGGTTAAGAACAAGAAATTTTCGCAAGTTCCTATAATTGATTCTAGAAAGTCGTTTATCAAGGGAACTTTAAAACGCAAATTCTAAAACTTGAAAGAGTATAAGAAGATGCAAGATCCTATAGATGACTTGAAAACCCAAAACTTTGATTTAATAGGCTAAGTATCCATTGAATTCACATTTTTGGAATTTTACAAAATAGAGAACAAGAGATGATAGAGTTTAATCATAAGTTTCTAAAATTAACTCTTCTTTGTGCAAGTATTTTTGTGTTTGATTTAATCTCCTCGTATTTACTTTCCACACTTGAATAACTAATTGCTTAATAGATGAAATTTTTAGCGGTTTAGGCTTGATAGCTTAACTCATAACTCCTTATTTTTCTTCCCTTGTAATTAAAGTGAGAACACATTAAGGGTGTCAGCGTCATGGACTTTTTATCATGGGATTGCGGAAATTTGGCTTACTATAAATATCATATTAATAAAGAAGAATAAATAAAAACATGTTCTCTAGGAGCCTTCGGGTGGGAGTCATGTAGCACTAACCTTGTCATTAGAGCCTTAGGGTGTATGGCAAGGGGACGTGTTTAATAAAAATTGCTTCATCATCATGAGCCATAAGGTGGGATGGTGATGTCAATTCCCTTATTTTTGTCCAAGGAGCCTTCGGGTGTGGATTTTAAATAAGGAGCACAATTACATCTTAAAGAGCCACAAGGTGTTATGATGTAATTGTCGCTAACTCCATTAATAAGGTCATAATTGACTTTGTAGGTTTTTATTGATGCTTTAAGTATTCCTATTAGCTAAATTTCGGATCCGGGGATTTATCCCTCAAATCGTGTTAAGTTATCCTTGATGTGGGCTTTCTTTAGTGACAACAGTTTTTAAAGTCGAGGTTAGGTTTTGAGTGTTGAGTTTACACCGTTTTGCCTTCATTTTTGGATTAATAAATATCAAATAAATTCAATTGAGCCTTTGGGTGATTGACAAATAAAATCTAGAGATACAATTAGGAATAATAGGAGATTGAGTTTAACACAAATTACTTGTATGAGTTGGTTTAATTTTGGGGCTTATGATTGACAATGATCTTGTTTTTGCACTTGGCATGGAAAAGTGAAAGGTCGGGGACGATGAATCTATTTGAGTTTTATGATCCTAAAAGTTATTTTTCAAATAATGAAAGCAATACATTATGTCTTTGCAAAATAAAGTGTCAAAAGTTGAATAAAAGTTTAGTTAGTGCTTTATTTTATCATTGCGTGAGGACACGGCAATTGCTTAGCAAGGGGGAGTTTGATATGAGTGTAATTACTCATATCATTTGTATCTAAAAACAATGAATAAATGCATAAAACCAATAAAAATGGCTTTGTATATGCTTGTTTGTTGATTCATGTGTGTAGGTACCGAAGATCGTGAAAATCGACAAAAACCGGCACGAGTTTGAAGAAAAGATTGACAAAGCCAATATCAAGCTCGTTTTTAGCGGATTTCATCATTTATGGAGTTTAAGAGGCTTTTGGGTCCCACATTTGAGTTAATGGGCTCAAAAGCCCATTTGGGAAACTAGTTATGCACTATTGGATTAAAAAGCCCATCAAGTTCAAATAAACAAATTTGGGACGAATGTAAGTTTATGGGCCAAAAGCCCATGCCCTTAATAAAACGGGACTTTGATAGTGGGTTAGGGTTTGTTACATTAAATAAATGATTGCTGAGTTTTTTATAACTCACAATCAGTCAAACGTTTTTACCCACTCACAAACGTGTAACTCACACACACTTACCAAATAATTTCGATACAAACAAAGTAGAATCCCTCATCTTCCCCCCACCCCTAAATTAACCAGTCGCAACATCCACTATTCCTTAACCCTGGTTCAAATAATTAATTTGGGGGTTTTGCAAATTAAGGGCTCGTGTGGTTCACACACATAAGGAATTAAATCCCCTGTAAATTCGGATGGTTGAAGGTGGAGAATAAAGACGTGGCAACATATTATTGGGTGAACCACATCACAACTTCCCCTTTCACCAATTGAATGAAGCCACATCATATAGGAGAAAGCACAAGTAGCACAAATCATTTACACCCTGGCGATCTGTGTGATCATGATCATCTTACAACCGTCGGATCAAATGAAAGAAAGAGAAAGATGGATTGGATGGCTAGGATGCAAGATTCTTCACCAACGAACTTCACCCAAGTACCTCTCTTGAGCCTATAAATAGCCCCATGTTTCTATGTAATCTTTATCCCATTTTTTAGCTAAAGTTATTATGTTAAAATAGTGTTAGGAAAATTTGTAATCTCTTTTCTTATATTTTGTAATCAGTTTGGATATTAATAAAAGTTTATTGGGAATTACTTAAAAATTTGTGTTCTTCTATTTGTTATTAAACTTTTATTGCAATTTATTCTTAATACTGTTTTGATTTTAATAATGTTCAAATTATTCGAATAAGCTTCCATTATAGCTTAAGTTGGATAATAAACGAAAAAATTGGGAATAAGACTAATCCCCAATGGATTAGTTGAAAAAATAGCTGCTGTTTATATTTCCTTGTTCGAGAAGGCTTTGTTTGGTTCGATGGTGATGAATGATGATGGTTCGAGGTTCGTTGATGGTGTCGTTTCGGGTTCATAAGATTGTTCAGCACAATCTTCTTCTCAAAGGATTTTTACAAATGGTATGTTATCCAGTTAATTTTGTGTTATTTTATATGTTTTACCATTAATTTGTTAATGAGTTAAATAATAAATGAAATAGGATTGTTTGGATCTGTTTTTGATGAATTTGATTTTGTGGACTGTTAATTTGAAGGAATGCATTCGAATCTGATTGTTAGATTTTGAGTCTGTTAAATGTTGATTTGGATATGAGTTTTTTTTGTAGGTTGTTTTTATCTATATTGTTTGTACGCTAGGATTGGTTTAAATCTGATATTTAGTTTAGTTCTTGTTAAATCTGTTATGCTTAGTCTATTATATGGTTCTAAGTGCTGTTGATGTTAATTTTTTTTTATCTGATTTGCTGTTTGATAAAGCTGATCTGAATGTTGCATTCATTCGAGCTTGATATCGTCTTATTGTTTTGCTGTAATGTTTGGTTCTGTCTGCTTGATACTGCTTTATATATAGCAGTTAGTAGTCTCTGTTTAGGTAATTAGGATTAGAAAGTTTGCATATAAGCTGTGATAGCTGATTTGATTGCTTATTGATTGATCTGTTGGTTTGAGATTTTTCCCAGTTTTCTTTTATAGCTAATTTTTGCTGATACATACTCTTCTGTCTGCTGATTTTAGTTGGAATTTTTGGACTATAGGATTTGAGTTACTGCTTGTTTTTGTTTGATTTGTTTTAATTATTTAATCAGTTTGGTAATTTAGAGTTGCTGATACATTTTACTTGTTAAGTTGGATTTTGGCTGGTATTTGAGTTTTGGGCTTATTGTATTTGATTTTGCTGAGTTTCATATGCTATCAGATTCCATTGATCTGATAAGCTCATTAGCTGATATCCTTATCAGCTTTTTCATAAAATTTGTGAAAAAGGGTCATTCCTATGACCAGATATCAATTAATTTTATTGTCAAAAATAAGTTCAAAAAAATGTCCTTCATTGGATGCGAACCTGTGACCTCCTGGTCACAGGCCATACACGTTTACCATCTGAGCTAAATGCTCTTTTGGGTTTATTTACATTCAAGTTAATTAATATAGTATATTGAATTAGGGTTGTCAGTTTTTAAAGTATAATAACCTTAATTTTAATTTCATTTAAATTTAAATAGTTTTATTTTTAAATTACTTTTATAAAGTTTCAGTTTTAATAATAATTAAATAAAAACATAATAAAAAATGTTTTATTAATTTTTAGATATTTTATTAGTCATTTAGAATTAGTTTTTAAAGAATTAGATTTTAACTAAATTAGATTTTTAAATAAAGTAATCTCTTAAATAGATTTAAAAAAAATTAGTATAAAAGTTATTTTAATTAAATAGATTAATTTTTATTAGATTTTTAAGTAGTTTTAATTTTTAAAATAACTTTAATTTTTAAGTAATTGTTTTTAGATTAAAATAATTTTGGGTTTACGATTCATGCACTTTAGGATTAAATTAGGATTTAAATTTGTAGAATTTAATTTTAGTTTAAAAACCGAAAACCAATTCGAATCAATTGTCCAAATCGATACAAAACATCTCAAATTCACTCGATCTTCGTGTTCAACGAACTTGGTTCACCTACGTGTTTAATTGAATTCCTCTTTGGTAATTTTAGACTATTACTTTTTCCTAAAGGTAATTTTCTAATTTACCCTATAACGTATGTATTAATCACGACACATTAATCACCTTTTGTTCTTGAAGCCTATAGTGATAGTGACTATGCAGGTGCTAATAATGACAGGAAGTCCACTACTGGTGGTTGTCAGTTTTTGGGTCGAAGACTTATCTCATGGCAATTTAAGAAACAGACAATAGTAGCTACTTCTTCAATAGAAGCTGAATACGTAGCTGCTGCTAGTTGTTGTGGACAAGTCTTGTGGATACAAAATCAGATGTTGGATTATGGGTTCAACTTCATGAACACCAAAATTTTCATCGACAATCAAAGCACTATCTGCATTGTGAAGAATCCTGTTTTTCATCAACGAACAAAACATATTGAGATTAGGTACAACTTTATAAGGGATGCCAATGAGAAGAAGCTGACACAGGTTCTTAAAGTACATATGGATGATAATGTTGCTGATTTATCGACTAAAGCCTTTGATCGTCTGCGGTTCAACCACTTGGTGGTTCACATTGGAATGGTCAATCCTTGAGGTCTAGGATTGAGGGGAGGAAAAGCCTAAGGGGAGGCTTAGTGTACATATTTCATTGCACAGTCTAACATATGGTAGTTTCTAACAAACGTTTTCATGGGTATTTACGGTGTGTGCTACTTCTAGTGGAAGATTTTGGTCACTTCTAGTGGCTGTATTCAGCTCCTAGTGGGTACAAACCCTTCTAGTACACTCATGGTTGGCTTCTAATATTGCTTTTGGGTCACTGTTCACTTCGTTGACTTTCATTGACCACTTTGTGCTCCTAGTGTTGACTTTTACACGTTTTGACTTTCAGTGAACGCGAGTTACTTCTGGTACATATCTTTTTATTTATCTTTGGTGACTGGGATTTGAAAATATTGGTTAAATTAATTACTTAATTTTGAAAGGGCAACCCCTATAATTAGGGGTCAATGAACAGTTTCATGACCATTATTTATGGTCAAATCCCTCAATTGACTCATTCATCCCAACCATAAACACACACATACGCTCCTACTCTTTCCCTCTTCAATCAATCATCTTCCATTACTTCAATCATCAACAATGGCTGCTCTCCAGTACAAACCCGATCATAACAAGGTGACCTATGATAACTAGATTTTACTCAGTTAAAAGTTCGTTGTATGTGTCTATTCGAATTGACTATTGGTTTAAGTGCGACTCAGCTGTCTTTTGGTGGAAACAATAATAGTTTGGTCGTTGTAGTAAAATAAATGTGCAAAACTTAAAAGTAAATGACGGGTAATTAAAACTAAAACTAATTAAAACGTAAATGGTGCAATATTAAAACTTTAAAAAGTAAATTAATTAAATGACTTAAAATTAAAGCTTGACGAAAAGTAAATTTGACAAGTTAATAAAAATGAAAGTAAAATTGACAAATTAATAAAAATACAAACTTGAAAATAAACTAAGGCAAAATAATAACACTAAACCTGTCGGAATACACTCCCATCGGAATCCCGTCGGAATCTCATAGGAATAAGTATCCGTCGGAATAACACTCACCTATCGGAATGTACTCAAAAGTACCCATGTCGGAATGTTGGTCGGAATCCCCTATCGGAATGACAAACCTTGGGACGATCGGAATGATGATCGGAATCCTGGTCGGAATGAAGGACACAAACTCCTAATCGGAATACCAAACAAGTACCCGCGTCAGAATGCAAATCGGAATCCCCATCGGAATTACAAACCCTTTTCCGATACTCCAATCGGAATGTTGCGTCGGAATCCAAAACCCTTGGTCGGAATGTATGGTCGGAAAAGGGTTTCCCCTTTCCGATGAAAGTAGATTCGTAATAAGCTAAACAAAAATAAAATAAACTACGAACAAAATAAGCACTCAACTAAAAACTTAATCAAAACACGTATAAGAAAAAGCTAACATTTTTCCGGCCATCATTTTTCTCCCCTCTAGGGGCGATTTTTGGCCGCCTCCTCCATCATTTTTCCGGCCACAACCTATGTTTGATCGTATCTCTATCATCTAACAAATATGCTCGTTCTGATTGTCTAGTTTTGATTTATATCATGTGGTTTCTTTTTTGAAGGATCCTTTGATAACCTAATTAGATCATCATAACTGGTATGTTGTTTTTGTGGTATGCAATCGATCACTTAGGTCTGTGTTATTATTGGAGGAGGCGCGCTTTCTTGACTGATAATCATCATAAGAAAATCGTTCTTAGTTTTGAGGGTTTGGTGCACGATCTGTGTTACTACACCGAGATCAAGGAAACCCTAGTTACTAGGGTTTTGGCTATATGGTTCATTAATTCTGATCTTGAGGATCGTTTGTGATGTTGGCTTGTGATTTACATGATGAAAACCTTTTTAGGGTTACGTTTTGCCGATGCTGTATTAGATCTTTCATGGTTGCTTCTGAAGATCGGCAGTATGTTTTATGGGTGCGACGGCGAGATCAAGAATCCCTAGGTATTTAGGGTTTTTCCTTGTAATGAGTATTATTTCTGGTTTTGTCGAGATTGGGTGTCTAGTGCTTTGATTGTTTATATCGTAGTTTTGCTTATGGTATATATGTATGGACTCGCTGATCAATCATGGGTAGTTAATTCGTTGTCATGTCGTTTGTGATAACGGGGACCTTCGGTTCTTCTAAGTATTCATGATATCGCTGTTTGGTTTTTTTGTTCGTGGACGGGTTGTAGCATTACGTGGAGGTGTTCAGTTCATGGGGAGATAGAGATCAGAAAACCTAATTGCACTAGGGTTTTCTTTGCTCATGTGATTATCACGTGTGGTACCAAACTTTTCATAGGGACGAGTTTGGTTTTGATTTGCTCTTACCCTCATATTTCATGCATTGCTGGTGTTACTTGAGCCATGTGGTGGTCACGCGATGTGATCATCAATGCTTTTTATTTCATGAAATTATCATGGAGGAGAAAATCACGGAGGAAATATCGGATGATAAGTTTATCAGATAAACATATTTGAAAGTGATTGATGATATTTGTGGGGTCGCGTGGGTTAAAAGTTGTGGGATACAAATCAAACGTGGTTTGGGTTGTGTAGCTTCGACTCATGTTGATGTTTGAGCTTGCTTTTAGCGGCTTAGTACGTCCACTCGGCAATCTTATCTTGAGACGGAAAAGTGCTGTTTGCTCTATAAGTTGAAAACTTGGGTTGTGTAATTTAAATTTAATTTGTAATGGTTTTCAATTTATTTTGGTAGTTATAAGAGTGGTATGTCACTTTTATGTAGGGTTTTGGTTCGTGCACAATATATATGTGCTGGTTGTTGCCCATGTAACGGGTCGTGATGTTAGGACTTCACCTACATCCGATTGTACTTCAGCGTTTTTTTGTGTAATATATTTTACCGGGGATAGTCCCTTTTACCCAAAAAAAAAAAAAACAAGACAAAATTTAAAAACCTTTAAAGACACTAAATAATAAAATTATTTAAAAACAACTTTTTATAAAATAACTTTTAAAAACACTTAATCGAATTTTAGAAAGAAACGAATAGCTATAAAATTAATAATCCAAAACAATCAAAACATAAAAACATAACACTTAATCAAATAAGCATAACAATAAACACATAAAAATAAAGATTAAGGAAAACAAGAAAGATAGAATGAGAGATTTGTAAAAACTTGATTAAAAATAAGATTCAATAACAAAATTAAAAGACTTACTTGAAATTAAAGGCAAGAAATTAAAGGTGCAAGACAAGGAAATTAAATGATAATTAAGTAAATGACATGAAAATAAATGTGCAAGTAATTAAAGGTGGAGAGCTAAGTTGTCAAATTAGCTAACAAGAAGCAAATGAGATGAAAGGTCTCTATTTATAGGGAGAAAGGAGGTTAGCATGTGTTTCTCCTTCTTTCTTTCTTTCTTTCTCGTCTTTTCGTCTTCTAAATCCTTCTAATTTTTCGACTCGGTCTTGGGATTAATTAAACTCGTCTTGTAATTTCTTCATTAATTAGACTTGAGTTCTTCGGCTTTATTAAACTTCCGTCTTTAGAGTTAACCTTGACAAATCTTTAGAATAGGCCTTGGACTTCTGTTCTTTTTGCACTCTTGATCTTTTTACTTCGTCTTTTGTCTTTTTCTTCGATAAAAGCCCGTGAAAGCCCGTGTTTTCTTCCCTTTTCACATTTTGATCCTAAATCACAACAAAAACACAAACCACGCATAATTCCGACATTTACGACATAAAATACACGTTTTGGCTTGGTTATTATTATAATTAAGCGGTAAAAGGATAAGTGTTTTCACACTTATTAAATCCCCTACACTTGACCATTGCAATGTCCTCATGCAATGCATTAGTTACAAAGCAAGATTTACATTTTCATCATAATCAATCCATCTTGGCCTTTATTAAAGAGCCAAAATATTTAAAGGAAGAAAACAAGTAAAGAAATAAAAAGCTTACCTTGGGGTTTTGGAATGTCATGAATTATTATCACCCTCAAGTTTCACGTTCCCCATACCAAGCTTAAAAACGAGATCATTGTTATTATAAGTTAGCAAACTACCACAAACTCATGTGGGCCAATTATTTACTTAGACTCCCTTATTCCTAGGTGTATCTCTTATATTTTATTGTTGTCTTGAATGATCACGAGGATGCATTGTTTGACTTATTTCGATAATTTATTAGGCCGAATATAAAGTAGGACGATTTAATCAATAGTTAGCTAAATGACAAAATATTTTAAAACTGCTTCTCGGGACCTCATAAATTTCATATCTTGGCATAACTTGCTTCACGATTTGAGACCTTTCTCGGACCGATATTTGGCATTGACTTCATACTTCAAATCTTGAGAGACTTTCATGAAATAATGGTCTTCTCTTCATAATAGGAATTTATTCACTTAAAGTTTTGAGAGATTCTTTTTTGTTGGTAAAAGGGTAGCAATGACCCCGGTAAATAGAACCAAAAAAACGTTGAAGTACAAGGAATGTGGCTGGAATACCACATTAACCGCAAGCTACAGGCAGCTTGTTAAACAAAATGTTTATGACAGGCCATAAACATTAATTAGTCTAGAATATTGGAAATATATAAACTAGACAAAAACCAAGACGTTAACATAAAGTTATGAGGAAAATAATAAAATATCAACATGGGATCAGCCAGTTGGAGTGCTTGCCCCAATATGAGTATTGAGAAGATTCACCGATTCATCAAAGACGACCTCGACTCCCTCCTCCTCCTCATTATCTTCCTCGCTTACTTGAGCCCCTTCGTCAATACCATGCATGGACAAACATGAAAATTTATTAGATGTAGAAACACTGCTCATTTGAGCTTTAGCCTTGTTCGGACCATTAAGATTGCTAGACTGCTGCAACTGACCAGATTTAGTATTCAACTTACTACTATTATCAGCACTCGTACTTGTAGTATCCAAGTGAGTTTTTGGGCGAAAAACAACCGTCTTACCTGCTTGGAAACCCTTGCTCAATGGAACACCTCTCGGAACTTGATTCCCTAAATTACCTTTGTACTTCTTCCTCTTGCTTTGCACTTGTTGGAATCCATCATTATCAACATGAGTTGTCACTTTTTCAACCGTTATAGGTTTAACATTTTTCGGACAAGAATCAACGGAATGACCAAAAATATTACAAGTATGACATCTAGGCGGTTTCCATTCGTATTCAACTCGAATTAACTCCTTAGTACAACCAGAGCCTTCAAGACCAGGGACACCAATAGTAACGTTATCTATAAACTCTGAATCAGCATTCATCTCAATAAGACAACGAGCAAAACTACAACGACCCCAAGACTCTTTGCACATATTATCAGTATAATTGTCCATCATAATAAGCTTACCAAGAAACGAAGCAATTAAACTAATACCTTCCTCTTCAAATACCTGTAGCAGGACATCATGAAACTTAACCCATACCGGAATACGAGTTAGTTCCTCCTTTAGAAGATTCGTTTTCATAGTCCATTTCTTAAGAAAAATTGGTGAATTACGAACCATCCACGGACCACCTTCCAGAACCGCATTAAGACCCTCACTAGATCCAAATTGAAAAAAGAAAAAACCTTTCTCATTCATCATGATACGCTTAAGACCATGTTTTGCCCAGTTATTCTTAGCAAAATACTCAACCACAGGGAATGCAATCCTTTTACCAAGAAAGTAACCATATAAAGTGTTCTGGTAGCGAGCATTTACTGTTTCAACAACCTTCCTAGGAATAGAGATATTAACCCCTTCATAGACATTTTCAGAATTAAACGAAGATGAGACTGCATTAATACCTCCATTAGTAGACGTAACCATATCACCTTCAAATCTGCAAAGTAACTTCAGAATTTCTTTAGCACGATCAGGTGAGATCAACTCCCACAAAGGATGTTTCTTCATTCTTAATTCCTGCATTAATTCACCCGCATCACCAACCGTGCGAATCGTTACACCAAATAATTTCAAAACCACATGTAGATTACACGGTTGCAAACCATTAATGGTAGCAGCCTTAGCTTCAAGGTCTGTTTCCTTAGTCATTTGTGCCGAGTGCACACTCGAACCACCTGAACTGAGTGAAGAATTGCTGCTAGTTAAATTCTTATGGAGTTCACACAAAACTTTATAATAAAGCATAGTGGTCTCCTTAGGTAAAGTAGACCATTTAGGAAATTCGTTTGCCTTCACACCATTTGCAAACACTTCAATGTCACGCACAGTATTCAAAGGAATAGAAAACAAATTAGATATCTCCTCTAACGTTACTAAAACCTCAAAAGTAGACACCTTAATCTTATCATTCCAACTGTAAACAGTGGCTTATTACTTTCATTACTCGAATCCGCCATAGCTTTCAATCGAACCACAGAATAATAAACTATTTTCAGTCGACACTTAAACTCAGCCAACCACAAACCCTACAAAATAAACCCTAAACAAACAGTAACTATTTTTTTTTATCGTAATAACAAACGATGACACCTAGGAGATAAAGAGCGACACTAAATTAATTTAAAGAATGTCAGCCGCCAAGACTAAAAAGTCAGCCGCCACAAGATTCCTTTGATTGGTGGGTCCGGTTGAAGGGTCAGCCGACAATTGCAACCTTAAACAATCAATCAACAAAAATCCAAAAGTGAAGGGTCAGCCGACAAGATTTAAATAATGCAACTATAACTCAGAATGATGATTAAATGCAATTCGCTCAAAACAATAGCCACCGAAACCCTAAAAAATAATAAATGCTAATCCTTGTTTAAACAAACAAAACGAAACGAATCAACTTGCCCAGGAAACGTGACGATCTAAAAAAGGACAAGAACCCCCAACGAGAGAAATAATACACTCGCAAAAGACAATGACGGCAAAAAAACGAAAATTAAAACCAATTTAATTTACCCTAAAATCAATCAACCAAATAAAGACTTTGTTAACTCAAGAATAATCAGTGATTATTCGAGAAACCAGCATCATTATAAGGTATTCGGATTAAAGGAAAAAGAAAATTAGGTTATGAGAAGAAGAGATTTTTTGGCAGCCATTGATGTTTTTTAAGGTTTTTTTTCTCCAATCTTTATTTGGGATTTTGATATAGAACGATCCGCCTCCTTTTAGGACTTGGATCTATTTATCCTCATACCTTGTTAGGGCCTTTTTGGATAGACTTCTCCATGATCTTTAGGGGAGTATTTGCTTTTCGTCGTGTGTCTCGATCCTTCATATTGATTTTTGATAAATGATTCTTCACATCACTTGGGATCTTTAGCAACAAAATGTAGCCCTCATGCCTTGTTAGGACCTTTTCGGACTCGCCAATCTTCGCATCCCGCTTCAATAAGTTATGCCTTGGCTATGAACTCTAATTAATATCGAGCAACTTTTAAACGATCTTGGGCTAGAAGCTAAGTAACTTTTCAAATCGTACAACCTTACTTATTGCAAATATATTTATTAACAAGCGATGGGAGAAAAAGCTTATAATCAACTCACATAAATTCATAAAAGAATACCCAACTTATAATTGACTCTATCATCTCTCGTTCTCCACAATTTAAAATCTCAAGGAATGAGACTCGTGGATGCTTAGCCAATTAAATCAATGTTTTGGGTTTTCAAGTCATCTATAGGATCTTGCAACTTCTTAGACTTTTTCAAGTTTAGAATTCGCATTTTAAAGTTCCCTTGATAAACGACTTTCTAGGATCAATTATAGGAACTTGCGAAAAGTTCTTGTTCTTAACCCGTAAAAGTTAAGACTTTCGCGTTTTAATGTTCCCTATATAAAAGCCTAGCAAAACTTGACTTAAACACGTTAAGGATACTAGCTAGAGTAAACTTAGATAAGTAAACTCGGGTTGAGTCAAAAGATTCACAACGTTTAAAAATTAAAACCACATTATTAAAATTTATTCTAGCAAAGAAATAAAATAACTATAAAAAAGGTAAATACTAATAGGCCAAAATAGATTAAAATTTTTGAAAAATGTCGAAAAATCAATTTTCTGGTTAAAATGAGGACAAATACAAAGAAAAGCCCACTTAACTTCGATAGAAGTCCCCCTACACTTAATATAAACATTGTCCTCAATGTTTAAGAATGTGGGAGTAACCTCCCCTACACTTAGGACATTGTGCACTTTGTTTAAATCTTGCTAAGGAAAGGACAACTAAAGTGATTCCTATTTTAATATTGAAGAATATAAAATAGAGAATCAAAAGAGTTTAGGATAGAATCGGGAAGACGGGTACATGGGATCACGGGTCGTCAAAAGTCATCAAGAATGGATCTTTGAAAGCTCGAATCCCTGCACTTGATTAGAAAGAAAACAACAAACACATACTAGGGTCTCCCCCTACACTAATTATAAAAAACAGATAAAAAGGATAGATACTGCGGGTTGCCTCCCAAGAAGCGCTTGTTTTTGTTAACCGAGTCGTGAGCCTGACTTGACCTTGATTAGCATAGGAAGAAGCTTACATGGTTTTCATCCATCAAGTAGCACAAGCTTAAGGCGAACAAGGCAAGCCAAAGAAGAGTAGGCAAGGTTCCCTTAAGTAGTTGTTGAGCACGGTAGTAGCAAGGGTGATGAGGTGTAAGCATATCTCCATGGTTTCCAAAAGTCTTTCCTTTTATTTCATCAGATGGATAATGAGATGGCTTAAAAATTGCGATACCGGGATCGAACACCTTTTCTGTTAGGGGAAAATAACACTTAGGCTCAATAGAATTTGAAAAAGATCCACTCATAAATCTCACAATCTCGTCCTCGGAAGGTGGATAAAGAGGTGTCAAGACATAAGTACTACGGATATCGGTGTCTTCCGGCTTCTTCTCCTTTGAAACGGGTTTCTTCATATCCAAAGGAGGATAAAGAGCATCATCAAAGTCCAAAGGAGGAGAATCACTCTCATTTGGGAAGTAAGTGTTGAGAAAAGTAGCAAAATCTTCCTCAAATGAGTAGTCATCCAAAGTAGGATCAAGTATTGTTGGTGGAGGATCTTCATCAATAGTAGGTGCAAGGTCATCATGTGAAGAATCACTCGAAAGAGTATCGACATCATCAAAGTTATCATAAGTTGGCATGTCTTTATACTTAGAAGAAAAATCATCAGAATCATCCATATCAGAACTAGAATCATCATCATAGTCATCATAGATTGGTGGAGATTCATGAATTGGTGGGGGATCTAAATTGGAGAGAGAATCAACCACATCATCTTGGAAAAGTGGATTGTCATAGCAAGTATCGAAAATAGGATTGTTGTAGACGACAAAATCATCAAGCACATTAATCATATTTGCTGATTCTCTTCCATTGGGTTTGGTTGTGATCTTCCCCATTTTAAAAACTTGTGCATCATTCCCGACCCTTAAGATTAACTCACCTTCGGCAACATCGACTAAGGCTTTTCCGGTTCTCAAGAATGGCCGAACAAGTATTAATGGAATACGAGGGTCCATTTCATAATCAACAACAACAAAGTCGACCGGAAAAGTAAAGGTGCCAACTTTAATGAACACATCTTCGGCAATACCAACGGGGTAAGCGAGAGTGCGATTTGCAAGCTCAAGAGTCATCTTTTTTGGTGTAAGGTCGGGTAATGATAGTGTTTTCCAAACACTTCAAGGCATCAGATTAATGCTTGCCCCAAGATCAGCTAAGGCGGTAAATTCTTCGGTTTTGTTGAAAATGCAAGGCAACACAAAACGACCGGGATCTCCAAGTTTCTTCGGAAGTTCTTTAAGAAGGACGGCGGAACAATTTTCATTCAGTCGATTATTAACAAACTCGGCCATCTTCTCCTTCTTATTAAGCAAGTCCTTAAACATCTTAACAAATTTAGGCATTTGGGCTAGAGCTTCAACAAGGCTAAAGGTGATGGTCAGTCCTGAAATCTTCTTCAAAAAATTTGACACTTGAATATCATCCTTGGTGAGCAATTGGCACTTGTCTAAGCGAGAAGGATAAGGGATATTGGGTTTAGGTGGTGTAGGTGTAGCAGGTAAAGGTGAGATGTTGAAGGTTTAAAGGTGGAAGGTGGGGTTGGTGAAGGGTGTTTCTTGGGTACTTCTTTATTACAAGGTGGAGACAGTAATGGAGAACTAATACTAGGCGTGGGAGTAGGAGGGATAAATGGTGGTGGAAGAGGTGTAGATGGAGTAACTGGGAGAGGTATAGATGGTCCTACTAAGGTTGCTCCACTGCGTGTAGTAATAACACTCACATTCGCTCTTGGGTTGGTGACGGTATTAGAAGGAAGAGAGCCCGAAGTAGAGGGTTGAGTACTTGGAAAGAAACTAACCATCATATTCTTCAAATCATTCGTTTGATTGCTAAAAGAGGTTTGCATATCATGTCGAATCTCGGATCTAATATCATTAGCTTGCTTAGTGATATCTCCTTTCAAGTTGATGATTTGGCTTTGCAGATTCTTAACTAGCTCTCCTTGGGTCCTCATGAAAGCTTCAACATCATGATTAATGGGTTGTGCTTGTTGAGCGGGTGGGTGATAAGGATTAAAAGCTCGAGGTGGGTTTGGGATGCTTCTATTATATTTGTTGGGGTTGTGGTTTTGAGGAGAAAAACCGGATGAAAGAAAGTTGTTAGAACGGTAACTTAGCAAGTTACGATCATCTTGAGGTCGGGCTTGGTATTTTTCAGTTGAATAGTTACCATGAGCCGCATACACGTTTTCCAGATTGTCATGAGTAGAAGGACAATCAGTGTATGAATGAGGACCCTCGCAAATCTCACAAGAAATTGCAACAGCTTTAACTTGTTGTTGTTGATTTGTAGCCGAGAGTTGTGTGTTTTTTCTCATTTCGACCATTGCGCGGGTCAGTTCGGTGATATCAGGGTTTGAAGAAGTAGAAGAAACATTGACTCTTGGGTTATTCCTTGAAGATGCGGATGAATCCCAATTTTTGTGGTGAGTATTCATGT